>ML677335.1:35431544-35775805 GCA_007922305.1 Dermatemys mawii | reverse complement strand
GCTGTTTGGGGTGTTAAATGGGGATAATACTTACATCTCATGGCTACCTTGCTCAGTAGAAGGATAGCAGTGGATTTATTGGCCATAGTGAATGTCCAGGAACCAGGTGGGCACAAGTCTGCCCGTGGCTAACAGCCCCTCCCCCAGTCTTGGGAGGAGACTAAACATGGGGGACAACTAAAAACTAACAGGGTAAGGAGTGGAGGTCACAGGTTCATAACTAGGGATCCAGAGGGGAACACTGAGCAGAGAATCCCAGACAGCACCCACTGTTTTTCAAAGCCATCTAGGGAGCAAGTGGAGCTCTGCCCAGATGTGTGAGACCAGGGAAGAATGGAAATAGCTCCCATACTCACAGAACTCCCTTCTATCGAGCGTCCTCCTCCAGGTATTGTAGATGGCCACATTGGCCAGGGCCAGAAGGAGGTTGAAGAGGAGGTCTCATGACTTCATGGGGCCACAGACAGGGTGTGAATATATGAAGAGGTGTGGGGAAAAATGCAGCCAAAATCTCAACAGGAGATTCTGGAGGAGCCAGCATAGGGGCTGCAATCTGGCGCACTTAAGATAGGCATGTGCCAAGCATTGGGGATGGGAGTGAACTGAGCCAAGTACACGCCCGTACTCACTGCTCCACGAAGGAGCTGCTAACCAATATCCTTGGCAGGCTGTGGGACCAAGATGGAATAGAGGCTGGCCCACCAGGATTCCTCACCTTCTACAGATGGTAGATAGTCCTGTCACTTGGTTGGGGGGTAGGACACAAGGATGAGAAAGTGAAGTATATGGAGCAAGAGAATGTAAAGTTGTTCCCTTGGCGAAGTTCAAGGGAGTGAACCAGCTGCAGGCCGCTCTCCCAGCTCTGCACAGACAGTTGGCACAGCAGAGCTCGAGTGAACTTCCCAATGACCACAAGATCCGTTCAGGTACAAAGGCACTCAGTCAGGTTTATTGTCAATTAGGCACGGTCCTAATATCCCACAGACTCTACAGGACCAGTGACCATTACAATGGGCACAGCTCAGTGAATGGTGAGACTTTCCATTCCACTCTAGGTTAGCCAAGGACACTCTCTCTGAAACTCCATTTTATACTTTGATGGAAACAAATTATGTACTGCTCCTCTGACGTAGTTATTTGATGCCCTCTGACATAGCCAGTTACCACCAGCACCTTGTGCATCTCTATCACACTGTCATTCTGACCTTATTTTTAGGATGGGTCAGCGTGTTCCCGTTATCTTTAGGGAATGTGTTGGTATTGAAGTGTTCTGGTGCCCCTTTTCTGTTATGTGTTTCCGTGAGTGCTCTGTGCCTAGCACCTCTCAGGAACGTGTGTTTCTGCAGTACATCACTGTTCTTGCCAGACTCTGTGAGCTTGCAAACAGGCAGAACCTGACTTTTGCTCACTTTGCTTCATATCAGCAAAGCTTTATCACTACTTTAGTTCAGGCCTTACTCCTCACAACAGGCCTTTGATACAAGACCTTATGTTTCAGGCTCTCTTTCTATTACAGACAGCAGTCGAGATGTCTTCATTTACACTACCTGAGAATCTGGCCCATTCAAAGTTTTCAGACCACCTGGAAAAGTACCTGAGTTTTTGCAGAAGGTAGAGACTTGTATCTGTTCCACTTTTCCATCCTCTGAAGATAATTGCTTTCAATTAGTAAATTGCTTACTTTTTTCAATCACTTTGAAATGTCAGTGGACATAAACACTTATTCAGCCAGCTGACAGAGTTCTAAGCAAACCATGCCTGAGAAACCCATGGCACCTGGTCTTGTTTATTCACGCTTGACAAAGAAATACTGTTGTTTCTCCATCCTTTCTAATAAAAAGTGTCATTTTTCCTTAAGTATACCTCTTTAGTGTGCTCCATAGCTCAGCACAACCAAGCAGCCCTGCTCTCTATGACTTTGTCTGACCCTCACTGAGATCTTAAAGGTCACAAATGACACAGTAATACTGCTTGCTTTGAAGAGTCTCCTTTGAGAAAACAAATCAGTTCCTCAGATCTTAGTGCCCAAAATACTCCCCTACTCACAAACAATTTATAAGGTGGCAAAGGAAATGAGTAAGAAAAGTTGCTCTGGGGTGGGAAAGCAGTGTAATCCCTGGAAAGAAAGTTGTTTTACAAGTCCCAAAGGAAGCCCCCTCCAGTTAGCTGCTGCTACTCTTATGGGTGGCAAGCCCTGCAATGACCTGTTGCTGTGAGACCAACACTTATGGAATGGCTGCAGTAGTTGTTTGCCTGACTTTCTTGCCTGAAAGGAGAAAAGATAGGACAGGCAGCCTTCTTAGGAACCAGTTTAGGTGTGTGAATAGCTCTTCTTTTTTTAGGATATTACCGTAACAAAAATTGTATTTATGGAACGGTGGATGAATGAATGAATAAATAACATTTTGTACTTGTATAGCACCTTTCAGCCAAGGATCAAATGGCTAAATTATGACAGAGGTGACAAAACTATGACTAAGACAACTTCAGCCCAAACCTTGCAAACATTTCTGCTTACCCTTTATCCATGTGAGTAGTACCACTGAGCATTGACTGGGTCTGCTGTCAGGTAAAAAATTGAGCACGTTCGTGTTTGTAGGATTGGATACTGATCAAAGGCCACACAGCAAATCAGCACTAAACTCAGGAGCTGAAGCGGAAGTCCAGTATCCCAATCCTACATTTTAACCAGGAATCACAGTTAAATTGATATACATTCAGAGTAAATCCATTTACTTAAATTGAGTTGCTATCAAATTTCACCAGTGTGACCAAGATCAGAATCTGGCTTTACTGCCTTTCCACATCTTCCCAATTCTAAACACAATAAATTTTTCATACCAGAGACCACCTCTATCTGTATAGTAGTACAGCGTGTAGCCCAATGGAGCTCTAAACCTGACTGAGGCCTCCAGCTGATACCATAATAGGATAATCCGAAGGACATTTCACATAGCATATGGGGCTCTTTTAGTTTATCTAGCTAAATCCATTTAAATAAATCATCTGATTTTTTTTCTCCTTGTGGCAGTATAATATCATGCCATACACTGTGTTTTACTGTGGGTTTGAACTGGGGCCAAACATGCAGCACATACTTAGTCTCTAGGACTCCAGCACTATGAGGCTGGGCTGGGCTGGAGGGCAACTTTGGTTTCTGACATTCCTGTGCAGAACAAATAACTTCTCCTTTTCCTTCATCTAATACAGTGTGCTAAAAGTAGCAAAGGCTTAACATTTAATGAGCCCTATGATCTAAAGCAATGTATTTCTGCACCCTTTGTGATTCAGTGGACAGTATCTGAATTCTGTTGAAAAGAAAAGTGGTTATTTTCAATACAATGTGTGAATAAATTAATGGAGCAAATTAATACTAAAGCTCCATGGCACTGCCAAAATACAAGTAAATAATGAAAATGGTCCCCTTTTTGTGGTGCAGATGGGCCTACTCAAGATAGCTCTGAGATACAGAAGCGTAGCAGCTCTGTCATCTCAAGATTGCTCAGCATGTGTTCTGGCAACATATATGGCTCATTCTCTTAGGCAGCCTCTCCCTTACACTCACCTGATGAAACAATTTGCATGTAACCCGAAGAAGGGAACCTTGCCGTGGGTCCTCCCTTAGCTATCTCCTTCAGGTTTTAACACATGAAGGGATAATAGCAAACTGCAAAAACTGAAATTTGCTGGCAGGAAAGGTATTTAAAAATAACAACTGAGAATAAGCCACAGGCATCAGAAGATGATCATGACTAATAACAAATACTTAGCATGAGGGCAGTTAGTCTGACTTGATCTGGGATCCTGTTAGATTTCTCACACAAGGTATGGTAAGCCAGTAGGGTTGGATGAGACACCTCCAAGTTGCTAAATGAATATCTCAGCATGGGAACTCTGCAGCTGCATTGAGGAGGGGCAGATTATGGACATGGAAGCTCTGAGGTTGAGAGAACGCCATCATTCTATCATCTCACTCTAATATCTCTCCATTCACTTATATATATGTATAGTTTTTAATTAATAGGCTGTGGATTGTTCTGGTTGTGTCATGTGTCCTGCTGAGATGAAAATTGCCTAGATATACAATGAATTGCTTTTATTTTCAGATTTAGAAACTATATATTTCTACAAAGTTCAGAGGGTACAAACATATCCTAAAAACACACAATCTCATCCAAAAATCACTTCCCTTCTCCACTCCACCCCATTCCAAAGAGAACAAAAACAGAACAGTGGAAAAGTTAGACTATTCCCCCAAATATTTCTCCTCATATGCCATGTCAGAACATGTTGATCAGATGTAACAGATTACGGTCCATCTATTTAAATGGCTATCACAAGTTTTAGTGAGTTCAGCACTTGGGACAGGTAGTTGTACATTCATTTTATGCTGTGAGTTTTCAAAAGGACTCCATTTTAGCCTAGTTTTGCTCCCATTGGAATTAACTGTGAAAATCCCATCTAGAAGGAGCAGACTTAGATCAGCACAGTGCCCCTTAGAAAATTCCATCCTTAAGCCTTGGACAAGCATAATCCATTAAAGGAAATTATGAAAAGTCTAATTTAAATATGGTTAGCTGTCTTTACATAGTAATAAATGGAAAAATCCAATGTAAACATTTAAAAAGAAATCACTGGATTTTACTCACCCTGATATGCTCTTACCCATCCACATTTGCTAGTATTAAAATTCTAGAATAACCCATATTTGATATGGGTCCATTTTAGTGATGCGGGATGAACTACTGAATGAATTGTGACAAAGTGGTTGTTGAAATGCTTATATTGCCCCCAAAGGAAATATCACTTGTTTCATTACAACACAAATTGCTGGGATGTCCCTTGTCCACTTTTCCTTTTGGAATGGTTTCCTGTTATATGAGTGAGTAATTGTATCAAAGTCTGTAAGCTCAGTTCTGTCCTGCATCAAAGCTTGCTCTTCACAATGGAGAGGGGTGTGCCAACAGGAAACTGGGGACTAGAAAATATGGTCTCTTTGTCAGTCAAGCCATACAGGGATTGTATTTTGTTCAGGATGTGAAACCAAGAAAAACAGTGAGTGGTTAGAGCAGGTTTAATGAATTTTGCTGATCCTACAGTAGAACAAATGACTTCTTTTGGGGATTAATGCTGTGTCACCAGTGGGGATGCACATGGTATGGAAACAATTACACAACCTTCAGATCTACAACTTGTAGCATGTCATTGGTGAGATGTCACATAGCACAGCAAGTGTTCAGTATAAATGTCAGAAGATCTAGCTATCGTAGGTGCTTCTGTGTTCCCCATTACTCTAGTATCAGGGCACACACAATTTTTCATGTATTTATCCTCTCAATAACCTCTGGCAGGTAAGAAAGTGCTGTTATCCCCATTATATAGATGGGAAAGTGAGTCACAAAGAGACTAAATGACTTGCCAAAGGTCACACAGGAAGTGTGTGAAGGAAGAGAAAATTGAACTGATGTCCCAAGAACAGGATTATACTTACTCTCTAATGATTTTTTTCCTTTTCCTTTTCCTTTTTCTTTTCTTTTTTAAAGAAAAGAGAGGAAGAAGAGAGGCAAAGAGGTGAAGAACAGATACGACAGCAGGAGGAACTTAGAGCAAAAGAGTTGTACTTGAGCCTCAAGAAAGCTCAACAGCACAGCCAACACAATGAACATGAGGACCAGGAGTGGAAAGAACAATGTGAGTAAACTTAATCAATGAATGGATATCAAATATGCACAAATCTTAGCTAAGCATGTGTAAGGTACCACATTGAGCCACAGAACCCACAAAAAAACAGTAATGTGGGTGGGGAAGCTGCTCTTTAAACAACGATGGAAAGGAGTATTTCTTTCCAGACAAATGTGTTTTTTATGAGATAGATTCTACATCCAGCTTTCCAAAATGCCTCAAGTAAGAAAATTCATTAGTGATTTTTTTACCTTGCGCAGTACAAAATTGCACACAATTTTGCTGCATGCAGCCAATTTGCCCTTATGTTGCAAATTTCAGTCACTTTGCCAGTTTCATATTTCTTTCTGCATAAGGTTGCATAATCATTTATTGTCTGCTATGGAAGCTACCTTGTGTAGCTAGCCCATAGAAAACAATTAGAATTTTTTTTGTAAAGTCTGATGAAAAAAATTCTGGCCATCTGTATCTGAACATCTTATACTAGAGCATTCCGCTTGAATAGATAAAAGTTGTTGTAGTCTGGGTATTTATTTTAATATGGCTATTTTAAGAATTCCTTTCAAGCTGGTAGGGCAAAACTCTGATGTCCTTACTCTGGTGAATTTCCATTGACTTCAAGGAATTGTTTTAAATAGCAGTTTTGAGCATGATCTAGAATAGGTCTTTATGATGTTGCTATCATAGCAGCATTTTTCAGCTTGGTTCCTAGCCACACTAAAGTCTTTTATAAATATTAGTGTGACTGACACAAATTTAGAAACACAAGAGTAGTTTGTATTCAGCTATAGCCATATAGAGGACACACCAATATGTGACAGTACATATTGTATATAAGATTCCCAATAGTTTTGTGTAAGGGTGGTCTGAACAGGTTACAGGAAATAAAATATGGTTAGCTGTCTTTACATAGTAATAACTCTGAGATATACTGTATGTTCCCCTTTAAATATATGACCTTCCCATTAATGAGAAGAATTACACATTTGTATTGAGGGAAGAATGTACTTTATACCTGCTCACCTACATTGATTTGATTACTCAATACAAAAAGAGAAAAATATTTAGAAGGTTTTAACTCGAACAGTGATATTGAGCTAATTGTGCATAACAAAAATTAATAAAGTAAGCACTTAAAGTGACATTTATCTGTGTGAAAAATAAATGTGTGTTGTATGAGATAATTTGGTAACTCATGAAGTAGGAAAAGCAAAGCTACAGAGGTAGTGTGTTGTAGTATTGTTAATTTATATATGTTAAGAGTAAAGGAAAACCAATAACAGTAAAAGAAATACCTCAAAATATGTGATGAGGGTTTTCTTTGTAGTTTTATTCATTCACTGCAAGAGTTCTTGAAGACTGATTACCAAAATCCTGTTTCCTGCCATTCATGAAAGAGTAAGTCATTAGGTACAAAATTAATTTTATATTTAAGATACACTGCTGATATCCAATATGGTAGGAGGCTGCCATCTATTTTGACAGAATAAATACTCTATAGATGAAAAAAATAATTCCCTGTGAAATTATTTAAATCCAGGATTCTGTTTATTTGAAAAGTTAAAATATATCCTTTTGTACTCCAGGTTTCTAAGGGGTTTGGCGAGGAGCAGGTGAAAGAGCATTTCACTTTTGTATGAACAGGAGTATTCCAAGTCAATGAGGTTACTCCGTCTGTTGTTGATAGGAAAATCAGATCCACTGAGTCTAAACAGGTCTAAGTTAGTGTAACTCACATGGGGAGGGCTGGAAAAGGGGACCATAGCAAGAAAAGTAACTAACTGGAGCATTTAGAATGCATATGTGAAAGTAGGTCTAAGGAAATCTAAAGGAGTGTAATGCCACCATGCATTTAGATTCAAAATTTGTTCCTCAATGTCTCTCTCCACTTCCTAGGTGGTTCTTTCTGTTCAGGCTTTAGGCTCCCCATTGCAACATTGTGGCAAAAGTTTACAGTACTGTTAGGCTTGCGAAAACTATGTTTGGCCTCTGTCCTAAATATTACATAAATAAATAAGCACATGCCTACGCAAAGGAGGCATTGTCAGATGCAGCATTAGCATCTTTGCCATTCTGCAGCTGCTGTTGAAGCCACATTACCCATTAGGAGCTGGGCCAGGTTCCATCCTGTCTTATCTTCTTGAAGTCAGCCCCCTGCACTCAGCAGCAGCAGGAGATCACAGCTGAAGAGGAGCAGCAGTGCTAGTGCATCTGTTGTGGAGGGCAAATGTAGCAAGGATATTGATGACACTACTAATTTATTTAGTAGATGGAATTTAGAAAGGAACGAGGATTCATCTCTCATCATCACATTATTTCTCAGCTGTTTATTGCCAGAGCAATAGGCATAGATAAAGTGTTGCTAATTTTAGTTTCTGTTCACTTCTGTTCACTTGATTGTGCCAAATAACAATAAAAGCCCTTAGAACTGCTGTAGTGTCACTTTGCTGTAGTTAATTGAAATACATATTTTCAGTGCTTTTTAATAGACATAATGTCTAGTGTGGAATATCTTGAGTAATTGCCACTATAAAAAACAATTGACATTGTAAATGTAATTATACATTTAGATTTTACATGCTGGACATATGATAGGAATGTCTTGGAGAGCCGTTGTGAGTTGATGGAAGTATAGAAGGGTATAAGTGTATTAGCAAAATAGTGTATTAATGGAATAATGTGGAAAAGAGTGAACCAAGAAGTCCATATTTCAGTGTGCTTGCAATGGCTAATAATAGCATGAGACTGAGAAGAAGTGGAGTGAGTTTGGGAGATAGGCAATGTCTAGATACTGCTCAACTTTGTTCCTAACCATATCAAAATCCATGTCATGGATTCTCAAAGCATTCATGAGCAGTATTATGTTCCAGTCTCTATAGGGATCTGTGCTTGTTGCAAACAAAGGACTTGTAAAATACCACTGGAAAAATTGTTTAATACCTATAAGTGAGATTGAATACTGCAAAAATATATTTGTGGAATAAATTATTTGATGGAAAACAGCAAAATTTACTGAGTACTATGTTAATCAACAGTGTTTGAGTACATAGTACTGAGTACTATGTTAATCAACACTGTTTGACCAGTTCTATTAATCTCCAATGTGAACAGTATTATTAATGAGTGAAATGACTACTGCAAAAAAGTCTGTAAATTTTTGTTTGAATTTTTAAAGGAATTTGCTTAGATTGTGTGAACACAACTTCTTTGTGTTTGCTTTCCATAAAAATTCAAGTAAACACATTTACTGGCAGGAATGTTTGCTAACAGAATGATTTTAAAGCATATAAGCTCCTATTCAGCAACGTGTTTAAGCACGTGCTTAATTTTAAGTATGTGCTTGAGGCTCATTGATTTCAATAGGCCTCAGAGTGTTTTGTTGAATAGCTTTACAGCTTTAACATAAGCAGATTGTTGATCAGGAGCCATACTGCAGAATATTTATAGGAAGTCAATTTCCAACAGGGGAACAGAAACATACCATGTGACTTATGCATGCACTCAGAATGTGTAATTTTGAATTTGAATATTAAATAGTCATTATGAACTACTCATAAACAAGCTACAGACTAAGAATTATTAACAAGGGCACAGCTGAAGCAAAAGCTTTTAAAATTGGGATGCATATTCATGGCACATTTTTTCTGCAGAACTCACCCTGTTCCAGCTGTGACTCAGTGCTTCAAAAGCACAAAATAGACCATAAAAAATGGAGGGCACCTAATCTTACGCAGTGATGTGAGTCACTTGAGTTCAGTCCCAGCACTGCATGAATTAATCCACATGTGTACTAAAAGATCTAGTGTTAGAATCCTGTCAGAATTGCAAAGAGGGATTCTCCTGAGTCTACATGGAAATATAAAAGGCAGTGTTCTACTTTCAGTAAAAAGATAACTTTGGCATGTTTAGAAAATTGTAGGATCTGGTAAAGTGATCTAAAATAACTAAGGCCAAATCAAATCAAATCTCAGATTCAGAAGCTCCACTGTTCCAAGATTCCAGGCCTGTTGGTCTCACTCTTACAAACTCTTCAGATTAAGGTTACCATATGCCTGGGTTTTCCTGGACATGACCTCTTTCTTTTGATCCTCTGCCTTCTGTCTGGGTGGATTTTTCAAATAAGAGGAAATGCTGGGGATTTTTGTGGAGCCAATGGTACAGCTCAGAAAGAGCCATCTCCACATCCCTATTGGTCCTTCCCCTGCATCCACAACTGCCAGAAGAGCAGTCCCTTGGGTACAGCGAAATGGGTGACCGCCCTGGGACACCCACAGGCAGGGAGGTGAGGTGGGAGGTAGGTGGTTGAGCAGGATGAGGAGTTGAATGGGGAGGTGAGCGGCAGGCAGATGTGCGGGGGTGAGGAGGAGCCCCTTTACCAGAACTTCTGCTGCCCCAGCCCCTCCTGCCCACCAGTGGGCCCCACTGATCAGTGCCCTCCTCCTCAGTACTTGCCACAGACCAGATGTTTTGCGGAGTTGGGGAGGAGGGGAGAGGAGCGAAGGGTGCTTGGGGGAGGGGGTGGAACTGGGCAGGGAAGAGATGGGGTGGGAAGAGGTAGCACGGGGTGGAGAGAGGTGGGAAAAGGTGGGGTTGGTGGGGGTCCTGGGGGAAAGAGAGGAGTGGAGGCAGGTTTAAGGTGAAGCCAGGGGGAGCCCCGCCCAACAGATTAGAAACTCAAAGTCTATGTCCTGGGCCCTACATCCCCCTAGGGATGGCCCTGACTGCTGGATCCCACCCGGGTTTGGCCCACAAGGTAAGCACCTCTCGGCCAGGCTGCCTGTCCTGCTGCAGGGCCTCAGAGCCCGGCTAGGAGGGGTGACAGGGCCAAGTTCCAGAGAGGCCTGCAGGGAGGACTGACTGACTGGGTTGGCACTGTGTTCCTGGACTGTGCCAGCTGCCCTGCCACTGTGACCAGGAGCATGATACTGCTCCACACCTTGAGTGTGAGACTGCAGGTACCCCCTCTAACATCACTAAAATCCTGCTCAATATACCCCCTCCAAATACTCACTCCAGCACCTCCCAACTGTACCCCCTCCAAATACCCCTTTCCAATACACACGCTCCCTTCTAACTCCCCACTGTTCCTCAGCAGTGCCCTCTATTTGGGAACTTGAAATATGGTAACCCTGAGCAGATTCTTCTCTCTTGTCCATCACACCTGAGTTGAAGGAGAATGTTCCCTCCCAAGCTTCTGGCAATACTGTAACCTAATAGGAAGGATGAGGATAGAGTGGAGAATTTGGACAGAGACTCTTGAGACTAGGGTTCAATTCCTGGCTCAGCCACAGGTTTGTGTGGGACCATAGCAAATCTACCCTGTTGCCTCAGTTCTCAGTTTGTAAAATAGGGATAATATTTCCTGCTTCACAGGGAAGATGAGAGGATAACCTGCATTAACAATGGAGAGGTACTATGGTGATGAGGGTCTGTCACAGGCTGGCATGCCCTTTAAAGCAAGCTATTCTCAGCCTTGCCTATAGCCAGACAGCTATCCTCCAGTTGTGTGTGATGGAGATATAATTATAATGTCTGACCTCAGCTGCAGGAGATCAGACAGAAGATTATTTAAACAGAGCTCAGTCTAGGAGGAGACCCAGCAGAGACAAGCAAGGGGAGTTCTCTCTTTGGGAAAGGTAGCCTGGAAGAGACCCAGAGGAAACCAGCTGGCTATGGCAGGAGGCTGAGAGAGAGCCTGTAAGTATCAGGAAGGTCCCTAAGGGAAGTTGTCCGAGTCCCCAAAGAGGGGAGGCAGTAAGGAAAAGCTGCTGGGAGAAAGCTGCATCAGAGAAGCTCTGTAAGGCTCAGAAGTAGGGGCTAAGAAGCAGAGGGCTTCATGCAGTCCAAGGGGGGTAGAACATTTTTTGGTTTAGATATTTACCTGGTTGTACAGTTGGGCATTTTGTTACTGTGGAAGTGATTTGGGCTACCTGCTTCTCAGCTGGAAGGCTGAGTGGTGTATGAAGACAGATGGCCTGAAGGGGTCCTGGAGGAGAAAAACCCTGATGATGTTTGTGTGCATCTTCATGGGGAGATGAATACTTAGAGAGAGACCAATCTATGCTAGTTATTCATAGATTTTAAGGCCAGAAGAGACTATTAGAGCCTTTAGTCTGACCTTGGATAATTTTATGCTCAGTGGCAGAGAGGTATTAAAAATTCACAAGCAGTAGCACAGAGTATCTTCGGGCAGTCAAACTGGAAAAATAATTCATTCATACAATGAATAATACTAAACGTCCAAGTTCCTTCTGCCTTCCTATTGACAGGGTGGGAGATGAAAGGCTGCAATGTGTTCTGAAAGATAACAAGTAGTTGAGAGATTGTAGCTGCTGCATGTATAGGCATTCAGCATGACAATATCTGCACTGGTCTTGACCCCAGCATAAAGAGCTGGAGAGGAGACAGAGTCAGGTAGGGCCCTGACCATAAGGATTTAGTTACCCAGTCTTAGGGCAAGGATAAGGAAACAAGAAGTATTAGAGGTACAGGTCCAAATGCACCCTTATGCTTCCATGAGTAACACCGACCTCAGATCATTAGCTTCTATGAGTTCCCTCTCCCCCTCTGTGGATTCCCTAGGGAGAGGTCTGTGGAAGCTGGGGACAACATGACAGCACAGCTCCTGCAGCCATTATGAAGACCCAGAGCCTCCATCTGCTTTTTCAGGGATCTGAAAAATCCCTGTTGGGAGGCTTATATCCTGTCTCACTCTGAGAAGTGAGTCAAGGAAAACGATGCCCTGTTCTTACTGACAGTGTTCTGTAAGAGGCCCTACAAGTCCATGTGTATTGTTAAATAGTTTTTCTGTTACTTCTGTTAAGGAATCTGTAGTGAAGACAATTGTAAAACGCCAAAAGGCAGAAGTCAGACCAGGTGTCACTATGTATATATGTGATACAATATAGGAGGGAGGAAGGGCGGTCAGTCAGAGTCCAAAGTTACTCTGAAAAAGGTTTGTGAATGTTAATGTTAAACTGTTCCAAACAATGCCATTCTGCCTAAGAAGGCCACTCTTCATATGCAAGGCAACTCCCTAGGTGGTAAGTGTCACAATATCTTTATATTGAACAGGAAAATGTAGTATAGGTTACTGACTCCTACTGAAATACAAGCGTTAACAAAAGAAAGGATTGTAGACACCTGACCACTTCTCTGCTGAAGTACTTGTCTATGTCTGAGTGAAATGGAGCATGTAGATGGTTTTGCTTTTTTTCTTGCTATTCTCCCCCTTCTCAGATATAGACAGGCTATTCAGGAAAGTCCAATATATCTATGCCAGTGGGTCCTAGAGAAAGCCAGATTCTTTACTGTATTCAGAACTCTGGTTCTGACTGTGATACAGCTGTCACAAATGATGACTGTTTTCTAAAGTTATTTACTTACCATGCAGCATTGCACTTAAGACTCATCCTCATTGCTTTTGGTGGCATTGTTACAAAGACGACCATATTTAGAGCAATGAGTGTTTTGTGCCTCATATTCTTAAAGATAAAATAGAAAAGCTTTCCAAGTAATACTGTTGCCTCACTCAAATTACATATAGGAATCACTTCACCTGTTGGGTGAACAGTGAAAACTGTTTCTCTGTTTTCCAAAGTATTCAGTAGTTCAGTACTCCACTCAGATGAAAATTCAGGGTGAATTTTTAGATTAACTCAATGTATTTACCCAAACTGTAATTCTCCCAAGTGTATAGATGAAAGCACCAGACTGAAACAGGATAATTTTTCTTGGATCACTTATTAAATCCAATCTCTTTATTTCCTTCCACTCCAGCACACCTCTTAGCCTTTGATGTTACTAAGCCTCCAAAGTTTATGGACATTCTTTAGTCCCTTATTTGCTTATAGATTTTCTTGTAAGGTCTGGTCTTTCTTTTATTATTTCCTGGATCCACTGAGTGTTTCCATGATTCACATAAATCAATATATACTTATGCTTCTTTCACCTCAAGAGTGAAAACCAGAAGCATGCAAGCAGCCTCATGAAATGTGGTTGTCTAGTGGAATACCTGCATGCATGCATGTCCAGTCACAGGTATCCGTGTGGAGGGAGAGAGGTAGTGTATGTGCTGCATACACAACTATGTACTACACATGCAGAGCCTTCTTTGCTTTTAAAAAATCTTGTATGCACTAAGAACTGCACAGTGAGTGTTCATTTATCAACTCACTTTTTTCCCCTAGTGCCTCGAGTCCCATTTTGATGTTATATTTTGAGACATAAATATCTTTAGGCAGGCAAATTATTCCAGTACAAAACAAACCCTTAACATCCAGCGAAGCAAATATTAAAGAATCCAGCTATTGCCTCCAGTAGCAATTATCAATCCTGCCATGAGTATCCTGGCTTAGAAGAGGGCTCTTGGAGTTAGAACAAATGTGCATTGCATTGCATCGGCAGAAAGGATATTGCTCCTCTATTCTTTGATGGGGGAACACTTTTTCTTAAGAGTAAGTAAATAACATATTGCAGACAATAGGGCTACCACTCACTGAAAAGTACTATGAGAGAGAGGTGTGATAAGAATAAAAATATTTAGACTTATAGTGGACACAGTTAATGTTCTCTCTTGTTAAGGTAACAGAACCATTTCCATTATACCCTTTTATTTCTAGGCTCTCATAATTTTTGGAAACATTCTCATCTTGGGCAGGTAACTAATTTAACCTCACACTAAAAATAGCTTCTGCTTTATGGGACTATCCCACTACACCACCAATTGGATGTGTGATTTTTGCTGAGGCCCTCGGAGCAGGTGATGCTGCCCATCCCTCCGCATGTATGTAACCTGAGACCCAGGAGGGAGGTGTGACCAGGTCACACCTTTTCCCAGGGAAGCGGGACAAAGAGAAGGAGGAGGAACAACAGGGGGGTGTCAGAGGTTGGATTGGTGGTAGCTTGGCAGGCTATTTGGGGGGACTGCAAGAGTGGGAGTCCAGCCCACTCTGGCCCAGGAGTTCTCAAGATGGACTTGGCTGAAAGTCACTGATTTCTATGATAGCAAGCTCTGTTCTATGCTCTGTTCTTATCAACTAATAAACCCTTCTGTTCTACATGCTGGCTAAGTATCACTGCTGACTGTGGAGCTGGGGTGCAGGGCTCTCTGGCTTCTCCGGGAGCGCCGCCCGGGTGGACTTGCTGCAGGAAGCGCACAGTATGGAAGGGGATGCTGAATGCTCCGAGGTCAGACCCAGAAAGGTCAAAGCTGTGCAAGGTTATTGTTCTGGAGACAATATGCTCAGAGAGAGGAGGCATGCCCCCCAGAGTCCTGATTGGCTTCATATGGAGTAGTTTAGAGCATTGGCCTGGTGATTCCATGACACATGCCTAATATACTATGCAGTGTTGGAATTTAGAGCATTAATTCCTGCCCAGCCCTGCTGGTGATGAATTTATGACCTGAAATAAAAGTTTGATTTACTTTATCTTACTTAACCACAAAGGACATTAGCCAAACCATTATTCAGTCCTTTGATGGCATTTTGTGTGTTGGAATCTGAACATTTTTAAAGTCAGGTAATAGAGAGGAATGAATGTAGATAATTGTTCTATAAAGAAAAGGATAAAAAGCCACGTATAGATTTCTAAAACACAAATGACTTTCTTCCCCCGACCCCCAGTGCGCCGCTCAAAGGCTGCAGATGAGGAAAGGAGCCACAAAGCACGCAGGGCCCGGGATGAATATCAACGGCAATCCTTACGAGCCATCAAGAAAGGAAAAGTGGCTGGCTTGAGTAATCTGTTCAAGGGGACCAGCCTGAATAATGAGCCAGAGATAAAGCTGAACAGCAACGATCCTAGCCCACTAATGGCGCTCACTACACCAGCCAGGTTTGTTTGTATTTGTAGGTGACTCAAAAAAATTGATCCTCCGTTTATGTGCTTTCCACACCCATTTTAACAAGTGCTTATTTTATTTTATTTTGTTTTATTTAGGATTCTCCAGTGTTGCTCTTGACCCTGAACAGACAAGGAATGTTTTAAAAAGATCAAAATGCATAATATCAATGTCAATGTGTTTTGTTTTTAAAAGGACCTTTTAGCATCTGCAAAAAGATGGGTCTTTAAAAAAGTCAGTGATCTGATAAGAATGCAAGGCTGGGATAGAGAGAGAATCAAATAAATTCTCAAGCAAACCTTAGCCCTGCAGCCTAGAAATAACTGCTGCTCAAGTGCTCTTTGACACATTTTACAGAGGGGATAACCGCCTAAATTTCGATACTTTTGAGTTTTCCTATGGTAAAATCAAGGATCTTCTGAATTTTTTACCTATTGATCCTTCATCTGTCTCTTTTGTAAACCACATGGATTCCAGAAGTGAAAAACAATCCAACACAGCACCCCATCTGCTGTGAAATTATCAGTCGCTCCTTGTGGGTTTATATGTTGCCATCTGACATTATTAATTAAGCTTAGTAAGATGAACAAGATAAAGTGATCTGGACAAGGTAGCAAAGTTGAAAAAATGCCTATTCAGGGAAGAAAGAGAAATTCAACTTTTATTTTCCCTTTTACTGCCAAGTCTTATGATTACCAGCCAATGCGCTTGTGATGTCTAGCAGTCCAGCAGCACCAAAAGGACTTCAGTCCCTTCCTGCTTGGGGTTTGTGTTCTGTTTTGACAAGCAATCTCTTTGTCTTATTATGTGAGTTACGGAAACTCACTGCAGATGGGTTGTTGAAATTCCCAGTTTGAGGAATCAAAATTGCTCTGTCTGAAATATGGTGGGATCTCTACACTCGCCATCAAGCCTCTTGTGTAAACAATCTTCTCATTATTTTTATTTTCCCAAACCACGTACATCAAAGCACCTTCTCTGAAATAAAGTAATAAACACACTAATATAGTACATTTCAAAATCCAGTGGCTATAATTCAGCCTGAACTTCTCAGCTTTCTAAATGGAGTTATTTACTACAGAACTGGTTGTTTTTTGGTGTGAATTACTTAGAAGTAGGACTGAGTAGATCTGAAAAAAGTTTGGATCCTTATCCTGCCCTTGTCCAAAGCCGTTTATCCATCTCCAAGTCACATCTATGTTTAAAAAACGGTATTGTTTGTTTTTCTGATCTCTTAAGGCATCTTTTTGTCATTCACTAGATTGTGACTCACACTACATACCTGCTAAACGGAATCAGGGGAGTAAGAACTTTCCTCAAATCCTTGAACAGGCTACCCAGATCTTGGATTTGCATGCATAGGTGGCAAGTGCAGCTAAGCAGGCATGAAGTGTGTTGTAATCTGCTACTGGTGTGGGACGTCAGTAGATTATTGCTCCTTGGAGCAAAAGAGAGTTAGCACTAGAGGGGTGAGCGTTTGTCACAGTGCTTCCTGAGGTTAATCCTGGGCGGGTGCAAATTTGTGCACTGCCTCTTCAGTTCAGGGCTGTCTAAAGTCACAATAAAATGATGTTCTCGCTCTGTGCATGGATCCCTATTTCTTTTGTCTGCTATCTTCTTTGGAAAGCTTATCTGGATTTTTATTTCCTCCCCTTGTCCTTCTTTCCTGTCTATTTTTCTCTGCTGATTTTCTCTGTGTGTTGAAGTGTTTTGTTCATTTTACTCATCATCATTTGTCTCTATCCATGTGGTTGTATTTTTTTTTCCTGCTGCCCCTATCATGCCCATTTTGCCTACTGTAGTTGTGTAGAAATCGACTGGGAGCAATTTCATGATTTGGCCCTAGACAGAAAATTGCTGTAAAACCAGCCCTTTTAATTCATGCTCAAACAGTTCCCACAAGGCTGTTTGGAGTCCTGTTTATCTCCCACTTTTAAACAGAACTAGAGAGAAGTGAGCTCTGGATGCTAGGGTCCAGGAGTGGGTAAGCTGTCTAGCCATCCATATAAAATCTTTAAAAACAGCATATCTGGGGGGATTAACTGTGCCTCCATGTGTAGTTTGCTTTCTTCCCTGTGTGGATAGCACTGTGCTCTCTCTCATCATAATGTGAGAGAAGCTTTTCCATATACTTAATTTGAATACTCAGATATTGGTTGGTGCATATTTCTGTGTTTGCATTGTTTTTATTTTACGTTTTTTTCTCCCTACAACAATAGGTATTTGATAATTTTTGATTGCTAATTGTGTTCTTTCAGCAAAGATTTATCTAGCTGTGCAAGGTGCATGTTCTTAAACAAATAAAATAGCTCCTTTGATCTCTGCCTTCAGATGTTCAGAGGCCATTTTCAGAGTGGGTAGGGAAGAGGGATCCAAAAGGGGGAAGTTTTGGGGCCCTGAGAAGAAAGCATGCATAAATGGGCAGCAGTATATTTCATTTACCGGAGTTCCCTTCCCTTTCCTCACTGGGTTCCATCTTTTGGTTCAGATGGGTCAGGGTTAGTTGGGTGTGGAAGGGCTCTTGACCCTCTGTGGGCTCTGCAGCCACATCTCCCTCCTAAACAAGCTGACTGTCATGTTGCAGTTGTGTGGTGCCTTCTTCCAGACGTTGCTAGGTGTCCATTGTCATTTATGGGGTGGTGATAGGGTCACCACTCAGTATGGTGTCTATCTTCACATAGTACTGGCAGTTCTTGAGGACAGCACTAGATTTTGTTGTCCCCTCCTTTGTCTTTTGGTAGGACTGATGCAGTTCCTCTCTTTGCCAGACAGTGCTAATTGTCCCTGTTGTACTTCTGGTCTTTGCAATATCCAAACAAACATCTTTATTTCTGTAGCAGCTCCACATCTGGGCTTCCACTGCCCCTCTACTCTCACAGGCTGATGAAATCCAGGAATTCTTTCCTGGATCAGGCAGCAACATGATGTTTAACTGAGCTTTTTTAAGCTACAGCTTTATCTGGAATAATACCTGTATACTAGTATACCAAAGGTAGGCAAGCAGAATGAGAGGAATTTCCAAACATATTGGGGATTTTACAGGGTGGGGAAGCTTCCCCTAGGCAGCAGAGTTCAAATATTTGAGAAAAGCAGTCACTGCTGTGGGGCCAGGGCCTTGTGGTTCTTTTGCTGGAGGACAGTTTGTACCGGTATAGGTAATGCAGCATCCACACAGGCATTGTACTGGTGAAATGGTGTTGGTACAGGATTTATGCCGTTTGGGGAGGTGGTTTAGTTTGAATGGGTTTTGCCGGCAGGACTCAAACCTGAGAATGAATGCATGCAAGGATGTGCCAATAGAAGGCAAGTTTTACTGGTAAAATCTTGTAGCATACACCAAGCCTTAGAGCATATTCTGACTTTGGTCTCGGTCTTGCCACTTGAACTCAGGGTCCTTGGGGTCAACCCTAGGTGTTCTGCAATTTACGCTAAAGGCCTAATTCTGATTCTGTTGAAATCAGCAGCCAAACTGCCATTGACTTCAGTGGCAGCAGGACCCAGACCTTGAGGAGGATAGCCATCAGATGTCAAGAGCACCCAATACTCTCTTGCATGGCCTCCAATCACTAGAGAGCAAGCTCATCATTACTGAATACTATAGGATCTAGTTTGTTTTGCTGGTTCTTGGTTGTCTGGTAGGTTATAGTGGTACTTCTCTGTGACTATCCAGTTGATGTCCTGATTCTGAAGGAATTGTAATTCAAAACAATACTAGTTTCAGCACTTACTCAGGTTGTCTGCCAATATGGATCATTAAATGATAACCACTGTAGGCAGAGCACAAGATGTGAGAGCTAGAAAAATGCAGTGAGCAAAAGAGGAATTGAGGAGTACAAGATGTATAAGTAGGGACATAAGATCCATGGAGCAGTAGTAGAAGTAGTGGGGAGGAAAAGCACCTTCAAGAGAGACTCCAGGGAAATGTTCTCTCCATGTTTTCCTATGGTCAAGGCATGCTAGCCATAATGGCTGAATCTGGTTAACATGCAGGGGATTCACACAAAAGGTGAAAAGTAGTTTTTTGCCTGCAAATAATCTTTTGTCTATGGAAAAATTGAAAGAAATCAGAGTGAATAGTAGAGCAGGCTGAACATTTTCCATTAAATCTATTGACAGAAAATGGCTATTGGACAGAACTGAAGTTTTAGTGATGGAATTTGTTTTGTCAGAAATGTTTGGATTTTTATGGGAAAACAAATCCCCACCTTCCCTACTCAAAAGAAATCTGGTTAGTCAGTGAAATCTTAAAAAAAAAAAAAAAAAAATAGGTGGGAGAAAAGAGTTATTTTTGTTTAAAAACATTTTTTTTGCTGTGGGAGGGAAGACTTCCCAATGAAGTCTAGTGATTAGCCCCTGTTCCCCTACTGTATGATCATGGGGCAAATTATTTTTTGTTTTACAGCTCACAATGTCTATTTCCCATTGTTTGTATTTTAAATGTAGGAAAGCTTGGGAGCGTCCTTCTAGACCCGTTTCCAAAGAAATCCTCATTCGCTGGTTCAAGGAGGAACAGCTTCCACGACGTGCTGGGTTTGAGAGGAACACCTGTGCTATTGCACCGTGGTTTCACGGTAATTCAGTTATCTTTATTCCTTCATATACTTGAGCCTGAAGGACGTGTTGAGTTACAAAATATCTTTTGTGTGTGTGTGTGCTCGCGCGCAAGGAACACAATAGGCACTCTCAATCACATCTCTAGTCGGGAGAAATCTTGTTTACCTTCCTCACAGAGGTTGGTATAAAATGGGTTGCTCTCTGACAAGTAATATCTGTCCATTATCTTTATCACAGAGAGACTATTCTTCCCTATTTTCTTTTCCTCTGTTTTGTAGTCCAATTTGTGACATTTAGCAGTGGTGGTCCTATTTCTTAGCATTCTCAGAGCCTGAAGTGTACAAATGAATGTCTGGAATAACATTTGGGACAGGGGTGTGTATGTGTGCATGTGTAATGCTGACAGACCCCGGTTGTCTGTGGGCGGGATCAAACCTGTGACCACTGGAGCTTGGTACATGAGCCTCTCTATAGCATGAGCTAAAAGACAGCGGCCTGTTAGCTAAGGCTCTAGAGCAAAGTCATTAATCTCTCTCTCCTTGTCTCATGTCTTGGTGCCACTAGATGGGACAGAACACCACATCCCAAAGATGTATGAGTTACACATGCACATCTCATTTTCATCCTGCATTACAAATACTGTTTATACTTGCTGTAATTATATAGGTGAGATCCAAGCATTCTGACCATTAGTATAAAGCATAGCTGACCCAAAGACTTCTATTTATGAACTTGAATGTGTTTTAGATCCAAGTCACAATACTCTTTTCCTCTGAGTGTTAGGAATGAGAGCATTATAGTAAGTGTGGTGGATCTGACCTTTCTCTGACCCCAATAGTCATCTCTTATTATGAGGATGTGTTAATTACACTTTCCCTGACAGCTCTTTGACAGGTGAGCTGCTTATCAAGGCATAAATAAGTTTAATGTGCATATGGAAAATCATATCTCAACTAATCATCTGTTATAAGCAAGAAATGAAGAAATACAAGTATGGACCGCTCTTGTCTGTCTCCAGGTTGTGATTCCAAATCCTTCTAAAATATTTAAGTAAGAACTCCTGTTTAGTAGTGAGAACACAACAGCTAGCTGCTATTTTCTATGGGTTGGTGCTCTGAACAAAAAGAGAGAAGTGGATAGCTTGTAAATATTATACATTTCCATTTTTTATGAGCAGTGATGCAGATGAAAGATGGGACTGTAGATACAGATATTTGACATGGGATCTCTCTAAGAGTTAGTTAATGTAATTGTATTTCTTGTAGTTTACAGTATATGGAAAGGAGCAAACATTCAACTGCATGGCTTATTTCCTGATTTGTAGAGCTGGTTGAACTATGCAAGAAGGCATCTGTGAACATTCATAGGAATAAATCAATGGGAGTGTGACTTTATGCACTGAAAGCTCACAAAACTCATTATGAGAATAAGTTTCTTCCTGCAACAACACCCAACAAAGATTATTAAGTTATATTTGGAACTGTGCAAAGCACAGCAGTTTTGTGATTGTCTTTTTGTTCTGTTTATACAGCGCCTAGCACAACAGAGTCCTGATCTATGATTGAGACTCCTAGGTGCTAGGATGATAAAAAACAATAATTTCTAGGGGTTCATGCAGATAGTGTTTTGGTATCTTTTCACTTGAGTGAGAACAAGCTCATATTGTCAAAGTGAAACTCAAGCAATATCGTCAAGTTTCATCGAGTTTCACATGAAAACCTCCACTTTATTTCATGTGATTTTGATGCAGAAGCTAAAATTGGGTCTGGTGTGCTCAGACATTTTGTGAATCTTTTAGCAAACTTTGCCTGAATTTCAGATTTTGTAACAAACTCTGGGAACCAAATGAATATTCTGTTACTGGGTCATGTTGTGAACATTGTGTCCAGGTCCAGCTGGCTCCCACAACACACCTCATCAGAGTGAAGAGTTCAATGACATAATCTTGGAATGGTGGAAGCTAAACATCAATGTGTTATGGTGAAAGGTGTAAAAGAGCTTTGAGCGTGCCTCTGAAATGAAGCAGAGAGAGAGCTACTTTGGCACAGGCTACTGTGGAGTCACACTTTGCAATTTTGAAGCAAGAAAATTCCTTGCTGTTTATTTCCATTGTGTTCTGGGATACAGGACTTTGTGCACATGTTTTGTATATAAATGAAAGTACACCAAAGCATGTACCTGAGTCATATTACTGATTTCTCATTTAAATGGAAACAATCATGCAAGGCCCTGAAATTTGGCGAATGGCTCTAGCCATAAGAACAACAACTTGTTCATCATCTGCTTAAATGGATGATGGCATGGAAAGCAATGTTGTCAAGTATTTAGGCCAGGAGGCTAGAAGGCGTGACTCTGGCATTGCGTTTCGGGCTCTGTTACTGAATTAGGGCTGGAACCTGCCCTGTACTCCTGAGAGTGCTATCATTGACTATAATGACAATGCAGGGTCCCTAGGACTTGTAGATCAGACCCGTCACAATCTTAAGTGAGTCCCTGAGGTTCTCATTCCTCATTTTTCCTATCTGTAAAATGGGATAATACTTTGCAAAGGTAGTATGAAACTTCAGTAAAAGGTCTGAAGTGCTTGGAGATCGTTGGATGAAGTGGGCTAAAGAAGGGTAGAATGTCATGGAGTATGATCATCTGGTAGAGCAGTACTGAAAGTAGATCCTCAGATAGTGTAAAATGATGTAATTCCACTCAAGTAAATTGAGATATCCTGATCTACATCAGCTGAAGAGTGACCCTTAGTCTTAGCCAAGATAAAACTTCAGTCCAGTCAGTATCTTTACATTTTAATTTAAAGGTAACATTTTGTTATTGGTGCTAACTAGAAAATGAAGGCTCCTTCAAGACAGAAATAAAATCACAAACCCAGATCTAATAAAGATCAGAGGTCTTCACGCTAGAGTTCTGCACATATACCACCTTTTGCAATTATGTTGAGCCAAGTACTCATGAAAAGTCCAATTCCTCCAGTGGGTTTTCATGGGGTGTGAAGCAGTGCAGCATATAGGACATTGTGTCTATCTAAAATTCCCCCTCCAGTTTCATTTGGAAGTTGGGCCAGATCCTTGGTGCTGGCAAAGTCACCTTTTTGCCATTACAGCACTGAAGGAGGGAGTTAAAGGTGATGAAGTACTGCTGCAGGGGAAAACTATAGTCTACTGGATAGAGCTCAGGGCTAAGCAGTCACATGTTGTATTCCCAGATCAGCCACTAACTTGCTAGCTGACCTTAGGCAAGTCATCCTATGTTTCTCTGTGTCACTTTTCATTCTCCTCTAAAATGCAAAGCATTTATTGTATGTATATTCTGTACAATTTTCAGATAAAGTGCTATAAATATACAAATGGTTATTAGTTAGATTTACTATAGGGCAACATCTGGAGTAAATGGTTTTGACCTTTTCTAAGATCTCTAGCTAGTGTTTCTTTCCTCACTCCCAAAAGTAACTGTGAGAAAACATCAATTTCAGCTCCAAGAATCTCTTTCCTTTTTCATAGAATAGAAATATCATTAATCACCTGCCCACAACACATGGAAAATTTGTTTAAAGTAGCATTGATCATGGTAACATTGATCTTTCCAGTTTGTGTTCGAGAAGCTGCAGTGAGTTCTTGCAAAATTATTTTTTACATGGAGGTACCAAATATGGATCCATAGTTAAAGTTGTGTTGTGTTTTGTACTGAAAGAAGGGATTCAGCTTTTTTTTACATCTGTAGGATACACTCTCTCCTTACCCAAAATTACCGAACTTACTCCTTGGGTACAGAGTGAATTTTGGAACATTTTAAAAAGAAACCTGTTGTTTAGTGTAAGTTAAAATTAGTAGTAAAAAGTCTCTTTAAAAAGTCTCAGTCAGACATTGTCTGACTATAGATATTGGCAGAGAGGTGAATCTGAGTATACTGGTGCTGTGTGCATTTGTGTTTTAAAGAAATGTTTAGGATTCAAGGTCCTCCCTCCACACTATTGCTCTCCTTCATGACGGGCAAAAAAATATTGTCCTCTTTCAAAATGGCTGACGTCTCTCATTGTTAACAATAGACTGAAGCCATGGCCAGACTTGAATAAAGATGGTCATTGCCTCCATTCACCTGCTCCTCCCTGACCCCTGCAGCATATAAAGCTGCTTAGCTTCACTTCCATTGGGAAGTACTCGTTATCAACTGGCATATGATTCCTCAGGGCTCTTAACTAGCTGGGGTTGCTTGAATATTAAGGAGCCAGAACCAGCTTCTTGGCTCTCCCGACAATATCTTGGTTCAAGTGATAATCTGGGCTAACTGTCTTTTGTACAATACTGTTTACAATAGTCTTAAAATAGTTGTAAAAATTACTTAAATTATTTGAATACTTAAACCCAGAAAATTAAAGGTTCTGGGTTTCATAATTAGAAATTAATATCATACCAACAAATCAGTGAATGTGGGCTCTGAGGACACAATATTATGATCCTTTCTTGGGCTCAATACTAGAGGTGCATAAAATTGTTATGAATTGTTATGCATTTGCCATTCAGGCTGGACTTTGCCAATATTAGTTAATCTTGGTTTTTAGGGAAGCTTTGAATGGGATTTATGGTTTCAGATGGAAAGTTGTTTTACATGGGTCACAGCTGGAGAGAGGTAAAACTGGGCTGTTTTAGCTGAGTTTTGCTTTGATTTGGGGGTTTTCAAACCTCAGTGCAACATATGCCAAAGTCAAATGAAAAAGTTTATCAGCCTCCCACCATCAATTGCTGAGTAAATCTGTGTTTGTTATTAGTTAGCAGCAAATATATGGTATAGGACGACAAAGACGTGGGCCTCTACCCTCCTAACATTTAACTGTCCTGTGTTGTAATGAGGGATGCTGATTGCTGAAACATACTGTGACAAAGCTCTAACCTTGTCTCAGTGGGTCCCATGCTTCCAGGCAGATTACACAAGCCTCAGAAGTTCACTGTAACCCTTCACATAGCCCTTCTCTCTCTAGAGACAAGGGTCACAGCCTACTGAGCCATTTTCATCACAAGCTAGCAAGGAAGGTGGGAAAAGCAACCTTCTCTCGCAGTCTGTTGTCTCACAAACTCCGTGAATAATTGGGGAGAGTGGAGGAGGGGGGTGGAAAGCCCTGGCCTATCATCTACTCCTGGCTTCAGCCCAAGGACACTCATAATAAAAGCTATTGGTAGCTGACTTTTTGAAACAGGATGAGTACAATTTCCTGGGCCACTTGCCCACAGCAGCCCCCACTTCCTCAACATCTACTTCACCTTACCTCAGGTCCTCCTTCCTTGAGCCTGATAGGGTTTGTACTACCCAGTTTCTTCAGCAGCATAGTTCCCTCCTACAGCTCATGAACCCATGCCTAACTGGGAGGCTTTTAACCAGTTCCAGCTAGCCCTTGATTGGCTTCAGGTGTCCCCATCAACGTAGCTGTCTCCACTGCTTTCTAGAAGGATCTTAATTGGTCCCAGGTGTGTTGATTAATCTAGAACAACTGCCATTCGGTCACAGGGATTTGTTTAGCCTAGGGCTAACAAACCTGTTTCTCATTACTTTCCTATAACCATCTGGCCTTGCTCCATCACAGTATACTAGTACTTTGCCCTTTGTCTGCAGTGTTGTCTTGTTCTTTCCTTCCTTCTGTTTAAACTCCCCTTGGGCATGAAGCAATTTTCCTATGAAAATTAGCTTGTCATTTGTTGTTTCTGGGAAAGTTCAGATGTGGCAAACTCTCAGATCTTACATTTTGGCTCATGCATAGTTTGACTCCTGAATATAGAAGATTTTCCCAAATCATTAAAGTGTCACTTAGGAAACAAGAACCAGACTCTAAAATGGTTCCATCCTTAGTTAAGATTTGGAAGTCCTTGATGGCTAATTTAGATCTATCTACATTATGTCAATGGACACTGTCACAAATATAGAAAGGACATGTCCTAGTCATCACTATTATCAACACATTATTGTCTTATATCTATTACATACCATTAGTGAAGGAGCTGTCCAGGTAATAGGTGTTTGAAAGAGAATCTTCTTTAGGTCATGAGAGTCGGTGAAGAGACACCTTAGCCCATAAATATGGTATTCTCTCTTATTTCAGATCAGGAATTCCTTTTCCAGTGGCTTTCTTCTCCCATGTTGTTTGTGGGAAGAAACATTGACAGATGTAAGTAGACAGGATGGTTCTGCAGACTCCTTCATAATGGGATGTCTAACATTTTTGAGCATTTGTGTTTCGTTTTTAGAAGAACCCTGCCACAGGGATAGGATGCAACAACAAGATTTCTTATAACTTTTATTGAAATGAGCATTTTCTGAGGGACAGAAGTATTTTAGCTGTTTGATTTGATCAAGACCTTATGCAGCAATAAATACAGTATGCTTGTTTGTTCATAAAATACACTTTCTGGTTCTCTAAGGGAGGAAAATTTAATAAGTAACAGAACATGTTAGGACGAGATGAAGTAAACCCTAGTGGAGATATGGCATTTTTTACATGAATTATCTGTTTTTCTATCTGTAACTTCATCTGCTTTTTGCCTGTTTGAGTTGCTATTTTGAGAATACAGAAGGATGGATCCTCAGCTTGTTTACATAGAAATGGAGTTAAGGAGCACGTGATGAAAAAATGGAGATATAGGCCCTTATCCAAAGCCTATTGAAGTCAATAGGCATCTTTCCCAGGGACTTGTTGGGTCAGGTCTCTCTGAATGGGATACACCCTACCTGGGGGGATGGTTGTTTGGTGTGGTTGTTTAGTGTCATAATCTGGTTCCAAGTGGACCTAGTGATCCCAGAAATGATTATTGCAATTTGTCAACAAGGATGCCATTTAATACCATCTAGAGTACAGACCAGTCTGGAGACTGAATCACTCTCTTGTCCATCTAGGGCAGGGTTGGGCAAACTTTTTGGCCCAAGGGCCAGGTATGGAAGGCTGTGCCTCCCCAAACAGCCTGGCCCTCCGCCCCCTATCCATCCCCTCCCACTTCCTTCCCTCTAACTGCCCCCCTCAGAATCTCCAACCCATTCAACTCCCTTACTCCTTGTCCCCTGACCGCCACCTCCCAGGACCCCACCACCCCTAACTACCTCCCCAGGACCCCACCTCCTATCCAATCCTCCCTCCTCCCTGTCTTCTGACTGCTCCTCTCAGAATCCCTGACCCATCCAACACCCCCTCCCCGGTCCCCTGACTGCCACCTCCTGAGACCTCCCCGACCCTAATCATCCCCCAGGACGCCACCCCTTATCCAGTCTCTCTGCTCCCTGTCCCCTGTCTGCTCTGACCCATATGCACACCCCCATCTCCTGGCAGGCTCCCCGAGATTCCCACGCTTATCCAACATGTCCCACCTGTTCCCTGTCCCCCGACTGCCTCCCCAGGACCTCCTGCCCTTCCGGCCCCCTTACTACACCATTCAATAGCATGTCTGGCAGCTGTGCTGCCTGGACAGAGCTAGACATGCCGCCATGCTGCCCTGCAGGAGCATGCAGCCCCACCGCCAGAGTGCTGCCTGTGTGGTGACATGGCTGTGGGGGAGGGAGGAATGTGGGGGAGCAGGCAGGGCTGATCTCCCTGGCTGGCAGCTCAGGGGCCAGGCAGGATGGTCCAACAAGCCGGATGTGGCCTGTGGGCCATAGTTTACCCACCCCTGCTCCAAGGGCTCCCTCTTGAACAGGATTGAGGTGTATTGTCATGGAGGGATGGGGAAGAATGCATTGCTGTTGCATAAAATATTGTACCTTTTCATAGATAAACAGGGTACTTCAGGATTGACAATCCAGCACTTTTCATCATTGCTGAATCCAGAACATAGGAATGAATGTACATCTTGCCTTGGTAGGACATGTATTACAAAGGGACTGATGTACATAGAAATGGGACAAGCCAGTCTGAGAAAATTTACATGACTAGGGTTTGATGGAGGTATTGACAGGGCAATTCCTGGAGATCACTACTTTTTGTATCAAACCCTTGAAGTGGTAATCCCCAACCATGAGAATATTATGTTGAGTATCTTTAAAAGAGACACTATGCCCCTGCAAGGTTATATATTTGTGGACCATTCACTATTTAATGATAGTGATGTGTTTCCAGTTCTGTATTCACTGGGAGATGGCCTATAGTTTTGGCATCAACATATCAATCTCAGCCATGTAACTAAAATAAGAGGTACTAGCTCATACAGAACGTATTATTTAAGGTCAGTATAGTGTGTGGTGAATATGTGCTAAATCTCTGGATTGATGGGTGTTTCAAGCCTGGTTAGTCCCCAGTAACATATGACAAGAAAACCTGACAACTTCATCAACTCTGATTCAGTTCTCAACTTCTCACTCTGGGAACCAGAAGTGTTTTTGATTGGCTCTCAGAACCTCTGGCAGTATGTCACTCCACTTAGCTCTCAATAATTATTTTAGTCTATCAGTCCTTTGGAAGGCTTTGAGATTGTTTTTCTAGTACCATTATGGTTCAAAAGTGCCGGCATAGAGAAGTTCTTGGCCAACAGAAGACATGTTTTAGACCAATGGTCCCCCTTAGAGGAGAGGCATGCAGCAGGGAGAGAGGAATCACAAAAGAGTGGCCGAGTTATTGCTCTGAAAAGGGGGAGTGAGGTAACTGAATAATTCATGTGAATAGGCTAATTGCTAATGTGGAAATAGGCTTCCCTGTCCCTTCACAATAGGTAATCTTCCTTGTTTTCCATTTCACTGAGAAGTACTATCTGCCAAAGAAGTAGATAGTGGTTAGAAAGGGATTACTTTACTGGACAGATGTTGGATGCTAAAAATAAGTGATTATGCAAATGTAATCACAGATGTAGAGAGATGTTTGCCTGGTGAGTAAGGAGTATGACATGGGTGGGGAGTGTTCAAAGTTTAGGAGACAAACAGGAGACAAACAGGCTAGGTGCACTAAGTATGAACTGCCTTAGTATAGGAAGTTTTTTTAAAAAAAACCTAATGTGTCATTCCAAGGTTTAGGTGACATTAGACTATTTTTTCACTTGGTAATGATATGCTCCAGCACTGGACTTTTTTTTTGTTTTTTTTTAATAAAGCAAAACAAAAAGAGGGAAGAACAAAAGTAATTTGAAACTGTTTTGCTGTCATGTTTGGAGATAATGAGATGTTAGGATTAAAGTGGTGTGAATAATAGCACATACTGAAGGGCTGTCAGATTACATTAGTATAAATTTAGACACCTTTTAGTTTGTGCCTGCAGTGTCCACACTGGAGAGAGGGACAGTGGAGGACTTTGGTGAACAGTTCTGGTCACGCCCCTGAAGTCTGAACGGTGGGGTAGTGTAGCCGTAGTTGTAGATCATACTGCGGTGAGCTTCATTCTAGCTCCTACTTCATTGTTCCACTTGATATTCCATTATAATCAGAGGCGTCTTGAGGCACCTATTGTGGCAAGCTGGGGGGGTGGGGTGGGGCGGGGCAGCCCTGACAGTGGCTTTCAGGGCGGCAGTCAGACTGCCTTCGGTGGCAGGTCAGTCCTGCAGATTCGGCGGCCTTTCGGCAGCGAGTAAGGCGAAGCCACGGGACTGGCGGACCTTCTGCAGAAACGCAGCTGAATCTGCGGGTCCAGCGGACCTCCTGAAAGTCACCTGACTGCCGTGCTTGGGGCTGCAAAAATCGTAGAGCCACCCCTGATTACAATGCACACTTAGGCACATAGGTTTGTCTTTTCAGTGATTCCACTAACTGCACTGAGATTTGGATCAAGTCCCGACACTGGAATACTGTAATCAATCTTTAGAGTTATAGAATTGCTGCTCAGAGATTGAGCAGTTTTTACTGTGCCTACCAGCACTCTTGCTTGATTTATGCTAGTGCTACAGTATCCCATTGTCACTTTCACAAGTGCTTAAAGTCAAACCTCCTTCTAGGATTTGGTAAACAAAAATCAGTCCATAAGTATTCTTTTAAGCAAGCAGACAAACAAAAACTTTGTTAATTACAAACTTATCAGTCTAGCCAAGTGCTTTAGAAGAAGAATTAGTAGCCCAAATTCCTTATATAGGTTCTAAAGTATTTACCAAAAACACATCATCAAAGTGTTTTTAAAAATCTATTTGGAATTTCTGTTAGTTTGAATAGTAATCCATGTACAATATGACAAATTTCTATATATGCATATAAAGTCTGATCCAAAGCCAGTGACGACAATAGAAAGACTCCCATGGGCTTTAGATCAGGCTAGTATTGTACACGGTAATGTGTGCATCCATATTTTAAGAGTGTGGTGCAGACAAGGTAACAATATAAAATAATTTTTTGACCAAAACAAACAAACATTTTTCACCTGTGGAAATATATGGAAAACAAAAATCACAGTATGTTTTCTTCTTCGTTAACTATTATGTGTCCAATTATAAAATTAGAATTTTGGGGTCCATGTTAACTGTGGCATTGATCTGTCTCCTTACACTCAGCATGCTCTCCAGTCACTGATTTACAGTGCCAATCGTCCCTGATTTTGCGGAAGGGAGGGTATCCTGACAGTTTCTTGATATTCTATAAGACGTGATATTCAATGTAAGTTATTAGCCCAGACAGCCTTTGAAGTCCACCATGGACACGTCTATGTAATTGTAAAGTGTGCCGTCTTTTTGGAAACATTCATTTCTTTATAAAGCATATATTTTTTTTGGGGGGGGGGGAGGTGGTGGGAGGAGGGGGTGGTTTTTTTTTGAAGCTCTTTCTGTTAAGTGGCTTATCTTTTAGATTGTTTAAGACAAGCTCTTGTATTGTAACTCACTCCAGTAAAGCTCAGTTGTGATATTTCATTTCTAACATTTGGAAATATGTGCATCAGCCACTGCCATGCCATCACTTTTTGACAAGCTAGGATGTGTCTAGAATAAAATCTTTGCCTTTGATGGCTGACACTTAGGGGTTTCTTCCCACTTAATCACAAGTAGTTGTGATGGTTGCAGTGCAAGTGGTGCTGGCCATCCAGCTGTGACTGGGCTGTGCATCTTATTCAACAGATTCTCACTGGTTTCATGTGCTAGTTTAGCTGTAAATTATGGGCTGGATCTTCTGCTGCAACCTAGCCACTTCGGGTATGTCCGCACCATGATAAGAACTCCACTGCACCAAGTCTGAGTGCCTGGGTCAGCTCACTCAGGGTCATGGGGCTATATAATTGTAATGTAGATGTTTAGGCTTGGCTGAAGTCCAAGGATCCCAGAGCCCAGGCTCAAGCCTGAGCTCATATGTCTACATGGCAATTTTATAGTCCTGCGCCCAAGCCCCATGGGCTCAAGCCAGCTGACCCTGGCTCTCAGACTCAGTGCCACAGGTTTTTCATCACATTCTAGACATACCCTTTGGACTACCTGAAAGCAGCCGGTTCTCCCTGGTAAGTATAGGGTGTCTGCTATGATATGGGGTGCCTAGGAGAACGGCAGGGGCAGGGATCAGGTAGAACTTACTGTTGCCCCTTGGCAATGGACCTTCCCTTATTATCCAACTGGCACAGATTAAAGTAAGCTCCCAGGCTGCTCTAATTTTAGCCAGCTGTGGTGTAGCAATGATTATAGAATCAAAAAGCCACCACCGGTTCCTAGGGGCTTCCCCCCATGTGCTGAGCCCAGTTCCGATTGGATGCAAGTGAGAATTTGGACCTATATTTCATTATTTTCAAGTAATTGCAACTTTGTTTTAAAACAACTTGGATACAATTCAGTACAAATCAACATGAACACAAAGCAATAAGGAGACAAAATGGATAACATCAGCCTCTCTAGTAAATTAGTGACTTGTCAAGGACTGTAATCAAATATTTTGTCTACTACCATGCTATCCAATTAACCTTTAGACATTCCAGTGTCCAACATTGGACCAATAATATTACTGTTTAGATCATTGCACTAGTGAATTTATCTCTCTCAAGCATTTTCTTTGTTTTGAATGTCAAATCAATACTGAGGTGAAGACAAAGCAATTCTAAATAATATACCGGGGGGTGGGAAGAGAAGAGAAAACAAAAGACACTGACAATACTGCAGTTCAGATAGGTAAAACTGCAAAACCTTTCCTGCATGACATTGCCTTTTGATAAATCCATCCTGTATGATATGTATAAAAATGGTACAGAGGTTTGCCACATCTGTATGCTAGTCACTAATTACAGGTTGTGTCTTAGAAGTTTATTTCTGATTTCATGTACAAGCAGGCCTTGATTCATATCCCTTACGGGCCCTCAAATATAGCAAAACCTTAGTTCTCTGTTTCCCAGTGGAGAAGTGAGGCTTAGTGTTTGAAGTGCTTTTGGATTCTCATATAGAACTTTAAATTATGATTATTGCCTTTATGGGAAGAACTTTTATTAGTTACAGGAATATATGCAGTATTATTTCTGCTACACAGGTTATTATGAAGAATTTGGGGCCTGAAAGGTATTTTAAATTCCAAACTTTATCAATCTGCCCCAATGCTACCTAATTTTGGCAGGACCAAAAGGTGTGTGTCACATTACCACCTTCTCTTCTGCATATCTAGCAAGGATCAGTTTAATCCCAATCAGATGTTGTTAGATATGTTGTTCAGTTCCATCCTCATTTTCCCCTTATGGAGCCTGTCAGAGGCAGGGTGGATCCTTGACCCCCTCAGAAGGCAACTGCCCTCTGACATGGCCTTTTTATGAACAAAGGTTGTATTGATATGTGATGAGGTGGTATCCATACCTACTCAGTGATCTTGGCTCAGTAAAGGAGATGTAGCACTATCAAGCTTTAATGCAGTGTCACAGTGTGAAGAAATAGATATTACTACCCAGAGTCATAATACTTTTCTATCCCAAGGGATAAATATTGGAAGGTGCAATGCTACTGCTCCCACAGGCTTGACTGTGTGGGCTGTTTTTATTTCCTGATTTTATTGAATGGTTCTTGGAGATGCTCCATGATAAAGACAGGAGCTCCTTATACAATGTATTTGTAACAAGGTTCCTGCAGGACCCTCCTAGCCCTGTTTGTCCCAGAAGGTCACTCGGGAGACCCGGTTTGCAGTGCTTACCTGTATTTTATTGTACAAGACATGCTCCCTCCACCTTCACAGCACAATATATACAAAGTTCCTTCTCTCTTCCCCTCAGCAGAGAGAAGGGCAGGCTAGTCCTTCCTGCTTCCTCTCAGAGCAGCTTCCCTTCTCCCTAGCTCCTCTACTTCCTTTGCAGGTACTTCTCCTGTCCAGTCCACCTCCCCGCCCCCCTGCTCCCTTCCTCTGAGGCTTTTAACCAGCCCCAGCCTGCAGAGACAGCAGATGCTCCTGCTCTGCCAATCAGGGCCAAGTGGCCTCCGCAGCTCCAATTTACCTTCCCTCAGTGTAGCTGGGATGACAGAGGGTTTGCTAGCAGTTCTCCTGCTAGCACCCTGTCACATATTGTATTGTTGATCCAATTTGGTTTTTCTTGTGTGTTTTTTTTTAAATAGTTAAGATCTGCATCAGTCAGCCCCATGTGCAAGTAACTGATGATTAAAGTTTCTTTTTATTGTTCATTTTGCTGCTTACCTTCTGGCTTGACAAAATCTTCTAGTGGTTTCCTATTATACAGATTAGTGTGATGATTTTCTCTCCATTTAATGAGTCTGGTGCGGGGGGCATATCTCATAGATATTTAAAGCTATATTGATGGTGGGAAAACTGTACTGAGGATTAATTTTAGAACATCTTAGCTGTTCATTTCTAGGTTAGATACATATCACACGACATGTCTCTCAAAGTTATCCTTTCCATTTGAAGGCTGTTTAGTATCCTGTGTGAGTCTCAATCCAGTTTCATAAGCCAAGGGCCTGATTCTTCATTGCTCTGCCTCTTGTGCAAATTGCATATAATACGCAATCAGAATAGCAGTGTGTGATGCACATGTTGCACTGGGATAAATGACTACACAATGCACAGATCAACACGGAATCAGGCCCCAATTGTCAATATCACAAAAGTTACCTCTACCAAAGTTCATATCACTGATTGTAATCTCAGTACAGAGATCAATGATTTCCTTGGAAATTAAATCACATGTTCATTTCTAGAAATGATTCCTTCATATCAGAGCTGAGGCATAATGGTGGTGGGATAAGATGTAGCATGGGGTAGGCTTGCATTGTTGGTGCCTATGTTGTACCTCTCAGTTTTACAGGGCACATTGTTTATATAAGGGACTGAGTTTGTTTGTCAGTGTTCGCAGCCATCCAAACAGATGAATTAGTTACTGAACTACCTGTGTGCTCACACAAGTACCCAGGAATGTAGTGATTCATATTTTACAGGCCTCTATTGAACCAATACATCATATGTTTCTGCATATTCCATTTTATTACATCAACATGATTTAAGGGCAGGCTTGGCCACTCTTACTCGCGCTTGAGTAGTGTCTTACTCCTCCAGTAGCCTCAATGAGTTCAGTGTGACTGAGTGGCAAAATCTGACACTTAAATTAAACAAATGTATCATGGATATTTTTAGATATTAGTATTTTGTTTTTAAACCAGTGCATTTTAATGAGGATTATATCATTTGTAAAGTATTTGTCAACCTTTGTCAGCCTTTTTAGAGCTAGTAGAATATATTGCTTTATTTGAACTGTACAGTTTCTTTTCATAGTCAGAATTTTTGTTTGACTTATGTTTCTTGTCAAGCTGAAGCACCTGTTGTTTTGCATGTATTTCTTTTGGGACTGATTTTCAAAGGCAGGCTTGATGTTTAGATGTATGTATGTAGATCACTAAAGGGAAAAATGGCATGCTGATAAAAATAAGCTTGTGCCAAAACAGACAGAAATCTCATCAGGAAGACTGAGGCATAAGAATCTCTGGAAATAAAATGGCAAACATTCCACTATATGGCTTAATTAGTTTGAACAAGGCCTCCGACATCTGAACACAAAATGTAATGAGGCAGCATCACAAATGAGATATTATCTTTATTGGCATATATAATAACACATGGTGCACAACAGGGCACAGATGTTTTAGGTTAATAGCTGTTTTCTCACTTAAGAAAGAGCTGTGAAATGAAGCACAACATTGGTGGCTTCTTTTACATATTGCTCTAAATATGTCAGCAAATGAATCTCTTTGTTGTGTAGCATTCACCTCTCTTAATTAGTTTTGGTTGGGCTATCCCTTAAATTTCATGCTCAGCTCTGTATGGTTTAATGTTTCCAATCTTTGCTTATCTCCTCCTCCAGTGCCACCTTGGGTGCTAGATGTTACTTACTTGGAGCACGGACTGCAGTTAAACAACTCCTGTGTATAGCGAGCACAAGCATGTTTCTGCCCCAGCAGAATATGCTGAAGAAGCTGTCAGACTCCTTTCCGGAGATTTTCTTACTCTTGTGAAGGATTTCAGACTCATACTAACTATACATACAAACTGTCCTTACACTTTCAATACCCGTTTGCTTTAACACTTCAGAAAGATAAAATATCGTAAGCTCTAAATGTAAAGAAAGCCTTTTAAAAGTACTTATCTTCTGTCTCTGAGATCGCTTGGCACCTAATTATATATATATGGGTATGCAAACGTTTTTACAATAGGTTTTTTTCTGTTTTGACATTATTTTTTTTTACTTATTGTAAAAGGTTAAATGAGCCCAATTTTTCAATTGGTTTTATATTTGTGTAACACCATTGATTTAAGTGGAATCAAGTCAATGGAACTTGCATTAAGTGAAGGCAGAACATTGGCAGATACGTCTTGATTGGTTAGTTACATATGACATCTAATCAGAGAACAGAATTGATATCAAGTGACTTATCTAACAAACTAAAAACAATTATTTTATAAAATAACAAACTATTATATTATAAAATACCAAACTATTTAAAAGTGTGAATAGTTTCACAAATAATTCACTGCGATGCGTATGTAAAATATTGTGAAGAAATTCATGAATAATTTTGCATAATGAATGCATTCAGGAACTTCAGTCTGCTCACAGGTATTCCACAGACAGAAAAAAAAGTTAAATTCACTTAGTGATGTTTATGAATTATTTTCTCATCCCCTCTCTTTCTGAGGAAAACAGTGGCCTCCAGTGACTGTGGCACTGTTTGATGTGTTTTAAAGTTATCCTATGTTGACAGTCTTGTGACTTAGCACATCTTTGTGACAGTGGTATGTTAATAGCATGGAAAGAGGCAAGAGAGTTTCTTTTGTGGTGTTGTTGCTTTAGGAAGCATAGGCATCAATGGCTGTGATTCACTGCAAAGTGCTTTCAGAAGTGAGCTATTACAAACAATATTTTAGCAAAAGGTATATAATTAATTCAGTGAAATTAAGCAATCTTATGTGGAATTAGTTGTACAAAATTCCCCTTTCTATTGACTGTGGAAAAACATTTGAGAAATCCACTAAAAATTATTATTACAACTACAGTAGCACCCACAATGTGCTAGTATTTTTAAACACTCACAGAGGCAGCCAGATTGCATTCTGTGGAGCAGCACTAACATCAAAACATAAGGATACGGGGGTTCATATTTCAGAAGGGCCAAAGGTGTGATGTCCCACTTCCAATAGCACACAAGTGTCATTGACAGTCAGTGGGACAGGTATTCCTAAGTCAGTTTTAAAAGCGACCTTAGACTCTTAAATCACGTAGGCACTTTTGAATTTTTTCCCTTAAAATGACCAGTTCATTGCACAATGACTCAAGCCATAGAGGTGTGCAGTATGGTGTTCTCACTCCCCGGGGCAGCAGGAATTGGCATCAGGAGTGGGATCCAGCCAGCAGCAGCATGGAGCAAGTGTCAGGACCCAGCAAGCAGACAACAGCCTGGTAGCGATCAAGGCCTGGCCCTGGGGAAGGAGAGGGCAGAGCTTGTGGGGAGGAGGAGGCTCAGGAGCTGGGTTAAGCTGGGGAAGGGATGGGGGCAGCAGAGGACTGGGAATGTGGAAACAGGTGTTGGAGGGAAGGGGACAGGAGGAGGGAGCAGAGGCGCTGGGGTGGTGGAATAGAGGAAATGACGGGTCCCCCTGTGATACTTCCTGGGGGTACCAGGGCTGGGAGGCGCCTAGTTACCATCTGCCTTGAGCATGAGAAAACCTTGTCTGTGCCTGCTGTGGGTCAGCTCCCCAACATCACTTGCCTCAGGAAACACATTCCCTTCTAGTTTTCACACAGACTTGTCAAGTTAGCAATAGGCACACAGCAACCTCTGAGTTGTCTGAATGTCTCCTTGGAATTCCTAGCTCATGGTCCACCAGACACTCGCAGTATTCACTGCTTCCCAAGAAACGGTATGCCGCTGCTTACCAGTTACTCATCAGCTTATTTCTCTCTTAACTCACAGCACTTAGATTTGTGTATAGTTACATGAACTGTGTGTTTAGTTAGATGAGAGCATAGAGATTCAAGTTGTAGCAAGAAGAAGATTACATATAAAATCAATGCACACATTCTCAATAGTAGACTTTAATTCGCAAGATACTCTCCTGTCTAACCATGTATTGCTCACCCAAAAACTGTGCAGTGTTTTACAGCCAGGTTGGCTGTGATCCCTTCGAAGAAGCAGTGTGTGGGGAGAAGAGGCATGCAGGGTCATGTGGCCCTCCAGATTTCTGCCACGGTGGGAGTGAGGCCAAGTGTAGATGTGGGGAATGTGTGGGAAAGGCACCAGCACCCTAATGCTCTTCTGAGCCCTGCTAGGAGGCACCCAGAGCAGAAAAGAGAGACGGGGCTGGCAGCACAGCTCTACCACAGGGTAGAGTCAGGTTGACACCCCCAGGCACATTGGAAAGTCGGCACTGGTGTCTTTACATACATTTTGCAATGATTGATGACTGGTCGGCTATTGGCTCTCAGTAGAGACCTGACAAACCACCTGATGTCTGATATTATGCTGATATCTGACCTAGGGGATCCCTATAAAATTGCATGTGTCCCTCCTGCCCTCTGTCAGTTTGCACATCCTCAGAAAGACGAAATGCAGTTGGTGGTTTGCTTTAGTAAAACGTTGGGAACCATTCCAGTAAGGTTCCACTGTAACTATAGAGTTTATGAAATGGTATCCATCACATGGAGTCTAAGCTTCAATAAAGAGAAGTGGGACAGAGAGGTTATTTTGATCTTTCCTGGAATCCGCATAGGAGTTGTCCTTAAGTAGTGAATTAAACCAGGATTAGTGTATATGTTTCCTGGTCCGTTTTCTTATGCTGTTTACTATATAAATCATGTTATAACCTTTAGATTTGCCTATATTCATATCCAAGTTGCAATTCTTTATTTCTTATAAGCAGCATATGATTGTTGATTATTGCTTGCGGTTTTCATTTCACAGTGGGTGAAACAGTAAGCTTTGACAAACATAGCACTGAAACAAAGATATAAGTGGTGGTATTTTGATTCCTAACTATCCTTGTTTATTTTTCATTTAGCACATAAAGGCTTTTTTATAGATCTACTTCTTTGGAGCCAATGTGACAACCATATTTACATCAATAAGATGCTGCTCAGTATTTGTGCTGTATTATGCTAATAAGATTCTGTGTAAATTGACACACATGATCTGCCAATTTTCTGTAAATAAAGAACATCTGAAATTATTACCATTGCTTTCTGAAAGCAGGTAGCTAGGAAATGAATAAAAGCCAATTGTTTTTGTTACAGTTTTACAAAGATCTCAATTTTCCTGATTTCATGATATTTTCTCTTTCTAATATGTACACCTAGATGTGTATTCAGTATGATATATGAATACTGATGAACAGCACAGACCCTTAAAAATATAGGTCTTCAATGTGTTTGCAATAATGCTGTAACAGAGTGATGAAAGACTTCAGCATAGTTTAATGATGCTGCTAGAACTGCAGTTGTTGTTTTATATTTTCATTGAAGTGGCTCTCAATTGTCGCAGTCAGATTTGGGACTTCACTGTACTGGGAGCAATACAAACACATACTGAAACATAGTCCCCTTTCCTTCAGACACAGCTTACAGTTAGAGCTAGGTCAGAATTTTCAAATCAAACTATATTACACTGAAAAAAAGCAGATTTGGGTCAACTGAAATATTTTATGAATTTGTATAGAGTTTGCAAAATGGTTTTGTTTGGGGGAAAAATCTGAAAAATCTACATGTTTTGATGTTTTCAAAATGAAACATTTCTGTTTTTATTCAAAATTACTGTTAGTTTCAAAATTTGCTATAAAAAATGTAAACCATCAAAAATGAAATTACATGTTTTGTTTTGGATCACATTAAGTGTTTTGTTCAACTCATATATATATATATAATCATTTTGGTTCATCAAAAAGTTAGAAAAAAAATAATCTGAGCCCAATCCAAAGTGATTGTTTCTGTTTTTCAGGTTGCTTGGTGAACCAAAATATTAGATATTCACACCAATCTACTTATGATATAGAAAGGTGTGATGTAAACTGAGCACTCAGAACCAGGAACTCATAAATCAGAAACCCAGCTTTGACAATTGCAATTTCACATCCTGCTTACTTTACATACACTTCACACAGTCCCATTTGGGTAAATTAGAGTACGTGCTTGAATAAGGCTAGCAGGACTTAGCCCATGTCACCACTAAATGATTATGGGTCTTGCTGCAGAACTTTTTAAGATGGTGATAATACTTCAGAGGACTGTCGGGAGGATTATTGTATTTTATGCACTGATCTATAAACTCCTGATGTGTTTACATTATCAGAAATATAGAATACAAATTACTAGTCAATATTTGCAAAATGCTTTGAAGAGGAAGAGCATTGTGTCAGTACTAGAGGCCAGATGCTTAACTGGTGTAAATCAGCATCACTCCATTAGTATATATAAAACTATGCAAAATTGCACTTATTGAGAATCTGGTCCTATGTATTTTTATTGTTGTTTTTCCCACTTTTAATCTAAGATCAAAAGTTGCTAGCATCTGAGTGCTGTTCAGTGATCTTAGTTGATTTCCTATTGGATAATGCTATGCAATAATAATAACTAATAATAAAATCAGAACAAAGCAAAATTCATCTCTAGAGTAAGCATTAATTGATAGAACTGAGTGAATAATTCATAATAATATGGCAAGATCCCTACTTTTTCTACTTGTGAATTATCCATGACAAGATAATTTTGTAAAGTTCATCGTTGCGAGTACAATTTTAAGTTCTTAAGGGGGATTTTGAGGCATGGGCCTTGTGCTAGCCCTCTGCATGGAGATAATTTCCCCCTATCTGGTTTTAATTGCTGAATGATTTCTGTGAATAATTTTGATTGCAGTTTATTCCAGATACTAGTTAATTAAAATATGACCTATGTTGGCTGATTTTGATTAGACTAACAGATTCTATGATGTGTTTTGTTTCCTGGTTGGCTGATTATTAGAGTGATCAAGAGTTTTCCAATGAAATATTTTATTGGAAAATGCTGATTAATCTAAAAACTTCACAGAAGGGGGTCAGTTTTGACTAATCTCCCAATTCAAAAAGTGTTTGAACAGCACCAGATTTTAAAATGGTCAAAAGCTCACATTTTGCCATTTTGAAATGTTTGGAGAGTTTCATTTTCTGGATGAAACTGACATTCATTTAGTAATTTTAGTTAATTAATACTAAATGAGGATTAAAATATAAAAACATCAAAACAGAAACTATGAACATTATTAAAACTACTGAAGTTATTGAAACGTTTCAATTGACCCAATCCAAAAAAATTTTGGATTATCAATTCATGAAAAATTTGGAGATTGATTCTTTGTCACAGTTTGGGAGAGGGAAAAAAGCTTGTTGAAAATGTCTTCATATATGCAAAGTGGGAAGTAGGAATCATTCATTATTTCAAAAGTGAAAACACCTTTAAATTAATGATAGGTTAGATACAAAAAAAGAGTTCACCTAACTGGAAGAATAATTGTTCTAAATTTTCTGGTGTGTTTATCTGTGTGCCTAAATATGTTTTAAAATAACAGTAATAATTTTTCTCCTCAGATTTTGAGAGAACCCTAATGGGTTAGACAGAGACTGATGTCTCTTAGATTTATGACAGATGTCAAATTCTAATTTTGAATCACAACCTGATCTTACTTTTATTTTTAAATGTGATCTTCTCTGTGGTTGGTAACTCTCATTGTGGGACACTTTTCATACTCAAAGTGGAAAGAGCTGGCTCATGGATAAAATGTAAGAGAACTTTATGATTTTCATGTCTTAGTTTGTCTACACTTAACAGATCTTTTATCCAACAATATAAGTCCTCAGTATTTACTGTTGTAGCGTCTTCCTTACACAGATTGTTCACCATGCTGTGTTCTTACAGAACCTGTATTTGACTGAGCAACAACTGTTTATCTACTTTATCTAATGTAAATGTATGAAAAGCTGAAACAGTTTATCTGACCCCCTTCAGACTATGAATATTGTGTTCTGTGGTTCCAATCATGCAAATCACTTAAGCAGACGCTTAATTTTAAATCAATAGGACTTTACATGCTTAAAGTTAAGCATGTGCTTAACTTTGCTGGATGGAGCCCTATGTGAATGATATGCCCAGCAGGTGAAGGGGAAAATGTATTCCTCTGACTAGAGGACTGTGCTGAGTGGCTGTAGAACAGTCTCTCTCGATAATCCTTCAGCATTTTTTTTAGCAGTCATGGCTCCTTGTGCTATTTGTTGTCAGGTCCACTGGAGCTCCATATCTGCAGATTCAGTGGTCTCAACACCAGCGCTGCTCTGTACATTGTCGTCTTTGGGCTCAGAGGAGCTCTGCCAAGCATTAGGAGATACAGCGCTAAGGGGGTAGCAGAGAGGGCCACATACAGATTAAGTCTAACTAATTCTGAACTCTACTGCACCTTTTTATGCAAAACCAAAGAGGGGGGAAAAAGATTTTTGAAATTGGTTCAGTTGAAAACTCAGCTTGGTGAGAGATTTCTCACAGATCATGCCATGCCTAACATATGCAGGAGGACTGAGAAGGATTTATGACGGCTGGAGTTATGAGAGAGTAAACAGTTCCCAGGAGGGATTTTGCTTTCTCATTCTTTTCTCTCGCAGAGAGATCAGATTTGTCCTATTTCTCCTTGTTTTAGACTTCATTTACATACTGACAGCTTTTCCTCTAGTTTCCCAAATAGTAAAATTAGAAGGACTTAAATGCAAGATAAGAAGTTGAGAAATTGAATTGAGATGACAGAGAGAAAGAGAGAGCGAGCGAGCTTGGGAGTGACATCCATAAGATAGAATTTCTCTTCCCTTTTCCTCATATGATAGCAAAACCCACAGTAGAGGATACAAATTATTTAGTTTGGAGAATGGACTGAGGATACTGACCACTAAACTTAAAAAGAACTGGGCAAGGTTTGGCCACTAAACTTTTACTTGAAAGACCATTTTCAGACAGAAAGGAGTATCCAAAAATAACTATGCAAGAATTGATATATTTCTTTCCAATTAGGGGACCAGGATTGATCCTTAGAAAAGCTTCCTGATTCTTCAAATATTTGTACTTGTCCTCTGGTGTATTCCTATCCATCTCAGGTTGCAAAATAGCGGACATACATGTGAGGTGTTATTTAGCATCTGGTACTCAGCTTTCTGAAGATTGGACCCCTTGTGTATTGACACATTTTCAGCCTTTTATATATTAATTTTTACTATTTAAACATCAGAAATGTCGCAAAACTTGGAGGCAAAGTAGTATTTTTGCATCCCATTGTCATTCCTCAGCCGTAGCAATGACTTAAAAGTGTTGGAGGCCCATGTTTTTTTCCTGTCACAAGCAGCTCCTATGCTGTTTCCATGTTAAAGAGGAGTTACTATGACTGCTCCTAAATTTGCGTTAGAGAGACACTATAAGTTTCCCAAGGAAGAGAGCACAAGAAACAAATTCAGTCATGTCCCAACAGATGTCTATTGAAAATAATACATGAAGACATGAACACAGGAAGGTAGTTGTGGAAGGAACAAATTGCTAGACTTTCATTGTCTCTTCAACAGCAAAGTTGACTTTAACCATGCTGGTTGGTGGTCATGGGTCTGGGCTGGTATAACATGAACTCTCTGACTGAGTAGGAGAGCACAGTGATTACTAATTGCTGTTGTTATTCTGATGCTCATTTTGCTTTTCCTTACCCTCAACTACAATTCTGTGTCATTTTTAGCAGCTACATTTTAATGAAGCCCATGGAGGAAAAAGATTAATGACCAGATCCTCAGTTAGTTTGGAAAAGTTGATTTCAGTTGGGCTATGCCTATTCACGCCACCCAAGGATCTATATCTAATGCTTTATTCATGGTTGCATTTTTTATCCCTTATGCATATTTGAGTACCACAGGAGTCACAGTAAGGATTTACTATGTAGTTTATGTATATATCACATACAGTTATTCCATATAGTTGAATACCTGTCCACACATAATAAAAACAAAAATTCACTCTTTATATATACATTGAGAACTGGTCATATCCTGAAAAAAAATAGTGTTTGCAGTCTCGTTATTGGATTATGGAACAGCTGTTTTTTCAAAGCATATTTGTTCCTTTTTTAATGCTGTTTTTAGCTATAGCTGTGAATGTGTTTCTATGTGCATCAGTTTTTGCAAATGGTGGTCATTCATACATATTTGCATGGGATCAAGAGTATTCATACATAAACAAGAGTATTCACTGTTCTTTTTGTTTTACTCCCCTTTATAAAGTTTCAGCCATCCCAGAGGGCAGAAAATAAACAAACTAACTGGGTATCATAGATGACCAATCACACACCTCAAATAGCAAACAACAGTTTGCAAACATCTCAAAAGCTGGAATCTGTGTTCATAAACTATTCAGTGAATATTGACTTATTTACTAATTTACCTAATTACTTATTTGCTAATTTATTTACAAATTCGGATTGGTGCTTGAATGATCCACAGACTTAAAAAAGGCCAAAGTTCATTGGATACATTATCTTCTGTGAATCATTTGACCAGCTCAATATTTAACCACGCATTCTTGTGTGCTTATCATTGGTAATGTCTCATATCTCATATCTCATTGTAAATAAAAGGAATGGGCATGCAATACTAAGTCTGGATGACTTCTGAAAGCTTTGAAAGCCTCTGAAAGCTACTGAAAATGTGAAGGCTAACAATTCCTTTAATAATTACTTTAAGGAATTAATTTTGAGAATCTGTTGAGGTAAGAAGAGAAAAGACACAAAAATGAATGAGAAATAGCAAAGACATAATGAAGGAATTTCAGACTAAAGAGGCCCATCGCCAGTCGATGACTTTAGAAATATATATCTGAGATAAATTGAGAGACCTAAAAAGCAAAAGATCTTGTCTGTGCCTCCTGTATTTCTCTTTTAGGCAATGAGTAATAAAGTAGAAATAGTTTGAGATCGTTCCTTCTATCCTGGCGTAGTGCTTTCTGTAAGCTGAACTGAGGGGGCAGGTAATGGGGAACCTACAGTGTACTGTGAGAAGACCTTAACAGACAAATATATAGCTCATATGCCAGCAGTGTGTTCAGACAAGTAATACAAGTGCCTTTATGTGCTGCACTGCTTGTTAGTGAATACAGTCTAAATATTTTAACAGTGACTACAAAGAGGTTTACATTATTTGGTAGTTAAGGTAAAGAAGGAACTTTGAAGAGACAGTTAAGAGGTATGTTTTCAGAAGCATGCTTAAGGAATTAACTATGTGCCATGCTAGCAATATCGGGCATAGCACACTTACTTATCGTATACCTGATAGAAGATATATATTATTTAGTTGCAGTACTCATTTAGGCTTGGATTTCCAAAGATGCGTAAGGGAGTTAGGTGTCCAATGAATTTCAGTGGGATTTGGACAGTTTTTAAGGAATTTCAATGTTTGGGAATTCAGAACAAAAAATCTTTTCGGAGCCAGATTCTCTCCCACAGTAAGGTTCCTTCACACTACCCAAATGGTCTAAAGGGACCTTAATGTAAATAAGAATCAGGCTTGTACTATTTGTATACCTTTTGCTTATCTTGGGTGAAATTTTCCCCTCTAGAAAGGCCCATGTCAACTCCTCAATGCTATACCACCTTGGCCTGGAGGGATACGCACCATTAGACATACACTTTTCCTCTTGGGGTTGTTTCTCCGTTCAGTGATGTACAAAGCCCAGGTGCAGTGCAGAGTGAGGACTGCCAGAGAGCTGATAGTGAAGCCCTGATTCTGTGCTGTCCAACCAAGGTTTAAGTTAAAATTTCAGGTGAACACTTTACAGAATGACAGCTTTATCTTCCTTCAGCCCAGAATGGGGCACAAATGAAGCTTTGCTCCACCACACCCGCTCCCCTTCTTTCATTGATGCTCATCTTTGACAGACAAGACAGCGGCAGTGGGTAATGGAGCTGGAGCAAGAAGGAGTTCTCAAGGAGGCTGTTCGGCCAGTGTAAGCCCACTTTGCAGTACTACTGCTGCCCAAAATGAATACTGTAAACAGAAGAATTGTTGTTAATGAGCATTGTGTATATAGACAAGAGTGGAAGAATATGAAAGGGTCATTGTTCTATAGACACACTCTATTCCCATAGACGTACACCAATGATACCTATGTCCAAACTTGTTTCTCTTATTGCTGTTTAGTACAACTGGGAGTTTTGACTTTGTTGCCATTTCCATTTCAGTAACTCCCTTTGGCAGCCTATTACCAACTTTAAGTTCTTCCTTTTTTCCAGCAATTGGAGAGTCTCTGGCACTGCTACTTATTAGTGACTCTGGGACAGATTTTCAAAAGTACCCAGGACTAGGCTTCAACCAGAGAGGACCAGATTTTCAAAGAAATCAGCTGTCCATAGCTGCTATTTTTACAGTTATGGCCAAATTTTGAAAAGAGCTCAGCATGCTGAGTACTGAACATTTTTGGAAATCTTCCCACTTATTTTGGTGCCTGAATAGGCATGCAGAGATCTGTGGAAAATCTAGTCCTAAGGGAGTTCAGCCTGCATTACCCACTGATGGTTAATTGCTGCAGCAGTTTTGTTTCCAGTACCACCTTTCATGTACTTTTGCTTTGCTTTTCATTCTGTATTGCTTCTACTTGCTATGGCACAGGCAGAGCTATTATCTCCTGGCCTGTTATCTCCTATTTATACGCTGCTGTGTTCATCTCTTCTTTGCTATTTGTTCTTCCACCTATTCAAGAAAAGTAGTGCACCATAAAAAAAATTAAAATTAAAAGTATTGTCATTATAATGAGATTGCAGACTTTAAAGCTGTGATCCTACAAACACTTCAGAAGGGACACATAATTCTGATCAGCTAACCAAGGGCCTACTTAGTGACATAGTCTCACAATATGTGAAATTGAGGAGCACAGCACCTTCTGGTGTAGGCTCAGTGTCTCAAATTTGGAAGCTTTTCTTCATAGGAACATAGAATGGCAGTTGGCATGATTCTCTCACACTAGCGAGAACAGTCATCCAGCAACCTTCGCTTCCCTCTCCCTTCATATTTCTTATGTTTCTGGCTGGGGGAGCTGGCTACTAACCACCTTCCCTCCAAACATTTGTTACTCTGGAGATTAACACTCATGTCACCTCTTATGCAAGTACAATATTTTTCACCATTCCCTTCTGCTTTGCTGTGAGCAGGGCTGGCTCTAACTTTTTTGCCACCTCAAGGAAAAAACAGAAAAAGGGTGTCCGGGGCGCTGCTGGACAACAACAACAAAAAGTGTTTGGAGCACCACTAAAGCCACCCCCCAAAAGAAAGAAAAGCCGTGGGGAGGGTGTCTAGAACGTGCTGCCCCAAGCACATGCTTCCTCGGCTGATGCCTGGATCCGGCACTGTCTGTGAGGCCTACAAATTGTGAGCACTGCTTGCAGATGCTGGCTCAGCAGGTTCAGGTTTATCCTATAGTGCTTTTTACTCCAAAATGTGCAATCTCCTTCATTCTGGGTTCAAAAATATCCATTGGGATTTCCCCACTCCTACTATTTATTGAACTAGCCAGGTTTTTATTTTTTCCCCCCATTCCATTACGTGGTTTTGAACTACTCCAGCACACCTGACTGCTCCTGCATTTTCTGTATGACATTGCATGTAGTATTGCAGTTCAGCCATTCTAACTAGGGAGACAGGAAACTTTATCCAGTCTGACCTCTCCACTTGGGTGGTATGGAGCTCCTGAAACACCTAAGGCTCAAACCTTGGAGGCGTGGATAGCCACATAGGTTCCAGGTAACGTGGGGAGAGAATATCTTTGCCATGTTTGTTAAGACCTTTTAGTTTAATCCAAAGAGGAAACCATGTGTGGTGCTTACATGCTGACAATGTCCGAGAACGGCAAGAAGGGAGTTTAAGCAGATAAAGGTTTTATTGAGTTATTTTTTAATCTTTACACTTTGTGGTGTGATAACTGCATTCTTCCATTGCTGCATTTTAACCTGGTGGTAGAATTTAGTGTTTTAACTTTGATACAATCACAGTTTGCTTTATGATTTTGTATTCCTTTTAACACTCACTGCAGACTCAAGTACTGGATCATATTTCCCTTTTACTGTTGCATATTAAAATACACTGGTGATTTTTATGATATTCCCAAGTATTAGAGTTATATTTTTTTGGCATTTGATTACTCTATCATTTTTAGCTTCATGAAAGGGAGAGGGCTATTAGTCTGTTGCTCTGAATGTTAATATAGGACACTTTCTCCATTTTATCTTTGCCTTTTGTGTTGTGTTGCTTCCTGGAGGGGAAGCCTCTCCAAGACTCACATTAGTTAAAGAAAAACTGCTGCAATTTTGTATAATGCTTTAGATAGAAACATGAATACTTGCTAAATAAAGGCTAGTTCTTACAAATGCATCTGCACCAGTCCCCAGTGGCTTCATTTGAATGATTTGCTGTGGGTAGCCCAAAGTATGAGTAGCTTGGAAAATAGATTTTCAAAACTTTTTTTAAAAAAATATTCATCAGTGTATCAATACCTCCTGAACAGTGAATGGTTTCTCAATGGAAGTTGCCACCTTAGTGATGCTTCCCACCAATCAGATGGTACAATATGGGCCTCAGAGCATGCAGCCACCATTTGAATACTTGGGAAAGCAGGTACTTTCCCAATGAGATAAGGTTAAGTTCTGTGTCTACTACTGTGTTTTTGTACAATGCCTACCACAATGGACCCCTGCAGGAGCTTCTGTGATAAACATGATTCACAGCTAAGGTTGCCAACTTTCTATTTGCAGAAAACTGAGCACTCCCGAGCCCTGTTTTTTTGAGGTCATGCCCCTGCCCTGCCCCTTCTCTGAGGCTCCGCCCCCACTCACTTCATCACACACTCCCTCTGTCACTTGTTCTCCCCAAATGCTCACTCGCATTTTCACTGGGCTGGGGCAAGGGGTTGCAAAGAGGTGTGGGGGCTCCATCTGGGAGTGCGGGCTCTGGAGTGGGGCCGTAGATGAGGGGTTTGGGGTGCAGGAGGGGACTTTGGGCTGGGAGTTGGTGCTTAATGACTTATTTGTTTTGGTTTTCATCAAGAAGTTTGGTGGCGATGGCACATCTAACATAGTGAATGCCAGTTAAAATGAAGTAGGGTTAGAGTCTAAAACAGGGAAAGAACAAGTCAAAAATTACTTGGACAAGTTAGATGTCTTCAAATCACCAGGGCCTGATGAAATGCATCCTAGAATACTCAAGGAACTGACTGAAGAGATATCAGAGCCATTAGCGGTTATCTTTGAAAAGTCATGGAAGACAGAAGACATTCCAGAAGACTGGAAAAGGGAAAATATACTGTCCATCTATAAAAAGGGAAATAAAAACAACCCGTGAAATTACAGACCAGGCAGCTTGACTTCTGTACCCAGAAAGATAATGGAGCAAATAACTAAGCAATCAATTTGCAAACATCTAGAAGATAATAAGGTGATAAGTAATAGCATGGATTTGTCAAGAAGAAATCATGTCAAACCTACCTGTTCTTTGACTGGCTAACAAACCTTGTGGATGGAGGGAAGCTTTTGATACTGTCTCACATGACCTTCTCATTAACAAACTAGGGAAATGCAACCTAGATATAGCTGCTATAAGGTGAGTGCAAAATTGGTTGAAAAACTGTTGCCAGAGAGTAATCATCAGTGGTTCACAGTCATGCTGAAAGGGCATAATGAGTGGAATCCCATAAAGATCAGTTCCAGATGTGTTCTGTTCAATATCTTCGTCAATAATTTAAATACACAGCATAGAGAGTATACTTATAAAGTTTGCGAACAGTACCAAGCTGTGAGGGGTTACAAGTGCTTTAGAGGACAGGATTAAAATTCAAAATGATCTGAACAAACTGGAGAAATGGTCTGAAGTAAATGGAATGAAATTCAATAAGGATAAATGCAAAGTACTCCATTCAGGAAGGGACAATCAGTTGCACACATACAAAATGGGAAATGATTGCCTAGAAAGGAGAACTGCGGCAAGGGATCTGGGGGTCGTAGTGGATCACAAGCTAAATATGAGTCAACAGTGTAACGCTGTTGCAAAAAAAGCAAACATCATTCTGGGATGTATTAGCAGGAGTATTGTAAGCAAGACATGAGAAGTAATTCTTCTGCTCTACTCCTTGCTGATTTAGGCCTCATCTGCAGTATTGTATCCAGTTCTGGATGCCACAGTTCAGGAAAGATGTGGAGAAATTGGAGAAAATCCAGAGAAGAGCAACAAAAATGATTAGAGGTCTAGAAAACATGACCTATGAGGGAAGATGAAAAAAATTGAGTTTGTTTATTCTGGAGAAGAGACAACTGAGAGGGGAGATAACAGTTTTCGAGTATATAAAAAGTTGTTACAAGGGGAAGGGAGAAAAATTATTCTTCTTGACCTCTGAGAATAGGACAAGAATCAATGGGCTTCACTTACAGCAAGGGCAGTTTAGGTTTGACATTAGGAAAAACTTCCTGTCATAGTGGTTAAGCACTGGAATAAATTGCCTAGGGAGGTTGTGGAATCTCCATAACTGGGGATTTTTCAGATCAGGTTGGACAAATACCTGTCAGAGATGGTCTAAACAATACTTAGTCCTGCCCTGAGTGCAGGGGACTGGACTAGATGACTTCTCAAGATCCCTTCCAGTCCTATGATTCTATGAAAAGTCTCTTTTCTGTTCATTGATTATCTGTGAACATTTGTAATTGTTCAACAAATCAATTGTGCAAGTAATAAAAGCATCTCATAATGGCCATGAGAGCATGTCCAGCATGAATACTCTCAATAATATTTATTCATGCTAGTATTCACGATACTTTTACTCTCAGCAGATACAGCTTTGTGGATAAGTTAATGAAAAAAGGGTGGCAAACATCAGCAAAACAAATAAATTTTAATCTGAGGAATGCACCTGAATACTTTTTGGCTATGTTCAGCCTGATCTCAAACAAGTCTGTCTAATATTTCCTTTTAAATTACACCATTGAAAAGCAAAATAATTCTTGTTAACTCCCTGAAATAGTGTGTCTCTAATTCCAGTCAAAATCTTGCTATACATTAAAAAATTTATAATAATTCCAAGAGGTTTACAAATACACGACAGCCAATATATTCATAAGTCTCACTATGTGTTGCCATTGTGCCTATATTGTGGTTCATGTGGTGTATTAAATGCACACTATTTGCAGATTACAGCAATGTAGTCAAGATACAAATTGATGATGAAGTCCTAGTTAAAGAGAGAACCGTTGTTTTAGACCATCCAGTCTTGCTTTACTGCTTTATCCTCTTGCTTTACCACTTAAATTTCTTGGCTTTTCTAGTTTAAATGCCTACCTTTTGTAGTATTATATTAACATGTCATTATGTATTACATCTGCTCTGTTTTAAATAATTGTGCAAAAAAGGAAGGAAAACCCCCAGCATGCAATTGGAATCCTACTCCATAGTATTTTAAAGAATTCCTCTCATTACCATTGAATGGGAGCCATTATAAACTCAGTGGCTGTGTCAAGATTTTGAGCCATACCCACTAAATTTGTAATGGGCCCTTCTGTTGTTACAGGATTCCAGTGTACTCTAAATATTACAATTCACTTCTTTTCAAATGATAGGCAACATTCAAAATGACAAAATTACAATGAAAATATTTAAGACACTCTTATCATCTGTAAATTACTGGAAGTATCATACCTACGTAGACCACTGCATTTTCAAAATCAGTCCTTGGATCAGATGATGATGTATCACTAGCTTTTCTACCATTAGAAATAACTAGAGTTTTCAATCCAAATTTTCAGTCTACATCTATAGACAGTTACACAGAAATATTTAACTCTTCTGTGCACTCGGGTGCTAGAAAGTTTAAAGTGCTCATGCAGATATTTGAATTATGAATTATGTGTGTGTGTAAAATCAAGCCATTTGTTCACATTGTGCTTCATAGGGTTTTTACATATTCAAGAAGTATTACATAAAATTATGCAGTCTTTTCCAGCAACACTCCCATTAATAATCTTTAGTAGGACTCCTGACGGAGTGAGGACTGAAGGTCATGGCCAATAATTCTGATACAGTCTGAACCACCTCGGACAGCAGCAATATGTGTTCACTGACACTTATGAATTGACATAGCAGGTGGCAGATGTATGGAGGTGATTAAATGAGTTTGTGCTAGACTCAGTTTGGAGCTGATATCCATGAACACCATTATGTGCTGAGTTGCTTAAAGAGTTTTAAAATGAATGAACTAGTTGTGAGTTTAATAGTAATGTTGTTTTTTTAAATGATCTCATTGGAAAAGCTGAGCTTATTTGAAATGGTTACTGATTTTGATACTAGAGGCTACATTCTCCCCTGGCAAAAAAATCACCCTACCTTTGCAGTAGCTTGCTGTCAATGGAGCTGTGCTGTTGAGGAGCTGATCCTGTTTTTTTTAAAAAAAGAGATTAACCAGAATGAGAGAGAGAGAAAATAACTTTCAAAGCACCAGAGGTTTCTTTTCCAGATAATATTTCTAATTAATATTGTAGTCAGCACAAATAAAAGCCTTGGTGATTCTATACCTCTTACTAGAACCTTGGGAAAGTTTCTTGACTTTAGTTGCAATCATTTTCAATGTTCATGTAAGGTTTTCACAGATGTTGTTTATTTCTCAACAGTTGTCTCAAGCGCAAGTGTTGCTACTCTTGTTGCCATGAGAATAGTATAACATTTTGAAGGGGTGGAGGGAAATTTTCATTGCTTTAATTACCACCCGCTAAAGAACAGAACTGTTGAAAAATAAAATGAAATGAGGGAGAGGGGAAAAAAAGAGATGATATTACCAGGAGCCGTTAACAGTATCAGAGAGAGAAAGAGAAGAATGCAGCTGGCTGATAATTTATTACACCATCTTTAGGAAAAAAGAGAATGAAAACAAAAACAAAAAGAACTTGGCCGTAAGCAATGTAACATTTCTCACCTACCAACCAGTACTGATGCCTGAGAACAAAAGTGAGCTCTGGCAAGGAAGATAGTGTTGTGTGAAAGCCTGCACTGTTTTAACTGTGGGAGTTGGGAGCAGGTGCACAGATTATTTTGAATTAAATGAACTGAGATTAAACATGTTGGGTGGTGTATGACTGATAATGATGGTCATTCAGACCCTGAAATATCCTCAACTCAGTGTTCTCCAAATTATGTATGTCCCTCTCTTCTTTTATTCCCCTGCTGTAAAGCAGTTGGACTGTGCACTTCCTGTCATTCCCAATAAGGGCCCCAGGACAGTTCTGTCTCTATAAGAAGAAAGAGTGTAATCACAATCTCCCCTGCCACACACTTGTGTCATTAGCAGGGTTTAAACCTGGGAACTGCAGCATCTCAGGCCAGGCCTTAACCACTTAAATTAATGGAGTAACTCCATTAATTGGTAGCAGAAGTAGACTTTTGTCCATCAGGAGGTCAGCCCTTGGAAGGAGATGCAACACACACACTATGAGATTGTTGTAAAAGTACCTTATCTGTGTATTTTGTAGTAGAGGTAACTGTTGTTTATAAGAGAGCCAGGATCTAATCACTATTAAATCCTTTGGTTTCTGCATTCAAATTAGGGCAATATGACCAACAATTGGATCTTTGCCTCAACAAATAGTGTGATTTCAGAACTAATTTCAGTGTCATTGTTGGCACATAGCATCTTATATTAGGATCTAATGATGTAGCTTCACGTAATATATGTCACATGGATCCACAGTGGCACTATTCTTCCTTTGAACTGTTCAACAAGAGTAATTTTTAACATTTCAGATTTGAACACTTCTCTTTTCCTCCCTAACAACATTTTTTTGATTTTGTGAATTGGATTGACTGACTTGTTACGCTGATCATTTGCATGTCATTTCTAAATAGATGCATACGTCTGCCTGGTTTGCATGTTTAGTGATAAGAGAATACATAACTTTCCAGAAAGTAGGCTAGTGCTCCCATATTGTAGCCTTCATTTAGCCAAGCTTTTAAGCATGTGCTTACTATTATGACATACTAAAATAAAGTCTACCAGGCCCACTTAGAACGAGGCCCCATTGTGTTAGGCAGAGTACCAACACAATAAGAGATTGTCCCTGCCCCAAAGAGCATGTAGTCTAAATAGGCAAAAGGTGAAGGAAAAAAAGAGGTGAAATGACTTGTCTAAGGTCACATACCAGGTCAGTGGCAAAGCCGGGAATAGAGCCCAGGTTCTCTGAGTCTCAGTCATAAGAACAAAAAATGGCCATACTGGGTCAGATCAATGGTCTATCTAGCCCCATATTCTATCTTCTAACAGTGGTCAATGCCAGATGCTTCAGAGGGAATGAACAGAAGAGGGCAAATACTGAGTGATTCAGCCCCTGTCACCCAGTCCCAGCATCTGGACACCCAGAGTGTGGGGTTGCATCCCTGACTATCTTGGCTAATAGCCCTTGATGGACCTATGCTCCATCAATTTATCTAGTTCCTGTTTGAACCCAGTTATACTTTTGGCCTTCACAACATCTCCTGGCAATGAGTTCCACAGGTTGACTGTGCATTGTGTAAAGAAGTACTCCCTTTTATTTGTTTTAAACCTGATGCATATAAATTTCATTGGGTGACCCTGATAGGGTCATTGGGTGGCTATTGTGTCATGCAAAAGCATAAATAACACTTCCTTATTCCCTTTCTTCACACCATTTATGATTTTATAGACCTTTATCATGTCCCCCTGTAGCGGGGTGGCTACCTGCTCCCAGCAAGGAAGGGTTAAAGCCAGCCCTGGGAGAGGGCTGGGGGCTGAAAGGAAAAGCCCAGGCTGATGGGAAGGTAGGCACAGCTGGGGCCAGACCCCGAATAGACTACAGCAGGTCCTTATAAAAGGGCTGCTAGCTTGGAGCTGGGCAGTCTCTCTACAGGCTGGGAGAGAGCAGGGCCTAGCTGCCAGTGAGAAAAGGGACTGATAGTGAAGCAGGGCTGGGGAAAGGCCAGAGGAGCAGGGGAGCTCCAGGCCGGCAACTCCCCAGGCTGCAGGGCCTTGTCCTAGGCCCACGAAGGTACTGGGGGTTAGGCAGAAACAGCTGACCCAAAAAAACCCTTGCCTGTGATGACTGGCTCCTATACTCTAGTCTGCCCCAGGGAGCCGGTGGCTCATTGTTGACTGGAAGCAGCCACAGGCTGAGGCAAGGCAGGAGGAGAGACCCTGAGAGTGAGGGGTTACTGCCAGGGGATGGCACCCCTGATAATGGGGCACCGGGGTCCAGGAGGGATATGGGCTCAGTGGCAAGCGGCGAGACATAGGCCTGGAAGACTGGAAGAGCTAATTCCTGAACATACCAGCAGGAGGCGCCACAGGTTGAGTCATCCTGCTGTTACACCCTCCTTAGTCGTCTCTTTGCCAAGCTGAACAATCTCAGACTTTTTCATATTTTCTCATATAGCAGCTGGTCCAGACCTTTCTCTGTACATTTTCCAATTCTGTTATATCTTTTTGAGCTGGAGCAACCAGAACTGCATATAGTACTTTAGGAGTGGGCATGCCATAGATTTATATAGTGGCATTTTGATATTTTCTGTCTTCTTATCTATCCCTTCCAAATGGTTCCTAACATTCTGTTTGCTTTTTTGACTGACACTGCACTTTGAGTGGATGTTTTCAGAGAACTATCCAGAATGACTCCAAAATCTTTTGAGTGATAACAGCTAATTTAGACCTCATCATTTTGTATTTAGAGTTTGGATTTTGTTTTCCAATGTGCATTACTTTGCATTTATCAACATTGAATTTCATCTGCCATTTTGTTACCCAGTCACCCAGTTTAGTGAGATCTCTTTGTAACTCTTCACAGTCTGCTTTGGACTTAACTATCTTGTAGTTTTGTATAATCTGCAAATTTTGACACCTCACTATTTACCCCTTTTTCCAGATTGTTTTTGAATATAGTGAACCGCATTGGTGCCCATATAGATCCTTGGGGAATGCTGCTATTCATCTCTCTTCACTGTGAAAACTGACCATTTATTCCTACCGTTTGTTTCCCATCTTTTAACCACTTATTGATCGATGAGAGGAGGCCCTCTTATCACATGACAGCTTACTTTGCTTAAGAGCCTTTTCGGAGGGACCTTGTCAAAGGTTTTCTGAAAGTCCGAGTACACTATATCCACTGGATCACCCTTGTCTACATATTTGTGGACCGCCTGCTCAAAGAATTTTAAAGGATTGGTGAGGCATGCTTTCCCTTTACACATGCTTAGTGACTCTTCCCAAACAAACTGTATTCATCTACGTGTCTGATAATTCTGTTCTTTACTATAGTTTCAACTAGTTTGCCTGGCAACCAGCCTGAATTTACCAGGGCTCCCTCTGGAGCCTTTTAAAAAAATCAGTGTTACTTTAATTAATTTAATCATTTGGTACCAAGGCTGATTTAAGAAATAGGTTACTTAGCACACTTAGTTCTGCAATTTCACGTCTGAGTTCCTGCAGAACTCTTGGGTGAATTTCTTCTGGTCCTGGTGACTTATTACTGTTTAGTTTATCAATTTGTTCCAAAACCTTCTCTAATAACACCTCAATTTGAGACAGTTCCTCAGATTTGTCACCAAAAATAAATGGTTCAGGTTTGGGAATCTCCCTTACATCCTCTGCAGTGAAGATGGATGCAAAAAATTCATTTAGCTTCTCTGCAATATCTTCCTCGAGTGCTCCTTTAGCACTTCAGTCATCCAGTAATTGTTTGACAGACTTCCTGCATCTGACGTACTTACATTTTTTTTGCTGTTAGTTCTTGCTAGTTGTTCTTCACGCTATGTTTTGGCCTGCCTGATTATACTTTTACACTTAACTTGCCAGAGTTTATGCTCCTTTCTAGTTTCCTCAGTAGGATTTGTCTTCCAATTTTTAAAGTGTGCCTTTTTGCCTCTAACTGCTTCTGTTAGTTCGGGGTCCTGTATGCACTGCCTCTCCTTAAATGCCAGATCTGGACCTCTGTATATAGGGAATCTACCACTAGGCTCTTCTGCTTTGATCTCCGAATATATGCTCTCACCTACCATAAATTGAAATTTGTTCCTCAGATCACTGTTATGAATACACTAAAGTATAACAAATTCACATAAGAAGTGTGGATTTGAACCATTGGATGTCACAGAGTGCTTAAAGTGTCCATGGGTTAAACTGTAGACTTGGGACTATATCCTTTTGAATGCACTGTGTGACATAGCTGTCTAATCATCACAGTGATTCCCAGTTTGTGTAGATATATTTGAGCTAGCTCTCATTATACTAGCTGTGAGAGTTCGGTCTTGAATCGTGGCTCATGGCTCCCCAGACAATGCTTGGACTGTGGCCACCACCCAGTAGCTCCCTGTAACCAGTGGAGAGGAGAACTAGAAGAGCTCTAGCTCACCTACTTCTCCTCCTACAAAGTTTCTTATTGGGGGAAATATCTGGCCCTACTGCCTTGGATGCACTACGTAAGACAGAAAGAGGCAAAGGAAGTCATCTGAGCATGTAGGTGGATTCCTGCTTGGCTGTCACTTCGTCCCTTGAATCTGGTGTTCTGTCTTCCTGCTGCCCAGCTTGTTCCTACCCTCTTTATCCCAGATCCTCCCCCACTCCAAGTACCTGCTTTCCTGCCTTGGTCCAGATCCCTTCTCCTCGACCCCACCCCTGACTTGACTCCTGCCTTGGGCTTCAAATCTTGGCTGGAATCCTGACTCAGGATTTGACCACTAGACTTAACTGCCTATGCCTTGGTTCTTACAATAGTGTGCCAAAAAAGTAGTGTAGCCAATGTAGCTCAAGCAGAGGTTAGTGGTAGAATGGGTTAGCTGTGCCAAGTAAAAACTTGGCTGAATCCTGTGGGTATGTATTCAGCATGTCTGGCCTGTGCTGCTACTTTCTGTTCTACCCCAAGTACATAACTAGCATAAGTATGTCTAAATGAGTTGGCTTCATTCCCATAATTCATAATCTAGCCATAGCTATAAACTATAATTTGTTAGACATATAGATTAGAGCAAATTTAGAATATTATACTCAGACAAGAGAGTTGCCCTATCCACATACATTAATTTACTTCTTTTGTCATGTGCTTATCCAGAACTGATTTTTTTAAAAAAGAAAAGAAGTTAGTAGAGATGGATTGGAGCTGTTAAAATCTGATTCTGTTTCCTTGAAGACAAGACCAGACATATGTACCTAAAAGGTGAAAGAAAAGAACAGCAAAGATAAAAAGTGCAGCTTCTGTCTCTGGAGTTGACTCTTACTTACAACCTCACTGTTGGAAAATGCACAGGCATGGCATTTAGTCTTATTAGCACTCTGAGACCTGGTAAATTCATGCCACCATTGGGCAATTTAAGGCCTTTCTTTTAGTAGCTCTCTCTCATCCCAGGCTCAAATAATGTTGCAAAATATGCAGTCCTTAACTGCTAAGACAGACTTGTAAGACAGAAGGAAAAAGAAGAGAGATAGGAAAGAGAAGAAATAAGGCAGGGAAGGAAAAGGATGCCTATGTGATGTGTGGGGATGAAGTCTCACTTCCCAGGTGGCATTTGGGATCTAGCCAAAACTGGTGGAGGTAGCAATGTCATTTGGCTGCCTCTCTCTGGTCACAAAATCTTTCAGGATGGGGATGAATAAGGTCTAGAGTCCCAGGAGATGGTAGGGCTGGAAGTCATGATGGTGAAGCTCGCTTTTTTCCCTTCTCTCACTTTTCAGTCAGCTAGTGTCGCACTCCATGAGATTTTCCCAAAAGAGTCTCTCTTTGAAGTACCTCAAAGGAGGTGATGGGGGGAATAGCCCATCCCCTCATTATTTTGTGCACCAATGAGGCCTGTTTAACAACACATCAATTTTGGTTCACTGATTTCTGATCCCACACTTCTCTTGTTTACCAGGCATGATCTTAACACAGTCCTTGAGTTGTATCAGCAGTCCCCTTTTGATTGGACTAACTCAGTTTTCTGTCTCCTTTTTGCACCTTTTCCAATCAACATTTATTATAGGTTTTATGAGACTTATGAGCCTTCATTCAACTTTTCATAGCTGAGCTCACAATTAGAGTAAATTTGTAGGCCCAGCTGTTATGACAGGGCATAGTCCAGTTATGTGGACATTTCTGATTGTACCTTTAGTTGGGTATGTTAGGGTACTATATTACTCTCTGTCTACATTAAGAACTCTCAACAATGTCAGTTTGGGCTCCCTGATTGAGATAATATATGACCCTTGTCCTCTAAAGAAAGTTAAGGTCGTTCTAAACTAAAAGAAACAAAATATTTCCAGAATTTCCCCATCTGGGGTGAGATTTTCAAAGCTACCAAGGAGATTTGGGCACTTGTTTTCCATGAACTTTAATCTGATCTCCCAAGTGGCTTTGAAAAGCAAGGCCTCGATCTTTCTTTAATCTGCTGAATAAGTTAGCAGTTATTAGCTAACAAAGAGACTTCTCCTAGCTATGAGCCAGTTGCTCAATAAGGGAGGGGGAGAAGACAAAGATATAACGTCATTCCCCTCCAAATTGGCCATCTTGGAATGAGTCAGTCCACAAAGGAGAGCAGTCTGCATGATGCTACTGAATGGTGCAGCATGTAACCCTCATTCATACCAAGCAGCCCCAGGCAGATTGCATCTCTTGGGACACAATCTTTCTATCTGCCTCCTGAAGGGCTTTGCAACCCTTCAGGAGCCTGGAAGTGGTGTTTTGTACAGTCAGAGATTCCAAACAAGAAGGGGCCATTGTGATCATCCAGTCTGACCTCCTATATAACACAGGCCATAGAACTTCTCCCAAATAACTTCTAAAGCAGATTTTTTAGAAGAACCTCCCATCCTGATTTAAAAATGATCAGTGGTGGACAATCCACCATGACCCCGGGTAAATTGTTTCAATGGTTAATTACTCTCACTGTTAAAAATTTACACCTTATTTGTCTAGCTTCAACTTCCAGCCACTGGATCCCTCTACACCTTTCTCTGCTAGATTGAAGATTGCCTTAATTATTAACTGCAAAACATTCTGAGATGATCAGATCAGAGGTACTATATTACCGGATGAAAAGTATAATTGTAATGGTCAATAGCCCCTGAGTACCCCGATACAGGAACGGCAATCCCTGGACATTCCAGTGCTCTATCTATTCTGATATCTCCTTTCTTTTGGTGGCTTAAAATGTAGATATTGAATCCAGAAACTAAATGACCTTTTCTATTTAATTCATTTCTCTATGAGTTGTTTTGGTGCACATCTTTAGGAGAACTGTGAAGACAGTGGGGATGTGGTAAAATAAGTGGAAATAATTATTAATAATCACATAAGTAACAAATTAAGCATGCAGAATTCCATCAAAGACAAGTAATAATTACTGAATCCCCTGAGCTGTAACCTCCTAGCACAATCAAATTCCTCTGTAAGTGCTTGAACACTCAAGAAGCCTTGCCTATTTCAGCTTCACCTCCACCTTTGAATGCACAGCTATTTCATTTTAATTACTACGTTCTTCAGGGCCCATTATATGATGACTGTGGCCTCTTTCTTCTTGGCAGGTATTATTAGCCGCCACGAGGCAGAAGAGCTGCTGATGAACAAGTCTGAAGGAGCATTCCTGGTGCGGGTCAGTGAGAAAATCTGGGGCTATGCCTTGTCTTATCGCCAACAGAGTGGGTTCAAACACTTTTTGGTGGACGCTTCGGGGGATTTCTACAGCTTCTTGGGAGTAGATCCCAACCGGCATGCGACACTTACGGACCTTATTGATTTTCACAAGGTATCACTTATTGTGGAAAGATCAATCACTGAACTCATCAGATTAATAAATTAAAGAGTAACCATGTAATTTGAAACCAGCCTAGAAAGTAGAAATAACTATAGTGAAAAGCTTAAACTAGTGTACAGTGGCTTTAGTCAGAATATACAAATTAAACTTGATACACATGCAGGTTTATTTCTCTGCTGAAATGAACCAGTGGATTTTTTTTTCCAGTTTCAAAATCTTCAGTATCCATTTGTGTCCCTTTCTAACCAGCTTTGTATGCACTGCCTGCTTGGAAGGACCAAAAGATGCACTAATAGGGACTGACAGAGCTAACACTTTCTGAGCTGCTTTGGTCTGCAAAATTGGATTGGAAATATGACAAGAAATGGGCTTTTAATTTAGTTTAGTTTACCATGAGCCTTTGAACTGGCTCTCCTGGAAGTTGTACTTCCTATGGGCCAGTCTGTGACTAAAAAGGAGCACAATTTCTGATGGGATAGGTTATTTTTACCTTCTCATGTGTGTCTCTTCATCAATTTTTCTTCTGTTTTTATCTTTCTCCTCACCTATATTGTTCTCTTTTTCTGTAGAATTTACTTTACTTTTCCTTCTCTCCTGTTTTGACTCATCTTTGTTTCACTCCCATTCCAGTGGATTTTTTCTCCTCTATGACTATTTCCATATCCCATTTCCCCTTAGACAACATATAAGAGCTTTTCTTTTCTTCCCCTAATTTTCCCTCTCCTCTACTCCCAGTTTCCCTTCCCTCTCCTCCAAAGCTTTCTTGAGGTGCCTTGAACTTCAGTTTGTAGCACCTCTGCAGCTTTTTCCACACATACACACTCTATTCCTTCCCCCAGTGAACCTCTTGTTATTACTTATTATACTGAGCAAACAGAGGGGAAATTCTGCTGAGACACTGGGGTAAACCTGGAATAATTCACTAGATTTACATCATTTTAAAGGAGATAAGAAGTTGGGCCTATGAGTAAGGGCACCACAGAACATGACATGACTTGCATTGCAAGTAAGAAACAGACCATGCAGTCAGAGCAGAGTGTAATATTCTACATAAATAGGTTGGGACAGATTCCTGGCCTTCTTCAAGAAATGGTACAAGAAGAGGTCTTAAAACTGCCTTAATGCAGCAGCTGAGAATTTAAGTAGCATAGGAGAAATGTGAACTTGCCACACACTTTCTATTTGCCCACTCTGAGGAGGAGTGGGGCCAGAGTGCAATTTGCTCCAATGACCCTGGCTAGTGGAACAACTCCTCAAGATCATTATCCTCGGCACAAGGTAGAGCAGCCATAAGATGGTTCTAACTTCAGTTTGGGGCGGGAGAGGGGAAGGAGGCAGAGAGGTGAGACAGTGCTGCCTATGCTGTGAACCTAGCCCGTTATACATAGAACACAAACCCCACATGATAAGCAGGGGGAAAGTTGAACCTAGACACCTCTATTTTATTTTATCTATTTGAAGAAGCCTTCATGCTGGCTGCCTTTTTCAAAGTCATTTCTTTGTACTGCCTTCTACAGAAACAAGCAGCCCCTAGATTGGCATATTGGAGAGGGACTCTCAGGACACTCCTAGCCAGGAATAGAAGAGCGCATCTACACTTGCACAGCTGGCACTTAAATATTGCAGGCTGAAACAGTGGTGGAACTCAGTTCCTGAGGCAGGAATTTTGGCAGCCATGATGTCTCCTCCTCTTTTGGGGTGCAAACAAGTCTGACCAAAGTTCCTATATTTCCCTTGGCAATAACCACACAAGACAGCTTATCCATCTTCAAAGAGAACAAGGGCACCTGTCAGAAGCAAAATGTCTATTAAGCTCAGGCATTAAGGAAAAAATATTTCTGGGTGGGAGGAGGGCGTCTCTGATGATAAAATCAACAGGTGTGGTTATGACAGGCAGATTAGAGAAGCTGCTCTTCCTCTAAAGTGATCACCCAGTTCTCTTTTAATTGTCTGGCTTAGTGGGCATATGTAAGACTGGTCAGTTTGCTCCTGTCAGTTCCTGTCTTCCATATGATTGTCTTTGAAACTTTTCTGCCTGCCCTTACCTCTGAAGTGTACTCTCAAGCCCTCAACAGCCTTTTAATGGTCAGCTACACAGTGCCAGAGAATGCGAAAGTGGCATAATGGAAATTAACATAATCTCTTCCAGATCCTGCCCCAGTTCTGTTTTAGATGAAACTCCTTCAGGAAGGTTCCTGGCCTTTTGTCATGGTTAAGATGAACTGTAGGTGGATTCCATTTATCTTCCAAGCCCCAAGTTTATTGTGATCCCAAAGATCACAGCAAAAGCTGTAAGAATTCAGAGCCAGCCACTAAAACTAAAGGGGCTAGGAAATTACAGTAATACAGAGTATGATCCTCATTTCTCTTCTTTGCCTCATTCTGGTCTTTATTTGGAGACACTGGTTAATGTGGCTGTTGGGAGATATTCAGGTCAGGTAACTACCACCCAAATTTACAGCCACAAAAGATCACGTGGAACCAGCCAGTCTAATGTTTATATGAGTTTTTACAACCACTAGGGTTTATTTTTGCAGAGAAATATAGTGTTGAAAGCAGCAAACATTATAATTAAGTTGAGAATGGCTTTCCCTACTAAACCCCTGTCTCTGCTCATAACTTTTCCACAGTGTTTCCATTTGGATAGGAAATTTCCATGCTTATTTTCAATCCAAAATAGTGATTGGGCATGGACCAAGACTGGGATTTTCAGTGGGGCCTAAGGGGAGTTAGGCACTTAAATTCCCATTGAGTTTAATTGAGAATTGGACACCTTTGAAAATCCCAGCCCAATAACTTGGATCTAAATTTGGATTCAGCTGCATTCCTAACTTTGGGATGTTCTGATCTATGGTTCTGCCCCATATCTAATCCCCAAGTCATTTTTAATAGACTCATTAAAATAGTTTCAGTCATTTTTAATGAATAACAAAACAGAATTCCCTTGATTTATGCAACTCTTATTTTCCCATTCAATTTTTATGGTATTCTAAAGTGCCAGTTTAAATAATGAATAACAGTCTCTATGCTAACAATGGAAAATGGTTTATTTTTTTATTCCATTCTTTTTATATTGGCATACAATTATTAGAGGGTGGCAAAGACTATGCAGAGCACTAAGAAGGATGTGGAACTACCATGATCCTTTCCCCTGACTCTGTGGAAGAGGGAATATCAGTCCATATACAAAGCAGAGGTGAAGAAAGAGCTGTTTTTTGTATGGGCAGCACCGCATCTTAGAGAGAGAAGAGAAGCTGCTGGGATCCCAGTGTACATTTTATCAAATGCACATTTGTGTGTCATCTTAGAATTGAAGATAATCATTTTTTAAGATATGTAGTTGGACAACAACCAATTTTCATCTGTTCTGTTGGTCCTTACTAGGGTTGGATGAGGATCTTCTTTTTTGCCATGGTTTTTGTTTCTTGAGGGACAAGAGAAGGGCAAAGTACCTTTGACTTGTACTGTAAATGTTCTTTTATCTTTTCAGGAAGAAATTATCACATCCTCAGGTGGGGAGTTACTACTGGAACCATGTGGACAGAGGAAGAACCCACCTGACTACATTTCCTTATTTGAATGACTGTTTTCTGTCTTTAGGACTAGAATGAAAACCTTAGAGAGAGTTAAAATAATATGTTAGTTATCAAATCTTCAGTCACTAGCTGTTTGGCCATCAAACTACCATCACTAAAAGGTCCTAGAAGCAACCATTTGATACCTGATTTGTGGTAATTATTTATATCACGAAGAGTTTAAAGATGGGAGAATACTGACTGACTACAGGTGAAGACAATTCCCAGTGGTCTTTCTAAGAGATGTGGTCAACTGGCATTGACACTCAAAGTCATTTTAATTTTTAAGTTAATGTCCAGGGTTGAAAATGCTAACTGACATGACTTTAAGAAGGAAGGTAAACTACTGTATCCATTCATAAGGCGCTGTATGAAATACTAATATGTTCAATTAGGTGCTTTCCTCTGACATCAGGTTTGCTAGTTTCCAATGACAATCTCGTCAGTCAATCTTGCAGTTTTGCAAATGGACTTTAAAAAACGTGTGTAATTTGTGATATCTTATTGTTTACTTTCAAATTCAGGCCTATAAACTGAAGTTTCCCTCAGAGCAGACAGTCCCCACAAGACCCTGTACACTGTTAAAGATGTTATGGGTCTGGTGGCATTGGAAAGACTTTCACCTATTCTATAGAAGATGGTCAATTATTCTGTACCATATAGCTAATCACTGTTTCCAACAGAAAAAAAACCACCTACAAGATTTAAAACTTTCACAAATCACTTTATGTTGGGGATGTAATTTTGAAATTTGAAGTAATGAATGAATTAAGGATGGGGAAATCACTCTGGATAAAATATGAAGTGACCTGAATCCTCACCCAAAACTCTAGCTGATCCCTGACATTTTTCTACTTTCAATGATGCGCAAGCCACATCTTGCAGTTTCCTGGCTTCACTTTGTTATAGTTCTAGACACTCCCTTACCAGTTCTGCTAGCAGGGGGGAGTTAGACAGATCCATGTATAAGGCATGAAGTATTTATTAGATATCATGCCTGTTCACCTTTACATATGAGGCAGAGAGCTCTTAAAGCATTTGTTACAGCCAGATACTAAATACCGGAACAGATCTAAAGAAACAGGTATACCGAAGTGAGTAAATAGGATAGCTCCTTAGACTTACTAGACTGATAAGTTAGAGATCATTCCATTAGATAAGTTATGAAGTATTAAGAAGATTTTTAAAGAACTCTCATTAGCCTCCTGATTTGCTCTCAAGTCCCTTTGCAAGGAGCTGGCAGTTGACCTCAGCTGGGGTGTACAGTTGTTTCCCCTTTCAGTTCCTCCGATCCTATTCCTCCCTTCCCCAGGAGGACATCATTTCAGAATTGTCTGGACACGCTGAAGGTTTGTTTACAATATATAGCATAATGTATTTGATCTGAGTCATTCTCAGTGGAGGGATGTAACTGAAATAGCCATGTGACTCCTTAAGTGGGTAGTTTCTCCATCTTTTTCAGCTACTTCGGGCCCATTTTGAATGAGGAACTTTGCCCGCAGCTACATCTCATTTCCTTTGCGTGCTCCTTGAAATTCTTCCCAGTACTCCAACCTTTGTGCCTCTCTCTCACTTTCAGCTTTGTGCCTTACTTCATGATATTCTCATGCTTGGAACAGCCTCACAATTCATATGTGCCACTCTTCCATATCCCTAAAACCTTTTTCTTATTGTTGAGTCCCTTCCTCCTCAGAGGGTGACTCCATTTGCTTGTGCCCTTGAACGGGTATTCTGTGTATTGTATCTGTCAGAATTAGACTGTAAGCTGATCTTCAGAGGAAGGAACCTTCTTCTTACATGCTTTTTAAGCACCACATACACTTATGGTGTTACACAAATAATAAATGCTCTTCATAATGACAGCAGCTTTCCTCATTATTGCCTCTTCCAGTCCTTGTTGAAATCAGAAAGTTCAGACATGTCTTGCAATATCATATAGGATATTTTCCTTTTGTTAATGTTACCTTTTTGTGAGATTAAATCCATCTGTGTTTGTGACCTATGAGGGATAATTTCAATTAGCTTTCCACAGAGGGAAATTTAGTTGGACAGTTTTTGTGTGATTCTCATTGGTCACATTGGCTCAGGTTTCTGTAACACCTCATAATAAAAGGTTGTCTAAGAAGTTAAGGTTAGTCTAAATTATAATCATGGCTCACTGAGTGTATTGTTCACTTTCTGGGGCAGTCATTCTCATCATAGGGTACTTTGATGTAAATGCCACTAAGATTTCTTCACCAAATGTGTTTGGAAAATTAGGATAGTTTTTTATGTGGCTGATAACTTGGGAAGCAGTGTGACCTAGAAGTTTGAGTGGGTAACTGGGAGTTGAGAGATTTGTATTGTCTTCAGAACTTGGCTCAACAGTGGAACTCTTGCAAGTCACTGAGTCTTTGTGCTTTGATTTATCATACTGGAAAAAGGGGATAATAATATGGACTCCCTTACTTTTGTAAATAGTTTTCCGCTCCTCAGATAAAAGGTTATTATATATGCTGAAAGTAGGACACATTGTTTTTTGATTCTTTTGAGGTTTACCTCCCTGTAGTAATCAACATCTACAATTATGGGAATGTTTGCGTACATAAAATTGAAGCAGCCTTGTTCTGTAGAAAGAATTCATATTCATAAGATGTTGGCAATAACATAATTAGTCCTTTCTAAATGATACATTTCCTAGGAACTGTCTATGTTTTTAGATACAGGACAGGAAAACTTGAAAGTTTGGATCTTTAGCCTGCCTGTCCTGTGTTAATTAACATGTATGAGACAACCACACAGTTTTCAATTCATGACATATTTCCTACTTTTTTGGGTTTGCATTCTATGCATGTCTCATATTTTAGATTTTACCTGGCTTTAAAATAAATTCCTTGTAAGTTCTCCCGCAAATGAAATTACTGTCTGGAAAACCATAATTTCATCTTGAGAGTTTTATTGTGCTAATAAATGTCAGGATTCTCAGATAAAGGAATTGCTTTTTTTCCAGAGCCCCACAGAAATCATGAAAAACATCCATCCAACTCACAGAGAATTGTAGAGTAAAACTTGACAGTATATAACCAGAAATATTGGAAATAAAATACAGTGCAACTTAACTGAAGATAAATTTCAAAGAAAACAAAAGGACATCATAGTAGGCAGAAATTAAAAAGAACAGAAGCTTTCCTAGGTAAAGATGTGCAGCTGCTGCTAATACACTGGAGGGTAGTGGGGGAAATACAAGAGTAGAGACATTTTCTGAGCTAACAAGTGCTTGTTGCTGCCTTCCAGAAAACAAATGGACTATGAAAAGGTAACTAGTGAGTGGGAGGCACAGAAAGGGGGAAAGCAATTTAGAAAATGAAGAGAGAATTAAAACAATGAGACAAATGTGTTTATCCCATTGTTTTAATTTTTTCGCCCTATATTTTGAAGTCCTTGGAGGAAACTCAGAAGATTGCTCTCTTCCCCAAATCACAATGCTTAACATGCAAGTGAAGCCTGTGCCACAGCATTCAGAACTGCATTTCAAACTCCCAAAGTCCGAAGATGTTGGTTTTGCCCAACAGAGATTCCAGGCTGCAGATTCTTGCCAGGATCTGAATTCAGATTCCAAGCCCCCCCTTGTTTCCTCTCCATTCAGTGTTGTTTGGTTCTGTCCATTTCTCTACAGTCTTTTGAGGTGGCCGGTGGTTTAAATTTCCTGTTTGTCGAGGTTTATGATATTTCAGCAGTGACCTGCAAATCTTGGTTGTGATTTATTTTTCCTAGGGTAGCTAGTGTTGAGTTAAGGAAGCTGCATGTTGCAGAATTCCATTATAAAGTTTCCTGTCAATATTTCCTAGCAATGTGGCCCCTGGAACTGAATGAAAGACATATTATGGTAGGTCCACTTTGATAGGGACATAAACTTCAGTAATAAGGAAAACACTTGCATTCTTAATTTTATCTAACTTTCCTTTATATTCCTGTCATAGCAATAAAAATGCACTATACAGGTTCACAAGTTTTTATGCATATTTTTAGAAAGAAGCTCCAATGCATTCATTACCTTGGCTTTCTGGGATCCCTGTTAGATCTGGAATTTTTTATTTTTGTCTCAATACTAGGGCCGTGTACAGATTTTGCCAGTTAAATGGCATTGGCTTTTGTCTTGGAAAGCAAAAACACCCCAAACAAACCCTACTTCAGGGATAAGATTTTGAAACCCACCTAAGGTATTTGGATGCTCACTTCGATGTATTATCTCTGCTTTAGGTGTTACACCGAAATTAATATACAGTTTGAGTATTTACAGTTATTAAAACTTTGCATTAAAGAAGCACCTCAAAACCTCATTTTGTATCAGAGCCGTATCATACTGAACAAACACTGAATAAAAGACTATCCTTTCCTTAGAGAAATGTCTATTTAAAGGGTTTTGGTAAAATAGATGGGCTATATATGGTGTTCATATTTACTGAGTCTGGGATGGACCCAGAGTCCACTGAGACTATGTGAGACTCTGGCATTTATTTCAACAGACTTTGTTGAGCTCTATGAACCAGAGCCTCCACAGGTGTGAATCATGATTGCTCCATTGACTATAGTGAAGCTATCCAGATTTACAGGAACTGAGGTTCTACCCCATGAATAAGCACAGTCCCCCTTGTCTTTCAGGAGACACGACACACAATTTACTTTAAACACAAACAAGGCTATTTATATTATCTTATAGTCGTGCCTGTGTGCACCACAGTGGTTTGAAGTCTAACTCATTAATTCTTGTCTTCCAGTGTTTAGAAAGCCACAGCACAAATTTGATCTAGGGTGAAAAGTGGTATCTCTCATCCTGGGAGCAATTTTCTTATATGTATATGTGTGTATATATATATATATATATATATATATATATATAAAAAAAAATTAATCTGCATCATTTACAAGCTGTAGCCTATTTTTTTCACAAGTTTTTGAAGATTTACATTTTGTTTTTGTTATGTTTCTTCTTTAAGATTCCCAGAGGCTCATGTTGGTGAATTGAAGTACTAATGCGCCCCTGGCTGGGCTGTCAATTGCAGGAAGCATTTACATTTGAGCAGGGGTTTGTATATCCTGGTCTGATCCTTGTTCCTGGGGTATATTTTAGATTTCTTGATGATAATGATGCATAATTGATTTCTGTAGCTAATTTATTGCAGTGCAAGTACGCTGAAACCACTTCTACAAGTATTTGTTTAGTGCTAGTGATTACCCTTGTAGTTTGTGTATTTACCTTATGGAGTGTGCCAATGCAAATTTTCTATTAAGCTGGAACTAGCTCCTGGTGGTGTTTTGCTCTCTTGGAAGTTCTTCTGGTAGTTTTAAGTTAAGGTTACATCCTTGTATTATAGGTTTAGTTATTATACTAGCTATACCAAATTAATTAATAGAAGTATAGCCTGGACACCCATTGGTGGTACCGTGAACACAAAACACTCCCATTGCCCTTAGAGTGTGTTTGCAGGCTTTCCGGGGACTGCAAGCCATTGTTTCTTATTGGCTCTTGACTATCACAAGCCACTGTAAGTTCTCATGCTGGGTACTCAGATCACTGAGGTCACCACTACTGTATGAGCTGGAAAAGGTGGTATTGTATCTGCTAATGAACTTTCACCGTACATAAATATTTCTTTCACAGATTCCCTGAAATGATAAAAGTATCTAACTGGGCTGACTAGACAAATAAAATGTTTGATTTGTAGATGACACTCTCAGTCTACTAAAGATCCAATAGTTACAAACTCAAGCACATTATGTACTGTACTCTGGCAGAGCTTTGCCTGGTCATGGCCTGGAATTGCCTCACAACCTGCTAGTTGATAGCTACTCATGTGAGTGAACCAGTGAGATGGTACCTGTGAATTTGTTTCCTGTTTTAGAGACTGGTCCTGAGATGCCCTGAGCTCCCAAAGCTCCCACTGAAGTCTGAATTAATCTTTAGTTTATGAGTATAAGAAATCTACATAAGCAATGCTCTCTTTCTACCCTATATCAGTCTGATTAAGAGATCACTTTTCCATTCTTCAAGAAGAAGAGAGCTAGTAAAAAAAATCTTCCATGAACATTTTTTTCAAATGATAAACGCTCTGTATTTTAAAAAATAAAGCTTTGCTGAAAAATTGTTCCATTTGAGATCTTCCATTTTTTAAATTAAAAATCCCCCTCCCCCAGATTTTAAAAATGGAAAACTGAAAAATATTAACTGAAAAATGAAAATGATTTTGCAGGAAACTAAAAACAATTTTTAAAAAATTTTCCACAAAAACAATTGCCACTTTTTGATCAGCTCTAAAAGAAACTATTTGTTACAGTGTACCACCCTTTTCCTTAAACTCTCAAGACAGTACAGCTGTTCAATCGTTTTGACATTCTGAATGTAATTATTTCATTAGGTATATGCTCTCTCCCTTAACATTAGTTTGCTGTTTCAGAGAGAAGGTAGATACCTGGCGGAATAATTATTCAAAATGTCAAAACCATTAAATATCTGGATTGGTAGCTGAAATAAAATGAAGATTTAAATAATCCCCTGGATAGTGTTTTTTTCAGCGAAAATCGAACTATAAAGATGGGCAAATTCTAGAAAAAAAATTAAATGAATATTTATTACAATTTTGTTATCAATTTTCTTTGAGTGTTTGCAGTGTTTGTGCTTGATTTCCATAAATATTCTAATAAACAGGTTTTGTGGCAGAAGTGTTAACAGAAACAACTAAGTTAAAGCAAATATTGCAAAATATACAGGGAGATTAAGGCCTCAATTTCACGTTCCCTGCAAAATAATTGATTTCAATAGGATTGGTCTCATGAGGAAATGCAAGCAGGGGCATAAATATTTGAAGGATTGGGGTCTAAATTTCAAACTTATAACCATGATGGAAACCTGATTCTGAGCTAAGATGATCCAATCAGGGAACAGAGACATACCATGTAACCAAGGTATTTAGTTAATACTGCTCAGTTTTCAAATACTAAATAGAAAATATTTGCAATAAACTGCTTGCAAATGAGACTTCTGACCTGTAATTATAACCAAAAATTATTTTGAGAATTCTATGTAAAATAAATTTGAAAAATATTGTTTTGTTAGGAGGCCATTCACAGAGATCAAGGCAACATTTGGAACATCGCTGCAGCCACTTTACTCGCTTTGGTGAGTAGTTACACATGTAGATTTATTGACGGCAATGGAACTAATTTTGGAAATAAGGATTTTACAATCTGGGCCTTGGATTTTCACTCAGTTCTCCTGAACTCTACATACAGTTCTAAAGTGTTACCTATTTGGCCTCTGAAGTTAAAATCCAGTGAATTAAAAATATTCTCTCTGCCAAGGAGACAGTCAAAGTGAGCTGGAAAGGCTTGGTTGCACTTTTTTGGGGCCACGGTCTGCAGATAAAAGGAGATATCTATTCCTCCTCCCCTTGTCCCCAGACCTATTCACAATAATCAAGGAGAAACCTGACTGCTAGCTAATATTGTGTCTGTAAATGTAACACAGTCAACTGCCCAGGATTCTAAAACTCCTTTCAAGTTACACCTTAATTCTTTTGCTGTAATTGATGATCAGTTGCATATCCCTTTGTAAAGTTTTTTTTAGCAATGTCTTTGGTGGTTCATTTTATATCAGCAGCAAATCAATGCCATTTTAATGGAACAGAGTGCTTAACTTCAAACTGAATTAATGTTGATTTATCTATTTCAATATCAAGTGAGGTTTTCAAAGTCTAGATGAGTAATAGTCTTCAGATTTTTTGCCTTTAGAACCATCCCATTTGTCTCCACAATGGTAGCATCCTTGTGATCAGCTGTAGTAAAATTACCTGTGTTAATGAAATTGGTTTTAACAGTGGCATTGTCTTTTCCGGTACAATAGAAAAAAAATGGGAGTTGAGGCTGCTAGCTGGATTAATGGTTCAATAGAATGCAAATATCCACATAAAAAAAAGTCTTTCTTTCTCTCTCCCCCGCTCCTCCACCTTCGAGAAAAATATACAAAATCACTTAGAAACTCCTCACTGAAAACTGTAATTGTCCATGCACAATGAAGTAATATAAGAACAAAGGTATGAATCATGCCCCTGTACCTTCAGAAGAAACCCTAGCAATGGAAAAACAATGTGGTTTCACTGCACAAAGAGGACAAGATTTAGCCAAGACTCACAAAGGATCCAGGGCCCCTATGAGGCATAGAGCACTGCTGTGTGGAGGCAGAACACAGGGAATGGCCGGAATATGGGCTTGTCTTCACTAGAACTGGGAAAGATCGATCTTATGGCGATCGATTTATCGCGTTTCGTCAAGACACGATAAATCGATCGCCAGTGGCACCCCCGTCGACTCCATAACTCCAGCTCACCAAAAGGCGCAAGCTGGAGTCGACGGGGGAGCGCGCCGCTGACCGCCGCCGCCGTGAGGACGGCAGGTAAGTCGGCTGTAGATACGCCGATTTCAGCTATGTTATTAACATAGCTGAAATTGCGTATCTACAGTCGATCCCCCGCCCTAGTGAAGACCAGCCCTATGAGTAGGCTTCTCCGTGGGAGTGAGAGTGCAGAAGGATCCAGAGACGCTACAGCAGCCATTGACTTGGAGTAGCCTCTGTAGAGCAGCCATAGAGCCTGGTTGACAGAATTCCTCACCTGTCCCTTCTGACAGTCACTGGGCCTGATTCTCCATTAACAGGGGCAGCACCTTGTGTAGTCTTGCACCTACATTGCACTATTATAAATGCGAACACAAATATAAGACAGCAGAAAATCATTTCCATGGTGATTATATGAAAATATGAAGGTTTTCCCAAGAATCTTATTTTAGGCTGGGTTTACCTTGAGGAGAAGTGTGGCTGGAATTCCTTCCTAGAACTTAGCAGGGCTGTTTGCTGCCTGTGTGGGATGCACTGGTAGGTGCAGGGGTTCCCTCTGATAGGGATAGGATTATAAATGTAAGTCACAGGACTGGGTTCACGATCACATACTGGAGAACCTCTGCATATGCAAGAGAGAATGAATATGTGGGCATGCATGAGCATATCCATGTGTTTGTGTCAGGGAATTCTCAGTGGGAAGGCTGTGGGTGGAATAAGAGCTGCCAGAAAAAAAAATGTTAACAGAGGCAGTGAGTTATATGGGCCTGCGGTGCCCATGCCCCATCAATATTCAGGGCCTGGGGGCCCAGCTCCACCAATATTCAGGGCTGTGTCTTTCCCCTGTCCTCTCTGCTGTCCCCACACGCCACCCCTGAATGTCCCCGCCTGCACCCTGGGCAGCGGGTGGCTGTCCCCTGTATCTCTGCGCTGCACTCCGCTCTCCTGGCTCCCGGTAGCAACTGCTGCCCCTGCAACTACTAGTGTCAGGGCAGGCTGACCCAGGCTGACCTTGACCCTGCCCTTCTGCTTTGGATTGACGGACCCTTTCCTATTCTGGTGGGACCCTCCACCAGCACACCACTCCCCTCCCACCACTATCTCTGCTCCTACCCAATGCTGGGCAAGGGATAATCCCATCCCACACCCCCAGTGAGGCTACAGTGAGGGGCAGCAGCAGGAAGGAGGCACATGATGATCGTAGCCCCCCTGAACCCACCACAGGGGGGATGAGGAGGCTTCCTTGACCTCAGAGGGGCCCTAAGAGCACATGCAGTGACAGTGATGAAAGGTGAGTGTGCTGCTGTGGAGGAAAAGGGGGCCCCCTCCCCCAGAGCTCGCTGCTGCTGGTGGGGAGAAGGCAGGGGAAAGTCCTTCTTTCTGGCCCCTACTGGTGGCAGCCTGCCTGCATCCCAAACTCCTTATCCCCATCCCAACCCCACACCACAATCCTCTGCCCTAGCCCTGAGCCTCTCCCAGACCCCAAACACCCATCATGGTGGATGGGGACTTGGACCCGTTCTGTACATCACCAAAAATTATACATACCTGCCACTGCTGTTCGTTAAGAGAACTTAACGGTATATCAAAGTGTGTTTTGTGGGGGAAAAACATAACGCAAATATTTTTTACCTGCTTGTACTCTTTGTTCAATATTAAATGAAGATAGAGAGTTTGAGGCCCCCTGAGGTCTTGCAGCCTCATTAAAGGAAACCCTCCCATTAATTTTAATGGTAGTTTTGCCTGCACTAAAGGCCAAAGTTTTTTCCGAGAGCCCTAACTGAATCAGGGCCCTACTACCCGCAAAACCTTCATTAACTTCCATTGACTTCCATGGGATTTAAGCATGTGCTTAATTTTAGACACAGGCTTAGACACTTCGCTGAATAAGGATAGACTTGAGCATATGCTGAAATTTAAAAATTCACTGTAGATAATAGTTAATAAAAATAACAAATCACAGTACCCCATCTAGCACATAGAAACGTACATGCATGGCATTGTTGGCATGGAAAAGCCCCAGAGAACTCGCCACACACTAATATTCTATCTGGGAGTATAACTAATGTGGTCTACAGTGAGATTTAAAGTGAAAACACTCCCACTAAAGTCAGTGGCAAATCTTCCATTGATTTCAACATGAGCAAAATGTGGGTCTTGTGTTTTTCCTTCAGCTCTCCCCAGACAGAATTATATTTTACCAAATTGTGTCTACCAGTTAGAGTCAGTGTGAACTGCCTGAGTCATTTATTCAGCCTGAGTGAGAGTCTGGGGTAAGCTGCTTGCCCCGAGTTCTGGCTATTGAGGATCATTTCAGGAACACGCTGACCCAAGACATACAGCCTTGGAAATTTGCATTACATTTTCCAATGACTTTCTAATTTAAGGCAGGAGAACAGAAGGGGAGAGGGTTGACATGCTGCTGCTGACCTCTCCAGCATTTGCTTTGATTCATTAGTCCAGCCTTGAAGAGACATTCGGGGGTCTAATAAAACCTGTTCATGATCTAGTTCTGAAAGAAAGGTAAGAAAAGAGACCTACACATGTCTTTAATATTTTGCTATAACTTCTCCCATTTCTCTTGGCAGAGAAACTGATGTTTAATTCTCCTTCCTCATCTTTCATTAAAGACTAGATTTAATGGCTATTGAACGGTATTTAGTCATGTATAGACATTTCCTACAATGTGACCTGCAGTATTAATCATTTAGGATTTCAATAGGCAAGATAGTCTTGTAATGACTTTCTTAGGTAGATAACAACAATGGGCCCAATTTTCCTCTGGGCAGTGGCTCGGGAGTAGGAAATCTCCGTGAGGTTTTCCTAGTGTAGTTTTATATCTGATCTTTGAATGGGAGGAGGGCAGAGGTTTCTGGCTTCACCCATGGAACAGGCTGTAAAGCCAGCCCTCAGGCACTTCCCTAGGAATTATGAGAGACCAGGTTCTATACTGGCTTTATGTCTTCAGTAGCCCCACTGCCTTTGACCTCTTCAAATGGTGGGATTGCCAATGTGGAATGGGAAGCAAATACTTTTCCTGTTTTCTGTATATATCTATATCTTGCTACTGTATCTTTCACTCCATGCATCTGATGAAGTGGGTTTTAGCCCATGAAAGCTTATGCCCAAATAAATTTGTTAGTCTCTACAGTGCCACAAGGACTCCTCATTCTTTTTGTTTATACAGACTAACACGACTGCCTTCCTGAAACCTACAACCATTAAGCATATCTTTACGTTTGCAAGGAGTCCATCTGGCTTGAGAGGTAGATGTGATGCAACATATTACAAAGGAGGCTCACACTGTGATTTCTCATGAAGATTTTACTACTTCCTTCTTTTTGTTTTCCCTTAATCAGAAATAAAACTTTCAAACTATGGGGAAAAAGCTACAGAAAAAACCATTGAGGACAGAACATGACACATCTTTTGCCTCTTCATGGGGTTTACCTGTCCTATGAGAATTTTCAAGATATCAAATTTTTTCTTATCCTGACTCAGGATTGCGGGAATGAGTGCCTAAATCCTGTTTTTGACTTTATTTTTACTTTTAATCTAAATAACTATGTTATTTTAAGCCAAAAGGTTAAACTTTATATTGGAAAAGTCATTGTTTGTATTTTTTTAATTGTTAGATTTGATGAAACCAGTCCTTTCCTGCAAATAGTTTTGGGTTTGATGAATCAGAATTTTCCAAATGCATAGGGAGGGGGAATTCACAGAAAAATTCCTGACCAGCTTAAATAATTGGGACCTGTATGGCTGAGAGTAATAATATAATATGGAGAAGCATTAATATTTACTGGGACTCCTGGTTATTTCTGAAACAGATCTATAGATAACGATAATTTTACTGTTGAACATAGCAGTCAAGCTTGACATTCAGTTATGTTAATAGGCTGTGTAGCGGGGTGGCTACCCGCTCCCAGCCACGAAGGGTTAAAGTCAGCCCGGGGAGAAAGCCGGGGCAGTAGGGTAAAGCCCAGGCTGATTGGGAGAGTAGGGTCAGCTGGGTGGCCACGCCTCAAACACTCTGCAGGCCCTTATAAAGGGCTGAGAGGCCAAGGCAACAGACAGTCTCCTCTGACTGCAGATGGAGATGGGTGTGGCTGCTGGGGAGACTTGATAGGATACCTGGAGTGGAACAGGGCTGGGGCTAAGCTAGAGGAGCTGGGGGAGCTCCAGCCTTGAAACCCCCAGGCTGCAGGGCCTGGTAGATGGTCCCACAAGGGATACTGGGGTTGCAGGGGCAGCCCCCCTTGCCGGTGATGAGTGGCAATTAGACTGCAGTCCACCCCAGTGAGCGGGGGCAAGTGGTGACTGGCAGTTGCCTAGACTGAAGCAAGGTGGGGATAGGGAGTGGGGGTTCCCCCGGGGAGGGGAGACCCTGAGATGGTGGAGGTATTGCAGGGTGCAGCACTCGAGGTAAGAGGGCACCGGGACCCAGAGAGAGGCACCGGTGCCAGTAGTGAGTGGGACCAAACCCAGAAGAGGGCGCTCTAGAGGGCTGGATCAAGCTAATTCCCAGAAGGACCAGCAGGAGGCACCGAGGGTGAGTTACCACATGCTTTCAGGCTGTTAATACTGGATAACAGCACAGCCAGTGGAAAAGAAGGTCACCATAGAAGGATAAACTGATTGAATCATCAAACCAACTAGCAGGCCTGCCATTCCCCCCTACTCCCCACAACATAAAAGTTTCTGCTTCTCCCAGGGCCTGTGAGACTGTTCATGTGTCAATAAAGTTTTTGTTGTGCTCAGAACACTTTACTGAGACTCTAGCATCGTTGCATAGGCAACTGAGAATGCTGGAACTTGAAATGTATGAGTATAGGTAAAGGTTCTGCTTAAAGTGGCTCAAATGTGCAATTTCAGGAAGGCCAATGGGGGAAACTTGTCTGTCTTCTCCTTTCTACAGGATTAAACTACTTAATATGTATATATTAAAGCTAGGGAGCCTTTCCTTTGAACTATTTAATGGTGCCAGATGATTTGTTAGATGTTTAATTTTAGTCCAGGAGAGCTGGAGAGTCCCTTGGATATGAATCCTATTGCTGGCTTAAAAAAAAAAAAAAAAAAAAAAAAGCCTGATATGGCTGCTGCTGTCACATGTCTTATAGAAGCATTAGTACTATGAATTCTCTAACTGCTCTACTGGTATAACTGAAAAACTATGCATGGACTTCTGGGAAGTATATAAGTAAAAATGATGCAGTCCAATTCTAACTACAGCATGCAAAGGAAACGATCAGTCATTATTGACAGGAAGAAAATGAATAAATATTGTTACAGATAACACATCTATATCCTTCAATTCAGTGAATTTATATTAGCATCTGAGTGATGACTTCTCTCATGAAGACCAATAGAGCAGTTCTATTAGCTTTCTTGATGGATATCATTCTTTTCAGAGTCAATGAACTTCTGATGTAAAACTATTGTTGTTCTTAGTTTATACCCCCAAGGAATAAGTTTCTCCTGCATTGAGTTATGTTAAAAATTCAAACCAGTGTGCCTAAAGTTAGGCTCCTAAATCCATATTTAAGCACCTAATGAAAGTGATGGAATTTCTACATATCCCATAGAAGTTAACCCAAACTGAAGGTGTTTGGCACTTTTGGAAAAAAATAAAAAGGACCCTCTCATTTAGGTGCCTAAATGCAGCTGTTGGAGCCTAACTTTTGGCACACAGGTTTGAAAATTCAGTCAATGACATTAAAAGATGTTTTCTGTTTGGTACAAAATGGTTTAAAATTGTTTATCATGTTGAAGCTAGAAAAAAGGGCTCAGATAAAGAAGTTAGTTATAAAAAAGAGGTGAGAAGAAATCTGGCCAGATGACCAGTAAATGGAGGTTCAGTTCAGTTTGTCAACCCAGAAGCCTTTTGAGGTTTAAAAATTATTGGTTAACCACTCGCCTAGCTTCCCTTTTTATGTCATTTCAATTCGTGATTCTCACTAAGCGCTGAACTAGAAGCACAGAAATACTGTAATAAAAGGCCCAGATCCAAAGATAATTGAAGTCATTTTGGATTGTGCCCTAATGACTTTTCTAATGCTATTTCTAATACAACAGGAAATGTGAAGTACTAGAAATCTCACAAGAAATCTTTTTTCATAAGATCTCCAGAGTAATTTTGCTAGACCCAAGAGCATATAGTTTTTGAAAAAGTTTCAGGTAAATATTTGAAGTGTTGTGTTCATATCTGAACTCTGCAACTTTCAGAGAGTGACCAGTTACTATTATAAATGTCATCCATATTTTTTAATCTGGCCTGGCAGAAGTGCTGCTTTTGATGCTAGATCCTTTACTAACAAAACGTCATGTTGTGCAGTAACCTACTTTGTAACCCTGGGATTGTAGCTTAAGAAAATGAATGTTATACAGAGGGAGATCATTCACATCACATAACTGCTTTTCCAAATACCCAGCGGTAAATAGTCAGCAAATCCCACATTATCAATAAAATGGTACTGATGTATAGTCAAAAGTTAGTTATGATGCTTTCAAATCCATATCAGCACATGCCTTTTTATTCTAGTGCATCCCCTTGGAACCAACCAAAACACAATCTAATCCAAAAGGGATCTTTGGTTTGAATGGCTGGCAAACTTACATAAAGATTTTGGGAACCCTGATTGTACTGTAGGGTATGATTTTAATTGTGTTTAAATGAAACATTTTGAAGCTGTTTTCCTCCTTATCTTTGAAGGGAACGTTATAAAACCTTTTGGTATATGCTGAAATACCATCTGTTTTATGAAAAAGAGGTCCATTAATGTTTATGGCACTGTTTCTTTCCTTTGAATACTAAAGGACAGTCAAGAGTTATCGCTTGAATGTCACTGAATTAATCTTGTGGAGGTTTTGGATCATATCACTGACTTGTTTTAAGTTACCTCATTCATTCATGCCTGTTCCTTTAAAGATATTCATCTAGTGTGAATTAAAAGTAACAGAACTCTACTGTTACAATTTCCAAGACAGTAACTCTATACTCCCAAAGCCCGATAGTGTTTCCCTTGAAGCCAACGGTGAAATTCCCATTGACTTCATGGGTAGTGGAATTAGATCACATCCGAGTAGCACAGCAGAAACGTAAGTAAGTGGAGCAAATATAATGAATGTGCTGTGCCTCCAGAAAGAATATAGTCATGAGGGTCAAGACAAGCTTGAGTTTATGATAGTGCTGAACAGACAGTGAGGGAAGCTGACATCCCTCATTTATTCCCAGGACAGGTAAAGCAACTGCAGCACCATTGAAAGATGTTCCCTACCTTGCCACCCACCCACATCTTCTCTGATCAGTAGGGCTCACTTTAAGGGCAGAGAGGACAGTTAAGGTGCTATACTCTGGGCCTTTCAGTTGAGGCTGCCAGTAAAAGACACATATGGAGGTTAACTATGAAGTGGATAGCTGTGCACTAGGAATCACATGAAGACCGCCAGCACATTTTACATTTAGCTCCTGAGAGCCCTCAGACTGAGTGGAGCTGCATTTGAACCACTGACGTAGAAGGAGAAGTCTGAGCCACCAGATGCCAGTTACTAGCCAGCCAGTCATGTGTGAAGTGTCAGAAGAGCCTTATAGGAGAATACCACTCGTAAGAAATAATATAATAACCTGGTGCTGTCATGAATTTCTCCAGCCCCTCTTGCCCATAAAACATAGTCATATGAAAGTCACTTGCCCCACCGTTAGATACTTCTGGGAGAGAAATAGTCCTTTTATTTCAGTAACATACAATGAGAGAGATTTTGAAGTCAAATATTTCATAATAAAAGCCTGGCTGAATTTGGCTTCCAAATAAGAAATTATGCTGTGATTAGGTGTTTCTCCCACATAGAGACTGTGTGGGATTCAGAGGCTGAAAGGCTTAACGTGTGCCTGAGACTCCAATCAAACCAGCTGGTTACACTTGGCCCAATTAAAGATGAGTCCCTGTGGGTAGTTTGTATAAAGGAAGAAAGTCTGAAGCAGAAAGAGTCTGGGATTATAGGGTAGGGAGACTAGACAGGTGAAGTAGGAAGTCTAGGAGGACTGTAAACCCTGGGATTCTTCTTACAGTAGTCAGGAGAGAGCTAGGACAGCTGCTTGGCTGGAATAGGCTCTGGTAATATACCCTGAAAGAAAGGCAGGAATTGAACTTCTTGTGAGAAAGCCCTGGGAGGCATTCAACCACAGAACAGAACAGGGAAAACATATGAGAGGTGAAAAGTCAAGCCTGAGGAGGGTGGAAGTTGAGTTTATGTTTGTACTTTTTAGTGTGTTATTTTGTGATGGATTCCAGTGGTGGGCCTGTGAGTCCTGGACCTGAGAGAAGGGTGAACCTGAAGAGGTGATGGGGCAAAGGACTCAAAAAGAAGCCATGATAGGAAGAAGTCCAGGGACGGAGTAGCAAGGAGTCTGACAGAGCGGGCCTTGGCTGTCAGTTAAGGGGTTTTGGACTGAAACCCAAAGTAGTGGGAGAGCTTGGGTTCCTCTACAAGCCACTGGTATAGTGGCATGAAGCCCCTCAGAAGGGAATAAGGATGACAGTGCCCTGAGAGAAGGGTGTAAAGACCATGAATCCCAAATTTAGGACTGCAGACCTTTTGTGAGGACACTTGGACTTCTATGTGTTTGGTTTTGTTACCCCAAAAGGAGTGGCACTAAATTGTGATGTGGCCAGAGAGCCAAGTAAGTTACAGAAAAAGTGACCACATTAGAACTGGAGTGGCTGTCAGATGGGGAAAGCCTCCTATGCCACATTAGCCATAAAGGTCCTCCCCCCACACTCCACGCCCCAGATGTGAGTCTACTCTTTCTCCCAGGTGGAGACAAAGACAATAAGTAGTTTAAATAAAATAAACCATCCTGACAATTTGCCAATCCTTTGAACTAGTCCCAAAACACATTTTGTTTTTCCCTGAGGTTCATTAACATTTGGTTAACTTTTAAAAATGTATTCTTGTTCATTGTCAATCCTCTGCAAGGTTCTAGTTTCAGCTGAAATATCCCACGAAAGACTAAATGTCGCTGTCGTTATTATGCCCTAAGTGCCAATGGTGTACTGTGTGAGATGCAAAGACAAGGTTCCTCTCCTGAAGGCTGTACATTCTTAGGGTCACATGAAGTTACCCTTAGTAGGATAGTGCCTTACTCCAAAAACAGTCGCACTGCAATCAGTGGATTAGCATGAGAGTAAGGGTGGCAGAATCTGGCCCTAAACTGGTCATGAAGTACTTTGGCAAACAACTGACAACCTCGCACATCTTGAGGTGGTTTTGTCGTTTCACAGTTTGGGCCTTCTATAAGAGCGGTGCCAGTGTTCGAATAAGTCAAAGTAAAATAAATGCACTTTTGCTCCCAATATACAGTTTGTTCATGGGTGTAACCTGAAGCCATGGGCTCTGATATTTCAGATGAAGGATCCACTCAGGGACCAGTGACTGCAGTAGCCCAGATGTGTAGCCTACATTCCATCAAAGGTCTTTAAAATGGGAGGTGGTGCCCCTAATCCATTTAACACTCTGCAGTCGCAGCGGAGGACAAAAGGACACTTGAAAAGTACTTGTGACTTGCTCTTTTCATGAAAGCTTTTAAACACATGCTTTAGTCCACCCCTATTTTAGACTGCATATCCTTAAAGTTAAGCATATGCTTAAGTGCTATCCTGAACAGGGATGTTTTCCTGAATGATTATATAATGAGAGAAGAGGTTATGCCCACTTCAAATTTTGACCGAGAGCCATCACATCTCCTACCAACAGTTATGATTTATGATTATGCATAAGTTAACGTGTGGGAGCCTGAATGAAAAGGAATCCTCAACAATTTAACTTTTTATTAGTTGAAAAAATAGATAATTATATATATTTGCAGTCACTTGTGTATGGCCCACTTGTCTTGTGGCATCAGGATCTTCCCAAACTCTGGGGAGTGGTTTTTTTGTTTTGTTTTGTTTTTGCATAGGGGCTGGGTTCTATATTTTTCTGATTGGAGCTCAGAGGCTTATGGGTTCTGGATACCATGATAACTGAAATGACCTTTAAATTTTCTGAGACAGATACCAGAGAGGCCCCTAAATTGCCTCTGCTTCCCAACATATTGTCCCAGTTACCATCCTTCTAGCTGGAAGCATTTGATGAGATTCCCTTTGGACCCTCCTTAATCATCTTGCAGGGAACTGTCCCTAGTTACTGAGTTGCATTTACATCCTACCAAGACCTTATTGCTACAAGGCCTTGGAGACACTTGAACTGAGCATCATGTCCTCAAGAGGTGGAGCTAATAGACTTGGGTCCAGTTCCTGCTCTGCCTCATGTTTTCTGTGTGACTCTGGCCAAGTCACTTAATCTCTCTGTGCCTCCATTCCTTGTCTGTAAAATGGGATAATATTACTTCCTTATCTCAGAGGTATGGTGAGGATTTTTAGATACTCTGATGATATGGGCCTCTAAGTCCCTTCATTTGATAGAATCCAAGCACCTTATCCCCCTCAAACTTTTGAGGTTTAATGACCCTGTGAAAGCTTACAATTTGTGTTCACATCAGAAATTGTGACTGCCTTTTGTATCATGTCACAGTGCCTCATAATAGACTTCGTTTGTAGTTTCAGCAAGATGGCTGTCATTCTAAAACATGCACAAGGACTTTCAAATGTTTTCAGATTCGAAACTCTCTTCATTCCAAAAATGAGCCAATATTCATTGGAAAGTGACTCATTTCCCATGTGAAATTGCTTTTCCCCTCAAATAGCAATTGAAGATTAGCAACATTTAAGTGAGAATGGGCCCATTTTCAAGTTCATGACAAAAAAAGAAAAATCTTAGAACATGGAGTCCTTTTTGCATTTGGTTACAAATCTCATGCTGCTTTAATGTTCATGATCCAGCTTGCAGAATGAATTTCTGGCCCTATTAAAGTCAATGGCAAAATTCCCAGTGACTTCAATGAGGCCTGGATTTCACCTGCTGTCTCTCTTCAAAGTCAAACTTGCAGCTCCAAACTCTGTTTTCTAATATTACTTCCATCTTTCTACCCTGTACTCTCCCTAATCCCCTCCAGGCTGCCACTCACAGTCCAGTACTGAGCAGAGTGCTAAGCAGGTAGACAGTTTGTGGATTTGCTTGGCTTCACTGCTTCTATAACTGTTATCTCATCAATAGGGCTAGGTGGGTTTAGTCAAAATCTGAAGCCTTTTATAGCAGTATTAGGCCTCCTTTGGCAATTAGATTTTTTACCATTGTTGGTAAAAAATGCCAAAGAAGGCCAAAGCAGCTAAGACTACTTGAGTGAATAATACCCACTCAACCCCAAAGAGCAAGCTGTGGAAGAGAACTTAGTAATACACTTCAAGGTGTAGACATGTAGATTCTTAGGCACATGTGAATAGAAGTTGAGGCTCTAGGGCTCAGAAATCCTCACACCGGGGATGGAAAGCCTGTATAGACACATGCAGTCAATTATATAGGCTGTGCATTCAAACATGCCTGGAGCTAAAGGAAACAATCCTTAGCTCCCAGCTGCTGTAGGTGGCTTTCTACTGCAGGGTATAGAAGGAGCTTCTACAGCCAGGTGATTAGGAATATAAACTCAACTTCCATTTAAGAAAATGCCATCCTTCATGGCTGTAGAGAAAAGCTCAAAAGCGTGATCTGAGTGCACCCATAAAACTTAAAAGGCAGAAGGCAAATAAAAATAATCCATTATTTAAACTCACTCTTAAATCAATTGCATGTTTTTTGGGAACCTCACTTGCTGAACACATGGGATTGGCAAGACTAGAGGCAAGAAGCTCCAAATCCAGACCAGTAAAAAAGGAGGAACTGGGACAGTGATCATTCTGATCAGAATCATCTCATTGTTGAAGTGTCCTCCCCTTATCCAAAATACACTACCACTTCTTTATGTATATGGTACCTAAATTTAGGTACCATATACATAAAGAGTATGAGAATTTAGAGTGAGAATATACTGCAATTCTCTCTTATTCTGTTCCTATAAGCGCCAATTCAACAAAGCATTTAAGCACACGTTTAAGTTTATCCCTATTCAGTGAAGCACATATATAAAATTAAGCAGGGTTTAAGTGTATGTTTTAAGAGCTTTGCAGAACAGGGTCTTCTGCATCAGGGCATTCTGCTCACACTTGTCCTGCACATTAGCTAGCTACCCTAGACCATAAAACAGTTTGTACAAACCAGATTGAAAGTTCATATTTTCCCAATTATCCTTGGTGTAATAAGACATTGTTCAGTAATCTTAGCACCCAGAATTCCTTGCAGCTGGTTCAACTTTATAAAATGTAATTTCAACACCCGTTTTTAATTCCTAGAGAAGGAGAAGGAACACCACACCAAAATGCCGCAATACCTTTTCAAGATTTGACCAGTATGCATAAATCTCCATAAATAGCTAATGAATACTTTTTGACTTACAGAGTAAAGCAGGTTCCATTTGCAGCTCATCTGGACACTCACTATTTGACCCACCTCTAGTCTTGGCAGATCCATATTAAGTAAAATGTATTTCCTTTGAGCTGAAACTTGAGCAGTTTTAGAATCCTTCTTAGCTAATTGTGTCAGTGCTGAAGTCCTGGTGACCCGGCTCTAAGAAATAATGAATTCTCCAAAGAAGCACTCAGATGCTAATCTGAGAACTAGGAATTCCTCACTTTAGAAAGGAAATTATTTTTATTGAATGAAAATTAAAGTCTCTAACCCATGTAGTAGTTTCTTCCAGTCTGTTTTAGAAACCTCTTGACAGAGGCCTGAGCATTGAAATGCTAGTAATTTTGCTCTCTCATCTCCTTTCTAATAAGTAGACAAGTAGGCAGTTAGGCAGCTTGAAACATGACATTTTAATTATTCCCAGCTGTCTTGGTGTGCCTCTTAGAACTGAAGCCAGGCAGCAGAACAGAATGGACTTGTGTGAGAGCCAGTCATGGATTAGGTTAACCACATACAGCTAAATAAAAACAAAAGGATCCATATTCTTCTTAAGAGATCTCACCCTCCAATGCTTATTTGGAACATACTTTGTATCTCACTGTATGATCTTACATACAAGCCACTGCTTATAGACATATTTTGACCCCACACAGGCTGCACCTGAAGCATGAGCCAGGGTGTAGGAGACTGATTTGGAACAGACTCAGCTGTGTAGAAACAGCTAGGCAGCAGGCTAGTGACTGGCTTGTTGCTGGGAAAGGCCAGGCATTTCCCAAGGGAGTGGCAGGAGTGCGGCTGGGAAAGGCTACAGGAAGGCAGGCGGTAATCATCCTCTGGGAAGAGGTTCTTGGAGTTGGTACACAGAGAGAGCGAGAAGGGGAATGAGAGAGTAGTAAGCAGTCCATTGAAGGAGCAGAGAGAGGAAGCTCAGGACTGCTGAGCAGAAGTCTCTGGTCTGGAACCCAGAATGGAGAGCAGGCCTGGGTTCCGCTACTGGCCTGGTGGCATCGAAATGAGGCAGTAACTGGGTAGACTGCTGATAGATTGTACCCTGGACGGGGGACGGCTGAGTGACCTAGCTGGAAGGTGAAGTCATGAAGGAGACACTGTGGGTCTTGGAAACAGAAGAGCTGCAGAGCTGTGAGAGACAGAACAATGGCATGCAAACTGTATTCCAGGGTGCCAGCCATAAGAGCTACTCCATAAGGTGAGGTGCCAGACCAGTGGTAATTGGAGCATGCCAATGACAGGCTGAATTCCTGTTTATGAGATACCTTTTGCAGCTCTTTTATTATTAAGAGAAGCTGTACTTTAGGTTTGGTAGATAGTTTTCTGTTCTCTCCTAAAACTACTTTAACTGAATCATCCTCAGTCCAAAGAGAATACTGTATTTATTAACTGAGCACCAAACAATTACTCCTTGGAAACTATGCAGGAAGATTCTGTAGTGCCATGTAGAATTCAGGTATGGTTCTTGGAAACATACTGGCACTTGAAATATTGAGTCAAAATATAATTTACTGATCCAGAGATATGCCCATTCCCACCATCCTTTGCCCACTTGAAGCTATGCCAGCAACACAGGAAATTTACCCTGAGAATTTGCTAAAAACAGGGCTCCTTGTTTAGTTTTTTTTAAACTTGTTGCCCTTGCTGAGCCAGAGGTCTCTAACTGAGAAAGATTGTGCTCATTAAGTCTCAATCAAGGGAGTAATTGGAGGGTTGATTAGCAATGCAGCAGAGAGGAGGAAGAAAGCTCCTCTGACCTGCATTATGATGGAGAAGACTCATCAGTTGCTCAAGGGAGGGTAAGAGCGTGTTTGTGGATGCGTGTTTGTTGGTCTCAGTCATTTACTTCAGGGAGCAGTGTGATTGCTAAGCAAAGCAAAATCATCTGAGTATTTTTTCCATGAAACATTGCAATGTTGCCAAGGCTAATTTATAGAGATAATGGCTTGAGTAGCACTGATTTATTAAGCGCATTTACTAATTAAGAAAATTGCACTGATTTTTTTTCAAAATGTCATTAGAGACAAATTATACAGCATTGGTATTTCTATGGAAATTCAACATTAAAACCTGTTTTTGTCATATAATGCAGGTAATTGGTTCTGGATTCCTCCCCATTTAGTCTTGGATTCCATTGGCTTCAGAAGCCTAACAGCAACTTGCATTGTAACCTAGTTGATTTTATGTAAATATAACTTTGAGCAGCAATGATCATAATGTCTTTTGCAAGATCCACCTGGAAATATTGCACTGCTTCTTTTCTATACCAAATAAGAGCTGGGCTGCTATTCAACAGCTGCTGTAAATTTCAAGAGTGGTATTTGTGGAAAATTGATCAACTATTCTTATTTATCATTCATACTGCATAGCACCATGAATGGACACAGTGCTAGGCAGTGGATGCGGACAATGTAATAGCTCCCTGTCTCTGAGCACTCTGTGTAAAGACCCAAGTGATGATAATCCAGTAGAAGACAAAATAAACACACAGAGTAGATTATGACCACTGTAACTTCAATGCTCCATGGAATAGGAGTCTAAATGGAATTTTATACTTTTTTTGTATAAGATGCAAGGAGTTGGCTTTTCTGGATCAGAAGGCAACAAATTGTGATAACAAATACAATTTGTGGAGATATTTTCATTGCACAATCACATTTCTTACAACATAAGTATCAATGGCCCAAGTATGTGTGTAAACACCTATATAGATGTGTCAGAAAGAGTTTATCTTTTGGCCTCCATGAAAGGGGATCCAGACAACAAAACAACAAAACTACTCTTTGAAAATAGCTCACTCTTTTTTCATTTTTTAAGACAGGAAAGGGAACATTATTACAGATTGTGAAACTTACCTCACAGTTGACTGTTGAAATCATATTAGCCTGCATCTAATTCAATTTACATAAATTTATGGGATTCCTTTTCTTATATCAGAAAATGAAGAGGCCCTGCTTGGAAAGGTAACTAATCTCAAGAAGGAAATATGGTCTTGTGCTTAAAGGGCAGTGCAGCTAGTGTATACAATGCTGTTCATTATTCTAACAGCACACTTCACTGGGAGGACTTGAGGGGTGGGGATGGGGCAGCTGGGACTGGATGGTCCCAATAGAAGAGAACTGGACCGGCCCGCTAATATGATTTATTTTGTAATAACTAATGCAGGCAAACTCTGTAGAATCCAAAACAGGCATCTGGAACTAAGCAATGCTCTGCGACAAACCCGCCAAACCAAGTATTGGGTGAGAATCTTACAACAAAATACATGGAAGCAGATTCTGAACTGGTGTGAATTGTCATAGCGCTTTGAAGTCAACAGCGCTATGACAGTTTACACCAGGTCTGCAACTTTCTCCTGGGGACTTTCACCAACAAAAATGTGTAAACTAAGCTAAATTGATTACACATGCATTATTTTCCTTTTTGTACGCTGTGGGGACCTTGTTTATCTGGAAATTGAACACTTTCTTGTGTTGTTTTAAAAAGCCTTTAAGCAAGGAAATTACTCTTAAGCAACAATTAAAACAAAGTGTGTAGTCATGTAACTCACAACTAGTTGAGAAATAACATATTATCTTCATTTCAGAATAGTCAGTCAAAAGGAATCTAATTTAAAAGGGAAAGCAAGAAAATAGTTGTTTCCCACCTCAAAAACTCCATTCCTGCCTTTAGTACTAGGCAGAGGGCATTCTGAGAAGTGCACATTTCTTCGCAAGCTTATCTGTGTTGTGTGTAGGGTTTTTTTAAAAAAAAATTTTTTAACTCTATTGTCCCCCAAACAATTCCTCTTCTCCCATCATGTGGTCTTTCATCTGGCTGCTAACTTTCACAAAAATCATTCTAACATTTTAGAAATTGTTTGATAGAATAATTGGAAGAGCTCGAATAACTGATTCTTACAGCCAGTGGGGGTTTATTTCCTTTAGTAAAGTGGCAAAAATCATAGTACCTGTTGGAAGAAGAGTATGATGCATTCAGGTTGATACATTTTACTGACTGAATCTCCATGTTTATCAAATCTCGAAATTAAAGTTTCCTGTAGAAGGGATTCCCACTGATCACAGCTATAGCTACAGTCTTGAAAAAATGCACTTAGCAGATATGTAGCCCCTCCTGTTGCATGGGAGGGGCTACATGGCCATGCAATGGGACTGCAGCTCATACTTCTCCATTTCTTATACCACCATGGACAGTGGATCAGTAGCTGTTGCTGTTTTTTAACCCCTACGCAGGTGTTCTGGATCTACATAGTTATGACTCTCCTGCCTAGTCAGCCCCAAAATCCCTGTACATATCAATCTTTCTAGGCCTACTCTTCTCCAGGTGTTCAGTGGGCAGAGGCCTTCCTATGCTAGGGTGTCCAGATGTCCTGATTTTATAGGGACAGTTCTGATTTTTTTGGGGTCTCTTTCCAATTCAAAAATCCCAAAATGGGGCACTGACAATTTTAGAACTTTTTTCCATAGATTTGTTGGGTCAAGAGATTTGTCGAAACTGACCCAGTTTCAAAAACAATTTTGGTTTGGATGAAGTGGTATTTTCTTTTGTGTATGTGCACAGGGGGAAATGGTTCATCAAAAAATTCCTGACTATCTTAATTATTAAAGTCTTCCCATTTTGTAAGACACTGCCAAGTTTTAACAACTGAAAACAAAGTTATAAGCTGCTTGGGCTGAAATTTTCTATGCTGGATATCTGCTTGAGGCGGAATTGTTTTTGTAGAGGAATCCTATGAGATTGTAGGTAGAAGAATAGTTTCATACTTGGTCCTAAGAGATTATTCTTAGTAATGAGCATTTCCTGAGAACCATATGTTGTAGAGTATGATGTCATGTTAAGTAGTACTGATAGCAGAAGGCATATTATACCTGTGATCTGCATTGGCTTCCAAATCATGCACTTTAAGAAGCTGGCTTTGACTTCTAAAGCCCTAAATGATTTTAGTGGTGAAAACTTTAGACCTTATGATCCTCATATATTACTGTGGCTGTCTTGGTGAAGGGAGCTGCTTTCTCTTATAAACTTGTGGCTGGAATGGGAGGATACTTGAAGCCATATGTGTGTGTTATTTAGTGAGAGAGCCTGACAGATCACAGATTCGTTGACCACAGAGTAATGCTGAAAGTATTGTCTTTTTCTAATCTTCCCCGGTGAAGAATAAGGGGGATTAATTGGCTAGGGTGGATTATGAATTGAAGGGTAGCATTTTATTTCAATGTGATTGTCTATCATGATTGTAATAGCTCCTAGAATTTCACATAGGCAATTTTTATTAATCTAAGTTAGTAGAAGGCTCATTCTCAGAGTTGTATCTAAGCTGATTATCAATTTTTTTCAGATGGATACTGTTAGAAAGTACTTACTATTCAATCACAAAATATTATTAACTTGAGAACTTTGCTGATTGCCTACTATAGTGCATAATACATGCACCTAGGTTCATTTTTAGTTCATACTAACTCCAATTTCATTAGGCATATAGGCCTGATTTTTCCTCTCAGTTACAGCAGTGGGAGGATGACAGGATGGTAGACTGGGACTCAGGAGATCCTTATTATGTGTGGGAGAGCAGAGAATTCATACTTCCTTTGTGACCTCGAGAGAGACTATGGCAGTTGCACTGTGCCTCAGTTCCCCATCTGTAAGACAGCATGTCACTTTTTCTACCTCACAGGGTAAAGGTAAATATTGTAGTGTGACGTGCTTAAATTTATGACCCTTATTATTGGAATAAGTACTGTAAATCAGGAATAACAATTAGTCAATTGAATTACACCAGTGTATAGCCTGTATAAGTAAGAGGAGCATCCCAACACCCACATAACAGTTGCCTATGTATGGAAAGGTCCATACGTTGATTTAAAAGAAAAAATGAAAAGCTTCAATTGGTTTCTTAGGTTTAAGTAGTTTTTTTATGGATGTCTTAATTAGATATTTCTGTTCTAAATATTGCATGAGACTTTATTTCCTTGTCCCTTGAATTTGATAGACTTATCTTTTAGAGGCTGGGTATAATGGCAGCGATAATTCAATTGCTCAGAGAAAGGCTTTCTGAGCGACTTGAAGCTGAGCACAGAACTCTGGGAATTTGATTAGTCATCCTTGCTTCCACTACGAACTTGTACTGTGCATAACCCATACGGCTAGAGTGTGGTACATTCACCCCCTCTCACGGCTGGACCAGGTAAAGGGTTTTACGAGTCTGCTACTGCCTTCAAGTTAGGTAGATTGCTCAAACAATAGAGGCTAATGCTTTTACATCTGGCCTCAATCTTTACAGACAACCCCTGTGTGTTTGTGTGTATACCTCTCCACCACTCGTCTGACTTCTCCGTTGCCCCAATCCTTCAGAGAGAGCTGCTGCTGTGCACTGAGCTATGGTTATGGACTTTCCTTTGGCATGTTCTCCTCATTTACTACTGTAGAGTTATTTTCCTGGATTTTGCCTAGGAATCTCTATAGACGTGCAGCCAGTTTTACTAGTATGAACTGGCTGCTTTGCACTAAGAAGCTGGAGCATTAAGTAAATCTGACCTGAAATATTGATGATGTAATCAATAAACACTCATAATTAGATGAGCTTAAAAGACGTCATAGATAACAATGAGATTCTAACTGGAGATATAGTATTGGTGGAGGAGTGCACCATCCTGTGAATAGCTGTTGTCAAGGAAAACAATCTTCTGTGAAACTGCTGGTCCCAATTTGTTTCAGTAGTTTGAAATGACATCATATTTACAGGCCATGTTTGGGGAAAGCTGACAGTCAAAATAACCTTCCTTCAGGACCTGCCAGATTTCTCGGCAGCCCTGACAGTGAGCTAGTAATGCACTGATCAAGATCCTGTTCTCACTGAGCAGAGTACTAAGGAAAGAAATGACAGTGCTTTGAAATTCTGTACTGGCATTTCCAAACCACCCCCTTTCAGAAACACAGTTCTGATCAATAGATTAATTTCATTCTGGGTTGAAAAGTTGGACAATGATCAGAAGCTGTTTAATACTCCTGACTTTAATTCATTTTATAATGGAGAATACACTTCCTAAGGGGGGAACCCCATGAAAGCCACGCCCGCCAGAATAACACTCAAACACATGGTTTATAATGAAAATGAGACACTTCAGCCCTTTATTTAGTGCCAACTAGCGTACGTCTTAGGTGTGCAGCATTCAGTTGACTCTGTTACATAGCCATGGGCTGCATTAACCATTTGTGTTGCCAAATGCCTCTGAATATGGAGAAAAGGACCTGCCAGATGCTGCTCAGACTTGGCACCTGGAAGTCCAGACTGTAAAGGAACGTTAGTATTTCCAAGGTAGAAACATCCCTGGGTACACTATGTGGGAAAACAGCATATATGCACCTTACTATTTGATCCTGGGTGATTTCAAGGTTCTGCTTGTAATGCAGCTGTGAAGGAGTTAGTCAACGTTCACTGCTGCACAGTCCGTTAGGTCTTTTCCCCCCTTAATTCTGACCAATCAAGCTGTTAATCACAAGCCTGAAGGGAAAGGAAGTTATCACACCAAATTCACTCTGTCATGTTTAATTGCAATTAGACAACTTCATTCAAATAGTAATTTTTGGTAAAGTGTATGTGTTTGTGTATGTTAATAGCGGAGGCTCATCAATTCCAAAAAATGAAGTAATGTCACTGCTGGGAAGTCTAGTTAACTTGCCAGACCATTTCTATTTCATTTTCTTATACAAAGAGCAATTTACTATCAAACATGAATAGAATGTGATTGTAGAAGCCAATTCCAACTAGAAGAATCTGAGTGGAAAGTGTTATTTCTACTATGGGCTGGAACCCGATAGCTGTGGTCTTATTGAGCTGGTGCTCCAAAAATAAATAAATTAAAAAAAATCATGGGACACCAGTCCAGATCCACAAAGGTATTTAGATTCCTAACTCTCATTGAAATCAATAGGATTTAGGCACCAAGTACCTTTTGAGGATCTGGATCACAGTGTATCGCCTTTTTTAAAAAAGTTGAGTTCTCCATTGGCTTCAGCTGGGAATTCTGCTTAATAATTTCATCCACATCTGGACAAGTACTCTAGGATTTAATGTTAAAACTGAAAGGGCTCAATAGAAACTTTAAAAAGTGCTATAGAATTTACACTCTAACCTTGTATAATGTTCCTATAGCTGTTTTGATCTATTCTACAGAGCTCCATAGCAGGCAGCAGGTGCATAATTTTCCATTAAATTCTAGATGTTCCAAAAAGCCTATAGGACAGCTATCACTGCATGAAAAATTCCTATAGAATTTAATATAAGGATAATACAACTCCATTTTTGTAGTGTTTGGAACAAAAATAATCAAGCCTCCAAAAGTTGTAGCTTTAGTGGAAATGGTGTTACAACAGAGAACAAAGATTGGGTATTGCTGCGACAAATGGTTTGCTACTCCAGGGACAGTGTTTTTAAGAATGAGACCAAAGTGTGCCCAACACCCAGCAATATGGCGACAAGCTAGGTATAAGGATGGATGGCAGTGTTGCCAGTACTAGGATATGCATGGCCACTCAACCTTCTATGGTATACGTATAAGCAAGCACAACAGCCATATGTGCAAATGGCAAACATGCATAGCCAGTCATGCTTCTCTCTGTTTCCCTATTATGAGAATGAGCATATTTCCTGAGAATCAAACTGAAACTGGGATCTTGTTCATAGAATTAACTGGGTAGGAGTGGAGAAAATGTAATATTGCCCTTAATACAGAAAGGAAATGTGTGTGTAGTGGATTAAAAAGTGATAGCTCAGAGTGATAGCTCTGTTCTTTAGCATACTGTAGTTCCACACACTATTTTACCCCTTGCTGAGCATTGCTTCAGTTTGAACCAAATGAGTAATCATTTGGAATGGTGCCTTTTGACTAATAACACTCAACAGCTTTTTGGTTAATTGGTTAGTGAATGGGGAAACTGTGGTGATACACCATGAAAATATTTAAGATGAGTACATTATGCTGGGCTCAGCTGATGGGAAAGAAAGCATTTATTACTCAAAGGAGACCTTAAGGAGTTTAACCTATTTTTCTTGTATAAGTGTAATTTTTGATAGTTAACCACTGATATAGTCTTGGTGCTTCCTTCTTGTTAGTGTGCAGGTGTCTGGATAGGGCCAGCTGGATTCATGTACCCCATGTGGTGGTACACGGATCCACAGACTTTTAGGGTCCCATGTTCTTGGAGCACATGTCCAGTAGCAGCTCTTGTGAAGACATCTCCATTCCAGGGATACCATCCCCAAAAGCATGAATCCTTTTTCCCTGTTTGTTTTAAAGTTTCAGCTCCAATGCAAGCTTCCCTTCCATCTGGTCCTATCACTGATGCTTGGAAGGTCAGGACCCTTAACTAGCTTTCTGGGGTCCTTGTACATCTGATTTCCCCACACCTGAGTCTTTTTCTACATGATAGAATTTCCTGCAAGCTCTCCACAACTTGCTCTTGCCAACAGGAATCTCTTTTGGCACCTGACAAAATGAGGTCACCAGTGTTGAAGGCAGATGAGGAAGCATCTTGCTCATTGATTAAGTTAATAATTCCTGTTATACTTTAGTGATGTACTTTGCAGGCATGCCAAAGAAGCAATCTGGAGGGTTAGCTGGGCATTGCAGTTTTTCTCCAGTGCAACAAAACCAGTGTCTGCAAAACATTTTGACTTCTCAGCACGTACTAAAAATCAAACAAGCACACTGAAAGATAGAGACACATGCTGAGTGTGGGGCAAACAAAATAAAATAGAATTGCTTTAGAACGTGAATGTGTACATACCCTCTCCTCCCCAACAAACCTTAAACATAATGGCTTGAAGAGAGAAATCCATCTTTAGCAGCCTTGAGACTTGGTAGCCTTTTGTCATCTATATATGTGCAAAGAATAATTCAGCTGATAACATGCTCCTTTTGCATTGATTAACTTCATGGGCCTGTAGTGCACCCTTGCTAAATAAAGCCAAAGCAATTGAACTACAAGAGGGTACGGGTGGTGATATTTCCAACTTCTGGGCAGGCTGCAGGACAACTACTACATCTTGTAAGCAGGCAAAGTGGCTACTATTGCTCTTCTCTCCTCCCTCCTCCCCCTGTGTTTAAATGGTGCTGACACCCTTGCTCTCTCTTCCACACTACGAGTGATTTTGCCTATCCAGCACAATGATGAAATCTTAATTTTAATCCATTTTATTAAAATCCCTCGTAATAGCACTCATGGCCTATAGAATTTATTAGGGATGGAGTCAATAGGGTTCTGCAGAAATTTTCTTAAAACCTATAGAGTGACATTCTAACCCCATTGAAGTCAATGGTAGTTTTGCCATTCAGAAAACTTACTAATTTTTTGACCATCCTCTGAAATTCTCTCAAATTCCCAGGATGATTCAAACTGCCTGTTGAAAGGAAGCCATTCTCTAGTAAATTCAATAGGACTCTTCTATCGGGGAGTCCTATTTAAACAGATTTCTTATTACCAGAAGAAAATGAAGATTCTTGCTATCTCAAGAACTCTATTTGCCTCTCTACTTGGATTGAATTTTGCTGATTAATGCAGATTTAGTGTGTACATGTGCCTCAGCCTGAGAGAATAACCCCTTAAATCTGATAAAGAATTTTCCTTTTATAAAGAGTGTCGGAATGTATCTGAACAGCATATACTCTAGGTCTGGCTTTGCACACAAAGTAAAAGGAAAGTCTTGACTTGCTGTTTTCAGGGCCTCTGATAGTTTTGCTTTGACTTTTTCTTCAAATTCCTTCCTTCCTGCAATCATTAGTATATGAGTGTCAAAGGAATGTTCCTTGGCTACTAAACTGCTGTCTGATCAGGAGCAGCGCTCAATGACACTCCAAAGGTAACATGATGCAGTCCCATGTCTGAGGAGTTTTGAAGGATAGGACTATATCAGAGTTTAAAAGAGAACTGGCTAAATTCATGGAGGTTAAGTCCATTAATGGCTATTAGCCAGGATAGGTAAGGAATGGTGTCCCTAGCCTCTGTTTGTCAGAAGGTGGAGGTGGATGGCAGGAGAGAGATCACTTGATCATTACCTGTTAGGTTCACTCACTCTGGGGCACCTGGCATTGGCCACTGTGGGTAGATAGGATACTGTACTGGATGGACCTTTGGTCTGACCCAGTACGGCCTTTCTTGTGTTCAATGGTAAGAAAGTAGTGGAAGGTACCTCTTTAATAGATTTGGACATTTGATTCAGAATTGGTTTAGCATCTACAAATTTGAATTGCATTATCAGAGTCTGATTTAGACTTGTATGGAGGTAAAAGCAGGGATGATGGGCCAAATTCATATCTGCTGCAATTCCATTGAATTCGGATCCATTTAAGCTCCTGTGTTTTTATAGCATAGAGAACAATAAATGTAATTATTGGCCAAGATCCTAAAGTTTCTCGCCAAAGAGTTTATGTGCCAACCTTGAGACATTTTGAGTCTAATTCTCAGGACTGCATAGCGATCTTATGATTGTTCATCCCAGCTCTAATAATGATTTCTCTACTTTCTGCCTCAGTTCTCCACTTGAAAAGTACTAATACTTATTGAGCACCTAATAAGGTGGTGTGACGATTAATTACTTGATATTTTTTCAAGTGTTTTGAAAACAACCAAGATCACCTATGGATAGTTGCGCTTTGATCTTTCTGGATGATTGTTGTAGAAATGGATGATAGAGCATTTGTCTGGATTTATATTGTCAAAGCATTGATACTGTATGCATTTGCTTTCTTTTCCCCCCTCCCTGTTTCCTTGAAACCCAATGTTAAAGAAGCTAAAAATGCAGAAACGTCCATGACTTTGCTCATCAAATAGCTCACATATTTCACCAAAATGCACAGCTAAAATTCTGTGGAGAGGAACATTTTATTCCTTGTGCCAGCATTCAGAGGCAAAAAGGTTACCTAGGAAAACTGTAGGCTCTCCCCACAATGTCATTTGACCTATCAGTAGTGAAACCTTTCCAATAGACAAGAAGACTCAGAGCATTAACTCTGCCATTATTTTGCCAATTAAAAAGGCCTTAAATTTAAACAAAGTTTGACTCTAATCACATTCACATTATACACTGTACAATTACAGGCAGTCCTTGACTTTGACGAGCGGTGTTTATAACACTTCTGAATTGACACCCTGATTCAATTTATGACAATTAGTTCAGACTTTACGACACTTGGTCCTGCAAGGAAGTGGACTGCAGTTCTGACTTATGCCACTTTGACTTAAGACACAGTTGGCTCCTGAAAATTGTGTTACAAGTCCAAGGACTGCCTGTATAACAAAAATAAAGACATTAAAAAAATAGTGGTAGGAGAATTCCTTTCCATAATGATCTGCTCACGATTACTCTGTGTTCATATTATTTTGGATGATTGATCTTTCTGCTTCTGAGGACCCTGGCTGTAATCTCTCTGATACTTAGAAACTGGAGACCAACCACCTAGGGAAGCCCAATTAGGTTATGAAAGCCACTCTTTCTTGGAATGCATTCCAGCCCACAACTGTTTTCAATAGGTAAAGTCAAACTAGTTTTGGCAAAATTGATGCATGACTTTAGCTTATTTTTATTTTTTATAAATTTTTAAGTATTCAGATGATGTCTACATGGTTGACCTCCACTTAAATTATTCATTAGAACTTGTGAGCACACTCGGAGGGAACCCATTACAAACCACCACTCTCTGCACTGGAAATTAATGGGGGAATTATGGGTAGGCACAAGGTAAATACTACTCAGTGAAATTTGTATAGAAGGGAACATCTTTGGTATCTGATATTTCAGTTGATGTGCCAGAAAATATACATATTTTCAATATATCATCACAGTGCTGTATATGTGTGAGAGATGGAAAAGACTCTGAGACAGGATAGGCCCTGTATGTTTTCTTCAAAGAATATGCTTGCAACAACAAGGAACAACTATATTTTAAGAAAGTCTTCTGCAAATATCCCTCCCCCAAAATCAAATTCAGAATATCTGCAAAAACACCCTAATCTTCTGATGTGTAATATTCCCATATACACTCTGTCCTCTGTCAATTGGAGTTTATGATCAGAGATGTACTACTGCAGAAATTTGGCAAGTAGATGATTGGGATGTTCCAATACATTCTACTAGTCACTGAATACCATCAGTTAGCACGCTAGAGTCAATAGGACCTGTTGTGCTGTGATTCATCCTCCATTATCTAAAGATTGATTACTCTGGCTTTGTTTCAGAAAATTATGGTCATTAGAGCAGATCGGTGATTTAAATCCACCTCACTATATATGAATATCACGTGGAAGGAATGCAGTCACCAAAATGGCCATTGTTTCCATGTATCCCAATTATTTTTTGTGGGTGTGGGAGAACAAGCTGACTTTTTCGTGCATTGTTGACATACTCCTAGAAGAATAGTGCGCAGGACATTAAAAATGTAATTTTTAAAAATATCATAAGGGAAAATTTTCCTTTCTGGTGATGTGATTTCAGGATGTAGCATCATACCACATGGCAAAAGATTGACTTCACAGGTGTCAATAGCACATAACATGATTTAGGGGTCTGTTTTAATTTTCCCAGTGAGAATGTTGATTGTATTAGGAAATCCAACTACTACAGAGCAGAATGAATCAGAGCAATTGCTATATGGACTGATTGATCTTGAAATTTGGCAGTTGTTTTAAACCTTGGTGGACATCTTGCTCTGGACTAAATTAATCTCTGGTGTAATTCCATTACACAAGGGATGAATTAACCCTGGCAGCCTGGGCTTTTGTTAGATCAGGAATTCACTCCTCTTTACTCATCTGCAAATAAAAGACTACATGGAGGCAAACTGGGTGAGAGTTAGGAGCTCAATAAAGGAGTAACTGGATGAAATGTTATGGTTTGTGGTATATAGGAGGTAAGAATAGATGATATAATGATCCCTTCTGGAGTTGAAATCTCTGAATCTATGGATCAAGATCTCCACCAGCTGCACATGCAAATAAGAATTAATCTGGATGTTGCAGAATGCTGTTGGCTGCCTTTGCCCTTGGCCTTCTCTTCAGGTTGTCCTGAATTAATAGAGAGGCTTATTCAGAAGATATTGTTCCCTCTCTGTCACATACTGTAAAAATCGATAATCCAATGTTGTATAAAGTCCTGCCCTTCCTCTCTGGGGTTAGGATTTTCAAAGCAGTGCAGAACATTTTGGCCACAGACCTCTTATTTTAAATGAAGATGTGTGGCTAATTACCCTATACTTCTTTGAAAGTCTCCTCCACAGGGAGAAGGTTCTGTGAGGAGAAAAGCAATGAAGACCATGCAGTGGATCCCTGAACTAACCTACTGTCCCGAGGCGCAACCCTGCTAACGTACCACAAAGTGCAGTATATACGCAAAGGGTATAGAGGCAACACACGATGCCTCCTTGTGATGTGCAAGGATTGATAGTTGGAGCCTTCCTGGTGCTCAGAAGAGTGCTGGGATGGGAAGGCATTCTTCCCTGCTCCTGTATAGCTATGAAGGTGGATAAAGCTTCTGTAGTCTTTCCTCTACATTGCCTGCCGTGCACTCATCCAGCTCAAGGCAGGATTTAGCTCAGCATATCCCCACCCCTACCATCTGACCTTGCATCTAAAAATTGTCCTGAAGATTAGAAAGGTTTATTACCCAGTCTGGAAGCTGAATGGAGTTTTGACGGATGAGCTTTTCTGATATGAAAACAGAAACATTGGCTTAGTGAGAGAGATCTTTTATTCTGCACAGACTGCAGTCTTTTCAATGTTCTGAGCTTGACCGGGGAAACTCTGGGCTTTGTGTCTGCTTCCATGCCTCCCTCTGCCTTTGTACATACAACAATCTCCCTCAGCTTGGAACTTGGCTGCATTAGCTGTGGTGAAGGAAGAGAGAGACTATTCCTGGAGCCACTGTCAGGCACTAATACAAGATGACAGAAGCCTGAATAAACTGAGAGAGGAGCCTATATTAACAATAAATAAATAATGAAGCATCGATCACTTGAATCTCCATTGTAATCGAAGGAAGAAGCAGATGAACAGCACACAGCCTTCTAAATCCAAAAGAACCTTGTTCCCCCTTAGTCCCCAGTAATAACTTCTAAAGAACTCAGTCACATTCATTTCTAGCTTGTGTTCTTCCTCTTGCATTTATGCAAAGGTAAAAGCTGACCAAAGACAGACAATACACTTACTGCAGTACATTATGCAAAGCAGGACTAGGATCAGAGCTACAGCAGCGACAATGCAGACTCTGTAAGATGAGACACGCTATGTGAATGAACAGCTGTCTGACTTTGTTGCACTCAGTGGCTTGTCTCTTTGCTCAGCAGGTGGCACCATTGAGCTAATCATCCACGCCGACCTGTTTTACCGCAAGGGATGACCGTTTTTCTTAATATCACAACGATGCATTCTACACATTTCTCAAGCTCAAGTCATTACTGGAGGCTGCACTACCACTTTAAGAATCGAGGGCAAAAGAAACATTAAAAGGGAGCAAGGTTACTTTCATCGCTCGGGCTGAAAGTCTATTTCTTTTTGTTACTAGGACAGAACTTTCGGTTTCCCAGTGAAATCTATTTTGCTTATATTTCCTGTGATTAGTGCTGCTTCCTATTAAAAGGCTGTTTCATTTGTGCAGGCAGAGCACATAATGGCATGATGAACAGGCTATATTGGCATGGGTTTGGGATGGTTGTAGTGCACACAGCTCACCCCATGCTGCATGCTATACACAAGACACATTTTATTGGGGGGGAGGGAAATACTATTTTAGAAATATTTACAAATGTTGGCCCTGAGCCCACAAATTCTTACACAACCCAGTAGTCAACTGCCTTCAATGGCACTACGCAGGGTGGCAAAAATATGTGTGTGGAAGTGCTTTCTTTTTTTTCTTACCTTACTGATGGCTTTTTTCCCACAACCTTGAGCTTGCTGAGCTAGTTGCCAGTGGCCTCAAGATCATGTTTCTAACCCAGTTGGGTCACAAGCTTTCTGGTCTTCTGTTTGTTGCTGGCTCAGAGTTGAGCATTGCCTGTCCTGATCCCAGGTCAGTGTAATTTGCCTTTTCCAAATATTTCCTTCCTCCCCTCCAAAGTCACCCTTCTGAAACTGCTTTTGTTTTGGAATGTTAGCAGCCTTAGCCAAAGTGCATCAGTCTTTCCCCGTAGTGTATGCACAGCACTCCACATCCAAATAAAATGGAAGTCCCACAAAGCAGATAAGGGAGCTCTGTGTGCAAGGTTTTCTGTTCCAGGATTCACCGAGGCTGACTGGTACGCAGACTATTTCCCTTCTCTAATCCCGTTACCTGTGTTTGTGGTAGCTTGCAAAGTAGACACATCTGAGCTATACCAGTATGTGAATATTGCTGTCAGACTTGTTTTACACAAATATCTCTGCAGCATTCCTCTCCTAAAATAGCTAATAACCTGGAGCAAAAGTAGGGCTTGACTGTGGCTGAATCTACGTAGGTGAGGAGGAGGAAGAGAAGATGCACCACGTGTATGTTATCCTCACTCATCGTGGTGGCTAAATGATTTGGTCGTGCTGTATTATCAAGGAATTACTGAGGGCTAGATGCTGACCATTCTTAAACAGACAAGTCTACTCTGTCTACAAGAAACCATCTCTTGATTCTGGACTGCCTGACAGTTACAGCTACGTCTCAGATTTCTCCCTTTTGGGAAAGATGATAGAGTTGTGTGTTTGCTGTTCACTTTCACGTGCCTATAGACCTCAATAGTATCATGGGTACTTCCAATTTGGGTCCCAGTCATGCTTGAGAGCTGAGACTGCCCTCCATTTAGACCTGAAAGGAAGCAGTCAGCTGGTGATAGACCATTAAATTTCACTACCTGGGGAATTAAAATGTGGCAGTGAGCTGCAGCCACTAGAGAAGATCACTTTTGAACATGGCATAGACTAACATTGGTACTTTCATAATACACATCTGCATATTTCCTACCCTGTGGAGTTCAGTCAATGTAAGCAATTATCTATAGTAGAGTCATCTGGATGCATCAGAGCTACTTTGTTCTCAATCCCATAGCATTAGTCTTGCTGTTGGGTAGAGGTAATGCAGAGTGCGCATGGTCTGCTAGGTGCCTTCCAGAACGTGTAGGTAGACCTGTGTTCTCCGCCCCGATAAGCTTATAATCTAATGATAGAGAGGACACGAGTGCTACAAACAGTAGGTGGCAGTATGAATACATAAATGTAGAGGTGTGGAGGATTGGACTTGACTGGTAGAAGTTTTCCATGTGTGAAGGCCTTTTCTTGTGACTCTAGAGGTCATCAGTGAGAGAAGGCCTCTTATTTGTCTCACTACTTGTCATAGGGAGTTATATTAAAGATCTTGTCATCCTCTTGGCAATGTGCATTCTCTAGAAAGACTAGTATAATGGATGTGGTGTGAAAATGTGTCCAGGTGTACAGTCTACACTCTTCTTATCCCAGGAAAACTTTTCAACAGCAAGACATATTCCCCACAACCTGGGACACCTAATTTATTGCAATTCCCTTTCAGTGGGGCTTCAAGCAGGGCAGCTGTACTACGTACAGCTTGTTCAGAGCTCAGCAAGACCTTTGCTCACCAGTTTGAGTAATCCTGAGCATGATGTACCCATTGTGAATTCTTTTTGTTGGTTGCTGATAAACTGACAGACTGATTAAAACAAGTAAAGATGAGTTATATGCTGCATATATTGTTCCTTGGAATATCAGCCTGCCCCCAAAACAGTAATGTGTTTGGAAGTGTTTGTCGCAAAGCACCCAAGTAATTCATGTGTGTGCATACGCCTGCTTCAGAAATAATAGTATTACAGATTGTCATGATTTTTATTAGCGAGAATCAATAAGCATGTGACATTAGTCACATTCAGCCCTGACAAGACCATTTTGACCAAAGGCCTTTTTCAAGCAGGTGAAAACTAATAATGATACTTAGCAATGGTCTGACATTTACAGCTGTGATTTCCAATTCACTTTGAAAAATCTCAGCAGACATGGTCAAAGCACTTTACACTCATTAGCTATGTCACGGCTCCTGCAGGTAAAAACAGTTTCCCCCCTATTTTATGCATGGAGAAGCTGAGATGGAAATAAGCCAAACTCTGCTCTGTTTTGCTAGTGTAAACTTGGAGTAATTCCACTTAAAGTCAATGGACTATATCAGCAGGTTTCAACTGGGCCATGGCAGTCCTGAATCCAGTCTTGGGAGTGGGCCATGAGGTTGGTCCTTCTGTTGGAGCTGCTGTTGTAGGTACATGAAGGACTGGAAAGAAAGCACTACAGACTAACATGAGACCAGCAGAGACAGAGGCTGTAAGATGAATGGAAGAGTGCTTTGCCAGGTCTGGACACTTCCTTCCTGTCAGCATGTATATGACTCCCATCTCAGGGGAACGTGTTCCTAGCAGATATCCCACTCCTAGGCTTTTTGGAGAGGGAGAGGGAAGAGAAGTGGAAAGTCCCTTTTCTGTCCTGTGGCTCCTTACCGCCAAATTACCTGGGCTTTCAGAAGGTGTGTGAAGATTCATGCAGGTGACCTGGGTTGGCAAGTCTTTTGCATTTCTCAGTGGTAGAATGTGTTGAGGAAAAGGAAACTGTGTTGGAGTTGAGTGGCATGTAGGTGGGCATGAAAGTGGAAGAGAAAAGAACAAGGTCAGGAGAAAGCATGAGCTCCTTCGTTGTAGGGCTACACTCTTTCTGTGGGCCTGTGAATCTTGGCTGTGGTAATGTACACTGATATAAACGGGAGCAGAATCTCTCCCATGGAGAGAGAAGTGACTTGTACAAGGTCATGCAGAAAAGCAGTCTGAGCCCTGGGGTGAAATGTCAGAGGGCCAGGTTCCCACTCCAGTGACTAGACCACCAGATCACTATTTATAATGCTTACAGTATGTTGGGCCCTCTGCAGAAAACAGGTGGGCCCCTAATATCCTGGTGAGCTTAGTCTTATGACAGACATGGCACAGCAAATGGTCCGTGAACAATAGATGAGGAAAGAGGAGGGTGAGTGGATAAGGTTACAAAAATAAAGTTAAGCTGTAGCTTAGTTCGTATGCACATAGTTTGGATTATGTGCCACAGTATGTACCAGCCGCTTGCCAAACCATTAACAATCACACATTCCGCAGACTGCTTTCCATATTACTCCCGTTGATGGATGCCCCATAGCTTCAGTGGCCATTCCGATCCACTACACTCCTCTGTCCACCACCAAAATGAGACATCTGGTAATGACTCCCAGAAAAAGCCAGCTTACAAGTGGGGGGAACACCTATAAGGTACTGGGATATTCCTGGTCCCTCTTTGTGTGATCTCCATGAAGTAGTTAGAGGTGTCAAGAGATCACAGGGGTGCAGAAGCTATGAAGACCTCGCTGGACCACAGCCTTCTACCATCCCCAACCCACAGGTGCAGAAACTGCTGCTACCACCACCAGTGTGATTGAGCCCCAGTGGGTGGCCCTGCCCTTGGGAAAAGCTTTTCCCAGCCCAGATAGCTTGAAAAAGAGGCCTGTCTTGTATGCCCTTAAAACACTTTCTCCTTACTGTTAAACCTGAGCTGCAAAGGAAGAAAATTAGGGTTTTGTTCCTTTTTTGAAGTATAAAATGTCTCCTCTTTATGTTGCTTGCTTTTTACCCTGAAAATACCAGAAATATCAAATCCGATCTTCCCAGCTTTATAAATAAGTTGACTATTTTGTGACTTTTTAATGGCAAAACAACTCTGTAATGGCAGCACCCAGTCTTCAATGTTTAAAAACTCTATTTATTGGACTTGCTGCCCTCATAAGGAAGTTAGAATGGAAAAATAACAAATACTTGCACATTTGAACTCGCTGTTTATTTTTTTCGGCTCTACCCCAAGGAAGAATGCTCTCCACTCTACCTAGCAGCTGCAAAACTGTCTGATTGCAAAACAGGTCAGGTAATGTGGTGTGGGAGGTGAGGGACACGTGGGCCGTGCCTTTGAAAACTGAGCCCTCCGTATCGGCCTAAGAAGTGCTGGTGCTGTGGCAATTTGTGGAATTAGCAGCAGCAGTGTCAGCATTAACACAGTCCAGTAGTGAGTTTCAGTAAGTTTTTTATTTTTAGAATACTCTTGCAAAAAGAGAAAATAAAGGAAAGTACATTTCAACTTGCTGGTGAGCTACAGTCATTTTTAGCTGTTACCACAGCAACACTAGAGCACTGTGCAGTGGGTACATTTCCCTCCCCATTCACTGCTTACTAGTAGTTTGCTGAGAACTAGATAGACATTTAAAATATCATCCCCAGCTAATGAACTCAAATGAAGGCATGGATGGTTAGAACTCTGGCACCACTATGCAGCATTTAGGACAATAGCTATGGAATAGGGGTCAATCCACGGGCCTTTATCTAGCATATAATTACCTGCAGGGACGAAGAATCCCTGGGACTGGAAGGACCCTTTTTGTGTCAGATAAAGGAACGCTAAGACTAAGGCTTGCTGCTGTAAATGTCAGGAAAAAAACTCAGAACAAGAAATTCCTACAAGAAGATGGCTGATAGTAGCTTTTCTCCTTTGCCACTCCAATTTTCAGAGTAATGTAACAGAGGGTTTCTAGAGGACTGTTTATGCCAAGAAATGCTGCTGTTGTCTTTTAAATAAAGAACCAAAGTCAATGGGAGCTAATAGAAATACCACTCAGCCTTGTAGCCTTGCCTCTCTTGACTGAAATTAATTTGGGATGAGTTTCCAGTTACAGGCTGGTTTGGCACCTTGCATGTTGACCCTTAGCGGGGCTTAATTGCAATGCAGTCCATGCTGCTCCCTTTCTCCATGGAAGAAGTAACTAGCACCAGACCTTTGCCTGGTGCATCTCTGTTCATCTCCACTGTGGCTCAGCTGCTGTCCTGCTCTGCCCAATCCCTGCTTCTGCCTGCCCACTCCTCATCTTGCTTTGTAGCAGCCTAGTGATAGCTTTTCTTTCTGCCTCCTGCAGTGTCTGTGGATATCCCATGAAAGGGAGGGAGGAACTCCTTACCCTAAGCTTACAACCAAGCCCCATATTTGCATTTTCTGCCTCTGAGATTAAGGTCTGATCACCAAGCTAGCTTTCAGAAAGCTGGACTCCCATGAGTTTCTAAAGATGCCAGAGTTTGAGCATAGTCCTGCAGGTCCTGAATGCTCTCAACTCCCGTCCACCTCAATGGACACTCTGAATCTGAATCAAAGGAAGAAACACTAAGGCTGATTCAGTGAAGCGCTTGAGCATGTGTTTATCTATTAGCACATCTGTAGTCCCCTTGATTTCAAAGGGACTGATCACATGCTTTAAGTTAAGAACATTCGTAAGTGCTTTGACAGACTGGGCCCTATAAGCATAAATCTAACACCTCCCTCCTTCTCTCTTCCTCTTTAGCCTTATCCATTTCATGACAACATTGATATACAGTGGAGAGCAATCTGGCCCTGGTGGGGTATAGCTTAAAAAAGTCACAATAGTCTGATCCTGCAAACACATACACATGCTTTAGATACGTGATAGTATTACTCAAGCATAGAGTTGGGCACATGGGCCATTGTTTGCAGGAACAGAGCTGAAGATGTGGCTGGGAAATGAGGGGAAATATTTTCCATTATCTTTTCATCTGAAAAAGTAAATTTCAATCCTTCCATGTTTGTCCTGTCAGAGTTCACCCCCTACATACCTGAGTGCTTGATCCTTACTAGTGCAAATCAGTGTAAAATTTTCACTTGAATATTAGCTGAAAGCAGATCTTAAACTTTGATTGCAAAATTCACAATTACCACAATTTTTTTTAGTTGTGTAAGGTAAGATGGCTTCTTTCCCTGATTGAACAACTTATGTAACTAATCAGTATAGTGTGAATGGCGAATATTTAAACTGAATATAATCTTAACATCTCTGGGAGACTGTCTTCTGGAAAGCAGTGTCTCTGAACAGGGTTTATACTGAATAAGCAACTCAACATGAGCTCCCAGTGCAATGCTCTGGCAACAAGGGTGTTATCCTTAAATGTAGAAACCTGGGAGTTGTGAGTAGTAGTGGGGAGGTGATTTTACCATGTACAATTCTGGTGTAAAACTTCTTGAAAGATGTTATAAAATTGAAGAGGGTGCAGAAAAGAGCCACAAAATGATTCAAGAGCTGGAGAAAATGCCTCTACAGTGAGAAACCAATCCCAATCTGTTTGGTTTCTTAGAAATAAGATTGATAAGTGACTTCATTACAGGGCAGTTGTTGCGGGAGATGGGGGAGAGACTGGGTACTAAAGAACTCTTTAATCCAGTGGAGAAAAGCATCAAAAGAACCAGTGGCTAGAAGCTGAAGCCAGAAAATTAATTAATCTGTTTTTTTGTTTGATTTTTAACAGTGAGGGTGATTAACCACAGGAATGAACTACCAAAATAAGTGGTGGATTCCCCATCTCTTGATGTCTTCAGACCAAGACTGGAAGCCTTTGTGGAAGAGATGTTTTACCTAAATACAAGTTATTGAGGCCTAATACAGGGGTAACTGGGTAAAATTTCAGGGCTTGTAATATATAGGAAGACCAACTAGGTGATCTAATGGTCCCTGTTGGTATTAAATTCTATGAATTGTAAATATATAATAAAGTATGGATCTGCACTTAAATGCCATGCTATTTTAGCATGAGTTCCAATTTCAATTTAGATGGTTGAAGACACATGTCCTGCACTTCTAAGTGCCACCTAAGGATTTACAAGAAGTACCAAGTGAGTTTTATAACTCTAATTGCTTGAATAGACTTTTGCTTTATAATATGCTCCAAGTTCACCTGAAGACACAATCTTCTTACTTAGGTAAAATTTCACCCTGAATTCTGTGTTCAAAGCTCTTAAAATGTTTGGGGGGTGTGGGGAATGAATACCAGGAATCACCAAAGCATGCTGTATTATCAAGCACAAAGCTGTAATAATTTACAGAATAGTTGGAGTTTTGGGTGATAATTCCCTTCCTATTCTTCCTATGAATTCTAAACCTGAATGCAAGGTGAAAGCTTAACTACAGTGCTTTACTTCAGAGATGCTTATGAGCAGTGGAGCATGCCAGACTATATTGGAATTTGGAACACTACTGTTGATGGCTTTTTCTGATGCTCATCCTATTCAAACAGTAAATTTACTATCTAATCACAAGTTGCCATGTCAGTCTGAACAGAGTTATGTGGAGCTTCAAGCAATGCATAAAATAATCTAAGAAGACTGACAGCCAGTAAAATTATTCTGTATTTGCTTTTTCATTATGGAAACAGCCTTTGATCCTGCAGAATTAGAGGCTTTCTGAAGGTGTGCAATTCTACAATGTATGCTGCAATCAGAAAACTGCATAGCTTCAAATTTCCAGGAATAGATGGTTAAATTGGACATGGCTGGGTCACTCCCTCATTCTCTATATTGGAGTTGGACATGGTGATCACTCCCTCATTCCCCACTCCCTTTCACCTTGTGTAGCCACTTACTCTTGTGTAAAATGTGGTTCATCATCCAGCCAGATTTCTCCATGCACTTACACCAGCGGCAACATTTTGCATAGGTGACAACAGTCACACAGTATTCAAGGCAGTGGAGAATCAGGCCCCATATGCTACTGAAAGATACTATTGACCCCTCCATTCAGTGTAGTATGCACCCTCCCATGCAAGTAAACCCAGCAAAGACAAGGAATGCACAAGCAATCGCAGAAGAAGCTATGCATAGCTGCAGCTCTATACTAGAGGACAATCTTAGTACTTCCTGGGTTGAGCACCATTGTTTTTGGAGCATGGTGACCTAATATTATTGAAGTGCAATTTTTCCATGAGAATTCTTTGATTTACTCTGTACGTTGACCATACTTTTTTTAATCTGACATGTAGATTTTAAGTATTCTCCCATCTACTATTTGTAGACATGTTGTCATGTCTGTAATTTGACTCAAGCCCATCACATAGGTGGGCACATTCTTTGACTTGTTCTGTGAGAAGCCTACAGTGCTGTGGCCACTGTGAATAATAGTGGCATGGCAGCACCTCTAAAATTAAGTTTCTACTAAGTCAAATAATTTCTACTAGTCAATAAAGAAACTTTAGCAAAAACATTTACAGAGGCACCCAGACCAAGGTCTGCTATCTACCCTTCCTTTTCAGTCTCATGAATCTGTAACATTACAGCTATGGAGTTGTTTTTGTCGGCTTAAGCAAGGCCAAGTTCTTTCACTAAGCGGTGTCCCTACCATTATAGGCAACCTCATTGTACCAGCCCCTCCACAAACTTACTAAGTTCAGTCTTGAAACCAGTTAGGTTTTTTACCTCCACTGCTCCTCATAGAAGGCTGCCAGTGGGCACCCCTGCCCACGCACACCAATCTTCCTTCACCCAAACACTATCCCACTGTAACAGTGGTTGTTCACTTCAGGAACTGCATGCGAGTTGGGTTATAGGAGGGGAAGTAATGGCAATAGAAATGTTGGTATGAAGACTTCAGGGAGAGGAGTTCCCTGCTTGCAGTGGAGAGGGGCCAGGTTAGAGGGGGGGGATCACATTGAACAGGTCAGGGGCATGGCTGGGGAGGTGTGTCCAAGCAGATCTTGTGGGGTGAAGCTGATGTGAGGATGAGAAAGAGGTGGGGGAGAATGGCAGCTGGGTGAGTGTGTTAATTGCGGGGCATAAGTACAACCACCTAACTCCTAATCATGTCTTCTCCTATTTGTGGGGGTGTTTTGGTTTTGTGTTTTAACCTAGGAAACTCAGTGGTAAGAAACTCTATTAATGCAGAGTTGCTTTGGTGGCTCATCATCCCTTCTCAGAATGTTGAGCTGAGCAAAACTCAAACTTCTGAAAACTAGGAAATGCAGAGTCAAAGTTGCCTGTAGAAGCTTAACTCTGTGCTCTTTCAGTGCTGTAATGCTCCAGTTTGCTCTGTTAACACACAGACCTTTTACTCTGCCTACCCCACAGTTGAAAAGTGCAAGGTCTTTCACCTCTCTTACAACCCATTCACCCTCACCCACAGGATTCCATCAAATACTATTGAAGGACAAAAAGGAAAGGAGATGTGTTGTCCACTCTACTTTCCCTCCGTTTCCCTAGAGCTGGCAGTAGCCAGTGACAATTGCAGCTGGAGTAAATCCAAGTAATTAGCAAGTTAAGTGTACTGACACTGGTGGAGACAGTAGTTGGGGCTTGCTTGGTAAAAGTGTGTCTGTCTGATACGAGCTGCGGTTATGACTTGAGCTTTACAATTTGAGGCGATCTCCAATGTGTGTGAGCAAAGGGAAGAGCAGCATGTGTACCTTCAGTGTGCATCATTTCAGTGCAGAATTGTGCATGTTATATAATCTGCAAAGCACAGAAGTCTCGCTACAGAGTGTATTGTCAGAAGTGAGCTGGGATATGAGAACAGTTTAAGCATGAATTATCTGAATGTGCTCCAGGTGAAATAAGAATGGTTAGTGTTCGGTGCTATACTGAATGGTGGAGGCAATATGTAGCTCTGCTGGGGGAAGGTGTGTCAGCAAGATCTGTGGTTTGCTTTGAGTTGTGTGGCCGAGATTGTGATGGTGATATGAAGAGATGTTTTCTAGCCTTCCATGTGAGGAAAGGGAAGAAGTGCACATGTGACTTCTGGATGCAGTGTTGGTAGCAGGGTGTAGGGCCATACAATTAAAAACAGATTGTCATCAGGAGTGGTGGAATATGAGAGAATTCTAATCTTTAATGATAGTTAATTGAAAGTGTAGTTGAGATTGCATCCTGAGTACGCATAAAAGGAATTGTAAAGAGAGTGGTTCTTAAATTGTACCTGTGTGGTATGCTCTCTGGGGCGCTAGCTAAGTGTGTGAGGTTCCTCCAGGATCTGGAACCTCCTGAATCCTACAGTGCTAAGAACTCCTGTGAATATTGAGGTATTGCCTGAAGATGGCAGAGGCAAAGTGGGGTGAGCAACGACTTAAAACCATGGAACATCTAGTGAACTGTTGCCCTCCAAGATCCTTTTCATAAAGTATAACCCTGTTCATTCCATGTCACTGAAATTCAGAAAGCCTATGACAAACATGGATAACGACCTCCAATGTTGCTGTTCAAGTTGACCTATGAAAGTGCCATTCACAATTACCCCTCAACACCAGTGCAAAGTAGATGTAAAATCCTACAATATTACAGAAGTAGGGCATTAGCGCTCATTTTTACATTAGTGTAAATGAAGATACTGGGCAAGGGACAATTAGGCTCTTAGCCTTGATCCTTTCCATGATTAGGGATGAAAAACAACGATGGGGCATGCTGGGGAAGTTTGCATTCCCACTGTCTTTCCTGTACCTGTGCTATGATAAAATAGGGCTTCAATTTCTAGGACTTCTAATCTAATCTGTCACTTTTCAGCAGTACCAGATTAACCTTTAAACCTTGTGAAGCACTGATTTGAATGAACAGAAAGAGGGAGACAAAGACATGGATTTTACAAAGAACACAGGCTGATACAATTATGGGGCACACCACCTTTAGAGTGTCCCTTTTAAGAATATCGGATAGTGAACTGATGGGTTTCTTAAGAACACATTCAGCTTGTAACAGTGACAATTTAATTCCTCTTATATGAAAAATATCAAGTTGTTTAAAACATTTATGGCCTGACATTTCCTTACCAAACTAATATATGCATGACAAGAAAAAGGAAGCAAAAGCAAAAATAAATACTACTAGAAATCTGTGTTTTTCTGAGAATGGTCTAAAAATTTGCCCAAAGTGTGGCAGTTTGCGAGTAATCTGCAAAAAATCCTTTGTCCAAAAATTTACCAGGGAAAAAGACACATGCATTCAGTGCCTGCATTTAGCTGCTGTGGTTGAATACAGCAATAAGAATCTTAGATTATTTTTTATTAATCTTAGAATAATGAAATTTGTCAGGAAAAGTAGTAGGGGAGTTCCTCACACTATTAGTTAATATACCATTCTGATAATACTGCGTCTACTGGTCAGGCTGGGCATGGTTCAGCTCTGTAGAAATAACCCAGCCTACATGTAAGTAACATGATAGGCCTAAATTCTTAAATCCACAAAGCTAGGAAAATTTAGAACCCAGATTAGAAATCAAGGGCGATGGTCCAACTTCAATTTATCCCATTTTTGGAAAACCCAAAAACTAGTTGTTTTTTTTTGTTCTTGACTCTGAGTTGCCTTGCTTTCTTGAATTTAAATCAAGACTGAAATCCATGACTCTTTATAGTTAATTGCTAACATTAAAACTTTTTTAAAAAACATTAAAAACCCAAAGAACAGAATAAACAGTCCATTTTATGACATGGGAGAACTGACATAGTTGACTTTGCTCATTCAAATCTATTATCTTCTAATATGCAAATACATAATTATGGACTTCTAATGGTTTGCATTATTTACTCAGTCTGTGACTTTTATAACAGAATTACAGATTATTCAAATCAGGTATTATTTACTAGATAGTGGAGGATGGCTTTGAAAGTGTCATTGTTATAATGTAAGTAATTAATAGGCTTTTCAAAATGGACATTTTAAACTCCTAGATCTGCTCCGGGGAGCCATAAAGGATATGTACTGTTGGGTGAAAGACTACTCAGAATTTTTGCTTTGTGGGTCATTGACCCTGAAAATGCTGTGAGATTTTTCTATTGCTTCTCTGAATTGTCTCATTAGGATGAATTGTGACAAAAGCAAGGGCTGTTTCCATTACTGGAATATATAGCAAAGGTTTACAGGGTGTCAGGATTACACCTCACTTGCTACAAACTCTACATGGCAATGAACCAGATCATCATTTGTACACAAATGAAGCAAGAGTACACTTGACATTAACAAACAGACCTGAAAAGTAATTCAAAATGAGGCAAGAATTCAGGTGCATATGCAGATTCTGAGCTTCCAAAACACTCAGAGTGTCTCGGGTTGGGGTGTTCAGATCCTTACAGAGATGGATGCTTTTCTTCAATGAGCTCTGGGTGGACAGACCCTTGTGCATCCCTTCTGATTTTGAGTGATACAATTCATAGGGATGGAGGTAGGAAGCTCATCCAAGAAAGTAGCTTCACCAATATTGAGGATATGTCTATGTTGCAACAAAATACCTGTGGCAGCTGACTAGGATTAAGGCTGTGGGGATATAAAATTGCAGTGTAAATGTCTAGAATTGGGCTGAATTAGAGGGGTAGCTGTGTTAGTCTGAAATTGCAGAAGTGACAGAGTCCTGTGGCACCTTAAAGACTAACTAAAGTATTAGCGCATAAGTTTTCGTGGGCTAATACCCACTTCGTCGACGAAGTGGGTATTAGCCCACGAAAGCTTATGCGCTAATATTTTAGTTAGTCTTTAAGGTGCCACAGGACTCTTTGTCACTTAGACTTGGGCTGAAGCTCTGGGACCCTCCCCCATCATGGGCAGCCTGAATGTGAAGTGGATAAGAATCCTGGGATGCAGCCAATTTGCAGCTGATCCACATGGGTGGGTATGGCTTACAGATTGTTCCTTACCAACCAGAAGTCAATATTTGGCCTTAAAATATAATATTTAGAATGCGTATAGCATCTCTCAGCCACGTTGCTCAAAGAACTTGTATTAGGAATACTCATTGCATTCAGAGAAAGCAAGTTTGTCTGTTTTACAGATGAGTAAACTGAGGCACAAAGAGTACACAACCTTGGAAAAATAATTTAATGTTAACACTCCAGTATGGTGCATCATATGTGAATCATGGAAAGTTTTTGCTTAGCAGACTTATCTGCTGGTAACTGAAGCAGTTACAAAGAGTTATCCATGTGTACAGCTTCCTCCCTTAGAGCAATTATGAGAGGATTTAGTCAAGTTGGTAATGTTGCATATTAATTTGATTCCATTGACTGCAGGAGTTTTTGCACATTCACCGAATGATACTGTAGACTATGAGGATAAGTCAACTACTGTGAGTATGTGCGGGAAGCTCAGCTTGTCAAACAGCTCTCATTTGATTTATCACTGCTGCCGGTTTTATGGGTAATTCAGTATAGTAGAAGCAAAGAAACCATGCAGTTTTTCCTACTCTGAAACAAGTGACATTATTAAAGGCTGGCTTCTACTTGCTAGCTGCTGTTTTGGTTATTTTCCTGCTGTCTGTTAGCTTCATATAGATTAGCCCAGCATGATTCCTTTCCCATCCTGCCATTGTTTAAGGGTCAAAATAACAACTCTAATCACAGAAAATTAAAATATCTCAGTCTAGTGCAAGGCACTGAAAAGTCCTGCCCTCTGCCATTCAGAACTGAGCTAAGTGGCCAAAACTCTTATGCATGACAAATTAACCACTTGCTAGCTCCTTCTCTTTACTTTGTAATACTGTATGGAAATGGTGCTATTGTCAAACTTTAATGCCTCTTCCCAAATACACTTGCCGTATTTATAGTGCACAGGACCATTTTAAGGGTTCGATTCTGCTCTTATTGAAGTTAGTAGAAGAAGGCTGTTCAAGCAAGACAAGGCCCTAAGTGCAGTGCTGGCCCAGGTAAATTATTTGTAGATCAGTTGTGTAGAATGAAATTGTCTCATTTTCCAAAGTCAAAGATCCACAATCCTTCACTCTTATCCAGACTGAGTAATAAAATTTTCTGCAAGTAGAGCCATTAAAATAAATGGTGTGAAATACTACTCAAACTGAGTGAGGCTAACAGAACCTGGCTCAAAAATTTCAAGCAACTCCACTACTATGATGGGTGGTAGCCCACTCATTGTGTGAAACCAATGATAAGACTTCATTGTTTGTTTAATTATCTAAATCAGCTTCTACCCTAGACTTCAAAGCACCCGGCATAACTCTAGGCTTGCAGTACTTTGGCTGGCTATCAGAATTAACAGTGAGTTTTATTGACGTGTTGCAAAACTGTGGAGTGCCTGTTCAGTGTTTCTTGAAGGTTTTAAGATGTTTTCCTGATCGCCTTTATCTTGGTCAAAGTTCTGCCAGATGACGGGGGATATTTTCTTTAAATTATATAGAAGGGAAAATGACTGTCCAACTAGCTGAACTTTTTACCTGTAGTATCATTTTGGAGACTAAGTTTTTCTGCTCTAAATCTTCAAAATCAGGACAACTTGTGACAAAGTCTGGTGAAAGGTAGATGCAGAAATTAGTGAAATAGCAGCTCCAGTATCAAGCTCCATTCTTGTAGGAACTCCCTTGATCAAGGTATGAGCCAGAAGCCATCTCTAACTCCAGCTTCAGTTAACCCGTTCAGTGCTAGGACTTGGTCAGTGTCACCAGATCTCTTGTCTTTTCCCACATTACAAATTCCCAACTTCCATCTTTTCTTACGTTCGCTCTTCATAGGTGTCATCTTGGATGGAGAGTTACTCTGTGGTACTGGTCATCGAATTGTGTGATAGGCAGGGCAATGTGACCCTCCTTCTGGCACTTCCTGTGGGTGACCTGGCATGCCCAGCAATCCTTCTCAGCGTGCATAGGTTGTGCACTGTGGCCACATGGAAATTCTTTGTTTCCATAGTCCTCTGCTTCCTTTATTCAGGAAGCAAACTTTTCAGTTCACAGTAAATTCCAGAGAACCCTTCTCTGGTTTCCCTGGCAATAGCTACCTCAATAGCCTTTTTGAATGTAAGTGTTGATTTAGCCAACTTCTCTTGTACCTCCTCATTGTGTAATCCAGAGACCAACTGGTCATGCAGGGCATCACTTGGCATTTGTCCAGACTGACAATGCTCTAACAACTTCCTTAGAGAAGCAACAAACTGTGCTACTGACTCTCCACATCTCTGATGTCACTGGATGGAATTGAAATTGTTCTGTTATCAGTGGGTTAGGAGAAAAATGTTCCCACATTGCTGCAGTAATTGCAGAATATATGGCAGCTCCTAGCACAGATGTTAATTTGAAGTCACTTATGTAGCTATTCACAACAGGCAACTTAATCTAGTTATTTATGCATTTTTCTCCTAAACAATCTGCAGTGTTGCTGGTTTATTTTTATCATCACTTTACAAGTGAAGGTTAGGCATCTTACTCAGTAATAGGCACGATCTAGTGGGTTTACAGGCTGCTTTTCTTCACAGCACATTGGAGAGTCTTGATGTGAAGTGTTTGCTGTGGTACACCTGGGTGACTCTGGTAGTGGAGCATGCTGTTTGATTTGATGCCGAGGAGAGGTGTAGCACTGTCTGAGGGAAGATTACAAAAAGCTGTTGATATGACAGACTGTGTTTTGAGGATGGCTGGATGGATAGGAGAGGAGTGGGGGAAGAAAAGCACTGGACCTATTGAAGGGAAGAATTGGATTAAACTCGGAATTGCTGTAAATCTGCTCAACTACTGACTATCTCAATTAAAGCAAAATCCTGATCTTTGGTTTTTGTGGTTGGCTCAGGTTAGGATCACTGAGTAGACAGTATATTAGCCCCATGAGGGGAGAGTGCTTCATTTTCCTCGATAACAGGTGTAAGAGAGCCATCCTGGATACAAAAAAACCCTGCTCCCATTCAGTCTTTGCTCAGAGTGAATGGAACCTATTCAAAGAGTCAGATCTGACTGAGGCACTTGCGGATTCGGGCCATCTTGAAATTGGAGTATAGGTCACTTTGGCATTTCCAAACTTCCTTTTTAAGGGGTATTTTCTCCACACCCAAAACTATGCTTTTAAAGGGCTAGCCCTATAGCAGTGGGACTGGAGTTCAAGAAGTATAAAATCAAATATTCTTAATAGATTAGAACCTCAGTTTCATACCAACCACCCTAAATTCACTGCTAACAAGCTACTCACATTTTTGTGAATCCATAATTTATTAATTTTAAGGTGTGCTTTTGTATCTGACATTATTTAGGGACACTGTTCAGTAGTAGAATTAATGATGCTGTGTGCAGGCAAGCCTAATGTGGGAGATGCAAAGACAAGCAATGGCTGAAAAATAAGGGTAAGCATAGATTCAGCATAAGTCAAAGTACTGGGCTAAGATAGGGATTGTGTTAAGAGACTGACAAAAGGCTGTCTCCAGTTCCATCAAGTGGAATTGAAGCTGGACAGGAAATGGGAGAACACAAGGCTGGGATTTCAGCACTTTTAATGTAATGAGTCAGTCTCTCATTTACATTTTCTAATTAAAATAATTATTTAAAAACCATTATTAAAATTTAATTCAACCAGATAAAATCCTGCCTTTATATGATTAACTGTATTCTTAACCATTCACTCTTTTCCTTTCTGACTACATCATATGCAAGAATATCAGGAAGGGCAGTTTGCATTTTTTCCATTCCACAGACCACATGAGAACACTTTTCACATCTCAGAACCATTATTATGGTCTCAGATGTCAAGGGTGAAAATCCATTATTAAGTCAAGTGATCCCACTCCTCCCCCTGTTGGGATGGATAGGCAAAACAACAAAGCATTAATATTAGGTTTTGTAAAATTACAGGGAGGGGAGTTGGGGGAAGAGCAGGTTGCCAAGTTGCTCCTAAAAATATCTAAGTGTAAAGAACTGGAAAAAGGTGCCACAAATCTTCTGCTAGATCTAAATCCTGCTTACATTACAAGTTAGTTGCTTAAGGGTGACCAAAGTGAACAGGATTTGACACAATGTATATCAGTTAAGACAATAATCATGTTGAGTTCCAAACATCTGTTTGACCATTGGCTGAGCCTTTGTCATGTGTAAAAGAGTGAAACTGGCTTACGAATGGGTGTAACAGGTTAATTGACCATTTGTCTCCCCTGTTCAATAATCTTGTTTTTACCTTATGACATTTCATAATATTGAAGCTTGGTACATTTCCTACCCTACTGTTCCAGTAGATTTTATAGGTTTGCATCTGTTTATAAAGATGCAATCCCTTTCTCTGAAAGGAACAGAGTATCATTTAGGACGACAGCTGATAGGAGAATGTTAGCATAAGACAATGGTCTTTGGACCAGTCCAAAGACTGAAACTTTGTATGGGAACTGATGTCCTCACCTCTAATAGGATGTGCATAAATGGCAATGATGCTGTAAGAAGCATAGCAATTTATGCACAAATTCAAAATTAAAGATATAAAATGATGGTGAAAATAAACAGTCAGTTGTATCTCAAAAATGTCATCATTCACTACAGATTCCTCCCTGCCATTATGATCTTGCTTATGTTTATGTGAATCTAAGCCAGAAACTTAAAGAATAAGCCTAACAGTGTTTGTGATGCTAAATACACAGATGCATTTTGCCAGTTACTGCATTAAGCAATTTCTCGTACTTTTCCATCCTTATAGATTATTAAAACATAATATGTATTGATGTTGCAGGCTTCTTTACAGTACAGACCCATTCAAAGAATTGCTGGACAGACTATCTGATATACATACTTCTTATAGACTTTGTCCACATTGCTAGGAACAAGTACTGTATCTCTTTTTTTCCTTTCTCTCTCCTTGTTTTTGTTTATCCTTTTGTGTCCTCAATGACTACTAGTGAAATGTCAATATCGATTCAATATCTACTAGATTTTTGTAATTTGATGTATTATTGAAAATTAATACCATATCTTCTATTAACTCATGACCCAGGAAGAAGCAAATATATTGCTTGCCTGAAATTACATTTGACTGACAACATGAACAAGGGTTACTGCTAAATTACCTATGAAATACCAAAGTCTATATACAGTCTCTCTCAAATCCAACACCTAAATAACCAATTTCCTTCTTGAGAAGCATTGTCATCTGGTTTTTGTTTTAATGACTGCTTCTTACCTTTTTCCTGTCTTTCCTTTTTGTTGTGTAGTTCAGGTTTGTACATGAAATAATCAGGAAGAATGGAGATGTCACATCCAGGAAACCCCTTAACTATGGAATGTCAGAGATCGGAGTTATAACATCTCAATAACACCAAGGGATTACAGTCTTACTATGATTATCTAAAGAGTGTTACATTGTTACCATTTCTCATTTCTCTTTATTGTCTCCTCTTGTTATGAGACAATATTGGATTCTGATCGTGCTATTTCACGTCTGTTTTCCAGTCTCTGTACTCCATAATGTCATCCAAATTGCAATGCCCTATATTTGTGCTGCAAAAGACATTATGAAACTCTGCTGCTATTTGTGACATTTTCAATAGTCTGTAATTTGATTGGCCAATTCCATTTCCTCCCTCTTTACTGCACAAATTAATGGTAATGTAATTAAAGAAGAGTAGCCAGTCAATCAAATTAATTATGTATATCTAAAAGCCTGCAACTGATCAGATTCATTGTTTGTGCAAATTTAAATGTATAGAATGAAAAGCATAGTTTGCATAAAAGCAGCGAATAACAAAGCCTTTCGGGAACCAGATAAAACTTCATTCATCCTTTTTTCTATTGTCAAGTTCCAAATTCCTCTCCAATTCTTTAATGTCAAGTGCATTCTTTACTTTCCAATGACTGCCATAATTCTGGAAACTGTGCCTAGGAATGCAGTCTTTGTATATAGCACTACAGGATCACAGTAGTTCCTGAAATAGGTCTTAAAAATAGAACTCTGGATTTTCATGAATGAGAATGCTACATTCTTAGTAGATCACATCTATTTATTTGCAGCTTAGCAGGACAAACGTTTTGTCTCTTGCAGAAGATCTATAAAATCAGCCTGCAGCTTAAACTCTCCAAACTCATAGAATCAAATGGATTGTAAGGATCTAGATTCAATTTCATTTTATGCTGATAAATATTTTGAAAACACACATTCCCATGTGCATATTTTTTTAGGGTGGCATTTTCAAAAATGAGCATTACCCTACTTCTACACCTACTGGCATCCATAAGAGTCTTATCTTTGATTTAAATGGGAGCAGAGTTAGGCCAAAGGTAGGTGCTTTTGAAAAATGGACTCTTCATATTTTTGAATAAGTAAATTTTGCAAAATAAGCCAGACTGCTGCCTCATCTTAAGTATGCTTAAGGCACTGACTACTTTGGTATCTAACTGGAGAGCAAAATTTAGGAAGAAATCTGATAACCCAAAGAAGTATCTACATTTCTCCCTTTACTAGGTTCTCTGGTGGACATGCATACACCCACAGACCAGAAACGCTGGGTATAAGAAAGAGGAAAATTATGGGCCCCATTCCTGAAGAAAGGCATGAACAAAAAAGGATGTTTGTTGCAGTTTGAACTGAACACAATCATGCTAGGAATCAGTATTATGTCCTCTGCTAAAGATTCCATAAGCAGGGTCCTTTATTGCGAATGCTCTGATAGGCAGAGTGTAGATAGGTGCTTGTACAATTCTTACATGTAATACCTCCCATCCGATCCCAGCCATATTTATGACACACAACTATGTTCCTATGTTCAGCAGGAACCAGAATGAAAACTCTAAGATCACTTTCCTTGGGGACATCACTGAGTCAGGATTTTTAATCCAGGGTCTCAAGATGGCAAAGGCTAGCAAATTCCTTACTGATCCGCCTCCTTTGAAATATTTAATGGGAAAAAGACTTTATAAATCTGTTAAATGTTTGGAGAAGACTTTTTACATGTCAATAAAGCCTATATTCTTTCCAAGATCATGCTGGGCATTGCATTCGTGATGTCTTACTCAGGTGAAAAAGATTGTAAAAATATCAGACTGAAAATGTCATAGATCAAATTTTGTCTCCTGTTGTGTCTTATATAGAACAGGCCACATTTCTTATGATTACTTTGGTTAGGATGGGGCTGTGTAGGGAGCCTGGGTGGCCTCCCTCCAAGCCAGAGGGTAAAGAAACACATCTCAGCTGGAGTGGGCGGGCCCAGACCAGGCTGGCCCCACTCCCAGGAAGAGGAAAGGCAGAACAGGAAGTATAAAGGGCGGGGCCCCTAGCTCAGTCAGGGCAGCACCAGTGAACGAGACAGATGCAGACTGTGAGCTGCTCCCTCCACACCCAGCTGCCGAGCCAGGATAGGCCCTGGACTAAGGGTATCCTAGCCTGGAGGACGGACTGGGGTTACTTGATCTGCCAGCCGCGGAGTACCCTGAGGGACTGCCGGAGCCCAGCAGTGACCTGGGCCTGACTGAGGCAGACACTGAGAGGGAATCGGAGCTGCCTGTGGCCGAGTACCCCGAGGGACTGCTGGAGCACAGCAGTGACCCTTGGTTGACGGATGCTGAGGGGGAACTGGAGCTGCCCGCGGCGGATGACCCTGACTCCTGCTGGTGCCCCCTCACCTGTGAGGTGCACCCCAGACTCTAGTCGGCGCTCCCCCGTCTGAGGGGCGTGCTATAGACTCTAGCCGGTGCACGTCCCAACCCTAATTTCCCCTTACCGAAAGGTGCGACCAAGGGCTTTCCGCGAGGCAGTAGCTCCCCACCATCCCCAGCGGCTCGGAGGACCTACTGACTCTCGTACAGGCTGTTTCTCTGTTCTGTATCTGGCTTCCTAATCTTCATGTAACTTTTAGCTTGAGTTCATGGTGAACATGAGGATCCATTCTGCTAGTGTGGAGACTTTGTTCTTGAATAAAATGCTTTTTCAGCATACTTTATTCAGCAAAAGAATGAGTGGCAATTGTCAAATTGCATTCCACATTCACTATAGACTCCTCCTAATCCTGCTCCACTTTCCCCTCCAATATCACAATAGCTCAGAAAAACTCCACAGGCAGGAAATAAGTTTGTAACTTCACCTTGTGTTTATTTAATATTTTACCAGCTGTGCTGTTATGCCATTGATAACGTTTCATCTCAGAATCCTGTTTTCAAATCAGGCAAACTGAATTTCAAACAGTCCTTTTTATAAAACCTGTCGATATCAGATTAAGGCTGGCAGCTGTTAGCTAACAAGAGATTATTTCTATCAGTAACAGAATAACTAGAACTGTCACCTGTGTTGTTTTGATATTGGAAACACTGTTAGCTTGATTGCTTTCCCTGGTTGCCCAATCTCGTTTCCTGGAATCTGCAATGTTTGGACAGAATAACTATAGATAATGCTGCTTTGAAGAACATTGATTTATAATGTGGTCACTTTTTCGGATATTTGTTTCATTGTTTTGACCTAATATAATGCAGTAAAAGTACAGCATGTCCCTTACAGACTAGTCATCCGGTGGTAAAATTAACAGATCTTTATCCAATATAAAGAGTTATTGTGGCACCATGGAGGTATAAACTAAATGCAAGGAAAAGACAAAATTCTGATGCTGACTTGTGTCTTTAAAAGGTTATATGAATGTTCTACTTTCTTGGCATATTGATAAAGTAAATTGTTTTCCTAGTATTTGCAAGTGAAGACTTTTCCCACTTTAATATCCACTTGAAGAAAACCCAGCTCAGTCATCCAGTTGTAATAATTCTGGTTGCAAAATTTATGTCTGACTCAATTCCTGCCTCTACCCTACCCAGACACGTAGGAAACAATTATGACAAAACACCGTTACAGCACTACACAGGTGTCAACGGTACAGAAAAACCCTTAGTCTTTTCGAGCACAAAACGGTTGTTAACTAACTTACACAATCACACTTGTCTTTACTGTTACCTTATACCTTTTGCAGATGAAAGCCTTCAGGGGCAATATGTTTAATGGATTTCCAGTCATCCCTATGTAACTAGACTAGCAGCTCAGCCCAGATATAAACCTGCTGTGTGCTCCTGGAACCAGGTTCTTGGACCAAAATACATCTCTTGGTCTTAATATGGCAATGCAGAATGGAATACATTTTCTGTTTCACAAGCTAAAGCCAGAATCTAGCAGTTTAGTCTCACTCATGGAGATTCTTAATCCTAATCTTTCCTTTTCGGTTTTGAGAGAGCCTACAGTATAAATTTGCCAACTTTACCAAAGTTGCCCCATCACATAAGTATGATCCAATTTTCTAATTAAATCTATTAGCTTAATTCTTTTCCTTTCAATGCACCTGGTACAACCCTTCCTCTGGAATGGATACAGGGGTTCCCAAACTTGTTCCATGGCTTGGCCAGGGTAAGCCCCTGGCTGGCCGCAAGATGTTTTGTTGACCTGAATGGCCATGGGTTCAGCTGCTTGCAGCTCCCACTGGCCGTGGTTTGCCATTCCCAGCCAATGGAGCTGTAGGAAGCAGTGTGGGCCAGGCCACCGGTTCCTACAGTTCCATTGGCTGGGAATGGCGAACCGTGGCCAGTTGGAGCTGCGAGTGGCTGAACCTATGGCCATTTGGGTAAATAAAACATCTTGCGGCCAGCCAGGGGCTTACCCTGACCAAGCCACGGAACAAGTTTGGGAACCCCTGGATTAGGAGATTTGTATTTGAGACATCTAAGTAAATACTGCAAAAAACTTTCTCTTTGGCAATTTCTAAATCAAATTCATTCTGCTAATATTCATGACTGTTTAGATCAGTTTTCCATCAATTTTTAATCCATTTGGATTTAAAACACAATAAAATCTCTCATACCTATAAGCACTCAAGAATTAACTGAGATAAGTCAAATACTAGGGGCACCAAGCAGTATACAGCATCATATACCCAAACAAATTAATCTAGCTGGCCAAGAAATCAAACCTGCAGAATAAATTTCTCTCCATTCTTCCAGTTAAGCATACCCTTCCTTTTCCTCCCAAATCCTGTCAAACAGATGCCATTAGTGCAAACAACTCCATGTTCTCAGGCATATTCATGAAGAGAGAATCTCTTCTCCGATCACATGTACACTTGCATTGAACATGGGTGGCCTGTCATGGAGCCGGTAAATGGAATGGCTAGAGATATTTAAGGGAATGTGTGTACTGAACCCTTCACAACAATTCAAAGAGTGAAATTTGTTTGTAAAATCATTTGCTGAATTCTTTGAAACAAGGAACAAGAGTCTGCTTCAACAAATGACTTAAGTACAGTATGTGCTTAACATTAGGTTTATGCCCAAGGCCCACTGAAGCCAATGGGGACTCAGGCACATGGTTAAATACTTTGCTGAATTGGGGCCCAAATTCACAAGCTGTTCACAAATGAGTGGTAGGGGGAGGGTCAATTTGCTTTCTTTAATGCATTATGAATTACTTAGGCAGCTCTGTTTAGTTATTTATCACGTAGTGCCTAGGAACCCTAATCATGGATCAGATCCCCACTGTTCAGTGCTGTGCACACACAAAACAAAGGGGTAGTTTCTTCTAATGCGTGGAAGCTACGGCACACATGAACCAAGTGACTTAGCTAACAGTACGTGAGCTTTTTGGAAAACAGATTGTTTAAAAAAAAATCACTATCAGATTTGAAAAGGTCATGATGAACAGGGATTTAATGTTCTGCTATGTCCCGACTACTGTGATGTAGTTTTAATGGAGGGGAAAAACATATTTTTCCAGTGACAATTCCACCACTATAGATAATACCAAATGTAATGCAAGCTTTTGCTGGCAAAAACTGACTGTGTCCAGTTTTTGTTTTGGGGACTTTTTTTGATAGAAATTTTTAGAACTTTGCCATTTATGCAGAGATAGAATAACATTAAAGTGCTTTTGTGTGTGTGTTTCCCAGTCAAATCTACATTTGATCTTAAATAGTTTTTAAAAAAACTCAGCGAAAACAGTAGTTTATTTTTGGACAGTTTCCCCATCAGTGAGGCTGTTTTCACAATGTTCATGAAATGTACCATTTAATTTGTTCCATGCTGTAAAATCTTTGTAGCTGCCGAATCTTGCCTTCAACCCTAATTAACAAAATTGATTTTAATTAAAACAAGAATGCAGAGCTAACTTTATGCTCGTCTCCCTGATACAAAATGCCAACTTTTTCCTCATTTTAAATGATGTTTTAAATAAAATCTCTTCTTTGCTACTCCTTCACAGCTGCCAAATCTCACCTAATATCCAGTTTTAAGCCATCCTATACTGTCGTATGCACACAGGTAACATTATATATACGCACACACACACAATATAAAATGAGATGAAATTTTTAAGAAAACCTATGAACTATGGATGCCTAATTTCCTTTGGAATGAATGGAAGTGGGCATTTAGCTCTTCTAGCTATCTTTGAAAAACTCTCCAATAATAATGTTATGGAAGTGTCACCAATTAATACTGTTGTGTATACACTGTGTTCAGGTTTTTGTGTGTGTGAACAAGTGTTAAGTCTTGGAAGACATGCAGTGTTGTTTTTTGATATATAACGTTCTGTGTAAAGGAAGTGGTCCTTACAGCAGGAGATGAGAGAGCATCAGGAGTGTGTGATCTCTGCCTTCATCTTCTGATTGGAGTCAATTCTTGGGACATAATTGCTCCTTAGGGACCAGTCATTGGTTTGGGGCTGAGACTCCTGAATGAACAGATTGACCTGCATGATGTCTGACCACATCTGTTTCAGGACTAGTGTATATGCATAAATAGTATAAATTACACTTAAAATATACCCAGACTCTGCATCAATAATTTTTCCTCCACTGGGAAACTGACCTGCAAGAGCTTTCCTCTCCCCAGCACTAAACTAAAGTAAAATAAGCAATAAATGAATATACCTGTAGCTGTCCAATTTCAAATGGAGGTACCAAAATACTTAGAAAAAATGAAAAGCCCCTTTTCATCTATGCTTTATGCAAAATCCCCACAAGTACAAGAGCACAGTTGCAGAATATAGGCCCATGCTAAATGCTTCTATCACACTGCAAAACTCCCCTCTAACCAGCAGGAAGGTGATTTTGTTGCTGTATGACCAGCATTAATAACCATAGCCTTGATTTTTCCCACCCATCCCCATATTACTGAGGTAGAGATGCACCAAATAACGAAATATAAATTTTCATCTAATTAAAAAGAAAAACACAGCATAGCCATCATTATAGCAGTTCCCCCAGAAAGTCAACATAGACAGTTAAGAACCAAATCTGTGATAAGTGGTGGTTTGCTCCCACCAGGTATTAGATGCCAACTGAATGGTAAAAGTAACTCACCCTCTACTTTAAAAAGAACTCCCCTGTAGTGTGAAATAATACGTCTAATCTGGGTCAGCCTGGGGAAAGATCTCCAGGAACTTCACAGCAGAGTGATTGGAGAGAGAAATAAAACATAAAAAATTGGCAAATAAAGTTTTTCCAAACCAACAAAAATAGTCTCTTGATATTTTAGGATAACATAATGGGGGTGGGGGGGCCAGCTGGGGTGGAACAATACATTTGGAAGGTTATGTGCTCACACCCCGCAAGAATCATTTAAAAAATGGACCACCTTTATCCTGTAAGAGTGCAGTTTCCCTCATTATCTTAGCAATCAAAACTCTTAATGCAGCCAGATGTCCAATTCACACCAGAACCTGCTCCCCTGGTGCTTCCTATCATTGGCACTACCCACCAAAAGAATGCTTTGAGTATGCCTGCCCTGTGGAACTGGAGTGTGATTCCCAGCTCAAGCAGAAATACTCATGCCAGCTCTGAAAGCAGTGGTGTAGCTACAGTAGCATGGGCAGTGGTGAGCAGCAGGATGGGCTTGCTCCCCAGAGTACAAACCTGTCCAAACCCTCTGGGTATGAACTCAGTGGCTAATCTGAGCCGCCACCACACCCAGCTCCAGTTGTGGACATACCCATTCCTACTCTGCAGATCTATTTCCCCAGCATCTGAAACCACTTTGCTTTGTGAAAGGTCATCTGGGGCATACACAATATGAATATTTGGGGTAGTGAATGGAGAATTCTTCTCTGTGTCAAGTAGAGAGGTTGCGGATAATAAAAACTGGTTAGTATATAGATTGTTACTGAAAGCGTTAATGGTGATTTCAAAACTATTGACTGAAAACCAAGACTGTTTTTTTAATTCAATTGGGTCTTAATTATATTTATATTCCCCTGAAATTCTTTTTTTAAACATTTTCTTTTTCCTATCTTCTCTCTCTTATATTCCGTTGTTTTGAAATATCATAAAATAATAAAGAAATATGTTCAAAATGTTGTGATGTTGCTGTATTTCACTCTGTAATTGTAGAATCCTGCAGTAGCTTGGCAGATGCAATACTCACTGCTCTGGGTGTCCCTAAACCTCTGACTGTCAGAAGCTACGACTGGGTGACAGGGGTTGGATCACTCGATATTTGCCCTGTTCTTCTCATTCCCTCTGAGGTATCTGATATTGGTCACTGGTGCAAGACAGGATACAGGTCTAGATGGACAATTGGTCTGACCCAGTATGGGAATTCTTGTATTCCTCGAAGTCAGAGTCTTTAAATTGATTTCCATGGAAGCTCATCTTCAGCAGAAGTTGCTTGACTCATAGAGCTGTTATGTGGCTTATAGATTACATTTATGAGTGATGCATCTGTCTGTTTCATAGCTACAAGTGCAGCTATTGTATCAGCAGAAGCGGGGAGTTAGTTTGTTCCTTTTGTTTTTCAATAATTCTCTTCTTAAATAATTGAGTGACTGATTAAATTTATATGAGCTTATATGCATTTGTATGTGTTTATATAAAGTGAAATGTAATCATCTACACTGGGAGACATTCAAATATCCTAGAGTCTGGATGACTTCAACGTTTGTTGAGGTTGTGTTAGCACCCTCCACATCTTCACATTAATATTGAAAAGGCAGAACAGCAAAAGCCCTGAGTCTTCTGTGTGTGTTATAGTTTTAGATGTCTGCTGGTCATGTGACACTAGACCTTCATGCATACATATACTGGTTAGCTCTGTCTTGGATTTTATAGCAGCATGCTTCCTTTAGCACATAATAAAATTGTTAGGAATGTATCTTATCAAATTATATTATACTTTCTCTAGGTTTGCATTTTTGTGTTGACAAATAGCACAGCAGATTAGTGTGTAAGCATAAAAGTGAAGGTGGGCTTAATGGCATTTAAGGGATGACATTAAAAGTTTGTGTGTGAGAAAGAGAAACAAACATGTTTGATCATGTGATCCCTGATTAGGCAAGGTTGACACTTTGGTGACAACCACTTTAAGTTCTGGTACTGAATAATGTCAGCCAACACTCTTCCAGCCACTGGGCCAAATTCAGTGCGGGAATCAGCAGGCACAACTCTGTGGGCATCAGTGTTGAAACCACATATCCAGAAGCCTGAGGACTATCAGACCAGGCCCATCTTTAGATGTAGATAAAGTATGAAAATATCTTCCTTTTAAAATATGAAATTAATTAAACTGTCTTAGAGATAATATTAAGATAGTCCAGTTATTACATCCCTCATCCTCAATTTGGCACAGAATTTCAAGCTCAAGTGTTAAGATGAGCATTTTGATAATGAAAAGGTAGGGACAGACCAACTTATTACAGAAAAAAAGAGGCAACTGGGATACTGTGCTATGGCAACACGTTCCTCCAGAGTGAAATCCTTTTCCTACTGAAGGCATTCGGAGTTTTGGCATTGATTTCAATAAGGCCAAGGTTTCACCTCAAGTGTCACTATGTCACTGTCTTAGGGAGTATGAATAGGGATGCATCAATAGGATGAGATTAACTTGTCCTGGAGAGACATTTTGTCATCCTTACTTGTGTGTGTGTGTGTGTGTGTGTGAGAGAGAGAGAGAGAGAGAGAGAGAAATTTGTTCTGTGCTGCAAGAAAAAGAAAGCTATAGAAATGAAGTGAAAAGGCGTAATTCTCACCAATGCTAAAAGTAATCAGTTTTGTCAGAGCACTGATGGGGCTAATTTTGTGTTAGATAAGAAGGCATGGAAAGAAGTAGAAAGGGAAATCATTCCTTCCTTGTGTCCAATTTAGTATGTAAAGAAAAGCTTTTATCCTGGATCTAGTACAAAACAGCTTTAAGGCCGGGGATTGGCTGACTCAGAGGACTAGCAATGAGAAATAGAACTTTCTCTTTAGGTCGCCAGCTGGAAATGATCTCAGATGGCATGGCACTAAAGAAGTATTGTTACCATGTGATGTGTCTCTAACATTTTTTGGTCATCTCAACCCTTTTCCCAGAGGACAGGTGTCCCCATCACAAGAATCACCTCCACTATTGGCACTGTCACTCTTCTTGACAGTGTAAGTAAAGGCCAAAGACTGAGTGGGCATGGGTACTGAACTACTTTCTCACTGCTTGGGATGACACTAACTCAGCAGGGAAGGCACATTAGCAGTACAGCATGAGAAATCTTGTACTGCCAATGTACATGGCATACTCCTACAGTAAGGAAAATGAGGGCTTCTATCCCTACAGCTATTTCGGCAGAATTCAGCTATGGTCCATACAAACCAAGTGAGGATTATTTAGGCATAAAGCCGTATGTGCTTAGTATTATGACATTGTGTGTGTGAGAGAGAGTTGCTGATAACAAGGAAATATATCTGAATTCCAGTAGGTGTAAAGGTAGGTCTTTGCAACCAGAATGACAGTGAGAAAATGTTGCACCTGATTTAAAAGGAACAGGCAGCATCAGCAGTCCAAAATATGTAAATGCCTTTGCTCTGAATGCTTTTGTAGTAAACAGATTTGAAAGCTAAAGTTGGTAGAGTACTAAAAATGTAGTGTAAGTGCCATGAATATATAATTATGTGGTTGTTTGAGTTATTCTGCACATTGCCTTTTTCCCAGTCCTATGCTATCTGGATTCAATGCTTGGTTCGCTGATAGACTTCCTATGTGACCTGGGGCAAGTCTCCTAACCTTTCTGTGTCCTAGTTTTCCCATCTGTAACATGAATACTTCCCTATGTCATAGGGGTATTGAAAGGTTCAACTAGTAAATGTTCATAAAACATTACATTCACATAGCTTTCCTTTCTACCAGAAAGCACCCACAACAAAAGTTCTGTAACGTGCATTGTCTACAACTGGATTTTTGCCTGAGAAAGGAAGATTGTCCTACACGGTTGAGTCATTGAGGATGTGCTGGTGCAATAGTAGGGATGATATTACAGAATGATTGGTTGGACAAGTAATGGAATGATCATTGTAAAGGAATCCAACATCATTTAGCTCTAAGATAGAGCTGTGGGTTCTAAGTGTTGATCTTCTCACGAAATTCACAGCTTATTTTATTGTTTAAAATGATGACAAGCCATCGGTATACACAGAAGCCCATAAATGGAGTTTGGAATTGAGTGGCTTTTTGAAACATGCATCATCCAGACAAATACCATCTGAGCATTGGAAGCTGTTAGGATTGCTCTCTTAAGGGCTCTAAATTTTACTCTGTAAGTGTCAGGTGTAACTTGAAATTGTTTTAAAACCAAATCCTTAAATTTACCATAGTTTGAAGCATCCTCAATAGGCATCTTATTGAAGATGTCCAGAGTTCGGCCAGTCAATTTTGCTATCAATGCGGTCATTTTTTGATCTTCAGGGATTTTATGTAGAGTGCACAGTCTCTCAAAGGTGATGAAATATTTGGCAATGTTGTTGGACTTATCATACTGTGGGCACAGTCGCTCCCATTTGTGGATTTTTGGGGAAGTGGAGTCAGCAGCTGGAGGAAATTGTCTCTGCAGCTCCAAAACAGCCAGTTCATGCTTCTGTCTCTCAATTTGGGCTTTCATAGCCCTTGTTTGGGCGGCTTCCTCTCTCTCCATTAGCCTTTGATGTTCTTTTTGTCTCTCCTCAGCTTGGAATTTGGCTAATTCTAAATTCTTTTGGCCCTTATGACCTGTTATTTTGATTTTTCTGTGTTTTAACTTACTTACTGAAAATTAAACAAAAATGTTTTATATTACTTGGAAATTCTCAGCAGGGTTTTAATTCTACCAGCAGAGGGAGAAAGACCCCCTACACTGTTTTTTAGAAAACTGAACTGACCAGTTTCCCCCCTCCACTCCAGGGATCCCTGGGATGGTTGCCTAGCACTTAACGAGCCTATTATCTCTTAACTGCAAACCTGGGCTACTCTCTGCTATCCAGCAGGAGAAAACCCTCTCAAAAAAAAAACAACCAAAAAATCTTCAGTTCCCTGCCCTCAGACAACTGAAAAAGACAACGTGTGGAGCTATCACAGCTTCAAAACCTGCAAAACAAGTTTTTCCAGGGTGACTCCCTGTAGTATTTAATTTAACACTGTTACCTGCTTTGTACTTGCTGAGGTCTCCCTTAGAGAAAACTGCTTCTGCAAAATTCTGTTTTTTAGATTCACAGAATTTCATCCCACCGCTACCAACCATGTTAGGATTGCCTCCCCACTCTGAACTCTAGGGTAAGATGTGGGGACCCGCATAAAAAAAGAAATAACCCCCACAAGCTTATTTTACCAGCTTGGGTTAAAATGTTTTTCCCCAGAACACAAATTCTTTTGTATCTGGACCTGGTACACTGCCACCACCAAATTAGGTCTAGGGTAGTTTGGGGACCCTTCTTTCCCTTTTCACTAACCCCCCAAACTTTTTCCTCCCCTGGAAAGCTTAAAAAAAACAAAAAAAAAAAACCCTCGCCTGATCCTGCGCGACGTGCCCGATTCAAAACCAGAATCTTACACAATGAAAAACAAGCAGTCAGCTTCTTAAAAAAAAGATTTTAATAAAAAAAAAGAAAGGAATAAATCCCTTATAACCATCAATAAAACAGCGTCTACCATAATCAACAAAAGGATTCAAAAACCAAACCTCTCCCCTGAGGCAATTTTCTCCCACAGTTAATATCTCTGCTAAAGCTTACAATATCAAAAAGCACCCAGCCAACACTCACCACTAAAAACCCTCCAAGTGATAAAAAAAAGGTAAACTTACTAACTACAGTACTTAATAGAATTTTATAGTTATAGTAAAAAACATAGCTGTGTCCATCCCATAGCCAAGGTAAACAAAAAAAGACCCCAAAAAAACCTAAAACTTAAAATCCTTTGTCTCCTAAGAAATTTTTCATTGGTCAGTTGTCCACCTCTCAGGTTACCTTTAGCTTAACCCCTTACAGGTAAACACTAATTCTAGGCTACTTCACACTTATAACAGAAGCTCTGAGGAATCCAATACAGCTGTTTAGTAAAATCAAGGAGGAGTTTGGAGAGTTGAGGTTTTCAGGCAGCAGAAGTTAGGGATGTTGGAAATGGGTGGAAGGCTTTCTAGATCTATGTTCCAAAAAGGAAATACATTCACCACAGCCAGTTTTCAATGCATATTTAAGTTATAAAATAAGTTGCTAAAATAGATTATCTTTTCAAATCAGTCAATATTGTCTCAGAAACAATTGTATGTGGATAGGGAAAGAAAAGATTTTTTTTTTAATAGCTGAGCATGTATAGTTACAATGAGATTGAGGTCCAGTACAAATTGCTAAGGATATGTCTTCTCTACCCACCAGCTCGGCCGGTAGTGATTGATCTATCAGGGATTGATTTACCATGTCTCATTTAGGTGCAATAAAACGATCTCCAAAGGTGCTCCCGTTGACTCGAACTCCAGCTCACCAAGAGTCGCAAGTAGAGTCGACAGGGGAGCCTGCTGCCACCGTGAGGGCGCCAGGTAAGTCAACCTAAGATGCATCGAATTCAGCTACGTGAATAACGTAGCTGAAGTTGTGTATCTTAGGTCAACTGCCGCCCCCCTCCAGTAGTGTAGACCAGGCCTAAGTCACATAATGTAACGTGCTCCAGGTAGGGGACAGAATTGGGCAAAACTCTGCATCTTTGGTTAATATACTTTGAAAAATGTGAAAATGGTTTTACAAATGCAATCCAAATTAAAATGATCAATACATCAACTGTTTGGAGGGAAATCTTATCCCACATCTCGCATTTGCTCCCAGAGGGTGGGTACATTTTCAAACTCAGCAGAACTAGTATATTTCCTGTTGGTTGGGGGAGGAGAGTACACATGGAGAGAGCCTGTAGATCCCTCCTTTGCCCCAAGAAGCTGTACGTTGTAATGCTCCATTTGGGGAGTAGTTGGTGTGCAGTGATCATGGAGGCTACCGCCACCGAGTGTCAGCTGTTGAATGACTGCACTTGAGCTAAAGGGCACCATTTTGCTCCCCCCTTCAACAACCTTTGAACAAATCTTGTTTAATTAGACTTTGCCCAAGAGAAGGGATTTCAGCCCATAACATTAAGTTAATGATACACTATGTTGACACCTACAGCTAAAAAATCCCCAACAAGATGGTACTTGTGTACACTGTCAGAGTATCCTTTGAAACTATGTTGCATTTCAAGTGCCATAGTTATTGTGTATATTATGGAAAGTAAGAGATGGTTTCCCTCTTGCTTTTTCTCTGCCAATGGGAAATACATTAAATTAGAGACACTGAAAGAATCAATATTATATATTACTGAGGGTGTCTGTTCACTGCCTGCTGGATCAGCAGGCAGTGATCGGTCTATCGGGGACCAATTTTATCGTGTCTAGTGTAGTTGTTATAAATCGATCCCCGAGCACTCTCCCCATTGACTCCAGAACTCCTCCTCCACAAGAGGCAGAAGCGGAGTCAACAGGGGAGGGCAGCAGTCAACTCGCTGCCATGTGGCAGGCCAGGTAAGTTGCCCTAAGATACGCTGACTTCAGCTACTCTATTTGTGTAGCTGAAGTTGCGTGTCTTAGGTTGACCCTCCCCACCTCCGCCCCTCCCTGACCAGTGTAGTCAAGCCTCAGTGACCTTAACAATGGGATCTATTGTTTCTTCTTGTTGAGGCTATTTTGTTCAACCTGAAAGTCTCACTGAAACCCAAGAAAGAAACTGCAGAAACATAAATTGGTCTATATCATCATACATTATTTACACGTTTATTCAAAATCTGCTTTTATTGAATACACTTGATATTCTCTTTAGGAAACTGGTGCTGTTGGATATTGATTTATTTCCTTCCTGAGTCACTCTCACCACAGATTACTTTGCTTTGGAAAGCTAGTCATGATCAGTCCAAGAAAGGAGACTTTCCTTTATTCATTCAATGTTCTGCATTATTTTATCACATTTTAAGATGGCACTTTGATGAGGACAATGATTTCCCATATGATTATTCATTTGCTTCTCCCTAGACATTACTTAGAAGAAAAGATTTCAGTTTCAGATGCACAGCATGTATTGCAGATTACCTGCTGATGTGACTATATGACCAAATTTTGTAGAGGATGTTTTCATGATGTGAAGTGTAACATATTGCAGATTAGCATCTGGACCAATGGTGGTTCAACTTCAGTGTGCCCAGATTTTTGATTAAGTTTTAAATAAGCATCCAAAATGTTGAATGCTTGGAATGTTACACTAACTATGCAAACATCTGGAGTCCACAAAATCAAAATGGAAAGTTCAAAGAATAGCCCGTCATTTGGTATTTCCATCACTTCCACTACCACAAGGACATACAGTCTCATAGTCTTTTAAGACTTCCAGTTCTAGTTCCAGCAGGGAATACCACAAAACAGGTTTTAACTTACAATATTTTGCTTTTTCTAGCTCCAGTTTTGGCCAGAGTCCCAGAAGTATAAACTCATGAAATAGGTGTTGTTTAAGCTCTCTAATTGTATTAAACTTTGAAAATAGGTAAAGTATCAAAATACAGAGATGTTCCATATAGCCTTCCCCAAAGAACATGCTTCCAGGGTTCCTGCGAACTCACTTGTATGGACAATTATTAGATGACTCCTACCTGCTTGTGGGATTCACAATGTGTGCGTTTTTTCCCCCTGAGAAGCACTGCATTGGGAAAATTTTGCAGTTGTGAATGGTGTGTGTGTGTGTAGATTGCTGATATGCTGGCCTCACCAAATTTCTTTATCTATTCCACACATTTCTAATGTTTCCATCATTGTAATATATTTAGTATTAGCAGAATATCAATCTTGGAAATGTTTCCTTCTGGCAGTACTGCTAGGAAGGATGTCAAAGTTCAGCAGTTCAAGAAGTAGCTGTAAATAAATAGTAAATAGCACATGCTGTACCATTATGTAGGTTTCTAGGAAGTGAGTGTGAATAACAAATATATGCTGTGTTCTGCCCTTCATTTCTGGTGAGGAGAGCTCTCAGCTGTGTGGAAATGTTAGCAGTGTGAAGTTCGGTTCATTTGGAACATCCTGAGATTACTAAAGTTGTTGTATTTTGGGACCTCAAATCACATGTACGTGTGTTCTCTTATTTTCTAGACTGGGTAATCCGATCTGATTTTTTGTACATAGTGATCTGAAATGTTTTTTGCAAATGTGTGGGAGAGGTGTAATGGTAATTACAATTTAAAATTTCAGCAGAACAAGATGGGATGGAAAATAGCATCTGAAATTAGTATTTGACAGAGCAGATAAGAAACGTTTTTTTAATTATTCTCAAATACTTTTGTGTATTTAATACCTCATTTTATTAGCTTCTGCTAAATGTGATGATTGTATTGTATGCACAAGTAAAATATCTATAGCAGAGAAACACAGATGTGTCATACAAAGTCTGTGTTCTGTTCAGACAAGTTATGAAGACATAGTGGGTAAATCTAAATTAGGTTATCAATAAAAAGTAAGTAACAGATTTTGTTGTTGTTTATACTGCAGTCATGAGATCAAGGACTGTGGAGCCAGGAGGAAATTCATGTTGTAGAGAAAAACAAATTATCTACTTTAGGCAACACTTTAAACTAACACAATTCATAATTATAGCTATCCAAAATTTGCTAAAATTCAAGTTTTTAATCTATTTTGTCAAATTCTCATTTGATAAAGCACCTTTCAATAATGTTCATAGAAAAATTTTCTTTACATTTTTATTTTTATTTCACTTAAATATTTCTGTTTTTTTGACCAATTATAAAGTTGGCTGAAATTTCTGGACAATTGGAAAAAACTACAAAAATATCAGAATTTTAAGTTTGGAAAAACATTAATTTTTTTTAAAAATTACCATGAATTATTTTACTGCTCTCAAACAACTCTACTAGTGTTATACTTTGGCAATGAATTAAATAGAAATTGATTCGTTAATATAAATTATTACAGTAATAGACATATGCTCCATCCTTATGAAGACAGGCCTTTGAGCCCACATGTGGTCCTATTTATAGTCCGTGCAATTTGCACAGGAATAAGAGTAAATTTAAGTGGGTCCCTTTCTGAGATCAGACTCTAAGAGACCATACTCTGTTCAAGAACAGGATCCCAAACCAATCAATTTTCCTTGGTTCTATCAGAAATCTAAGCTGTGTATTTAAAGAGCTAAGCACTAAAAAATATTCCCATCGTTCTTCATTCTTGATTAGTTAACCATTTCTGTTTAATGAATGAAATACCACCGCTCCACAAATGTGGAAGCCAGAGAACTGATTGTCAGTTTTGGATTGCATCTCTCTTTTTGTAGGTCTGTGAGTAAATTGTTCCTTTTTAGTGATGGAGAAATTATCACACCTTCTAGGCTTGAATATGCTGGGGTTCCCTGAATTGTGAATTACTCTGTTACCTCTCTCAACCTCAGCATGTGAGAGCTTTGCTACTGCAAAACTCTGTCAGCTCCCTGACACCCAAGCTCTGCCAGCAAACTCTTTGGGACACTGCTGGTCCAAAGCTTGCATTGTTACCTGCAATCAGTAAACTCCAATTCCTGAGTCCTCCAGAGAAATCTAGCTGGCTCAGCCTCATTGGACTAACCCTGTTATCTCCAACCTGGTTCTTGCCTACCTATTTATACCTGCCCCTGGATACTTCCACTGCATGCATCCGACGAAGTGGGTATTAGCCCATGAAAGCTTATGCTCTAATACTTTAGTTAGTCTTTAAGGTGCCACAGGACTCTTTGTTACTTCTTAATGTAACACGCCCTGAACCTTATCAAATTTTCTGCTCCTTTAAAGAGAATGTACACAGTAGCTTATTACCTTAGTTACAGTTAACAAATACTATTTTAATGAAACCACTGAGCTGCTTTATATTAAAGGTAAAGTAAATGTATCAGTAAGAGGACAGAGTTTAATTGACCTCAAGTATAAGGAATATAGACAGACATGGTTACAAACAAACAGAAGTGAGAATAATTTGCAAATTGGATACCATTAAATTAGGCTTGAATAAAGACTGGGAGTGACTGGGTCATTACACAAACTTCAATCTATTCCCCCATATTTGCAATCTATTTCCCCATGTTAAGTATCCCCCTACTGTTACTCACACCTTCATGTCAACTGTTTGAAATGGGCCATCCTGATTATCACTACAAAAGTTTTTTTTTCTCCTGCTGATGGTAGCTCACCTTAATTTAATAAGCCACTTAAAGTTGGTACCTCTACCTTTTCATGTTCTCTCTCTCTCTGTGTGTATCTATCTATTTTCCTACTCTATGTTCCACTCTATGCATCTGATTAAGTGGGTTCTAGCCCATGAAAGCTGGTACCCAAATAAACTGGGTAGTCTCTATGGTGCCACAAGTATTCCTTGTTCTTTTTGCGGATACAGACTAACACGGCTACTACTTTGAAAGAAGTGAGAATATGGTTCTTAAGACTTCAGTCTAATTCAGCAAACTAGAGTATCTTTTTGTGACATCCCCCAGAGTACAATCTGGGTTGTGGAATTTCTTTGGCCCCTTAACTCTAGCTCAGGATACCTCTGATGCTATTCAGCTAGTGAAAAGCAGCCCCTCTAGGCTTCACTCTCTCACAGCTATTGGCATGTGATGGCATATTCAAAGTTACGTTAATGCTTCCACAGCCACTCATGAACTGTATACAGGGAGACACGTGCAAATCCCTCCTCACCCCAAGCCTCAGACCTCAGAAATGTGCGTCTTACACTGCTCAAGACCTTCCTGAACCATATAAGATCATTAATTAGTTCACCATACCATTAGAGAGAAGTGGATATTCACCAGCCTTTGTAATCTGAATAGATTCCCCAGACACATCAATCAAAGCTCCGAGGTTTAGATTAAATAAAGTAAACTTGTTTAGAGTAAACAAGTTTCTTAACTATCGAATGACTTCATACAGGCATAGAAGTAAAGATTAATTACTTAAATAAAAGATAAAACCACAATCTAAATTTCTGCACTTTTTCAAGGCTGCTAATCCTCAAAGCAGAACAGGTTGTTTTACCATTAGCTGCAATACACTTCACAGACTAACTCCTTTCAGCCTGGGACCACTGCCTCAGGTTCAGTGATTAGATCAAGTATCAGAGGGGTAACTGTGTTAGTCTATCTCCACACAAACAATGAGGAGTCTGGTGGCACTTTAAAGACTAACAGATTTATTTGGGCATAAGCTTTCATGATTAAAAACCCCCCTTTTTCAGCTACATGGAGTGAAAATACTGAGATAGGCATAAAATATATTATTAGCTTCATGTGCCAATATATTGTTTTGGTGATTAAATCATTGTTTACAAAGTGGGCAGAGACGGGGGTAGAGAGAGGTGGACGTTTCCCAGACTCACCACTTGTTCCAGTAACAAATATGTAGCAAAATTTCATCATTCCATACACAATGTTGATATACACACTTGAGCAGGCCACCAATACTTAACAGACTATGACTTTTGAAATGATTTCACAAGGCATACTTTGTATAAAACATAAAATCATATAACAGTGGTGAATATGTGGGTACAAAGGTTTCATAGGGTGCGGTATGTTTCAGCCTTATTCAAATAAGTTTTTTTTTTTATCACCAGTCATTTTGTTCAAGCATCACTGATCAATTCTTTGAACTCTGAAGGGTTCTGGCTAAAAGTGCTCGTTTTCTTTGTCTCCTCAGGTGAAGGATAACTTGCTCTCTTCATAGTCCAATAAACCTTTGAAATGTATCCTTCTGAAGGATATCCCTGGATAATGTTCCTTTCCCCTGCTGGTTGTAGATGCCATGATGTCTGATGTAGACTTCATGCTTGTTCCTCCCCCACTAGTGATTTTCACAATGTAAATGCAACCAAACCTCTGATAAAAACAAATAGCCCATTGAATGTGGCCACGCCCCTTGTGAGATGCTGGCCTCTTTCCTTTGTCTGGAGATGATAAACTCCCACTCAATGTGTTTTAGTCACATATTTCCAGCACATCTGTAAGGTCTTTTGTGAGTTAACTATACATACCTCAGACGACAATAAGAGTGATCAATGAGTTATTAGTTTTTCAGTGATATATTATGTCACATTTTGGGTAAATATCATGACAGCGTGCCATTTGGATTGAGGTGTTTTTAGGGTCACAGAATGGTTGAGTATTTCCTGGAAAATTTGACAGAATGCATTTGTGCAAGGGCTGTATTTTTCCCAAAGAGGTTTGCCAGGGAGCTTAGATATGGGACTGAGAGTGAAAAGACCTGATTTGCTGTGAGAGTCTGGACAAGTCACATAAGTTCAGTGAGTTTCCTCATCTGTAAATTGAACTAACTGTCTCTAGAGGTGTTGTGGGGCATAGCTGAATAGTTTGTGTAAAGTTCTAAAGAAGTGCACAGTATTATTAAGACCAGTTAGTGGCTATAGGGGAAATAGAGCTCAGGAGTTCCTGGGTACCAGCCTTCTGATCTTTCCTACAGACCATGTGACCTCTATGATCTGATACAATTACCAGTCAAAAACATGTAAGCAATCATGGCTTTTTGTAGGTTTCAATGCAAAGAAGTTCCACTCCACTGAAATTTTAGGAAAAAAGTCACAGTATTGGGACATATGAAATCATGCACAAAAAATAGTGAAAACATTCACATTAAATTTGTAAAAACTTTCCACCAATTTTGAGAAGTCCTCTGCTCTGGGTACTTAGAAGTTTTTCGTTTGTATGGCATTTTAGAAAATGCTGGTGTTGTAAGAGCTATCTTGCTTAGGATACTGTTTCTTTGTTTCTGTCTCTCCCTACCCTAATGGAAAAAAGGCGTTTGGCTCCATCTTGAACTGGAGACTGATTTTCAGAGGGTGGTAAGTTAGTACTTTCTGAAAATTCGGGCCATTTAAGGTTTCTCAGCTTTAGCAACAACAAAAACTGAGATGCCCCAAATCACTACTTGCTTCTGAAAATCTTCCCGTATGGATTTTGTGCTATCAAGTGAGAGGGAGATTTTGGAGGGCACCTAAGGGATTTGGAAGCACATTTTCTATTGAAAATCAGTATGACTTGTGCTTCTAAATCACAGGCACTTTAGAAAACTTCTCAGAACTTTCATAGAATAATAGAAATGTAGGACTGGAAAGGACCACAAGAAGTCAATGGGTCTAGACCCCTGCACTGAAAGTAGAACCAAGTAAACTAAGACCAGGCTTGACAGGTGTTTTTGTTTTTTAAACCCTCCAGTGATGGGGATTCCACAACCTTCCTTGAAAGCCCATTCCAGTGCTTAAATATCCTTATAGCTAGGAAGTTTTTCCTAATATTTAATTCTCTAACTTGCAGATTAAACTGGTTACTTCTTGACCTATCTGCAGTGGAATGGAGAACGATTGATCAACATCCTGTTTAGAATAGCTCTTAATGTATGTGAAGACCATCAGGTACCGTCTTTTTTTTCAGGACTCAACACTCAGTTTCTTCTCATAGGTCAGATTTTCTAAAAAAAAATATATAATTTGTTGCCCACTTCTGATCTGTCTCAAATCTGTGCATATCTTTCGTAAAGTGTGGTGTCTAGAACTAGACACAGTACTCCAGCTGAGGCTTCCACAGGAACTTTTTCAAGGGAAAAGGCAATACGCTGCATTTTATTGAAGATACAACAATTAGTATTCAGTCACGCATGCTCACATGCACTATCCCGCCAGTCGATGTTATGGATACCAGTTCAGAGTCTGGATCAATCTAGTGGCCAGCTAGATTTGATCATGGGCAGGGAGGAGCTGGGTTTTGTTGGTCATGACATGATGTTCTGGGGAAGTCTTGGCAGGACAAACTCAAAGTTTCGAGGAAAGGCACCCTGTTTATATAATGATTTTTCCTTCATTGGGTCCTTTTGCACCTTCACGCTGTAATCAATTATTGTTTGACAAGTGCTTGTTTTATTAAATTGTCCTTCTCATTCTTTATCTTGTTCTTTCATTAAGTCTCTCAGGGAGCTAACCCATGCTGGCTTTGATCACAGCTACCTTTTCCCAATTGATAGGTGCTTGTCTCATCTTTATTTGTCAATCTGCCCTTTTCTTATATTTCAGTGGGGCACGTTATAATCTTCTTGTGCCCTTGCATCTGTCCTTGGTTCCTCTCTAGAACAGATGGTTTTGATTAAATGGTTTCAATTTGATTATTTAATTACTTGTTCCAGTATCTGACAGGTGTCAAGTTAGGCTGACTTGGCCATAGTTCCCTAGTCCTCTTTGTTCCCCCATTTTACAGACAGGAACTAAATTTGTCCTCTTTCAGCCCTCTGTGATCTCACCCATCCCCCATGAGTTCTAGAAGATAATTGGTAACCATTTTGAGATGGCTTCTGCCAGTACCTTGAGGTGAATTTCATCAGCACCTGCCAACTTGAATACATCTAACTTATCTAAGCATCTTTAACCTGTTCTGTCTCTATTTTTGGTTTATATTCTTTCCCCCCTTGTTTTGAATATTAATTGTTAAGCATCTGATCACAATTAATCTTTCTGGTGAAGACTGAAGCAAAACAGGCATTAAACACCTCAGTCTTCTTGATGCCATCTGTTATTAGCACTGCTTTGCTGCTGAGTAAAGGACCTACAATTTCCTTTATTTTTGATGACATCTTTCATGAATCATGCTGCTTCCCATTCTTTCCCATCCTATAGTCATTTATATTTTTGTCATTAATCAAAATAAAAATGCATTTAAACCAAAGGGGCACACAGTGTATTATAATAATGTTCTGACACCAAATAGTAGTACTGACAGTTGGTATTTCTGATTAAAAGAGGTTTTATCTATATGTAATATCTCCAAGATCATATGGAAAATAAACCTACAGTCTGTTAATTAGGTCCTATTTCTCATCCTTCTTTATTATATTGATATCAAGCAGCATCACTTTCTGATTACCTTTTGGCTCATAAGGATGGATACAAGAGTATTTAATTCCTGAGTCAAGTTAACATTATATCTTTTTGTGTATTGTGAGCTCAGTCACGTGCTACAATATAACAGAAAAACCTAAGTGGTAAGCAGGAAAAATGAGTGAAAAGCATGGCACCATTGCTAGTTGTTTTTTTTCCTTGGCTTGACTGTAGCTGTCACAGATTAAAGATCCACAGATGGGCAAAGAAAAAGAAAACATTTGTATTTTATCTTGCTTGTTTCCCAGTCTTTTAATGAATGACCTAAGGGGGAGTTTAGGTATCATCATTTACAGTTGCAGTAGACTCTCAGACACTGGAGTGAACAAGTTTCTCACCTTTACTGAAAGCCTGAATGCATCCCATTTTCATGATGTAGGTCTTAAAACTATGGATATGAGCTATATAGGAACCAGCAGCACTGTTGAAATGGAAGGTAATGTTTGCATTAAGGCTGAGGCTTGGGCCGAATGGGTGAGCTTAATTTGCAGCAGGGTGGTTTATGTTGGACATTAAGAAAAACTTCCTGTCAGGGTGATTAAGCACTTTAATAAATTGACTAAGGAGGTTGTTGAATATCCATCATTGAAGATTTTTAAGAGCAGGTTAGACACCTGTCAGGGATGATCTAGATAATCCTTAGTCCTGCCACGAGTGCAGGGGACTGGACTAGATGACCTCTTGAGATCCCTTCCAGTCCTATGATATACTGTAGTAGCAAGGATGCTTTCATGGGTAAGGCACTTAAATGGGGATTAGGAGATCTGAATTCAATTCTCATCCTTATCCAAGGCTTCCTGTGTGATCATAATGTATCTCTGTGCCTCAGTTCCCCATCTGTAGAATGGGGACAATCATACTTTTTTCCAGTATTTTTGTGCATTTAGATTGTAATTTCCTTAGGCAGGCACTGTCTCTTACTATGTGCACTGCCTAGTGAAAGAGGACTGTGATCTTGGTTGAAGCTTCTAGGCACTAATACTAATGATAAATAATAATAGAGAAGTTTCTTTTCCATTGGAGATTTATTTTGTTTTAGACTATTTATACAGCGGAACTGCCTTACCAGGGCAAACACACAAATCAGGAAGTCTGTAAGTCTATCCTCTACAATGGTAGTACTTCCTCATTTTGCCAGACCAATAAAAGAGCTAAGGCATTTCTGACTTCCAGAAAGTTAAGATGTACGCTCTCCCCATCCTCCCATTTATAAAACAGTCATTTTATCTGGTGTCAGAGTCATCTGGTCTCTTGAAGGTTCACTAGATTGAAGAACCTTTAAAATATATTAGAAATAGAATATATGAGTGTGCCAGCTAGATCAGTCTTCTCAGCCTTAGAAACATCAGCACTGAGCAAATGATCACAAAGGCTGGGTTTGCAACACGTCCTTGCTTTTGCTGTTTGCCAATTAATTTGGAATGAAATATGTTTACTTCTGAGTCACAGATAAGTCTGATGTATATGAACTGTCCATAAAAAGTAAAATCTCCATTTGAAATGTCTGTCTTCCAGCCACTACACAGGCTGGAGCTGAAGCGACACTCTGCCTCTGCCAGAATGTCTAGTAGGACTAGTCCTTCTACAGGACTATGGTTGTAAATTGCTCACGTGCCTAAGGACTGGTCTACACTATGGAGAGGGGGAAATCTATGTAAGTTACGCAACTTCAGCTACGTGAATAACATAGCTGAAGTCAACGTACTTAGATCTACTTACTGTGATGTCTTCACTGCAGTGAATTGATGGGAGATGCTCTCCCATCAATTCCCCTCGTGCTTCTTGTTGAGGTGGAATGTTGGAGTCAACACTAGAGCAATCATCAGACAATTTAGTGTGTCTGTACTAGACATGATAAATGGACCCGCACTGGATGGACTGCTGCCCGTTGATCCAGACAGTAGTGTAGACAAGCCCTAAGTGTTGGCAGAAAGAGACTTAATAACATTAATTTGACTGTCAATTCAGAACAGAATTTCTACTGTTACTGTTGTTTTTCTTTTTAATTAAAGTACCATTCGCCATTGTGCCAGCCCTGTACAAATGCATAATAAGAGACGGTACCTGCCATAAAGAGCTTATAATTTAAATAGATGAGACAGACACAGGGTTCAAACAAGGACCACAAAACATCACTATATTTGTTTGCTGTGTTTTTTGTGGGGAAGATTTAATTTTTTTAAACGGGTTTTAGTTTCTTATATTTTTTAATTATCAGGGGGTGCATGCAAACGTGTAGAAAAGAATTAGTCTAAAGGAAATGCAGAAAGGGAGACATGATACTAAGGAGAGGGTCAAATGGAGAGGACTACAGAGGGTAGGTGGGGTGAAGATGAACCAAAGAGACGCTAAAGAAGGGGACAGAAGGGGATGGGAACCAGTGACCAGTCCAGCATAATGGAAACCATTTTAAAACTTGTTCTTTCTAGTGGGGGGGGGGAGTGAAATAATTTGCATGAGGTTAACACTGATGTCACCCTTTCCTTGAATCTGCAGACATACTGAAGCCCCTCAACATTAGCATTAAAATTGCGCTGGCAACTTTATATTCTGTATTTACTAACTTTTGAATTTTTTCTCTTAGTGCTTCTGAAATGTAGCATTTTGTATTCACTTCACTTTTCATCTTAACAAGCAAACGAAACAAAATACCTTTCTAGTCTTTTTTGTGTTTGTTTTCTGATTTGACAATTTAAAGACACTAGGGTGACCAGTCAGCAAATGTGAAAAATTGGGACGGGGTGGGGGGTAATAGGAGCCTATATAAGAAAAAGACCCAAAAATCGGGACTGTCCCTATAAAATAGGGACATCTGGTCACCCTAAAAGACACCCAAAGTAATAGTGCTATTTGTAGACACAGTAGCCTTTTAAATAGCTCTTTAGGAAAACAAACAACACATTTATTTCTACACTGAAGGCCAAGAAGCCTGATGATTTTTATGCTCTTATACTTTTAAATCTAATTATATATTTTTCGTGGATCTAGCTGCTTTATTGACTTCAGCAAGACATGTCATTAAATGAAGTCTTAATGTGTTCTAATACTGCTAAGTGCTATGATAGCACACGAGGCTATGGTGATAACTTCCTTTTTTATGACACACATGAAATCTACTTATATCCCTCTGGCCTTTACCTATAATCCCTCTAACAAGTAGTGAAAGAATGAAATTGCATGGAAGCCATGATTATGCTGTCTCTGCACAAAGAAGCTAGGATTTGCAATGCATAATACATCCTAGTGTCCAAGACAGTTTGTCTCTGAAATTTAGATTGCTAGGACAATACGGGATGGAAATAATTATTGTAACTGTGTAGTTGGCAAATATTGAGTTTTTACAGCCAACACTATAGACAAGTTTATTGGCCATAACCCAGTCTTTTTGTGCCTTTTCAGTGGTGTAAAGGGATAGAAAATTGGCTTCAACAACCAGATGAGGATTTCCTTTGTGTAGGGAAATCTCCAGGTGGCGTAATTCCACCATAGCCAGATCTCTACCATCTTTTCCTGGCCTCTTGGGGAGGGGATGTGTTGTGGGCAGAAGGGTGGTGTTGAGCAGGAGCTGGCAAGAGCAAGTATAAAAACAGCCATACTGGGTCAGACCAAAGGATCATCAAGTCCAGTACCCTGTCCTCTGACAGTGGCCGATGGCAGGTGCCCAAGAGGGAATGAACAGACAGGTTATCATCAAATGATTTATGCCCTGTTATCCAATCCCAGATTCTGGCAAATAGAGGCCAGGGACACCATTCCTGTCCATCCTAGCTAGTAGCCATTGATGGACCTATCTTCCATGAATCTATCTAGCTCCCTTTTGAACCCCATTATAGTATTGGTCTTCACAACACACTCTGGCAAGAAGTTCCAGAGGCTGACAGTGAGTTTCATGAAAAAATACTTTCTTGTGTTTGTTTTAAACCTGCTACCTATTAATTTCATTTGGTAGCCCCTTGTTATTCTATTATGAGAAGGAGTAAATAACACTTCCTTATTTATTTTCTCTATACCACTCATGATTTTGTAGACATCTAATTCTATATTCCCCCAAGTTGCCTCTTTTCCAAGCAGAAAGTCCCAGTCTTATTAATCTCTCTTTATACAGAAGCCTCTAATACCTCTAATAATTTTTGTTGCCCTTTTCTGAACCTTTTCTAGTTCCAGTATATTTGTTTTAAGATGGGGCGACCACATCTGCACACAGTATTCAAGGTGTGACCATACCATGGATTTATATAGGGGCAATATTATATTTTCTGTCTTATTATCTATCCCTTTCTTGATGATTCCCAACATTCTGTTCACTTTCTTGACTGCCGCTGCACACTGAGTGGGTGATTTCAGAGAACTATCCACAATGACTCCAATATCTCTTTCTTGAATGGTAATAGCTTAATTAAACCCCATAATTGTATATGTATAGTTAGGATTATGTTTCCCAATGTGCATTACTTTGCATTTATCAACATTAAATTTCATTTGCCATTTTGTTGCCCAGTCACCCAGTTTTGTGAGGTCCTTTTCTACCTCTTCACAGTCTGCCTGGGACTTAACTATCTTAAGTAATTTTGTATCATCTGCAAATTTTGTCACCTCACTGTTTATCCCTTTTTCCAGATTGTTTATGAATATGTTAAATAGGACTCACCCAGTACAGATTCCTGGGGGACACCACTATTTCCCTCTCTCCATTCTGAAAACTGATCATTTATTCCTACCCTTTGTTCTCATTTTTTAATCAGTTATCAGTCCATGAGAGAACCTTTTCCCTTATCCCATGAGTGCTTATTTTGCTTAAGAGCCTTTGGTAAGGCACCTTGTTAAAAGCTTTCTGAAAATCTAAATGCACTATATCCACTGGATTTCCTTTGTCCACATGCTTGTTGACTCCCTCAGAGAATTTTAGTAAATTGGTGAGGCATGATTTCCCTTTACAAAAACCATGTTGAGTATTTCCCAACAAATTATATTCATCTATATGTCTAACAATTAGGTTCTTTATGATAGTTTCAACCAATTTTCCCGGTACTGAGTGAGGATTACAGGCCTTAGTTGCCAGGGTCACTTCTGGAGCCCTTTTTAATATTCTAGGTAATCTTCAATTGGCAGAATGCCATTTTTCTAGGGAGGTTTTGCTTCTGGAATAGGTTAGAGCAGCCCTGAAGCTGATCTAAAATATATTCCCAGGATTGGTAGAGCACAAAGATTGTATAACTCCAACTTTAGCCTTTTTTTAAAAAAATATCCTGTGCTGAGCATAGTTTGGTGGGCCAGATCCCTAGGTCCATTATGTCTGTGCCTCAGTTGCACTCCAGTTCTTTGTTGTTCCCTCCCCCTACAATTAGTAAGAAATGGTTTGTTTGGTTAATATACTTTTATTAATCAACTGGTTTCACAAATGGGGTGTATTAAATTTTGTGCTTTTTACATTGAGAGCATCAAAGTATTATGTGAAGCCACAACTTCATTTTGTTAAAAATAATCACTTCCAGATGCATGAAATGAATATTACTGAATTTTCTAATCAGAAGCACTGATTAGAAAAACTTTAATGGAATTACTTTCTCTTGCAATATATAGTTGTGATTAAATTTGAAGCACTGCACAAAATTGGGTTGATTTCTCCAGAATTCTGTTTTGGAAAAAATTGAGGAAAAAGTTTTGACAACATTCCATTTTGACACTTTAGAAACAAAAGGTTTAAACTTTTCATTTTGAAATTACTTTTCATTTAATTTTAAATAATTTGTGTAACACAATATTTAAGATGTCAAAATTTGAAACATTTCAGTCAACTTGAAACAATTATTTTAAAAAAATTCCTTCCCAAAGAAATGTCAGATTTGGGTTTTGTTCCATTTCAGAAAAAAAACAGTTTTCAAAATGCTGAAATCCTTTTGTGAGATGGAACTTCCATCCTCTACAGTTCTAACAGCATTGTTATGTCCTGGAGTATGATAGATAATGTTATGAGAACCAATGCATAATCTGTATATTGGAGATTTTGTCACAGTCAGTACCAGAAACCTCTGAAATCAAATGATTCCTTTGCTCTATTGCTGAAACTTCTCTTATCAGTAAACCATCATTTTTATATGAGCAGTGTTAACAATCTGTGATTCATATTTCTCAACAGAAGAAATCTTCCTGGAATTTCATGGCCTTATTGTAAATAGTTCAGTTTGATTAACTTAATAGAAGGGGAAAACGCTCACAATCTTTTTTTCTATCCAGTTAAATATAAGGCCAGCCCAAAGATGAGCTCAGATGAGAGCCATGTGCTCAAAACAATTATGATAGGTAACTGGATTAGCACATCAGGCATGCGCTATTTTGCACGCTTCTTCTCCTCTACTGTCCTCTTTTCTAAATCTTCTGGGTTATGAAGGCAGACTCTGTCTGGGAATGTGTATTTAAAAGCAGCAGCTCATAGCCTGGCATTGAGCCCTGGTTTCCCGTTAGAACTATGATACTGTTGCCACTAGAACAAATGACTATGAAGCCACTCTGATAAAATAGCTACTTAAAGAGAGATTAAGCGATTTTGTATATTGTCTTTTGAAAGCTGGAGTTTAAAGGGCAAGAAGCTTTCTTTTCTTATCCCTAAAATTGAAAGGAGCTAATGTTTTGTATTGCTATTAATTTGAAATACAATCTACATTTTAGTTTTTAGAAGATTTCCTCTCTGTGACGGAGTCAAGAGTCAGTTACCATTTCCCTATGCAACTGTATTGAAAGGGTGTAAACCCAGTCCCCTGGTTTACAGGAATCAATGCATCCTCTTACTCTTCAGAAAGGTTTGAAATTAACAGCTTTGATTTAAATCCTGATTCAAATTAGATTTTCTGAATAGGGATATGATGTCATTTTGAGATAAATAGCGATAGAGTGATTCATGATCACAGAGAATGGAGCAGTATAAATAATTCGGGGACTAATCAGAGGTCAAGGACTCAGGTTCCTCTGTAATCATTGTAAATCTTTTGTAAACTGTTGCAGGAAAGTTTTTCTTGCCATAAATCTTGTTTCTAAAGGCTGATGCTGCATTTGAGAGATCTAGCTCAAATCTCACTTCTTGGGGACTAGATGGCATGGGATGATGATATTATAGTTGCACCTAAAGGCCTCAAGAGAGATCAAGGTCTCATTGTGCTCAGCCCTGTATATGTACATATCTATATCTCAAAAGCTTGCAGTCTAAACAGATCTCTCTCTCTCTCTCTCTCATATCATCCTGATTGTTACAGATGGGGAACTGAAGGACAGAGATATTAAAATGAACTTCCCAAGGGAACAAAGTAAGTCTGACAAAGCTACGCATTGAACTCAGATCTCACGAGTCCCATTTCAGTGCTTTAACCACAGACCAACCTTCCTCTCAGATGCTCTGAGATGTTAAGCCTTTTGTCCTTAAAATGCCATATCAAGTCCAGTTCAGGTCAGAAGTGGAAGAAAATCATTACTGACCTGGTTGGAGAAACTTTGACAAAACTATTTTCCATCAGAAGATGGTGTTCCATCAAAATCTAAATGCTTTGAGAAATCCTGTTGATTTCACCAACATTTTGTTTTGGAGTGAAAAATTAAGTTCTAAGAATGCAAAAAATGTCCTATTTTGCCATTGCTGAATATTCCCTTACTGTCATATTTTAGGGATGCAAGTTTTCAATTTTTAATTTTGAAATTATTTTTGTGTTTTTTAAATTTGTATTAATTACTTATATGGTGAAAATAAAAATGACACATTTTGATTTATCCAAAACATTTTTTTGAACTTCCTTTCAAAGAGCATTTCAAAATTTGTCAGGTTTTATTCTAATTGAAATTAAGCCAAATTTCAAAATATCACAAATCTGTCATGATTCATTTTCTGTCCTCCACACAGCTCCTGTCATTAATTCCAAGTAGGCCATCAAACAATCTTCAGATTGTAATTTGTGCTTTCATAACGATGTATAGTGAACCAGCATCCACAGCACAGTGAAAACAGTAACTGGAAGCTTTGTTGAGAGTTTTATTAGGGAAGTTAAGGACAGACAGGACTCCTTATATGTGATCCTTCCAATCAGGATAGGTCAGAGGAATACTGGCTTGATGTGTGCACTGATGCTATCTCTTGTTTTATAATATGTTCTGGGTCTGTCTGACCCCTTTCACCAGCAGTAAATTACTTAAAAACAACAAGGAGAAAAAAAATCCCTTCCCTTTGAAGAGCTTTTGGAAAAACATGTTGGATCTTTCTGGTCATCTTACTTGATTTTTTTTCTGTTTTTCTGAATCTGCAGAAGTCACAGTGAGATTGTTGTGTTGAGCCAGAAGCCACATGGAACATATGGATTTGGAATGAATGAACTATGATGTTAGAAAAATTAGTCTGGAACTTTATTCTTTACTCAGATGACCACAATAATCTAGAATTTGACTTGAAAGTTCTTTATAAACTTTTCCCAGTCTATTATAAAATATTAAAATCTGTGCAAATTATTATAGGACAGAAATACAGTAAAATGCTTACTTGAAAAGGAAGAAATCACAGAGACTTTGCACTGAACACTATTTAAACAAACTGAAAGGCGGTAAATGAGGGAAATCTTACTAGATAAAAAAAATGTGTCTTGTTGAGGGCATTAGTAGTTTGCACAATGAACAAAATTCACTCTTCTTGAGAGGGCTTATCACAAGACCTGTGCTCCACTTAAATTCTCAAAATAGAGCTTAAGTGCTAGTTTCTGAGGTTGGTGATGCATTTCACCCTAAATGAACATTTACCCACTAACTGAATTGGAAATTAATTTATATTATAATATTATTTTTAAAACAAATATTTTTCCACATCAGTCAATTCATTATGTCTCACAATATTTGAAGATGTCCTCAAAGTCCCATGTTGTTGAGTCATGTGATTGTGAGACTCACAGCTTTAATTTTAAAAAAAAGGCTTCATGGTTGCAAAGAAATGCATGCAGCTATGAATCCTGAAGATTAAAACCTTCAAAAGATAGATAAAAAGAACCATGAGATGTATTATTTAAAAAGAATCCCTCATGATTTTAAGATAATTTTATTGAGGCTCTGACTCACGATTTTTTATTTTAAAAAACTATTAATTTTTTGAGGCCCTGGCTCATTATTTTAAAATACTTGGGGCTGGTGATGCTGTCTTGCTGGAAAAAAAGATCATTTTCTGAGGGTCAAACATTGAACTTCTTACTCAGCAAACTCCCATTGGTGTCAATGGCAAGGACTGTGTTGAATCTGAAGACCTAATAAGATCTGTGCTTTCCCAGAACCCCACTGAAGTCCATGGGGTTCTGCATAGGTGCACGGTTTCACTGGGCAGAACTCACTGCAGGATCAGGATCTTAAGTTTCATGTGGATGTAGTTGCCTAGTTAATGGGAACTAAATGTCAACATCTCAGCCTTTGTCTGGTATAATAAAAAGTGAGACTATTCTGGTGAATGGGAATACTCAGAAGGTATTCTTGTTCTTATTAGTTTCTGTACATTTAATTTTTGTAAAGAGGAGGTAAATGAAATTCTAAATGTCTTATAGGTGAGTTGTTTCCAAATTTTCCCTCCTGACGTGCATGTGAAGTTCCATTGTTCATAACTGACCCTCCATTTTAAAGTCATGGCAAGATCTTCCCATTAGAGGATGCTAAAGTGCATATAATCTTCTCACCTCTCCTTGTTGTTTTGCTTGATCTTATTTCAGGTCTTTGAGCTGTTGCATTTATTGAAAATACATTGCCAGATTTTTTAAATAAAATGGAAATTTTGAAAAACTTTCAAATGGGAATAATAATAATTAAAGGGATTAAAACCAAGATGCAAAGTGTTTGAAGTGTAAAAGAAAAGCTGTTAGCCACTAATTCCCAAGGAACATGCTATTACTTTGCAAATCATAATTACTGCCATGTATTGTTAAATGCATAAACTTGTTTCACACAGTCATGCCTTTAACAGCTTTATTCCTCTTGCATGTATTTATTTAACACAGCTGTTTGTTTTATTATGTATGGTTTGATACAGAAATACTGTATCCTTTTATAGTTTCTTTATTCCTTCAACAGGTATTCATAAAAATTCTTGTTAGAACAGAGTTTATTTGCATTTCAATGCACTCTGTTTAACTGGCTTCTGTAAAGATTTTGTTCAGATTTTGTGTGTGTCCCTGTGTGTGTCTGGGGCATTTTTTTGCACTTCTTGAGATATTTCTATGAGAAACAAATGGTTGCAGATGCATTTCAGTAGTTCCAATGAGGCATATGGAGCCACTCCAGAGACAAAAAAGTGATATTTTTATACAGTAGTTTTCAATATAGTATAGCATTGTCTGATTCAATGCAACTTAAAAAATTTCCTTTTTACAGGGGTGTGGACTTACTAATAATATTTCATAATTTATAATACAGTAGTTCCTACACACCATGCTAAGGACTGGGGGTCTATTGTGTTAAGTGCTGTGGAAAAAACTTTCCATAAATATCTTTTGAAGAGGTTCTGAAAGGACAGTTGTTTTGATACTTCTTGTCGGAAATGCATCACATTTGCACGTATGTGGTATGACTCTGTGGCTACCTTTACTTTTGGTCCATTGCTTAAATATGCATGGAGTCCTCCCACAAGTTAGTTTGACCCATGCTCTCAACCATGTCACTTACTCCAAATTAGAGAGAGGATTTAGATTAAAATTGTAAATATAGCAGTAGATACTAGATAAATGAATAGAACTGCAATCAATCTTAAGTGAAGAGATAAAGAAAAAGACAATTATAAAATGCTTATTTCTAGCTAGACTATTCATGGTTAGAAAACATGGCAGAATTTCAGATTCAATACATTAGACTGGCCAGGCCAAGTAATGAACATTGACTATTCTTTTGGGTTTACTTTACACTATTCACTAATCCCAGAAAGGGAGAGAAGGAATTATATGAAGAACCAAGATTGTTCAAGACAATTGGCAAAAGAGGCAAGAAATGACACCAAGTTTGTAATCCTTTTGGACTTTGAGTACTAAAGTAGTGAAGAAAGCATAAATAGACTTTAGTGTATAAATTACGGGGGAAAGAGGAGATTTGTTTTCTAGAAGAATTTGTTGTTAATGAGGGAGTCAATTATCACAATTCTATTCTGAGAGACAAGTAGAGAATGGTCATGGAAAAGAGCCAATAGCAAAACTCAAATGATTGCCTGAGTGACTGAGAAAGGAGTTATGATCCAAGATATGAGTGTCCAGCCATCTATGGAGAAAAATCTAACATCGACTTCTCGATGAGAGAGAGAAATAATGCAATTTAGAACTGGAAATTTGGGCCTAGTCCATGGTATTGTGCACCTCTGCTCCCATTAACTTCATTAGAAGTTCATTACCTTGCAGGATTAGAACTTTTGGCAGCAAGTTTTAGCAACTTAATAATAGACAGAAAGTAATAGTACTTGTATTGGGAGAAGTTGCTGAAGTGGTTTAACTTGTATCACTATGAAAAATCTTCTTGACTATTAGCTAGGATTTCCACAGGGTTGGAGTGAAAGTCATGGAAGTGGAAATCAGCATGACCTCTCTCTCACCCTGACTGTGGGTTGGGGAGCTGAATATCCACCTGCATAGAACCTGGCTATTCTGACATTATGCGAGTGGAGTGAATTTCTTCCAGAAAGATTAGTGAGCATATCGTGTGTTGTAGTGCCTAAAATTCAGTGTTCTCAGAGGGTAGAATGTCCTGCTCATAGAGGTGCTTATGAAAAGCAATTAAAGCATGAAGGTCTGCAAAAGTCAGTGTGGATGGACTGGCCCATTTCCCAAGTTCCCCCTCATGGCCTGAGGTCACTCTCTGCTGGTGCTCAGCTTTAATTTACCTTCTTCAGCTCAGAGATCTCTCCGTCAAACTCCTAAAACAAACTGTTCTCTGATTAAGACAAGCCCCTTCTTAGGCAGAAGTTATTAAAATAACAAAGTCATTCCCACATAAAGTTCTCCAATTCCCATCCAGTCCATGCTTCCTGTATGTCCTACTGGGGATCTCTTGAGCCTTCCATGCCTGGAACCTTTTCCCTGTAGATTCAGGGACTGCAGCTGCAGCCCTTCCTACTCACTCCCAGCAGACTCCGTGATCTCTCTCCCCCTTTTAGGATTATTATCTGAGCACCTTTTGTGTAAAATCAATAGCAGTAGTGAAGTTCCCTGTGGACTTAGAGTCTTTGGCACTTCTCCCTTTTGAGGGTAATAACACTTTGTTTTTGTTTCTTCTTCTTCTTCTTCTTCTTCTTCTTTATATATATTTTTTTATTTTTTTAGATTTTAGTAATTCACATTTCTAAAGGATTGGGGTTTATTTCATAGAAAGGATGCAGGAGTGAGAGTGTCATCCTGATGATGGTGGAAAGGCCTTTTTGAGCAAGAAGGTTTTAGGACATCTCCTAGAGGTGATTAGACTGTGGACTTTTTTGGGTTACAGCATATAGTAATAATCCTGAGTGTTTTGATTAGTACTAAGCAGGATCCAACTCCTACTAATACCAGTTTTTCTATTGATTCCAGAGGGAGTTGGATCAGGCCCTAAATCTTTTACCACAAAAACTGCTTCAAAAGTTCCTATAAATGCAGAGCAAGTAAAAGTATATATCTATATAAAATATGATAAAAAACACAGGCTATATTATAATTAAGAAAAAAACCCCAAAGAAAATGATGTACCTGTGTTGAGCATTGTATAATCCAGGGACAGATGAGAAATGGTCACCAGAGAGCCTAAAATTGTGGTAGAGAAAAGCAGTCTTGGAGGATTTTGTGAGGACAGTGCAAATAGATGACATAGTCAGATCACGAGAATAAGGTCTTTGACTGTGAATGGATTTCTTCATGAGAACACAAAATTCTGATGTATCCTGCAGTGCAATATTTCCATTTAAAATATGAAATATTGCAGGCTATAGCCAAGGATGTGGAATAATACTTACTTTTTTTAAAAAAATCCCCAGATAGGCTGTTTTATGGTCTATATTTCAGCACAAAACCAACTTGTTAGTGTACCGTATCTAGATAGTATCATTTGTTCATAAGCATTCTTATGTAAAATCCTGGCCCATTGTCAATGGGTGTTTTGACACTGATTTCAATAGGGCCTTGATGCTCAGTTTGCATCTAACACTTAATGTGTAGATTGTTCTTCTAGCTGCATAAATTTGCATTGATGCAAGCAGCCATGATTGCTTCACAACAGCTGTGATGTCCCACAGCGTCAATAATACATGGATTAAAACTCCCTGTGATTTATTGTTTGCAGTGTTGTAGCCATGCTGGTCCTAGGATATGAGAGAGACAAGGTGGATGAGGTAATATCTTTCATTGGCTTGACTTCTGATGGTGAAAGGGACAAGCTTTGAGCTTACGCAGAGCTCTGAAGAAGACAGAAGTTGTTCCAATAAAAGATATTGCCTCACTCACCTTGTCTCTCTTATAATTAATTGAAATTGTGTCATTAATGGGCAGATTAGCACCCATAAGTAGGCTTGTTGTGTGCATTATCATGTCCATTATCTGTAGACTGAGCTCCAAGGGACAGTCACAGCTCAACAATTATGGGAAGGAACGAAAATGGACTCAGGGTAGAATCAAGCGGGTGGGTTTATTATGTACAGCACTGATGGAGTGTCACTTTGCTTATTAGACTCAGAAACACTGCCAATCACTTGATTACAATGGATTATATGGGATTTTCATGGGCGGAGGGGAACAATGGGTTAGGAGGTTCTGAGCCCCTGGATAGGTCTAGATGCAAAACAAGATAAGCACAGTAGCCAATAGTCAAAGATTACATAATGTCTCCGACCACAGTTGCAGGTTAACACATAATACAATTATTGCACAGGTTTTTTTTCCTTTAACAATCCTATAAAGTGTATTAGTATAAAATAAATATGTTGAATCCCTATTTGGGATCTATAGGGATGACTCCTCTCCTCTGAGTGTTCAATAGGTACATATCTGGGAGTTAAATCAAAAAGAAACATTGAAAAGTACATGGCAATGTACATTGTTTTTTTGGTTGCTCATTTGTGTTTCTGTAGGCAGACACTGGTGTCTGGGAGGGAGGATGTCATAGCTCATACTTACATGCTTGGATCTTTCCATGACCTCAAGCTGGTATGGAGGGAGAGCATGGCTGTCTCTTGGCTATGGCTGTCTGACTTTAGCAAAGCTTTTGATACTGTCTCCCACAGTATTCTTGCTAGCAAGTTAAAGTAGTATGGGCTGGATGAATGGACCATAAGGTGGATAAAAAGCTGGCTGGATCGTTGGGCTCAACGGGTAGTGATTAATGGCTCCATGTCTAGTTGACAGCCAGTATCAAGCGGAGTGCCCCAAGGGTTGGTCCTGGGGCTGGTTTTATTCAATATCTTTATCAGTGATCTGGAGGGTGGTGTGGACTGGATCCTCAGCAAGTTTGCAGATGATACTAAACTGGGAGGAGTGGTAGATACACTGAAGGGTAGGGATAGGATACAGAGGGACCTAGACAGATTAAAGGATTGGGCCAAAAGAAATTTGATGAGGTTCAACAAGGATAAGTGCAGAGTCCTGCACTTGGGACGGAAGAATTCCAGGCACTGCTACAGACTAGGGACCAAATGGCGAGGCAGCAGTTCTGCAGAAAAGGACCTAGGGGTTACAGTGGATGAGAAGCTGGACATGAATCAACTTGTGCTCTTTTTGCCAAGAAGGCTAATGGCATTTTGGGCTGTATAAGTAGGGGAATTGCCAGCAGATCGAAGGACGTGATCATTCCCCTCCATTCAACACTGGTGAGGCCTCATCTGGAGTACTTTGTCCAGTTGTGGGTCCCACACTACAAGAAGGATGTGGATAAATTGGAAAGAGTCCAGAGGAGGGCAACACAAATGATTAGGGGCCTGGAGCACATGACTTATGAGGAGAGGCTGAGAGAACTGGGATTGTTTAGTCTACAGAAGAGAAGACTGAGGAGAGATTTGATAGCTGCTTTCAACTATCTGAAAGGGAGTTCCAAAGAGGCTGGATCTAGACTGTTCTCAGTGGTACCAGATGACAGAACGAGGACTAATGGTCTCAAGTTGCAGTGGGGAAGGTTTAGGTTGGATATTAGGAAAAGCTTTTTCACTAGGAGGGTGGTGAAACACTGGAATGGGTTACTTGGGGAGGTGGTAGAATCTCCTTCCTTAGAGGTTTTTAAGGTCAGGCTTGACAAAGCTCTGGCTGGGATGATTTAGTTGGGGATTGGTCCTGTTTTGAGCAGAGGGTTGGACTAGATGACCACCTGAGGTCACTTTCAACCCTGATATTCTGTGATTCTTCTTGCAGAGGAATTTATACAGATGCAGACATAGGATCTCTCTCACTCCTTTGTCTGTTCACAGCTTCATAAAGGCCCCAATTACTGCTTCCCACCTGGAGGTTTTGCTGATCATTCTATCTTAGTGTTTTTTTAAAAAAAGTCTCTTGTTCTGCTTCTCTTAGCTAATATTGTTCACTGTTTGCCAGGCTTCAGCCTCTTGATCCAGTTCTGAACTTTGGACCTCCTGTCAGGTTTTTGTATACACAGTACATGAATTTTGGCCCTTCAAGCTATATCACTGGAAGAAACATTATGAGCACATTGAATTAGGACTTTCTTGAGGACTGGAACTAGAATGAATAGGCCTGGGCCTGTATCTGGGGTGGTGGTGGTGAGATATAGTGCCACAGTGGATGCTGGAGAAGGGATTATACTGCAATAAGGAGTCACTCTCACATCCAAACGTATTTCACATTGCACATTTGGATGGTGTGGCCTGCTCCACCCCAGTGTGCCCAATGTGCTGTGCGACCAGAACAGGGAGAAGGTATGGCCCTACCACTCTTCACTGGCTTTGGTGTCTGCTTATCCTCCCAGAGATGCAAGAAAAAAGCTATCCTCCTTAGCTCACATGAGATGGGTTAGTGGGGTGTTCTAGCTTATGGACCAGGGTCCTCGCCCAGGATAGGGCTCTGTGGTTAAAACAGTATTGTGCTTGCTTGTAGTACTGATTAACTGCAGAATTTTCTGCAAAGTCTGAAGGTAAATGTCGAGCTGCTTTCTGCAATATGTGCCATGACCTTCCAGCAGAGCTAGCCCCCAGATATGCTGTGCTCTTTTAAAGGGAGATAACTGTGCTGTGCTTCCCCTGCACTCTGGGTAGTATTGTAGTCCTCAGTTATAATGCCTCCAGGTGTACCCCTCCCTCCATGCCTGTCAAGGGCTGTGGTTTGAAGCTGCAGTGTAGCGCCAGATAATTTTCAGCAACTAGAGTAGGTGATCTAATCTCCTTTATTTATCATTGGAATTGAATGGGGAGGGGGAGAAGAGCTATTTAACTATGAAAGGTTCCCCTTTAAATTAAGGTACAATTTCAGAGAAGATGAAGAATGACTGGGTTTTTTTTGAAAAATAGCTTCTTCTTTCAATTATTGTCAGCCCTTTATCTTTTATAAGTATTGAAAGTATTGAATGTATTAAAGGAAAATACAACTGAATACCTTTCAGAGATTCATTATTAGCAGCAATCACTTTTTAACCTTTGACTGTTAACACTGTGGAAATTTGTCTCTGATGTAGGCCTTTAAAGCTATAAAGGTTAATAAAATGTTATTGTCAAAGCTGTATTGTTTTCCATGATGAAATCACTGGAAACTGACAATTGAGTTCTCCAACCAGGGGGCAAAAGGGGAGCATGAGGGGAGAATTACATGTAGATGAAATGTAATTCAAAGCTTAGAGAAATATTGAAGTAGTGCACAGCTGAGCTGCCCTACTCCATTTATGGATTTATTAAGCAACATAGTTAACCAGGAAATTCCTATTGAACATCTCATTTTCAAGGGTGTCCTGAGGCAGGAGAAAGCAATCATTCTACTCAGCATCTCAAGACACAAATCACTGTAACAATGTGGAGTGAAGATCTGAAATGAGACAAAGGAATTTTTCAGGATTTGTGATTTACAGATTTATCAGAATACCTTCATAGCATTAGTCTTATAAAGTGTATTCTCAGACCAAAAATAAAAACCCACAAATCTCTGAAAGCTAGAAAATTGTAAACTAAATGTAAAGTTTTTTAAAAGCCCAACCATTAGAAAGTATGAAAGTACTAATTCAGGTTACCAAACACCTTAACTCTGACCTAATGTCCTGCCATTACATGCACCCTCCATGCAAGTTATATAAAGTGTCAGAGATAAGTATTGCGCTGACATGTTAAAATTACTGTTGTAAAAAGGAACCTAGTGATTAAATAATATGTACAGTGGTATTTTGCATGCAGCTGCTAACAGGTTACATGATATCCTTCATAGTTTATATATCAATGTTAATCTATATTTACCAGAAGAGTACATTGGATTTAAAATATCCATCCCTGGGGAACCCACCCACAGTCAAAAGAGCTGTGAAATGTCCAGAGCCTGCTATGATGAAAGTATAATATGGATGGGAGTTGGACAGGTCTCTTGTCCACATATGAAATGTAATAATAATGCCTTGACTTTATACACCTTTTTACCTTACCCTTGAGCTCTTTTGTTACCAACAAAAGGTAATGTCTTAGGTAACTGTTGTTAAATGCCTATTTCACCAGTGCAGCAGCTGAGGCACAGAGAGGATTCAGTGATGTACCGATGACCATGCAAGATGTCTGTGAGAGACTCTGCACTATTAACTATAGAGAGAATCTGATTATAGATTCTGTAATAACCAAAGTGTCTGAATTCCCTCTTTTGTGACAGCTGAAGCTCATAAACCCCTTTCCATGAGGCAAACACTTAGAGTTGCTGACTTCTCAATGGAATGAGAGGTGGAGGCTGATCTCCAATAGAGCAGGTGGACATTTTTAGGAAGTGGGTGAAACATATGTTTGTGTTGAGTATAATGCATTGTCTTGTATCAACGATGAAGGTGAATTGCAATAAAGGCTGAACCTGGTTTCATGTCTGTAGGGTGCAGAGAGCGTGCAGGTTGTCTGAGATGGAGTACCTTAACTCTATAATACAATCCTTTCAACAATTTTTTTTCTGTGTGTGTAACTTTAACCTTGTGTTTTATTAAATTTATCACCTAAAGAGGATATTTTTCCAAGGCATCTGAGGTATTTAGGAGCATGAGTCTGATTGAAAGTCAGCTGGATTTATCCTTCTAATCCCTTTAGAGGGATGTCTGGGATATTCAGAGATATTTACAGCCTTAAGACCTTCTTAACAAAGATTTCTTTTGTTTTGGGGCTTTCTGTTTTAGAGTGTATTTTAGTGAGATGTCTTTGTACATTTAGTGACTTGAAAAGCTTCATGTTTTTTTGGTTTAGAGCTTGGAAACTTCATGCTGTGTTGTTGGAAGGTGGTAATTTCAGGACCGAACAAAAAGCCCTGCCTCTGAGCAAAGTTAGGGAGGGGCCAAAATAGAATGCTTGAAATGGAAAGATAGGTTGAGTAGATCTTGGATGTTGTCTCTTCATGGTGAAAGGTGAAGCTAATACATATCTCCATAACTTCTGATGACCCAGCTTCTACACTTAGTTACACTGCAATCACATAGGATCACAGCATAAGTCTGAAGTCTAACCTCTGCGAGGCTACATGGGATATAAGCCAGTGCAGAATTTGAATCATTACTTTGGCGCTCTATATGTCTGCATTAATATATGTTTCTTATAAACCAGAACTGATGCAAATGTTGATCAAATGCATAAAGCTGCCCTTATTTCTTTCATCTTCTATATAGACAGGTGGTACTCCAGTAAGTTTGTGTGGGGTTTTTTTATGATAGCTCAAGACCAGAATTCTGTGGTTTAACTGACAAAAAGATGTTAGTGTTACTGATATTAACACTATACACTAAAGTGTAATTAATCTGTACGATAAAGATTATCTTTAGTGTACGGAAATGCAGCTTGGTATTTTGATACGTTTGTTGAAACCACTGACCAAATACATGCCCTTTAAACAAGAGTATTGAATTATTTTCTTTCACTGGATTTGAAGTCATTCTTTCTAATATCTTGGGTTTTCCCATTTTCTTTTTTCTTTCCATTCATCTTGTATACCGTTCTCAATGTTTTCTCCTCATTTACTGCCTGTTAATAGCAATAATAATAAAAACACTATGAATATCCATACAAACTGGACTACAGAGAAATTAACCTATTTATAACAGGAACATATTATCTTTCAGTAATGGTGAAAATGAAGGTTTGGTAATTAACACTTGCATTATAGATCTGAGGAGATAGTTAATTGAAATCATCATCAGTATAGGATAATATTTGGTGACTATATTTCCCTAGAGTGAAAAAGCCTGATGTTAAGCAGGCAGAAAATCTGAAGCTGATTACGGAACTACTAATACTGCAGTTTGTTTTGCAAGTTTTAATTAAAAGATTTAATGTGACAGTTAAACTACAAATCATATTCAGTGATGCTCCACAGTTAACATTTGTTTGCCCATGTAAACTCCATTTTAAAAAGGTAGCTACCACTGAGAATTTTTTGCTCTGTAAAAATAAACAAATGATAATTGTAGTAAATTTGGTCTTTTCAATACCGTATAGCATTTAGGAAAAAAAACAGGTTTCCTGCTGAGAGAATATTAGAAGAAGTTTTTTTGTGATCAGATGAGTATAAACATTCTGTAATATTGGTCAAATGACTAGTTTAGAATGAAATGACAACTTCAAACAATTTTTTGACCCCTCTTCTATTTCTGTGTGACATCCTTGTCCTTATGCATCTTTAACTCTACACATCTTTCTGCTGAAAGGGATCAGCAGCTATTGGAGAGAGGCAAAAAGCACAGGCAAGTGCTTCTGTACAAGAAAATAGGGCGAGTGTATTAGCATTCATAGATTTTTAAGGCCAGGAGGGACAATTATGAGCATCTAGTCTAACCTCCTCTGTAACACACACAGGAAATCCTTCATCCTTCTACATGTAAGCAGTGTCAGGAATGAGATATATTCTGACATCTGGTGGCGAACTATGGGAATTACAGTGAGCCTTGCAAAATAAGTCTGGGGCTGATCAATTTGCATAGACACACCCACTGCGCCTAGCCTGAGCCCACAGCAGCCCACATGGCCACTTCGGCTGATGAGGGAGCCCCAGTTTCTATGTTATTGGGGCAGGAATGATAAAGTGATGTTACTGTGATTATGTGAATGAAGGACTATGGACATGTACTTGGCCCTTGTTATGATGGAGGGACTCGCCATCATCTAGGTAGCACTCACTGGGCAAGGGCCATGCGTTTTCAGAACACTGTGAGATTGAGAGAGGTGATGGACAAGCACCTATACCTTTTGGTGAGGGCTCTGTCTGAGGGCCTCCCAGGCCTATTGCACCCTGCCTCTCTCCACTGTGGAATGTCAGAATTGAATTTTGCTTCCATTAGGAGCCTGGTTCCAGGCTGCTGAGCTGACAATTGCTTTGGGCTCACTGATGCACCTGCACTAAGGCTCCCCTACTGTGAGCTGAAATCACCTAAGAGCTAAAGAAATCACTGAGCACTGTCTTAAGTAGGGGGGCTGGAAAAAGTGCAGAGTGGCTGGTGCAGCAGAGCAGTCTGTGTGTCAGCTAGCAGGACGGCTAGCGGAGTGACTGGTGCAGCAGAGCTGTCTGTCGACTAGCGGAGGTGTTGGTGCTGCGGGCAGAGTGACCGGCGCGGCAGAGCTGTCTGTCTGTCACCTAGCAGAGGCGTGGGTGCTGCGGGCAGAGTGACCAGCGCAGCAGAGCTGTCTGTGTGTCGGCTAGCAGAGCAGCTAGCGGATCAACGGGCAGAGCGGTTCGTAGGACAGCCAGTGGAGCGGAGCAGAGCCGATTGCGGTGAGAGCTGCAGCGGAACCTCACGGAGAGGCGGCGCAGTCGGCCTCGGACCACGTAAGGTGCCCCGTGCCCTACCCTCCATCTCCACCCAGGCTGGAGGTAAGACTCTGCCAATTGACTTTTGAACTCTGCACGGACCAAGGACAGAGACTCTTGGGCTGTTGGACTTTTGGGACTATTGAGTGACTTTTTGGGGTTGTGGAACTCAAGAGCCAAAGGGAAGGCCACGGCCTATTTGCTGGGAGGGGGCTTCTGGTTCATGGTTTGGTTTATTAACCTTGTTTGTGGTGTTTCCCCAATATAATGCCACATTGTTTCTCCCTGTTATTAAAAGGCTTTGGTACACTCAGACTCTGTGCTTGCGAGAGGGGAAGTATTGTCTCTTACAGACGCCCAGAGGGGTGGTATATGGTTGTCCCAGGTCACTGGGTGGGGGCTCGAGCCAGTTTTTGTATTGTGCTATTGGAATGGAACCCCTGGATACTGAACCCGGCCCTTGTTGCTGCCAACTCTGATGGGCAGAAGGGTTACATACAAATATTGTAGATTTGTGGACAGTTATGGTGTAAGGCTGAAATATATAGTCCTAAGCCATTCCCCTTTGCAGTTCCTGGAATAGGGGCATGCCCGAGGGTGAATGAGGGAGAATGAATGCTGAGCAGACCAGATGAGCCCTAGGTAAGGATGTAGAAAGTTAGATCAACACTTGGGGTTATTCAAAAAATTTTATGTCAAGGACCATTCCCACCCTCAGAGGAGCCCAGATTGTAGGAAACACAAAGATAGCACAATAAAGCTACATTCCCCACCCCACCACAGCCCCACACACTTTCTGTGCTGTAAGTCTTAAGAGACACAAAACAGACTGAGGCTTATGCTCTTTAGCTTAACTACTGAAAGGGTTCTTGTTACATACCTATTCTTATTATTTATTAGCTGTCCAGCACAAGCAATGTAATCAGCATTGTTAAAGAAACACAGGGAGATATGGTCCCTGCCATGAATAGTGTACAATCTTAGACAACACAGAGAACCAGAGAGAGGGTCTCTCTCAAACATATAACTACCACTTCAGTACTGCAGCGTGATATGCTCACTGAAATCTACAGTTATGTTACTTTTTTTTAATTGGATTTGATTAACTATCAAAATTTTAGACCAAAATATTTATTAAAGTGGGAAGTGATTTTATGTACTCAGCTTGAGAAACTTTGAAGGACTTGATTTTCAGAATCACCCACCCAGTGGAAATCCAGGTGTTTCATGTTGGGCACTCAGAAACTGAATTACCTCTCTGTTACTTGAGAAGTTGATAACTAGCATTAGCATGGACCAGTGGTTAGAGCAGGAGGATGGGAAATCAGGAGCTCTGGGCTGTATTCCTGTATCTTCTACTGATTTGCTGGATAACTTGGGGGTCGGAGAGAGATGCTTTGTGCTCAGTTTCTCCATATTTAAAAAGGGGAAATGAAATTTCCTCTTCTCTTTATAGTACAATGCTCATTTCTGGTACTATATAAATAGCAATATAAAAAGCAGTTTCAGGTCCTCTGAAAAAGGTGCTGCATATGTGCTAGGTATAGTAATGAGTTGAGTAGTAACATTTAGTTGCAGTGTTTTTAAAATAAAACCAAAGACTTGTTAAACTGCCCCAAATTTGGACAGAGGCTATAGAGAATACTGTTAAAATTAACCTTAAAATTTGTTTGGTCCAAGAGTGTTGTAAGTGCTATGGGATCACTTTTTCAGCTGAGTCAATTAAACAAGTGGTTAGAGAAACCATCTGAAATTAGCTTCGATTAACTTGACAGTTATAAATGAAGTGGTTATAGATTATGGATCACTTGCTCCCAGGGTGTAGTGGGGTGACTACCCCGCTCCTGAAAGAAAAGGGGTTAAAACAGCCTTGGGAAGGGCTGTGGCTAGGGGCAAGCAGCTCCCAGGTTGAGTGAGGAAGCAGCCGCAGCTGCGGCGAGCTCAGTCAGGGCCCAGCTGGCCCTTATAAGAGGGCAGTGGGCCAGAAGCCACAGAGTCCCCTCTAGCTGTGGAGGCAGACTGGCCTGGCTGCTGGGGATTTTAAGAAGGTGCCTGGGGTGGAGCAGGGCTGAGGGGGAAAGGCCAGAGTTGCTGGGGAGCTTCAGGCTGGCAATTCCCCAGGCTGCAGGGCTTGGTCTGTGGCCAAGAAAGGGTAGTGAGGCAGCCTATGGGTAGGCAGAGGCAGCAGGCCAAACCCTCCTTGCCTATGATGTCTGGCTTAAACAGACTACAGTCGGCCCCAGTGAAAGGGTGTTTGATGGTGACTGGCAGTAGCCCATAGGCTGAAGCAATGTGGGGATAGTGAGCGGGGGTTCCCCAAGAAGAGGAGACCCAGAGAGACTGTGGGGATACTGCAGAGGTGCAGCACTCCAGGGAAGAGGGCACCGGGGTCTGGGAGGGACACGGGGCCAGCGGCAAGCGAGACAGCGGCCTGCATCGGGCGCTCCAGACACTGGAAGAGCTAATTCCTGGACAACCAGCAGGAGGCGCCGCAGGGGTGAGTTGCTAGCAGGCTACATAGGGCTATCAACAGGGAAAGTTCAGGGAAAACGGGCAGCCCTTTTCTTATTTCAGTGGCCACCAGAGTATCCCTAAATGACACGAGCTCTTACTATGAAACAATATTTTGGGAGAGCTCTTAAGTTAATTAGTAATTTTGGTTTCCCTCCTGAGTGGGCTGGGATGAATTTTTCATCAACTCTGCTGACAGAGGTTCCACAGTGCTATATTTGGGCTATCGTTTTATTGTCTGGTTTTGTGTACTCTGTTTTCTGTAGAACTGGTATTTGTTATAGTATTCAGGGAAATATGAAAAATAGAGGGAGCAATTTCCACTTTATTGCTAGATTTTCAATATTTTCCTTTGTTCTTATGAAGTGTGTGTGTGAGAGCAAAATGTGCATCTTGGTAGTTCTGTGATGGTGTTTCTATGTTAACTCTTAAAGTTGGCTACAAAAGTATTCCAAACATTCTCTCTTTCTCAGGAACTAGCTAGATACTTAATGCCAGCATTATTAGTAACTGATTATATACCTTTCACTACCCTTCCTGCCCAGTTTTGTTTACATATTGTATATAAGTTAAATATGGTCCTGTTCATGGGTGAGTGCTCTCCGCTCCAATTCACCTTTAGGGGAGTTAAAGAGGGCTCTGTATCATCAAGGACTGGACTCTTAACAAATTAGAAAGAATAAGGTCTGGAAAGTAGAGGAAAGTTGGTCTTATGGCTAAGGCACTGTCTAGGGACTTAAGATGTTCAGGTTCAGTTCTGGGCTATATCACAGACTGCCTGTTCTGACCTTGGAAAAGTCAGTCAGACCTCAGTCCAGCAAAGCACTCAAGATTAGGCTTAACTTGCCTGAAACTAGGCCTTACTCAGTTTGTACCTTGGTTCTCCACCTGTAATATGGGAATAATATTATTTCCCTATCTCACAGGAGTGGTAATAAATTGGTTAATGTTTGTAGGGTTATTTTACTACCTATATAGTTAGAAATGATAAGAATAGCAAACATGGAGAACTAACATCAGAATGTACAAGAAGCTGAAATCGGAGGAAATTGTTCAAGGTCATAGGAATATAAAGGTCAGCATCTTGTGGGGCCTCTAACCTATCGAGTAATATATTGACACAGCAGGTTGACATTGATAGCATTGCTGAATGGGTTATTTGCCTGAGAGTTCATAAAAGATAATGGTGGGGAACAGATGTCAGAAACACATGGATTTCATAGGGAAGGAAGAAACACTGAAAGAAATGATTACACGAGAACAGGTGATTGTAATTTAGAATCTCTGCAGACTGACACAGTTATAGGATAAGATGAAAACAGAATTCAGAAGAAAGTGACAAAGGAACATGGAAAAACTGCAGTAGCTCTTACTGTATAGTGCTTGTTTGATCTCTATTCTTCGAGTATGATCTACTGTGTATATATATATACATATATAACAGGCTAAACCCCAATTGTCTTCTGTGAATAATCCCATTGATTTAAATGTTGCATGATCCCATAATATTTAAATTAATGGGCCCAATTCTCAGTCGTTTTACACCAATGAAAAGTGCAGGTAAAATGCTACTATTATGATCTTCATTGGTATAAATGGCTACTCAGAGGGGAGTGCAATGGAGAATTGGCCCCAATGCATGAGTAAAATGAGCAAAGTTTTGAATAATTATAATTTGGCCTAGGGTTTAACTCTGTGCTCAAATGCTTTCAGAATTAAATAGTGATGAATTAGAGCAGATGGAAAGACTAAAATTAAGAAGTGTGGCCAAGAAGAAGAATACAAAGGGCATCATTATGGAGGACTGATAAGTATGAAAACAATTACATTCTTTTGTTTTTCTTTCTTTCTATGAGTTCCTGCAGCAGGTGCACACACATTGCCTCTTTCCCTGTTTGATTCAGAAAATCAGGAAAAATTCAAGTAGGCAAATGCCTAAAGAGGCATAAGAAGTGGAGTTTGGTGGTTGCTGGACTACTACAAACTGGCAGAAGCAGATTACCCAAGCTTTACAAGGAGCACAGTTGCTTCAGGTTAGTAAATGGGATCTTTAGACACAGGAAGCTCTGCAAGAATGGAAACTGCAGGAGATGGGATCCAGACAGGGAGGCTCAGTTAAGTGCTGGCTAATGAGCCTCATCTCATTTCAGGTTAAGATCTATGTGCTTTTAATTTATATGGTCATCTGTGAGTATATGTGCATGCTTTGCTTTTTAGTTCCAGTTCCTTTTCCTGAGGCTGTATCTAGAACATCTCTTGTACTTTGACTAGTCTGAAGCAGCGTCCGGGTTCACTAATCCCCCATGCCCATAATTTCCCCAGGTATACTTTCAGGGGAAGGATCACTTGATGATTATCTGTTCTGTTCATTCCCTCTGGGAAACCTGATACTGTACTGCCTTAGCGGGAGCATTTTAGTAATAGATAACTAGCACTGGTTATGAAAGGTGTGATGAAGAGCAAAAAATAAATTCTGGCAGTATGCCATTACAAGAAAAGTTACCCTCGTGATGTACAAGATCCTGTAATGTGGCATACAGAACATGTGCCTGAGCTACACCCATAGGCACATTGTTTATCTTCACTTTCCATTCTTACACTGAGTGAAACTAAAAAGGATCTACAAACTCTGTCCATTCACCTCTGACCCAGATTTAAATTTTGCATGGATAACAACCTTGACCAGTAGAAATATTTCCATGATTTTCATTAAAATTCTAAATGTAAAAGTTGGGTTTAACTCTGAAACACTGTCCTGTGGTGCCTGCAATCCAAACATTGACATACTAGGAACCTGGAAGTGAAATTCACTATAAACAAAAATGAAGCTAATTTATTTGATTTTTCATTTTTTAACAGAAAATAAAACATGGTTGAAAGTAAATATACACTAGCAAATAATGGTGAGAATATACTAGTTTTAAATTGACAGGACTTATGTATGTGACTCTCATTACACAGTTGAGTAATCCCATTGACCTCAGAAGTGTTTGCTAGGTCAGGTCTATAATGGGAACTTGGTCATCAATTAGTGCATGTCATGATTTACATTATCACAGTCCTCCTTAAACAGGGGATGTTTATTAAAGAGAACAATTACAAGACATAAAAAGGCTTCTCTTCAGCTTAAGGTCCAAATTTGTTTTCCATGTTTATCAATGACTATATCCTGTTTGGAATGCTATACAGTGCACAGAGACATCGAAAGGCTGAGTATGATGTTGCAAGTAAAGATATAATTATAGGGCAGATAACTGAAAAGCAGAATTCTCTGCAGGGCAGGACTCTTTCTCAGAAAGCCAGCAGGGAATCAAGGATATCTGCATTACAACAGATACACATGTACACTAACTCCTACCTGATTTGCAGAAAGCCTAGAAAACCCTACGTTTCACATTCTTAAAATCACATCACAGATTACTCCTTTTTAGCTTCTTCCATTAGTTCTCAACCCTTAGTCTCAGATGTGTGACAGTGACCTTTAAAATGGTGGCAAGCCAAGGAATCAAAATAAGAGACATAAACCCTAGCAAGCAGCTTTTAATAATGTGAGATGAGTTACTTTCACTTGCATTAAGATTTCCAGAGCAGTTTCGTGATTTAACTTCTTTTCAACCTCAAAAAGATGGCATAGAAATGGGGAGTTTGTCTGAGATCAGTCTAAACTGAGAGATGCCTCCTAGTTAAGGGCAGTTCTCTTCTGTTTACTAGTAAAGTAGCCTTCCATCACGTTAATTTCAAGCTCAGTTTACTTCTGTTTAGTATGCCCTGATTTATACTTGAGTGGTACAATTTTTTTCATTACTTGTCAGGATTGCCTCCCCACTCTGAACTGTAGGGTACAGATGTGGGGACCCGCATGAAAAAAGAAATACCCCCCCACCCCCAAGGTTATTTTACCAGCTTGGGTTAAAATGTTTTTCCCCAGAACACAACTTCTTCTGTGTCTGGACTTAGTAGGTGCCACTATCAAATGAGAATGTCTCAAAAACTATTGGACATGGGCCACTTGAAGCCCCTCTTTCTCTTTCCACAAAACCCCCAAACTTCCTCCTTCCCTGGGATGCTTGAGAGAAAAACAAACAAACCTCACCTGCTCCTGCGAGACGTGCCCGATCTAAAACCAGGATCTTACACAATGGAAAACAAGCAGTCAGCTTCTTAAAAGAAAGATTTTAATAAAAGAAAAAAAAAAGAAAAAGAAAGGAATAAATCTCTTATAACCATCAATAGAACAGCATCTACCATAATCAACAAAAGGATTCAGAAACCAAACCTCTCCCCCGAGGCAACTTTCTCCCACTGTTGATATCTCTGCTGAATCTTACAATATCAAGAAGCACCCAGCCAACACTCACCACTGAGAACCCTCCAAGTGTTAAAAAGAAGGTAAACTTACTAACTACAGTACTTGATAGAAACTTATAGTTATAGTGAAAGACATAGCTGTGTTCATCCCATAGCCGAGTTGAACGGAGAGAAGACCCAGAGAGAAACTGAAACTCAAAATCCTTTGTCTCCTGAGGGATTTCTCATTGGTCAGTTGTCCACCTCTCAGGTTACCTTTAGCTTAACCCCTTACAGGTAAACACTAATTCAAGGCTACTTCATACTTATGACATTACTGACTGAGGGTTTCTTCTGAAATCTTGTTTGTTTGATTTCTGATACCTTGCTGTAGTAATTTCACCAAGAGGGTGGACAAAATGCTGCATTATATTACAGGGACACCTTCTAATGATTGTGTTACAAACTCAGGATAAACAGCAACATGCTATTCAGTCCGTTCTATTACGTTTTATTTCCCCTCCACAAGCCTATGTGGTGCACTGTGATATAGTTAGGGACCTACCACATTCACGGTCAATTTCACAGTCATAGGATTTTAAAAATTGTGAACTTCATGATTTCAGCTATTTAAATCTGAAATTTCACGGTGTTGTAATTGTAGGGATCCCGACCTGAAAAAGTGTGTGTGTGGGAGGGTGGGGAATTGCAGTACTGCAACCACAGCGATGGTGCTGCCTTCAGAGCTGGAGAGCTGTGGCTGCTGGCCAGGAGCATACCTCTGAAGGCAGAGCCACTGCCAGCAGCAGCTCAGAATTAAGGATGACATGGTATGGTATTGCCACCTTTACTTCTGTGCTGCTGCTAGTGGGGTGCTGCCTTCAGAGCTGGGCTTCTGGCCACTCTCCAGCTACCCAGCTCTGAAGGCAGCATGGAAGTAAGATTAGCAACAGTGCGACCCCCTTAAAATAACCTTGCCACCCACATGCAACTCCCTTTTGGGTCAGGACCCCCACTTTGAGAAGCACTGTCTTCCCCCCATGAAATCTGTATAGTATAAGGTAAAAGCACACCGAAGACTTGATTTCATGGGGGAAGACAAGATTTCATGGTCCATGATGTGTTTTTCATGGCTGTGAATTTGGTAGGGCCCTAGATATAGTCAATGTGTACTTGGTTTCAGTTGCAAAATTCCTAAAATAGAATGTTTGGTAAAAAAATAAATAAGTACAAGTGTGAATTTAAACTAGCAGCTGAGCTTTGCTTTAAATTTGCTGCTTGATACAGGGGATGGAGATTCAAATGAACAGCTAAATTAAAGGACCGGCAGAACCCTTGTGAACACATTCTGTGTCTCACATAGGCTAATCACTGGTTAGGAATCTCATATTCTGCAGTCAGATTCACGGTCCCTCCTCAACTCATGAGCGTGTATATAATAAGTACTGGATTGGGTTTGCATGGACTGATTCAAGATAGGGCCTTATTAGTTACTTTGGCCCCTTTGGTTCCCCTCTTCATCATCATCATCATCATCATCATTATGCCCTCCACCCCTCTCAGGCTATGGGCCGCCAACAATAGATTGCCAGAGGATTCTGTCCTGGGCCATTCTTTCAAGTCAGTGCAAAATATCTCCCCTAACCCAGACCACACTCCTTAAACTCCTACCTAAGATCTTAGCAGCTCTTCCCTTCTCCTTATACCCCTTCAGTCTTTAGTGGCTCAGCCCTCCTCTCAGATGCTCCACAATTCCCTGGTAACTGCCCTTCCCCTCAGTGCCAGTGTCTAGCTGCCTTTGCCTACACATGGTGATGGTTGGTGAAGACTGCTTCTATCATCATCAGCTGCTCCCCAGTAGGTAACTGCATTCTTCCCTGTATTGCTCCACCAAAGGAAGTGGAGGACAGCTGACAGACAGGGGAGTAGCTTTAAAAAAGCTGCCAGGTACTTTATGTTCTCCCAGGCAGCAAGAGCTTCCTACAGACAAGGCACAGACTTGGCATCTTTTCCTCACCACAGCTTGTTCTTTTCTCCTCTCCCCAAAATCTCACTCTGCTTCTCTCCCTATGGGCTAATCACAAACAGGGGAAGAGTCATGCCTGAAGCCTGACTTTCCCCATGTATAGTGGCAATTCCTCCTAGGGTCTTCTGGACTCATGAGTCCCCAAGCACCACTGGAGCTGCAAAGGTGAAATCTGACCCCCATTCATCAGTGGAAAAGGAAATGTACTCCCTAAGAAACTGCTTGCCAGCCAGAGCACTCAACGCTTTTTCACATTGCTGGTATCATGAAGGAAGTTAAACTACATCTAGAATAGGCAGTCTAGCATTGTAAATGCTGATTTCATACTATTTCCATAAAGATCAGTGGAAAGAAGTGGGGCACAATTAAAATTGTTTTGTTTCCCTTTAATATTCTCCAAAACTTATAAATTCGCTCTTGAGAGCCAGACACAATAAATAGAAGGTGCTGTAAAACTGGCCAGGTTAGGGGGCAGACAGCCAAAGTAATCTTTTCAATTCCATACATTGCTAATAGGACGTACAGACACCTAATATGAGAACATTTTCATATTGTATTAAGGAAACTTTGCTGACACAATGAGTTCTTCCTACTTAGGAACTGAACTAGCCCATGCTCAGTATTAAGAGCCACATGGCTATGGGCCTAGGGGTTTCCTAAGTGAGAGGTGCAGGTTGTGCGCTGGTGCACACTGTGGTGTGAGTGCAACACACCCACCAAAAACTGGAAATTGCTTTTATGGTGTAGGGCTAGACAAAATACCTTAGCTGGAGTTTCAGCATGTGGAATTTCTGCTGTTTTCCCCATCTCTATTCAAGATAGACCAGATTGGTAGACATTTTATTAATAAGTACAATCTAAGAGAATGAGATGGGGAGAGTCTCTACACTCATAGGTTTTAAACTTCAGCTGACTCATTGCACACAGAAAAAAAATAGAAGCAACATTACCTGCCATATAAATCTGAGGGAACTTAATATTCTGTTGTATATTTTATGTTCTATGGTAATCATTACCCTGAAAACAGGGGCGGACTCTTTTTACACAGTGCTTTAAGGCATTTCTCTTTTTTAAAAAAGTCCAAAACAATCAAAGGGTAATGTGATTTTATGCAAACCACTTGCTTGTCGCCTTCCGTTAGACAAAATGCTTTTGATGGAATTGGGGAAAACTTTTCAACCTAATGCAAGTCAGTGTTTTCATAAATATTGGAACAAGGATAGAATCTAAAAACAAACAACATTTAATCTGGACTAACTCTTGGTGTCTGGATCGTTCAGTGGCAGCTTTTGGCAAATATTAAATAATTAGGTTTTGAAATGTGAAGTGTTAGGTGGTTTTAATTAGACATGTAAAGCACACACTATTTTGGTTTTTTGGATGGATAAGCATGGCTCTTTGAATCAGGTTTCTGGCATTAATAGTCATGCTTACATGGTGAACATTCACTTTCCATTGGAGCTGGTTGGAGAACGGAGAAAATTTGTCATTCCACCCCACAAGAAAAATTATTTAAAAAATTTAAAAAGTCAGCCAGTTTTTTCTATGAATATTTACTCTCAACTAAATGTGCTGTTCCCGCCAATGTTTCTGCCCAACAAATTTGTTCACGGGAACATTCACAGAGAGAGAACAGAAAATGGTTAGCAACCGATTTAAAGCAAAATTTTTAGTGTGAATGTTTATGGACAATTTGGAGAGGGGAATATTGCTCACATCTACCCATTAATAGACTTAATTTCAGCAAAGGTTTTTGCCAAAGGGGGAAAAATGAAAGTGCCATAGATTTCCAGTTGCTATAAGACTGATCACTGTTGTCTACCATTGTCATGTAGGAACATGGTTAAATAAAGTCATTTATTATTGGCCTATGATATTGAAGTACCCCTGGTACATGGCTCAAGGAAATACAGGGATTTCAGTACTCAAAACAGGAAATTTGAAAGCTAAGGTTCCCATAGTAACATTGATTCTTGGGGAAAACTGAAAATTTTGTATAATGTACATTTAGTGCAGGAAGCTGAGCTCTCACATTTCTTAACTGAGTTATAAAAGTTGGGTGTCTGCATTCTCATTCTTATTAAAAGGCTGCATCATCACTTCTGTGCAGTTTAGTTAGCTCTTACTAATAGTTTAAAATGATTATTTAAATTGCTGAAATACTAGAAAGTATGTTACTATTCTGGACTGCCTTGAAAAAGTGCTTCAAAAACTCCAATTTTTAATGTGTAGTATTGTTCTAGCACAGAGCTGACAGTCACTAGTACATTTTCTGGCGATTGCCAATTTTTTTCCTACAGAATCTCAGCTTTTAGTTTAAAATAAGTTTGTAGTATTATGGTTGCAGAGAATATTCTCACAATGAAAACCAATCTGGGGATGTGTGCCTGAGTCTGCAGACAGCCTGAAACAATTGCTCCGAATGCTGTGGACTGTCCCATGTAAAGTACATCTCCAGGGAGTATCAACACTGTGATGACAATGTAAACACCAGCATTATTTACTTTATTAAAGCATACACAAAGAGAAGAGAGAATTTTTTTTGAAGGCAGTGAAGTACCATCACATTTTTTTACAGACTGATTACTCAAAGTAACAGATCTGTTTGGGCAATACTTCTGGGTGGCTTGCTTCTGCTTTCATTCTCATCTTCACCATTTCTCTGTGTGTTCTATATAAAAAAAGAAGCAAATCTATGCTGCCTTTTCCCCTGCCCAGGAGCTAAGATGATTCCCGAAGATTATAAATATTTTGGGGTTCTTTTCTCATAGCTCTTGGAACTACTATGGAAGCCACCTATGATTTTAATTCATATTTTATTCATAAATCACCTGTCAGTTACCAATGCACTACTTTGTGTCATCAGAACAAAGTAAATGTTATTGTTATAGTTTGTAATCCCCTTTTAAGAATAAAATAACTTGAGTAAGCATAAATAAGTGGTAATGGCCTCTTGGGATGTACTGAGTTATATTCTGAATGGACTGCTCTAATGTAATTCCTGTGCACTGTACTTAGTGGTTACACAAGTCAGTCTCAGTGCATGTGTTTATGTATATTTTATACTGCATAACTTAGGGATATAATATTAAATATACTGAAATAGAATTAAGCAGCTTTATGGAAATCATTGCTCTCTAGATCATTTATGGGATGTCACTGACTTTTCACCCAGATGCATTTCTACATCTTTGGTAAAGTGCTTTTTTGTTATTGTTCTATTTTATTCATGTTTAAGGGAAGCATGAGGAAAAAGAGGAAGTTCATGGGACCAAGAAAGAGAATGAGGTCTAATGCACTAGTGATTGCAGGGTTGTATGTGGGAAAAATTAGGTTAAGAAAAGGTGGGGAAAGAAGGTAAGTCTAAAATCATAGAATATCAGCCTTGGAAGGGACCTCAGGAGAGTCATCTAGCCCAACCCCCTGCTCTAAACCCTCAACTAAATTATCCCAGCCAGGGTTTTGCCAGGCGTGACCTTAAAAACCTCTAAGGAAGGAGATTCCACCACCTCCCTAGGTAACCCAGTCCAGTGCTTCACCACCATCCTAGTGAATTTTTTTTCCTAATATCTAACCTGCCCCCAACCCCCAGTGTAGATTGAGATCCCTATTACTCCTTGTTCTGTCATCTGGTACCACTAAGAACAGTCTAGTTCCATCCTCTTTGGAACCCCCTTTTAGGTAGCTGAAAGCAGCTCCCCTCAGTCTTCTCTTCTGTAGACTAACCAATCCCAGTTTCCTCAGCCTCTCCTCTTAAGTCATGTGCTCCATCCCCCTAATCATTTTTTTTGCCCTCTGCTAGACTCCTTCCAATTTTTCCACATCCTTCTTGTAGTGTGGGGCCCACTGGACGCAGTACTGCAGATGAGGTCTCACCAATGCTGAATAGAAGGAAATGATCACTACCCTTAATCTTCTGGCAATGCCCCTACTTATACAACCCAAAATGCTGTTAGCCTTCTTGGCAACAAGGGCACGCTGTTGACTCATATCCAGCTTCTTGTCCATGTAATTCCTATGACCTTTTTTGCAGAACTGCTTCCTAGCCACTCAATCCCTAGTCTGTAGCAGTATATGGAATTCTTCTTTCCTAAGTGCAGGCCTCTGCACTTGCCTTGATGACCCTCATCAGATTTCTTTTGACCCAATCCTCTAATTTATTTAGGTCCTTCTTATCCCTACCCTCCAGCATATCTACCACTCCTCACATGAATGAAAAGGTGCAGGCAACTTTACTAGTGTGTCTCAAAAGGGAAAATAATTGACCCAGTCAATGATGATTTTAAGGAGGTTAGAACAGAGGCCCCATGATCTCTCTCGGTAGCTTCAAGTGCACTCCACAGATCTCCAAACTTTGCCCACAATTCTGAGCTTTTTAACTGAATGAGCTGCATCTCGAAATCTTCAGCACCCATCCATTAAAATACAGACAAATCCAAGTTGCTTTCACTGAACTTTTCAGGTTTAATTAGAAAAGAAAGCATTGGGCCGAATTGCTGGACTCCTCATGATTCTGTCTTGTGTAACCCAAGTTACACCTCACTTAAAAACTACTTGCATATAGAATCAGACATAAAATACAGAAGTGTCACAGCACACTATTACTAAAAAATTGCTTATTTTCTCATTTTTACCATGTAGATATAAAAGAAATAGATTGGAATATAAATATTATACTTAAATTTCAGTGTGTAGTATATAGAACAATATAAACAAGTCATTGTCTGTATGCAATTTTAGTTTGTACTGACTTAGATAGTACTTTTTATGTAGCTTGTTGTAAAACTTGGCAAATAGGTAGATGAATTGATGTACCCCCTGAAAAACCTCTGCATATCCCCAGGGGATTGCATACCCCTGGTTGAGAACAACTGGACCAATAACCTCTTGATGTCCCTTCCAACCCTATGATTCAATGAAGTCAGTGGAGCTATGTTGATTTACAGCATCTGAGGAACTGTTCACAAACATTAGACAGACACACTCACTGACCTATTTTGGGAGTGGGTTGTATTTATTCTGGTTACTCCTAATCACTGAAATCCTTAGCTGGTTCTATTCTGTGTGATTCAACTCCCTTTGTAGCCTGGGATACAGAAGGCACTAGGGTCAGCTTGCACTTTCATGAATGCCTTATTTTCCTTTCTCCTCCTCCAAAACTGAGCACCCCTTATAGAAATCTTCTGAGTATGTTGCCCTTGAATGGCAGGTGTTGCTGACGAGAGTAAAAGGCACATTTTACCTTTCTTTTGACAGAGAGTTGGATTGGGTGGTTGTGCTTAGTGGTTGGAGAAGGAGTAGGTAGTCAGAAATCAAAGCCAAGGGACAGAGCTAGAGCTAGAGTCAGAGTCTAGAGCCAAAGGATAGAGTGAGTTAGAACCCAGTTTCCTGGAGTGAGGCAAGGCAGAGGCTATTACAGCCATGGGTGAAAGATTTGCGCAGCCACTGAACTACAACTGCTGCTGGGGTCAAGACTGCCTGCTGACTCTTCCAACCAGTTAGGTGGTGTAACCACTCAGGCAACCAGTCACAGGCCAGCTGTGCTTGTTAGGTTGCCTAGAGACCGGTTCTGCTGTAGGCTCCAATTCCCGATGCCCTTGCGAAGAGCATTGCCTTTGCTGAGCTCAGAGACCAAATGTGAAATCTGAGCTCATATTTCCTCAGATGATAAAACTCAGCTCTATGCTGGTCACAATTAAAAGTCCAGCATTTACCGACTGTTACCATCCCTGTCTAAGAAACTGCACTTATTTCCTTGTTCTAAATATAGGGACCTGAGGAATTTCAGTCATTGTAATATAGTAAATGTTGGTTAGTTGTTGTAAATTTCAGTGAAGTAGGATTTCTAATGAGTTTTAGGCACTTCATGTTTCTGGATGGGTTGGAAATTTCAGTGAGAACAGCCGTTATCCCAAATGCGGTCACTTCCATTCTCAGCCAAGTATAGAATTGCAGTAACATACACATTCTTGTTTATCTGCTTTCTGCACACAATTACCACATTCGAACTCTAGACAGCATCGACTACTTAGCCATGTAGGGCTCAATTCACACTGAAACACACCAACTGAGGCTTTGCTGAAGTAATTTGAACTACATTGGTCCATTCAGCTTGCCACTTTACTCTTGGGATCAGCTCATAATTGTCCCATCTACCTAAATTTTTTTTTTATTTTGTTATGTTTATAGTACAAAAAGGAGCCAATCCCAAACTGGGTGGGGGCCCTTGGTGAACTCTTAAAAAATACCTGTCATATAATAAAATAGAATCCAGCAGCTGCGTATAGATAGCACTACTCTGGCAGTAACATAATTGAAGATAATGTAACAAAGGCCGCTAACTAAATCTACAGGAGAGTCTCCTTTACTGAAATCTCCACTTCAGCCCCTTGTGGATCAAGGTAAAAGATGGGTTTTTGTACCATGTCCTGAAAGTTAACGAACTCTAGCTTCTACGGATTGGACTTCCAATTCTGCAATGACTTATGGTCCTGCTGAAGTTGATGGGATTGTGTAAAGATAAGCATTTAGGCCCAGATCTTTAAAGGTATCTAAGTTCCTAACATCCACTAAAATCAGTGTAGGAACCAAATTATCTTTGAGAATCTGGGCCTTAGAAGCAGATTTTTAAAGTTATGTAGGTACCTAACAATGCAAATAGGTGCCTAGTTGGGTTTTTAAAATACTTAGATGCCAAACTCCAGTTGATTTCAGTGGAATTTAGGCACCTAGGGCCTAGATCCTCATATATTTAGGCACCCAACTCCCATAGAAGCCAGTATTTTAAAAGGGAATAAGCCATAGACCTCTGCCGTCCATAGATTACTTCTATAATTTAGTTCATTTAAACTATTAAAAAAAATCTTTGCACCAGTCCCTAATTACTCAGGAAATGTCCAATTAACTTCCAACCTGACTCAAGTGCTTTCTAAGATCAGCCCTACCTTTTGTGACTCATTCCTCCTCAGAAGCAGCTCAAGGAGACAAGGAAACACTTGTTCTCACAGGGAGCTTGCATGCTTCTCCACCCCTTAGCAGTATACTCCCCACACTGGACAGAGTTTTATAGGGCAGCCCAGAGAGCTGTGGTTGCTTGAGCTGAGGCCTGAACCCGCAGCCCCAAGCTGTCTCCTCTCTGTCCCTGAACTGGCTCTAGCACCAGCAAAGGGATGGATTCATTCCACAGTGGTTCCAGACATTAAGTACACAAACTGGGGGAAAACGGAGCAAATATATTTCCTCAAAAGCATCATATTTTCATGAGCTGCTGTAAATATTTTTATAGATGGTTAAATTACGTGGGGTGGGTAGAGGGGAGAGAGAAGCAGGGAATCTTCTCCCGATAATTAACCTAGTCTAGTCTAAAGACTTAATTGACACAGAATATTTATGCAGCTATTATTGTGTGATTTCAGATATTTTCATGAGATCTTGAGGTGCATAATATGTATTGCAAAGCAAGCAGCTGGAAGAGTCACATTAGAGAATTACTAAGTAGCCATACGCTTTGGAACCTTTACTAGCAATCTTAGCAGTAAACTATCCTCTCATTTCTAAAGGGGTCTCCCCCGGATGAGGATTGAAGCCTGCTGGGTAAAACAGTATGTGCAAAACCTTGCACTGCTGCTGATTTTTTTTTTTCTTGTTGAACTTGAAAAACCCGATCCCGAGCTGAATTAGGGGAGCTTTGCAATGTTCTGCTGGTGCAAAGAGACTCCAAAGTAATCATAGATGGACATGAGAGAACCACTCTAGTGTATAGGATTGTCTGTCATCATAAAGTCAATGTACTGTTTTTTATCCAATTAACCCTTCCTGTAGGTGGCATGGAGGTCTTCCTGGCAACACAGGAAACCTCAGGCAGCAACTGGTATAGTTTAGAGTAATCCTCAGGATTAATATAACAGGAGACCTGCTTTGTTCATTGCCAGTAAAGAATTTGGTGCTCTTAGACACCTTTGCACACACTTCTAAAACACAGTTGTTTCAGATGACCCTCAGCCAGAACTAAGAAACAGGGCCTTCGACTCCACTCTCCAGTGCTGTCAACTTGGCATTTTGCACCAATACATATACATACCCACAAGAATGTCATTGCACCCTGAAATTTATAATAAGGATAAACACAGGGAAAATCATTTGACCATGGTGTTGCCAGGTAAATACATTTCCATTGCTAACAGAATTTCCCAAGCCAGGGCACACAGTATTTAAAAGAAAACCACCCTAATCCCACATTTTTCTCTCTCCCCAACTGCCCCTTACAGCCACCATTTCCTTTTCACTAGGGTTTTTGTTTGGTTGAGTTAGCTTTGATTCCATTTTTTTTTGTTGGAATATCAATCTGCAAAATGTTTTGTGTTTACACCCCTTCTCCCACCCCAAAAGGCAAGTAAACATGACAGTAGAGGAATTCTGCTTGCGTTTTGAAGAGTAATGGCTTTGAGGGATTCTGCGTTTGAGAGGCAGCTTGAGTCACGTGCTACAGATGTTGCAAAAGTAAGTGTTCTCTTTTCATTGATTAACTATGGAAATTGGAAGGAGGAGAGAAACAACTGACTAGTGAATAAACTACTCTTGCTGATGGATGGGGCCAGCTGCTTTTTGACGGAACTCTGCATTCTGCCAGCTGAGTGGCATTTCTTAAAAGACAAGATAAGTCTCTCCTGGGGCAGCACTGCCCTTTTCTAGCAGAGAGGCACTCACATTCAATGAAAAAAGGAGAAAAAATATTCTTAGTCTTTTAACTCAGCAGATAAGAGGAACAGGCTGCTATATATAATATATAATAGTGACTAGACAGTGTTGCTTTTGTTGCACCCCCAGTGGAGATTATCAATAAAAATCATTTATATGATACTATCCATTTAAATGGTGTTTGCAAACATAGGTTAAGATATCTTTCCTGACCCAAAGATTTCACCGTCAAAGAGACTGGACAAGACAAGGCAGAGGCCAGCCAGTCAAGTAAAGGATGTTGTAAACATTACTGAGAAAAGGGCAGGAAGGACTGGTTGAAGGAGCAGGCTTTGAGAAGCGTTTTGAATAAGGGTTGAGCTGGCAGTAGGATGATTGGAAAAAAAGGAGGTGGTTCCTGACATAGAAGGCAACCTGATACGAGGTGCAAAGCCCAGAGAGGGAGATGAAAGGAAAAGTAAAGCCAAATGGTTAGGTAGAGCATGGAAAAGAGGATCAGGAGAAGGCAGACCAGAAAGGTATATTGGGCAATACTTTGGGAGGAGGGCAAACTTGCATTTTCTGTGATAAGAGAAAGGAGGGAAGACACAGTGGAAGTCAGGGAAGAGAAGGATGAATGTGGTAATGGAATTAGCCTCTGACTACCTGAAAGCTGGGAGTAGACAGTGGAATGAATCACTGTGTGATTGCCTGTTCTGTTCATTCCCTCTGAAGTACCTGGCATTGCCACTCTCAGAAGTCAGGATACTGGACTAGATGGATCATTGGTCTGACCCGGTCTGGCCATTCTTGTGTTTTTGTGGCATTTGGCCAGACAGGAAGAAGGAGATAGGAGAGGCCAGAAATGAGATTACAGAAAACAAGGTGAAAGTATGGTCCATGGAAATGACACTTGCTTTTGTGTCACCTTTTCATCTTGAGGGTCTTTACAGACTTAAACTGATATACAGATTACTCCCAGAGCACATAACTATAATACATCCACCTCTCTGGAGAAATACAACAGCTTTTAAACTCTGTTTCTCCCAAACCTCTTCCTATATCACTGCTTGTTTGTCATTCTAGTGAGTCATGTCTAAAATTAATATATAAGCTGTTTGGGTCAGGGATCTTGTCTAAAGCATTTAGCATATTTTGGTGCTGTAGAAATAAATAATAAAAATGCTGGAATGTTGCACACAGTAGAATTTAAATGAAATTTCATGTAAAATCAACACTAATTATGAGGGGAGAAAAGACTATCTGCCATAGTAAAACTTAGTGAGCATGGAGAAAATTAGTATGCTAATAAAACAAAATTGCTCTGGTTTTAGACCCTGATGAATTATTACACTATTTCTATAGCATTTGAAGTGTTACTAAGGCTGAATCAAATGGGAGGGGAGAGGGAAGGAAGAAGAACTTTCTATTGATTCAACAGAGATATCTTCAGTAGAGATACAATTAAAATAGAGCTATTTAAGTAAATTTCCTTTCAAGGTAATTGCTACATGGATCCACTTTTGCAAACCTCTCATATGCTTTTAAAAGTTCACTTGCTATTGAAGCACTTACTGCTTGTTCTTCAGCCCTAACTACACGTACATAAAGTTATGTGGGTCTGGGGCTCTTCTATGCCACATCACAGTGAAGGGAAAACCTTTCATTAATGGAGCATTCCTATTTAAATAACGTTTTTTTCTTATACTTTGCTTATCTTTCCATGTGAACCATTTTGTATATGCACTAACAAACTGTACATAATCAATCCCCCTCCGTTTAATATACAGAAACTTTAGTAAGAGCAATCATAGATTACAAATCTTGAAGGCAAGCCAAATAATCAGAACCTGAAATATACCTCTTCACACAACACACAGTCAACCTGTGGAACTCCTTGCCTGAGGAGGTTTTGAAGGCTAGGAATATAACAGGGTTTAAAAAAGAACTGGATAAATTCATGGAGGTTAAATCCGTTAATTAGCCAGGATGGGTAAGGAATGATGTCCCTAGCCTCTGTTTGTTAGAGGGTGGTGATGGATGGCAGGAGAGAGATCACTTGATCATTACCTGTTACCGGTTAAGTTCGCTTACTCCGGGGCACCTGGCATTGACCACTGTGGGCAGACAGGATACTGGGATGGATGGACCTTTGGTCTGACCCAGTATGGCTATTCTTATGTTAAAAAGGAAGAGAGATCTCTTGGAAATAAGCTTCTAGGGAAAATTTTCACAAGAGCCTAAATGACTCTAGGTAGCTAACAGTCATTGAAAATCAATGGGACACAGGATCCTACTAGTAAAATTTTTCAAAAGCACCTACATTATTTCAGTGTCTTAATCCTATTAAAAGGCAATAGGAATGATCTTTTCATCCCCTGCCCATTGACTTTCAATGTGACTTAGATGCCGAAGTTACTTTTGAACCTGGGATGTAGGTACCTTTTGAAAATTTTAGTCTCCATATATCTGACTAAAGGGCCTGATGGTGCTCTGACTTTATACCAGTGTAATTCAAGTGTAACACCACAAAAGTCAGTGGGTCACATTAGCACAAAACCAGTGTAAAGGCGAGGGGAATCAGATCTTAGGGACCAAAAATTCCTGTTTTGGCCTTCATCTTGTGTTATCATTTACACCAGTGCTAAGTACATATAAAATACTGGTAAATCAGCATCGTAGTGGTTTACACCCTGTTTGCACTGGTGTAAACAATTACATATGGGAATGGACAATCAGGCCTTAAGATTTTAAAACATGTGAAATGTACCAGAGTCTGCATGAATTAGACTAAAGTTGTAAGTGCATTTTAAGGACATACTTTGGGATTTTTAACTGGCTCTAAGCAGCAATCTGGCTGGAGAAGGTATATTCAATATAGCTGATAGGAGTCTATGTATTTTCCATTATATTAACATTACACCTTAGTTCTTTAATCCTTTGTCTCCCCCAGTCATCTGGGATGCAGCAGTTTGGGCCTGATTCTCAGTTGGTGTAAATCAGCATAGCTCCATTAAAGTGAATTATTAAGAAATCTTCAAAGATGGGGCAAATTTCACACTGTCAGGAAAAAGTTGCATAGCCAAGGAATAAACTTTATGGCAGATAACTCTTATGGACCAAAGGATTTCATTCAATACCTTGTGACTTCTAGAGGTCCAATATTGACTGAACTTAGAAAATGACTAGAATTACAAAGTTTAGAAAAGTGTTTCCCAATATTCAAATCTCAAGCATGTCAGAATTGTATGTATATGGTAGGTACTGAAGCCAGTATTCAAACTGATGCAGGTTAAAATCAGGAGACAATGCAGCTAGTTCAGAAGAGGTTGAAAGGCCCCATTCCCACAAGTGGGCGATTTCTTTTTTGCTGCTGCATTTTGGCCCCATTGCATTTTGGCCCTATTGCAGTATCTATAAACATGATGCTGGCAAAGCTGCAAACAAAGAATTACAGTAATCCAGTCTGGATGTAACAAAAGCCTGTCTGCATGTAACAAATATTTTCCAAATCCTCCAGAGTCAAGCAACATTTAATCCTTGCTATTTTTGTAAGATGATAAAAAGCTCTTTTGAAAGGCTAGTCCAATGGTTCTAGTGCTTGGAATGCATTTTTAAAAAATAATCACGGCACGTAACAGAGAATGAAACACTTATTCTGGACAAAGGCAATGATAACTTGAGGCACTGCACAGCTTTATTACTTTGCTGGTTATCTGTTCATCCCTGCATGTCTTTTTAGGTCCTACTGAATAGTGCAGTCTTTCAGGAAAAAGGATTTGAAGACTTAGTGATTCGGCCTTATGGTCCTGATTTAATGAAGCTGCTCTTTGTTGGTTGATCCATGTAGGGCTTCAGGGCTGAAGTTGTTTGCATCCAGTGGTTTGGCAGAGGAGGCACACAGTGGGATCAGCTCATGCTGTTTCTGTGCTCACTGATGAGCAACGCAGACCTGCCTCATGTCCTGATTATTCACTGTGGAGAGAACGACCTCAGGCTGCATGGGAGTCAACTTAAGGGACAGAATCCAGAGGGTTGTTAGTTTGATTAGCCAATCATGGCCAGAGGTTTGGTTAGTGTAGTCAGAAATATCATAGTCTCAAGACAGGTGTGGCAGGGAGCTGCAGACCCAGCCTGCATGGACAAGGCTAAGAAGAAAGTGAATAGGGAAGTCACCTGGGTATTCCTTGAGCTAGGGGGTTTCTGTGATGCAGCATAGGGCAGCTGTTACACTCAGCCTGAATTTTTCGGGCATGATGGCATACATTTGTCGGATGGAGGCACTGATATATAGCTACAGAATGTGGGGGGAATGGAATGGGCAGGAGTCATGATACCAGATGGCATGGGGTGGGAGGGGAAGGAGGTGGTGACAAAGCTAGTCCTTGGCAGCCCTGTGGCTCCAATGGTTTTTTTAAAAAGCCTGGAATGTTGGTGATGGGTCTTGGTCACATTGGATAGGATGAGACTATGGCCCAGGGGCAGGACTACATCTTCTGTACCCTTTGACCCCCAGGGAAGGGTGCTGGAACTCAAAGACTGCTGAATCTTAGGGGGTAGGCTGGGTTATACTGTAGGTTTCCTGTAATCCCTGTAAATGGGAACCACATTAAAAAGCCCAATATAGAAGAGTATGGGTGATGGGTGGATTTAATAAAAGAGTGGACTCTTTTTTATTAAATTTCAATACAGTTTCTGGTCTGATACTTAAAAGCCATCCATGTGTCAATTCTCACTTCACTGCAGTCTGCATTAAGCCTCACGGACTTGGGCTGCCTGCCCAGAGCAGTTTACAGGATTGGGACTTTAGATACTATTGTAGGTGCTATAGAGTCATGGAGATGACTTTACAACATCAGGCATAATGAAGAGCTTTGCAAAAGATTCAAGACTCACAAATGGAATGGCTATCTCTTTGTTTAGTAACATCGTTAGCATCAGTTTTTGCTCAGTCCTCTTCATCACTGATGCAGAGTGGTCTGGATCACTTGGTAAATGGGGCACAAGCAAACTTTGGGCATGGTCACTGCTGTATGTATAACCCAGGTTCTAGAAAGCAGGATGAATGCTCAGCCTTGGACATATAGAGTATCAACTGTGACTCTGGGGTCCTCAAGCCCATCACATTGAAATTGCGTTTTCTGGCAAGTTGAGAGAGATTCCCCAAACCCTAAGCTGAGTTGTAACAGCCGCTTTCATCACTATTGGCTATGAGGGTGTGATTAATCATGTCGATGCTAACATAGCTAAACCTTACAAACAAGGTGTTAAATCTCACTTAAATTGGATTTTTGTTATTTTAAATTTTGGTGATCTTCACAGAACACGCATTTCATTAAACTGGGATATGTCATAAGGCTCTAATCTTTCCTCTAATTTTGGCTCTGTGGAGTGTATGCTGCCCTTTGAGTCCATGTTTTATGGCTTACATCTGGGTTTTCCTAGCTGTGCAGATGCCACGGCAGTATACTTATCTTTTCAATTTGTTTCTATATCAGGCTGCTGTGAATTTGCAAAATTGCTTTCTAAGGAATCTGGGTTGGTAAACTTATCAGTGGTTTACAGTCACAGGACACATTGCTGGGGACCCCCAAGGATCATTTCTGGGTCTGGTTCTATTCAATATCTTCATCGGTAATTTAGATAATGGCACAGAGAGTACACTTACAAAGTTTGTAGATGATACAAAGCTGGGGTAGGGGGCATTGCAAGTGCTTTTGAGGATAGGATTAAAATTCAAAATGATCTGGACAAAGTGGAGAAATGGCCTGAAGAAAATAGGATGAAATTCAATAATGGACAAATGTAAAGTACTCCACTTAGGAAGGAATAATCAGTAGCATACATACAAAATGGGAAATGACTGCCTAGGAAAGAGTATTGCAGAAAGGAATCTGCGGATCATAGAGGATCACAAGCTAAATATGAGTCAACAGTGTAACACTGTACAAAAAAGCAAACATAATTCTGGGACATATTAGCGGGGATGAAGACATGAGAAGTAATTCTTCTGCTCTACTCCACGCTGATTAGGCCTGAAATGAAGTATTGTGTGCAGTTCTGTGTGCCACAATTTCAGGAAATATGTGGAGAAATTGGAGAAAGTTCATAGAAAAACAACAAAAATGATTAAAGATTTAGAAAACATGGCCTATGAGGAAAGATTGGGGGGGGAAAAAGGGTGGGGGGGTTGTTTAGTCTGGAGAAGAGAAGACTGAGAGGGGACATAACAGTTTTCAAGTACATAAAGTTTTTTTACAAGGAGGAGGGAGAAAAATTGTTCTCCTTAACCTGAGGATAGGACAAGAATCAATTGACTGAAATTGCAGCAAGGCGGTTTATGTTGAGCATTTGGAAAAACTTCCTAACTCTCAGGGTGGTTAAGCACTGGAATAAATTGTTTAGGGAGGTTGTAGAATCTCAGTCATTGGAGACTTTTAAGAACAGGTTAGACAAACGTGTCAGGGATGTTCTAGATAATACTCAGTCCTGCCATGAGTACTGGGGACTGGACTAAATGACCTCTCAAGATCCCTTCGAGTCATAAGATTCTATGAGGACAGAAGTTCTGAAACTCAAGTGACTGAATGCAAACAGAAGGCATAATATCTGAAACTTCATCATCATTAACTAATGGGACACTTTAGCAATCCAACTTCACAGCAAGAGAATCATTATATCTCCATATAGGGAAACTCTGCAATGCATTGTTTAAATGAATGTGGGTTAATGAAAACCTAATTGTGGAAAATGAGAAAAAATATTCAGTCTTCATTGTAGGAAATGAATTAGAAATAGCCAGCCAGAAGAGGCTATAAAGAAAACAATCAATAGTATTAAAAAGAGAGAAGGAGAATGGCTCATTTTTAGTCTTAATAGAACAAGAAGAAATGTTGCCTTAATATCAGAACCAGCCTTCTGATGAGGTGAAAATTCTATTTCCAAATTTAAAACTGATAGTAAAAATTTAGTTTCTCCATTTAGTTTCCAGTCTTTGACTGAATACATTTAGTTTAGAAGGTTCACCAATGACCCTTAGAGGTCTAATTTAGGTGGTGTTAGAATTACAGCACTGCAGCGTGAGGGTATCAATAATACAAGAAAGAGAACAATTACAGCAATTAGCCATGGCACAGAAGAATGACCCTTCAGTCACTTAGAATTCATTAGCACAGCTAAAGAATTATTGGGTTCCCATAGCCTAGTGCTGTGCTACTTTATAGCAAAGGACTTGAAGAGCTGATATCCAGGAGAATCTTTGTGTAAGCAGAGAGAGGCATACAAATAAAAAAAGCAACAGAGAGGATGTAAGTGAAAAGTGTATGCACAGTGTAATCACATTGGTTTGTGAAGGAATAGCCTAAGCAATATTATGTATAGATTCTGAATTAAAAGAATCATGATCCAATATTATAACCAAGGTGGAAACACTGAAAGCAAATAGAATTCAGAAGCTTTGAGTGACTTCGATATTTTTTTCAGCAAACCCAGGCTTGTGCTGTGGTGGATGGTAAATAACTTGTGTATGAAAAGAATGAGTCCCTGTGAGGAAAAGAATTATATAATGAACAGAAATGGTGCCAAGTCAAAGCCATGGATTTAGCAACTCCTATAGTTGGTGATTGTATTGAATCTAGATCCCAGTTTTGCAGCTGGTGCCCACATTTATAACAGCGCAAATCAAATCTCTGCATCCAACCAGCCTTGAACTTTTGGGGACTGGCAGTCTAGAGGGGGAGCCAAATATGGCTCAGAACATTTGCTAATGATAGAAGCCCTAAGCAAATTTAGGCTGGGGCAATTTTTCTATGGAAAGGGAAAGAAGAGAGAGGCTGGAAACCCACACTGCTTATCTGCATCTCCTATGCAGTCCAAAGCATGCCCCCTGGGAGGTCTCTGAGCCTCAGTATACCTGATGGTATTGGAGGTGGATCACTGCTGGGGAAGGAGTCGAGCATCCATGACTGCATGGAGGCATGGACATTCCCATTGTGGATGACAGATGCATGGGCTGGGTCAGTGGTGGGGGAAAGAGTAATTCAAAGCATTTTCTTTCTGCTCAGCCCCTTGGAAATCCCCAGTGTACAGCCTGACCAGGCCTAGATGATGTGACAAAAATGCCAGAGTCCTGTCTAACACAATGGAGGGATAAAGGCAAGGCTGGTGTAATCAAGGGTAGACTGAATGATTCCAAGAAACAGCTTACAACGTAAGTGGCTAGACAGCCAAGAACAAGCTGCTAGGAGGCATGTTTAGAGTCTGCACACACGACTGCTTTTGAAGGAGACTTGAGGCCAAAAAAATGGTGAGAAACGTCCATTTAGTTTACCTCACATACTAAGACCCCTGAATCACAGCCAACAAGAACATGGTGAGTGTTGTATTCAAAAAGCAATGATAAATAATTGTATTTTATAATGGGGAGACAAATTTATTTAAAGATACTGACTCTATTAAGTGAACAACTGGAGTGAAATTCTGGCAAGAAGCATAAAAGTTAAAGTAACAGGTTATGCTCAGGGGCTAAGAAGTGGAGTGCTCAACTACAACCAATAGCAGCAGATGTGCTTGTTCTAGACAGCTACTACTGCTGAGTTTGTGGGCTGCCACTTCACTATGATGATGATGGGCAATCACTCGTTATAGAGTATGATCATCTTCCATGGGAGTTTTATGGGTCCTCAGGTGGCTAATAAGGCCAATTCTTGAACCACAAGTTCTATTACAATGAGGGCAGATGTTTTCAGGCTCTGCAGGAGGCTGTTGACCATGACTGGAGATGAGTCTCTTCTTCCTCCTGCGCCTCTTGTCCTCTTTGGTTTGTCGGCAAGCAAGTTCAAAATGCAGGGGGCCATCATGTAGAACTTCACTCCATTTTAAGTGATCCTGAGCAAGTGTCTCCAAAGTATCAATGTCAATACTACATTTTTAGGTTTTCCTTCAGCAAGTCCTTATAAAGTTTCCATTGTCCACCCATGTTACGGTACCCTTCTTTCAGTTGAGAGAACAGGTCCTGTTCTGGGAGGTGATGGTCTGGCATCTGTACAATGTGACAAGTCCAGCAGAATTGCTGATGGATGATCATTGCCTCGATACTGGTGGTCTTTGCCTCTTCCAGAACACTAATATTGGTGCGCCTGTCTTCCCATTTGATCTTCTGAATCTTACGAAGGCAGCGTTGATGGTGCTTCTCAAGGGCTTTCAAGTAGGTCTATAGGTTGTCCAAATTTTGGACCCATACAACAGTGTTGGGAGAATAATGGCGTGAGAAACAAGAAGATTGGTGTCTGTTCGAATGTTGTGATCTTCAAAGACAATGTGCCATAAATGAAAAAGAAAAACTACACTGGCACAGCTCAGGCGATGTTGAATTTCTGCATCAATATTTGCCTTGGATGAAAGATGATCTCCAAGGTAGAGGAAATGATCAAAATTCTCCAGTGCCACTCCATTAATTTTGATACAGCGGGCATGTAATACCTCATTTGGGGAGCACTTTAGTATTCTTGATACTAAGAATACTATACAAAACATGCGTAAGTATCACCAAACACATTCAAGATAGTTTGAAGATCTTTCTCAGAGTTGGCAAAGATTACGTTATCAGCATACTGAAGTTCCACAATAGATGTCGTGGAAATCTTATTCTTAGCTTTTAGCCTGCTAAGCCTGAACAGCTTTCCATCCATTCTGAAAGTGATTTCAATGCCAGCTGTAAATTTCTCAGCAATTAGGCAAAGAATGATGGCAATAAAAACTGCAAACAAGGTTGGAGCGATGATACAGCCCTGTTTGACTCCTGTTTGTACTTTGAAAGGTTCACTCTGGGAGTCAGTGCTGCACAGAACAGTTGTTTTCATGTTATCATGAAGCAATTTAAGGACATTGATGTATTTATCAGGACATCCAATCTTAGAAAGTACTGTACAGAGGGTTTGGCAATTCACTGAGTCAAAGGCTTTAGTTAGATCAATAAAATCCATGTACAGTGGTCAGTTTTGCTCCCGACCCTTTTCTTTCAGCTGCCGTGCTGCGAAGATCATATCCAGAGTTCCATGATATGGTTGGAAACCACTCTGTAACTCTGGTAAAATTTCTTCTGATGGGCAGAAGGTGAGTTGCAGGGATCCGCGCTAGAACTTTCCTGCAGCGGATAGGAGGGAGATACCCAGTGAAATGAATGATGTCTTGATTGTCACCCTCTACAAGAAAGAGGATAAAGTGAATTGTGGCAATCAGGGTATCTCTTCCTTTATCCAGATTTTAAGAATAAGCAGGTAAAGCTGCTGAATTAGCTCTGGTTCACCGTTTTTAAAGATTTCAGCAGGGATCCCATCTAGAAACTGCTGCCTTGTTCTTCTTCATCTGCATGGTGGCATTGTGTACCTCATACAAATTGGGAGGGTCTCAGAGTTCCTCCCTAAATGGTCATTTGAGGGATTTGCTCAAGGACTTCATCTACAACCACGGAATTATGGTTAAGGAGATCTTCCAAATGTTCTTTCTAGTGAGAACTGATGCCTTTGTTGCCTTCAGAAGTGTGGTTCCATCCTTAGAGCAAAGAGGATTCATACTATGACAGATTGGCCCATAAACAGCTTTGATGGCACTAAAGAAGCCACATGTATTGTGGATATCCACGAGATGTTGAAGTTCTTGCACTTTCTCAGTCCACCATTTGTTCTTGAGTTCTCTGCTTTTATGTTGCACTTCTGCCTTCACCTTGGGTTATCTCTTTAAAATTACAATTTATGTCATTCTGCCAGGCACAAAATGCAATTCTCTTCTTACTCAATTTCAGCATCATTCTCATTAACCCAGTCCTGATGTTTTCTGGTTTGGTATCCTATGGTTTCCTCACAGGCACTGATGATTACTGCTTTCAGATGGCTCCAGTGTTCCTCAATTTCTTCTGGAAAGTCTGATGGGAGCTTCTCTTCTAAGACTGCTTGAAAGCTGACACTCTTAATAGGGTCTTTCAAATCTTGAACCTTCAGCTTACTCCTGACCTGCTTCTTTTGCTGCCTCCATTTGGGAACAATCTTAATTTTCATTGTGGATCGGATAAGACAATGATCAGTCCAACAGTCGTCAGCGCTCAGAGAGGCACCTTACGAGCTTATTCTTTATAGCAAAGCCCACTCCATGCAATCAGGGTTCATCTATAGATTTTTTTCCCTTCCAGAAGTAGATGTATCCTCCTTTCTCCTCCCTCACCTGTCCTTCATCAGCTCTTCTAGTCTTGGACAAAGCAGAAATATTGATGTTAAACTGACTCAATTCATGAGCAATAATGGCTGTACATCGTTCTGGTCGATCGCTGTTTGAATTGTTCCTCAGGATACATTCCAAGTTCCAAAGTTAAAAAGTTTCTTACATTTTCAACCGCTGAGATGGTGATGCTTCTGGATGCAACTATCCAGCCAGGAAAATCAGAGGCAAGACTATTTTTAGGGTACCTTTTTAGGGTTTTAGGGTATCCTAAAAAGGGCTGCTCAGTCATGGGTGCAGCTGCTGAGATCCTCGACCCACCTCAGTTCTCAAGCAAGACGGCTGTTTCACCCACCCACCACCTGTGTGTCAGTCTAGGACTAAAAACTTCCAGATTTCACTGTTCAGTTCCCGTCGCCACCGGACTTTTGACTTGTGCAAATGCGTTTTCCATTTTTTTGGAAATGGGGGGGGAAGATGCCAGTGCTGGACTTCTTTCAAAGCAGGGACACTGGTCCACAACAACCACCACACTATCCTTGACAGATAGAGGACTTGAAACCAATGGCATGAACACCATGATGTTTGGAAATCCTCTATTTGCTACAGCCTTCCTCCACCTTCACAGCTGTTGTAACATTACACAACAGTTTCACTTCTGTTGTGCAGTTATCCTCCATCTGTTCTGCTGTTAGGGACTTACTGGATCACATTTTGTCTGGAACCTCACCCTTGACCGTTCTGTCTCTCCATGGATCACCACCTTGTAGTGGTGAAGAGGCTTGTGTGTCTCAGTGATCCCGAGAGTGATGCTGCCTGGAGTCATGTACTCTTTTAGGGCTACCCGCTTCACTATGTCTATGTGTTTGTGGATCAGTGATTCAATACAATTAATAGATTTACTAACCACACCCATTTCTACCTTCCATGCAATGTGTGTGACTTAAGTGTGTTCTATTTGGCCAGTCCCTGCCTTCTCGAGTTGCAGAAATCCATTGCCTCTTTAATTGCATACGAATACATGTACGTGTCAGGCTGTGGCCCATATTTAGTGCCTATGATGATGATGAGACAAAAAGATTTGATTTCAGTGAGACTACTTGTGCTTAAAGTTATACACACAGTTAAGTGCTTTGCTGAATTGAAGCCTAAAGCCATTGTATTGTTTCTTTGGATAATGCTATTAAGATCAAACTCAGCAATCATGACTCAGGCAGGTTTCTCTCATGTCATTTGTTCCTTAAATTTCAGATCCAAATTTTAAGACGATTTTGAAATGACTTGCTTTTCACTTTGTTTTTGCCCCTCCCGTCCCCTTCATCCTTCCTGATGAACTTGCCTTCTATTCCTTCTGGCTCACTTTCTCTGCTTTTTATTTCCCCCCCTACTCAGTTCTTCAGTGTTGCCAGTTTGAATTGTATCCCAAGTCTCTTAATATGTGGTGTTTTTTTTCCCTAAAACCCAACTCCTAGAATGTTGGGATTACTAGAGAACCTCATCTTCCATTACAAAACATAAGGTGAGCCTTTGTGGTTGCAGAGGAGGGTTTGATACTGTAAACCTTAAAAGCTCAAAACCAAGAAGGCAAATAAAAAGAACCCAACATTTATAATTTTAAAAATCTTTTTCTTTTTTTTTTGTCTGTATCATATTTGAATTCTTGGGGTTAAGTGATACTGTCTCTGTCAGATTTATATTCATTGACAGGATGGTTCTTACCTAGCAAGGAAGTTTCTGTTACTTGCAGCATCAGCTATGATATGGTATTTGGGTACCACAGGTTTTGCTGAACCCAAAGCTCCTGGCAACTTTACTGTTTGCTAGCCAGTGGTAGGATAGTTGATGCAAGCAGGAAAGCAAAAGTATTTTCACTTGAAGCCTCTATTTTTAGTCTCCAGCATTTACATATGTCCTCAACAGGTAAATAAAGCACCCCAGACTAACTCCAGATTAAAAATTTACCTAGGTCTTGTGGAGGACTCGAAAGCAGATGTTTGGTGGGCAGCTTTTCATCTGCAGGGGAGCTTGAGAAGTGTTCACCAAGCTCCGATTTCTTCCTCTTTTTCATACCCAATTTGTTAGTATGACAAAAAGCTGCTAAGCAGAAGTTGATCAACTTATGTTAAGTGTGGAGTTTTCCAGCCTGTCAGGTGGGGAATTTTTTCTGTCAGTTAACCAGTTGTAGTTCACATAACATTAGCTAACTATTGTCAGACTTTCCATCTTGTAAAACCCCATGCTTCTGCAAAAACGCTAAAAGTGAGGAGGGCTCAGGGTCATGGTCACTTACTACCTTCCTATCCTGCTGGGTCTGTTAGTTGTGATAAGGATTCACAAGCAGCCTTTGTAGCTACTTTCATCAATAAGAATAATAATTGGCATTCCAGCTGTGGGAAGTGGCGTACGCATGTTACTGGACTCTGGGCTATAAAAAATGTTCTCCTTCTGCAGGTAAACTTGATCATCAATACACTTTTAAATTACAATTCCTAGTATCACCACTCTGAATTTAACTGTTCATGGATATACTGTGAGCCTCAGCAAATCTTTTATATAGATTTTCTGTGTAAAGTATTCAAAATGTGGCCTCTTCATCTGTGCGCACAGAATGTTTATACTGTAATTTTTGTGCAAGATTCTGTTTGGGCTAACATTTGAGTGTAGAATTCCTCCCCCGCCCCCAAAAAAACCATATGAGTGATTTTATATATGCCCACCATTTTCTGAAGTGTAGAAGGAAATACTGAAAATGCCTTGAACAAAAACAATACCACTTCAAGTGGGACAATAATTTTCCCCCAAACTTACAAAATTAGATAGTAGATTTGCAGAAACTCTGATGGATATGATTCATCTTCAATGTAAACAATTTAATTGTTAAAAAATACCCATTCAAAAACAGAATTCCAAGATTTATAACAAATTTGAAAATCATACTTTGCTTTCAAATGAGTGAAATTCTGTGATCCTGTAAACTATCAGACTGTTGAGAGGACTGTAGATTATTGTAAATTATTTTTTATTTTATGTAAACACTTTAAAAATTGCAAAGTAACTTATTGTCCTTAAATTAGTAGAATATCCTTTTTTATCAGTTGAGTTTTCCTTTAGTGATCAAATCATATTTCTATGTATCCGACTGGCATGTATAAGAAGAGGCATCACAAGAAACTGGTGAGGTCATAAGCAGCCATCTGTTCAAGATTGGCTCAGGGAAGCACCACAATAAATGGTAATTGATTGTTGAAAAAATATGCTTATTCCAGCTAATAGAATTCACAATCTGCAATATTGTGCTCAGATTCAATTAAAACTAACCAATGTAACTCAAATTTTGAATACCATAAACTCGCATCAAAATGTTAGTGAATGATCTACACAGCGAGTGAGGTGCAGAGATTAGTCAGCAAATAACTCTGAATAACAAAATCGGTACAAAAATGTAAACCATTTACTGGCAAATTGCAAACGGAAAATGAGGTTATATTTGTCAAATAATTTGTCATGAATTATTCACCTAGTTCTAAGGATAGAGGCTTATAAAAATAAGAATGGATCAATAAATGTGAAGGTTAGGTGCATGCTCTTATTTATCCTTTCTCATAAGACGTGAATGAAGTGAATTAGTGATGTAAAAAGCAACAGATGTAAAACAAAAGTGAATATTTTTTATAGTAAAAGCATAATGAGCTTGTGTAGCCCAACATAAGACAATATCAAGGAAAAGTTTTAAAAAATATACTAAATAGTTATAAGTCTAAGTTAATCTTTCACAATTACACTAGCGATTATAAAAATTATTAGAGATTTCAAGTCTCATGTTTCAGGACATCAGTGAATTGTTAGCTGCCAGAGATATAAGGAATTTCTCCCAGAGTATTGGTATAGTATTAAATAATTTTTCATTTTAGGGTAATTCACATCTTCCTCTGAGGCAAGTGAAACCAGCTACTGTAGGATACAAGATGCTGAATAGGTGCATTATTGGTCTAATCTGTTACGGAAATTTTGTGGTTCTGTCCTGGTGCTTCATTCCTTCTCTGGGGAATCACCTCTAGAACTGGTAAGGTAATGTAGTCCTCATGCCCCTTTAAATCCTTAGACTGATTCAACTCTTCTCAGAGAGATCATAAATGACACGCTTGATGGCATTTTCAGCAAAGTCAGTGAAAAGTTTCCCACTGATTTGAATGTCAGAGGGACCTGGTCTTATGTGAATATTATGAGAGTTGGTTTCCTGATATGGGCAAGTATCTACCACAAGCTGGCCTGAAACCAGAAAACTCATTTCACTAGGGGCACCAAACAGACATCAGTTATAGTTGTAACACCCTTTAGGCATTACCAACCTGAGCTAGATTTGAAAGCGTAACCTAGAGATACGTAGTGGAAGGATTCTTTACTTCACCCCCCTGAACCTTTCACCCATCTGTTGAACAGACTGACGATTCAAACTGTAGCATGATCTTCAAAAGTCTGTCACATGGGGTCCGATCATGATTTAACTTCAATGTGCAATGGTTGCTGGATCAGATCCACTCCCTTATTTTAAAGATTAACTGGAAGAGAGTGACAGCAAGGGGAATGGTTGGTCTGAAGCAGAGCTTTTTCTGCCAGCTCTGACAGGAAGATGGATTTGAATCAGCGATCTTGTCTAACTTTCTCTGTTTGAAACCTTAAAGATCAAAGGAAATTGGAACATGCTGGGGAAATATATTGTTCTTTATTTTTAATATTCTCATTCCAAAATATATTAACCATTGATGAGACAGACTATAAAAAGGAATTATGGGAGAAAACCCCATCAGAATGGCCTCACCAAGTCAGGGAGCTGAATTTGCTGCTCTCCCTACTTGCCTCTGATTGTTTTGTAGAGGTGGGAGACAGGACAATTGAGGGATACGAAAGGATAGCAGAGAACCAGTAAACCTGCCAAATTCTTGCTATCATGGCAAGAGGCTTCTACTGCTACCAGGGAATAGCTCTTCTGAAGCTACTTGCTTTGGTCCGCCCTGTCTGCCTGTTACCTCTCCAGCCCAACTTCTGTAGCACTGAGCAATAGGAGCAGCATAGCTAAGGCCTGGACAAAGCGTAATGAACAGTACAAATGTACAGTACAAGCATAAAAGGGCAATTACATCAAGGGTTAGGAGAAGCACAGAGCTATCGAGGGTTGCAGGAGGTAGAGTAATGGAGGGTGAGTGTAAAGAGACACTTTATGGAGCGGGGACTTAAAACTGTATGGTGATTCTGCATTTTGTGTGGGGGCTGGTGGAGTGGCCATCTGAATATTATGTGCACAGCATACAAACAAAGTAATTAGATTTAAAATAAACATAAAATACTCTTACTGGAAGGCTGCAACCTAACTGTACTTTATTTCTTAGAAACCAGATGCCTAAAACAGCCAGTCTGAACTCTACTCTCTTTTCTCCAGGCTATCTGTCAGCAGACTGACTCTAGTCACATGTTTTCCTACAGAACCCCTAGCCTGCAAGCAGGTTCTGTTAACTCATTAGTAATTTTAAGGGAGAGCTTCCAATTTTAACAGTTTTGGATACATAAAATTGCCATAACCTTGAGAAAAACTGAAAAAAGTGTGCAATAGTCAGGCTTTTCCCTATCAGAGATGCAGCATTATGAACACATTTTAAACACTCTGAGAATGTATTTAATCTCTGAAGCATAGAATAAATTCAGAACACACATTTAATAATTTTAAACGTCTTCCCTGTCCCACCATGTTAGGATTGCCTTCCCACTTTGAACTTTAGGGTACAGCTGTGGGGACCCGCATGAAAAAAGAAATAACTCCCCCAAGCTTATTTTACCAGCTTGGGTTAAAATGTGTTTTTTTCAGAACACAACTTTTTTTGTATTTGGACCTGGTACACTGCCACCACCAAACTAGGTCTAGGGTAGTTTGGGACCCTTCTTTCCCTTTCCACTAACCCCCCAAACTTTTTTCTTCTCTGGGAAGCTTGAGAGAAAAAAAACAAACCTCGCCTGCTCCTGCGAAACGTGCCCGATTCAAAACCAGGATCTTACACAATGAAAAACAAGCAGTCAGCTTTTTAAAAGAAAGGAATAAATTCCTTATAACCATTAATAGAACAGCATCTACCATAATTAACAAAAGGATTCAGAAACCAAACCTCTCCCCCGAGGCAACTTTCTCCCACTGTTGATATCTCTGCTGAATCTTACAATCTCAAGAAGCACCCGGCCAACACTCACCACTGAGAATTTTGCAAGTGATAAAAAGAAGGTAAACTTACTGACTACAGTACTTGATAGAATCTTATAGTTACAGTGAAAGACATAGCTGTGTTCATCCCATAGCTGAGGTGAACAGAGAGAGACCCAGAGAGAAACTGAAACTTAAAATCCTTTGTCTCCTGAGGAATTTTTCATTGGTCAGTTGTCCACCTCTCAGGTTACCTTTAGCTTAACCCCTTACAGGTAAACAATAATTCTAGGCTACTTCACACTTATGACATGCCCCCCAAATCGCAAACGGTGTTGGAACGTTACTGGGTACGATTTTTTTTGGAGCTTTAGGAAAAAAACAGAATTAATAAAACACATGCACCTGTAAACATACTACTGGTTACAATAAAGTAACAATAGGTTTTACATTTTGAGGACAGTTTGAACCTATTGATTTTGGGAAACTTTTTTGGGAGAGTGCGTTAGCCACTGTATTAGAAGTTTTTGGAATGTGTTGGATGTTAAAATTAAATTTTTGGAGAGCTAAACTTTACCGAAGAAGTTTTTTGTTTTTGTTGGTGAAGCGATGAAGCCACTTTAGTGCAACATGGTTGGTTTGTAGTTGGAACCGTTGTTTTTAAACGTATGGGCATAGCTTTTTTAGAGCATATACAATGGCATAACATTTTTGGGGGGGGAATTGACCAGTGGCTTTTTTTTTAGACAGCTTTTTGCTGAGAAACACGACAGGGTGCAATTGTTGATTGGGTTTTTTTTGTATTAAAACTGCTTCCACACCACGCTTGGAGGCATTTGTGGTTACTAGGAACGGTTGGTTAAAGTTTGGGGCCCTGAGCACAGGGTTAGACATGAGTGTTGCTTTAAGCTGGTTAAAGGCCTTGTGACACTGCTTAGTTTACCGGACTGCATTTGGCTGTTTTTTTGAGTTAGGTTTGTTAGTGGGGCAGCGATTTGGCTGTAGTGTGGTACAAATCGCCTCTAATATTTGGCCAAGCCTAAGAAGGATTGGACCTGTTTTTTGGATTTTGGGACAGGCCACTTTTGGATAGCATTTACCTTGGCCTGTAGAGGATTGATAGTTTTTTAACCCACCTGGTGTTTAAGGTAAGTTACTTTGTTGAGGCCTATTTGACACTTTTTAGTCTTAACAGTTAGTTCTGCCTTTTATATGCGTTTAAAGACCTTTTGAAGATGTTTTAGGTGCTCCGCCCAGGAGTTAGAAAATATGGCCACATTATTAAGGTAGGCAACTGCAGATTTTTTAAATTTCACTAAGAGACTATTTACAAGTTTTTGGAAGGTAGCGGGTGAATTTTGCAGCCCGAAAGGGAGCACATTAAACTTGCGTGCGTAATGAAGGCTGACTTTTTTTTGGCAGATTTTTTTAATGGTACTTGCCAGTACCCCTTGGTTAAGTTTAAGGTGGAGATGAACTGGGCCCGTCCCAGTTTTTTTAACAGCTTATTTGTGCGAGGCATTGGATAGTTCTTTGGGCGAGTTACCGCATTTAGCTTACGGTAGTTTACGCAAAAGCGTATCTCCCCATTTGGTTTGGGAACTAGAACCACTGGAGATGCCCATGCACTGTGAGAAGGGCGGATTACACCCATTTGTAGCATGTTTTGGATTTTTTTGTTTTATAGCAGCTTTGCCGTGCGGAGCCACCCGGTAAGATTGGGCTTTAACTGGGTGGACGTTACCTGTGTTAATGGAGTGGTATGCCTGTTTAGTTTGTTTTGGGGTGGTTGAGAATAGTGGCGCGAAGCTAGTGCACAGCTCCTTGATTTGCTGGCGCTGCATGCGTTTGAGGGTTATTGAGAAGTTTACCTTTTTTACGCCACCATTACTGTTTTTTTTATAGTAGACACCTTTAGGCCATTTAGCATTATTTTCTTTTTGGGCTGTAAACTGACAAACCTTTAATTTTTTGGAATAAAAAGGCTTTAGAGAGTTAACATGGTACACTTTAGGCTTTAGGGTTGAGTTAGGGAATGCTATGAGGTAGTTAACCGCTCCCAGGCGCTTTTTGACTGTAAAGGGTTTTTTCCATGACGCTTTTATTTTATGGGTTTGAAGCTCCTTTAAGACCATTACCTGGTCCCCTACTTTAAAGGAACATTTTTTGGCATGTTTATTATACCAGGCCTTTTGCTTTGCCTGAGCATTCTTTAGGTTTTCTTTAACAAGGGCTAAAGAGGTTTGGAGGGTGTTTTGTAGGTTGGTTACAAAGTTTAGAATGTTAGTTCTTTGAGGAGGTGTAAACCCCTCCCATTGCTGTTTTACCAGCTGTAATGGCCCCTTAACCTTATGGCCATACACAAGTTTAAAGGGTGAGAACCCTAAACTGGGATGTGGTACAGCCCTGTAGGCAAACAGCAACTGCTGTAACACTAGGTTCTCATTATTGGAGTGCTTATTTACGAATTTTTGTATTATGGCCCCCAAAGTTTTAATAAACCTTTTCTCAGCTTGGAATTTGGCTAATTCTAAATCCTTTTGGCTCTTACCACCTGTCATTTTAATTTTTCTGTGTTTAACTTACTAACTGAAAATTAAACAAAATTTTCTTATATCACTTGGAAATTCTCAGCAGGGTTTTTATCCTACCAGCAGAGGGAGAAAGACCCCCTACACTGATTTTCAGAAAACTGAACTGACCAGTTCTCCCCCCACAGGGACCCCTGGGATGGTTGCCTAGCACTTAACGAGCTTATTAACTCTTAACTGCAAACCTGGGCTACTCTCTGCTATTTAGCAGGAGAAAACCCTCTCAAAAAACCCCTCCAAAAACCTTCAGCTCTCTGCCCTCCGGCAGCTGAAAAAGACAAAGCGTGGAGCTGTCACAGCTTCAAAACCTGTGGAACAAGTTTTACCAGAGTGACCCCCTATGGTGTTTAACTTAACACCATTGCCTGCTTTGTACTTGCTGAGGTTTCACCTTAGAGAAAAACTGCTTTTTGCAAAATTCTGTTTTTTAGATTCACAAAATTTCATCCCACCTCTACCACCATGTCAGGATTGCCTTCCAACTTTGAACTTTAGGGTACAGCTGTGGGGACCCGCATGAAAAAAGAAATAACCCCCCCCCCCAAGCTTATTTTATCAGCTTGGGTTAAAATGTTTTTTCCCAGAACACAACTTTTTCTGTATTTGGACCTGGTACGCTGCCACCACCAAACTAGGTCTAGGGTAGTTTGGGACCCTTCTTTCCCTTTCCACTAACCCCCCAAACTTCTTTCTTCCCTGGGAAGTTGAGAGAAAAACAAACAAACCTCGCCTGCTCCTGCGAAACGTGCCTGATTCAAAACCAGGATCTTACACAATGAAAAACAAGCAGTCAGCTTTTTAAAAGAAAGATTTTAATAAAAGAAAAAAAGAAAAGAATAAATCCCTTATAACCATCAATAGAACATCATCTACCATAATTAACAAAAGGATTCAGAAACCAAACCTCTCCCCCGAGGCAACTTTCTCCCACTGTTGATATCTCTGCTGAATGTTACAATCTCAAGAAGCACCCAGCCAACACTCACCACTGAGAATTTTGCAAGTCATAGAAAGAAGGTAAACTTACTAACTACAGTACTTAATAAAATCTTATAGTTACAGTAAAAAACAGCTGTGTTCATCCTATAGCCAAGGTAAACAAAAAAAGACCCAAAAAACCCCTAAAACTTAAAATCCTTTGTCTCCTGAGGAATTTCTCATTGGTCAGTTGTCCACCTCTCAGGTTACCTTTAGCTTAACCCCTTACAGGTAAACAATAATTCTAGGCTACTTCACACTTATAACACACCAAATTAAACAAATAAAACTCAAGCCAATTAAAAGTGTATGTAGTGCTAACTGGTACACTTTGTTAATGCACTAATTACGTGTGATGGTGTGTTAAAAGGGGCCAATTAATATTCACGGTTGCACCTGATGATAGGCCAAAGGATTCATAAATACAAATTGCTGATGAAGACCAGATTGGGGATGAATTGATTAATTATAAGGAAAGGGCGTTTGTTGTAGGAGAAGGCTGTAAGGTAAGAGTATTTTGTTACTTTCTGGAAGCAGAGAGGAGATGAGGATCTTGGCTCTGATTGGGTTAACCCCAGATGATTTGTGAAGAAAGAAAGCCTGAGAAGGCAGGGTAGGAAGAAGCTGGGGGGAATCACAGCAAGGAAGGAGACTGGATAAACCTTGACTGCTGGTTACTTGGTCCCTGGGCTGGAAGCCTGTGTAGAGGGAGGGCCTGGATTTCCCTACTAGCCATTAGGAAGGAGCCCAGGACTGTTGGAGGTGCTATCTGGTCAGCTGGTCTGGTGATACCTGAAGAGAGGACAATGTAGTAATTGAGCTTGAGGGCTGAGATGGGAAGAGAAAGCAGAGACGTGAGAGTGACCATTGGCAAGGAGTGCCATATGGGAAAAAAATCTGCTATTCTAGGCCAAGCGGAGGCGCTCTTGAGGTGCATGAATCCTGTTATACTGTTTGCTCTTTTCTGAAAGAAGTTACCAATCTAGCTTTGTATGTATGCAAAGGTGCTATTTAGGCCCCTTTAACAGTTAGAGAGATGGATGGGAGCAGTGGTGTGCTTACAGTGTTGCTAAGAAGTGGGTTCTCCCTTTAGTACCACTATTGTGTTGCTAGCTTTTCAGAATAGGCCCCATTGCTGGAGAACCAAGTTCACATTGTGAAATACGGTGACTTACAAGTGAAATCAGTGGTCTCCGTATTATTTATGGACTAGGTGCCCCAGCACATACTTGGGATGGCTGGTCCATCTTGCAATTCTTGCTGCTGGTACTACACTCAATTTTTAGTGTGCTAGCTAGAGTAAGTATGTGTCTTCAAGCTGTGAATCACACCCCTAGTTCAAAGCACAGATGTAGCCAAACACAGAGTGGTAGACGCTGCCTGTCCTGAAGACCTCACAATATAAATGGACAAAACAGATGAAGGATGGGGAAACATCATATCAGGTATAATCAGCAAACAGCATATTAGTGCCACAATTTTTAAAATATTTTTGAGGGATGGTGTTGGGTTTATTTAGGAGAGAATTAGCTAAAGGAGAAAAGAAAGGAAGAGCGAGAGACTACTGAACAGAGGACAATAAGGGGATGCAAAACGGAGAGAATGAAGGAGAGGTGGAGTAAGGCTGAGGTGAGGAAACTGGGAGGGAGGGGTCTGGAGTCAGTTAGCAAAGGACAGAGACTGCTCAGAATGAAATCTGTAGAAAGCAGATGTTGGACATTACTGATATCATCCATTTTCTGCTAAAAATGCTTCTGTATCTGCTTCTGCTGGCTTCAGTCCTTCGTTGGATGCTGCTCCCTGCAGTTTCTTTCCCCAAAACCACATGGGGAGGGTTGGGTCAAAGCAGGGGTGTCATACCTATACAGTTGTAAGTGCAGAATGAGGATGGATTCCCCCTCCCCAACACGTGAGTGCTGCAGTAGTACTGATGGTAAAACAGCCATACATTTTGTATATCAAGACCATTCATGGTTCCTGTTCAGAAGAAGCCCAGGAGCCATATTGTCTTCTGGCCTAAGTCGCCCCAATATGTCCACTTAGGTGGCCATACTGTAGGTGAAGACTTCGGAGCATTGGTAGAGGTATCAAGGTGTGTAAAGGAAGCTTGCATTGCACTTGGCTTTTTTATGTTTATCTCAAGACAATACCAATAATCCTGCTTTTTCATAAGGGCAGACTAATAACAAATAACACTTTCTGTATCTCTTCTCAACTTTGATTTAATCTTCCTGACACCTATTGATTGTGGATTGTCACCTCATTATGACCTATATAACTGAAAGATAGCACCATAAAACTTTATCATTGATTTGTAATATCTGGAATTCATTAACAGCTTATTTTAATAAAACAGAAGATTTTTATTTATCTACTTGGGGTTACTCATTACATCTGCTTTTTAGATCTTATATTATTTTTTCTTTTGTTTTGTATTTTAAAAAAATCACTAACTAGAGGGTTGTACACTTTATTGCTTATGTAGGCTGAGCTGGCAGGTGGAGAAAGGAGCAGGAATGCAATTTCTATCCTTGAACCTGAAACAATTTTACAGAATACTTCCACTTTAAAGAAAAAAATTAATCATGTATGCTTCTCCTCTTCTTCTCTTTGCTGTTCTATCAGTGTTATATTGCCAACAATTTCTCCTTGAAGGAGAGATTCCTCTGCTTGCTGCACCAAATGGATGCTGTTTAGATGAACTAAAACAGTTTTGACTGGGCAAAAATAAATGAGCTTGCCTGCATCAGACATATTGTGGAGGGAACCTCAGTGCAAATCTTCAGCTACATTTCTGCTCAGCTACAGATCCTCAGTAGCCCCTGATATTCCAGTCTTGAACTCTCGCATGCCCTCCCCAATTCTGTCAAAGGACCTCATTCCTGACCTGCGGTTTCATTTACTAATGCACTTCAATCAATGGGATTGAACTATGCAAATGAAGTGGAGTGAGTGAGAGTGGGTGGGCTGCCTGGCTGAATTACCTCTGATGGCAACTGTCACCAAAATCAATGGGGTTCTTTCAATGATGCCTAGAATGTTCACAGAAATTTTGGAATTGATCAGATGTAATCTTCAAAGTTACTGTATTACTTTACAGTAACAAACAGTTGAGTGTTAGGCCTCATTTTGTTCAGCCAAAAAATTTAAATGCAAGATATTTCAGAGTGTACAGAGTAAACAAAACACAGAGGCTTTCAAGGCATGGATGCTTGGTTCCAGCAAACTCATCACCATATAGTGAGCACAGCTTCATCTACAGGTCTTGAAATGCCACCATAGGCATTCCATCAGTGACTTATATTCTCAGTGCTCCTGAACAGAGTGCAAGGATTTCTGACTGCCAAATATAGTACCAGTGTTTCTAATAAAAGGACTATGAAAATATGCACCAGAAGGACAAGTATAAAGGGTAGAGCTGGTCAGGAATGACTTTTCCGCCACAGAAAATTTCAAAAAATCCCAAATATTAATTTTCATATTTGTTGACATTTTCTTCAAAAAAGCAGTTTTTGCTGGGTTTTTTACATTTTAGCTGGCTGTAGTCAAGAGACATGGATTTTATTCCATATTGTGCCACTGACTGACTTTGGGACCTTGGAGAAATCACTCCATCTCTTGATGCCTCAACTTTCCTCTCTGTAAAATGCTGAAGCTATAAAATATTTTTTTGAGGTTTATAGATTAAAAGATCCATACAAGAGTTAAATATTATCTATCATTGTCATGTCAAGAACGAGCTAGGCTCATGCAACTCAAAACCAAGTGAATCATTGACTTTCCAAATTATGAGAAATGCAAGGATCCAACTCCAGAAGGCATAGCCCCAACTCTGTCACAAGTAAAATACAAGAACTACAGTAATCCTGACAGTCTGTGAGAGGACACCCTTAGTCATTAATATATCCTAAAATAATTCATTGACAAGCAGTTTTTCCTTGCAGTCACAGGATTCAGTTGAAGGATAGGTATATATTTTTATTTTAGAAACTGTATGCTGCTCAGGAAATGGACCTATCATTTTATTTGTTTGTAATTCACCAGGCACATATGACATTATATGAATAATTAATACAAATATTTAATATTCTCCCTGCAGAGAATAAAATTCAGAGTTCTTTTTCTCCCCTCCCACTCCAGCTCTATTTATTGTAATATAATTAACAGATAACTAATTTTGGCACATGTCCTTAGCTTTGAACTGTAAATTCTGGTAACTCAGGATTCCTGGGATGTTGTGCCTGGAGAAGCCCATAAGCACAAAATAAGTTGTGGTGTGAAATTTTAGTGGCAGTTTTAAGCATCAAGCCAACTGAGTTTAATGTGTGTTGAAAGTAGGACTGCATGAGAATTTTCAGTGCTAAGGATTTATGAATTTTTAACTAAGATAACATGCAGTATATGATCTTAAAATAAAAGGTGTAGGTTTCTTTCTCTTTTTCAGTTTTCCTTTATAGATACGCAATATTATAGTCTCTGAGGGCAGACTCTGAATCCATAATAAAATGAGGGGGTCCCTTTAGGCTTAATTATGCTCATGTTCTTGTTTTAGCCTGCTTTTCAATTCCCTTAGTCCTCTGGTCACTTCACTTAGCAACAATTCCACTTTCATATATTGAGGATTGGCGTACGGATGACAATAAGGGACCATGACTGTCAAACCCCTGTTTTGTTTCTGTTGTTACATCTTTGTTTAACGTGTTGCCAACAGATATACAATGTAGGACTTACCTTGAGAGAGCATTAAAATAGCAAAATGTTACTGCTTTCCACACAGCTTATTACTTTGATGTATCATAGGGTTTGTTTTATAATCATAACTCTATTCAGAGCAGCTTTATATATCACCCTTATACCTCTGCAGTTAACTTTAATATATTAGAGTAATATGTCTTTCAATCTTTTGTTGGACTAGAATTAATCTTTAAGATGGTCTTTCGATTATGTTCAAACTCAGGTTGCTAAAGTTACAGAGGGCTCACAGTATTACTCATGACAATACTGATGTATAAAAATCCTAACATTTCACTTCAGGTGCTACTAAATAAAAACAGCTAAATAGCTTATCTGTGCCTCTTGTATTGTTCCAATATGAATAGCATGCAGATTTTTCTTATTCTATCACTGTTGTATTTATTTTAATATCCCTTTACTGCATACTCCCAAGCCTGTGGCATCCTGAAAATATCTTAATAATACAATCCAGTCCACCTACCATTGCCTTTCCCCGTGACATAATTGTGTCAGAATTTGATGTTAGTGCAATGGTGAAAGATGTTTGCTGAAATTCCTTCACACCCAAGCAGGGGGGAGGATGGTGAGGAAGAGAATGACACTTTGTGAGACATTTTTGACTCTTCTCAATAAGCTACATCAGCAATCCAAATAGGCCAGCAAAATCTGTGCACTGGATCTGACATAAGACTTGTGATATACAGGTAGCTGAACGTTATGGAGACAGATAATTAATTATGTTCATGATTCATTCATATGGAAGGCAAGGTGCAAAAACTGCTTTCCTGTTGAGCATTTTATGGGGTGTCCACTTTGTCTCCATTTGGGGAAATATGCTTCATTAAATGATTACACTGTGCAAAGCTAACATGAACCTTAATCTTTATAAAGTTACTATGAAAAAGGAGACACAACTATGGAAGATAATCTTTTTCCACTTCAAAAAGACATGTTTCTAGTGAACCATTCCAATCAGATGGCATAAAAAAAAACCCTGGAATTAAATTACTTTAAAATAAACCCAAGCCAAGGTATGTGAATGCCAATGTGAGAATTAGTTGCATTATTTATTTATCCATTAGAAATAGAGTGGTTTAAAACATCCCTAATATATCTGGATTTCAGTGAGGCATTCAATACAGTTCCACATGGAAAATGATTAGTTAAATTGGAGAAGATGGTTACAAATGGAACTCCTCAGGGATCAGTCTTGGAACCAATCTTATTTAACATTTTTATTAATGATCTCAGCACAAAAAGTGGTAGTGCGCTAATAAATTTTGCAGATGACCCAAAGCCAATAGAGGAGAACTGGAATATCATACAAGAAGATCTGGATGACCTTGAAAACTGGAGTAATAAAATGGGATGCCATTTAGTAGTGCAGAAGGCAAGGTCATGCACACAATGATTTTTTTTTTTTTTTTTTGCTATAAGCTGGGTATTTATCAGTTGGAAGCAAGTAAAGAGGAGAGAGACCTGGGTGTACTGGTCAATCATAGGATGATTATTAACCGCCAATGTGATGCAATTGTGAAAACGTCTAATGCAATCCTAGGATACATCAGGTAGATATTTCCAGAAGAGACAGGAAGTGTTAGTATCACTCTACAAGGCACTGGTGAGACCTCGGCTGGAATAATGTGTGCTATTCTGGACTCCCATGTTTAAGAAAGATGAATTCAAACTGGAAAAGGTGCAGTAAAGGTCTCGAAGGATGATCCAAGGAATGAAAAACATACCTTGTGAGAGGACTTTGCTTGTTTAGCCTAAGCAAATGGAGGCTGAGGGGGAGATATGATTGTTCTCTATAAATACATCAGGGATAAATACCAGGGAGAGAGAGGAATTATTTAAGCACCAATGTTGACACAAGAAGAAATGGATATAAACTGGCCAACAAGTTTTAGGCTTGAAATTAGATGACGATTTCTAACCATAGGAAGAGTGAAATTCTGGAACAGCCTTCCAAGGGGAGCAGTGGGGGAAAAAACCTAACTGGCTTCAAGACTGAGCTTAATACGTTTTTGGAGATGATTGTATGATGTACCATATACCATTGTAGGCAGTGTCATCTGTGGCTGCTAGTAGCAAGCATCCCATCTCTGGCCATTGGGGATACTAGATGGAGAGGGCTCTGTTAGTCACCTGGGAAAAAATTCTCTAATATCTGGTTGGTGGATCTTACTGACATGCTCAGGATCCAACTGATCACCATGACTGGGATCAGGAAGGAATTCCCCCCTCCCCGGTCCAATTACCAGAGACTCTGGTTTTTTTCATCTTTCTCTGCAGCATGAGGCATTGGTCACTTGTGGGATTAAACTAGAGTAAATGGTAGATTCTCTGTAACTTGAAGTTTTTAACTCATGATTTGAGGACTTCAGTAACTCAGCGAAAAGTTATGGGTCTATCACAGGAACGGGTGAGCAAGGCTTTGTGGTCTGCAGTGTGCAGGAGATCAGTCTAGGTAATCACAATGGTCCTTTGTGGCATTTTAAGTTTGAATCTATGAGCTCTGAAATGTTGAAGAACTGAAGAGAAAATGAAGCGAATTAAGAAATGAACAATGGCCTGGATAATTCCAATGGGATATATGCACAATAAGGGTTTGATTTCCAATGGTGGTGTGTACAGCTAGTCAGGAAAATTTATTTTTTTGCGGGGGGAGAGGAAGGAGTAACATGAAAACATTATCAACAAAAATGATTCTCCCCCCACTTATATTGAAAATAACAATACCCCCATTTTCTCTTGATTTTTTTGGGGGGGGGATAAAATAGAATGAAATTTTTAACCAGCATGGGATTAAAAAATCCCAAATTTATAAACCTCCCCCAACCATTTTCCATAAAAATATCCCCTCCCCAGCTAGACAGAAAATATCAGCCAGCTGTAGTGCTGAGCTTTCACAGGGTTCATTGACTTTAACCAGAGGTCTCAGTGCTCAGTGCCTTAAACTGAGGCTCTAGGCACCATAGGCATATGAATCTCCTTGGCCCCTGGAGAAGGGCAGAACTTTTGGGCCACTATCATCTTCCTTTTGTCTCCCCACCCATGAAAGGGCTTCACATGGAAGAGAGTAGGTAGTACCTTAGAACTGGAGACTGACTGTAGCTTCCAATTCTTTTGCTGGCAGATGCAATCAGATTTTCGCACAGAAAAACAAGAGTTAACATAGCTTATTATTCAGTACTGCTGCAGAGAGGAAATCTCTGTGTGTGTCTGCCTTGGTGAGAGTAAATTTCCCAATGGATCTTCAGTTTACATAAGATTACAAAGACTCATTCCTTCCATGGCCTTGTTGTTTGCAGGAAACTCCGGTTCCTCTACTGGAGTTACATACACATCTGCCTCTTTCCTGTGAGCTCTTCCAGGGAAAAGGGTGATCTGTTCCCTGAAACACTAAACCAAGGTTCATTCAGTTTGGTCCCACAAGTCATTTTTTGACTTGGATCACATCTACATTACGGGGTCGGGGAGTGGGGGAATAGAGCGACAGAAGGGATTTTTCTGTTACTGTAGTTAATCCACCTCCCCAGAAAGTGCTAGCTAAATGGATGAAAAAATACTTCTATTGACCTAGCTGTATGGGGTGTGACTAGATGTGTGTGTGTGTGTGTGTGAATATGATCACTCAATGTGTGGCAAATGTTTACCCATGAGGTATGCAATTGAAATTCTTGGTGAGACACGGAGTCCTTGTGAAAATTCACAATGGCCATTAGAGCTTCTGGATAAAACAGCTTTAACTCCATTTGGCCTTGTCCCTAACTGCCAGTGCCACAGGCTGGCTGACTCTTTAAGGCCAGCCCAGCCTCACCTATGACTCAGCAGCTATTCTCCTGCTTATTGTGACTGGATATCTGAATTGTAATTATTGGACACAACCGGGAAAGGGTCAGAAAAGCCTACAGAGAGCACTCAGGTGGGAAGGAGGAAACCCAAGAGAAGAGGGTTTGGAGTTCCCTTGCTTCAGGAAGGATCTGAGAAAAGTCAAATAGAAGGAGAAGTGGAAAAAGTAACGTGGAGGCGGGGAATGGCAGGTAGCTCCTGTGGTGGGCCTTGAATTGAAATAGGTGTAAGACTCCAAGGAATGGAAGAATTGAGGAATGGAGTGTAACACTGACAGACTCTGTCAGTCAACAGGCAAGATCGAACCTGGGACCTCTAGAGCCTAGTGCATGAGCCTCTACTGCAGGACTAAAGCCGGTTAGCTAAGGCTTTAGAGCAGACTCATTTAACTCTCTCTCTGAGTGGTCTCGGTGCCACTAGATGGGACAAAAGACCACACCCAGGGGTGTGCGGGTTACAGGAGCACAAGGGAAACTTAAGAAGGATGGAAGTTTTCAGTTTATATTTTGAGCTGGGATTTATTGGGTGATTCTAGAGGAGACCCTTGTGAGCTCTAGCCCTGAAAAAAGGGTGAGCCATGAGACATTGTGGAGCCTGGGAAGATAGAGATCATGAAGTTTTGAGTCAAGCGATGTAAAAAGCACTGGACCCAGAGTTGGGATGAAGACCAACACAAAATCATTGAACTATTTGTTGGTGAGCCTTCCTGTTACCCCAGAAGTGGGGCTAAGTGACCTGGCTGGAGTGTTGAGTCACAAGAAGGAGCAGATCTCCTCCCAGGTCCAGAGTAGCTGTCATCAAGGAGAACTAGAGGAGAAGAGCCTGTACGCCATGTCCAGCCACAAAATGGTGTGCTGGTTGATGAGTCACTCCTGTCAGCCACCTCCACAAGCTTTTTAAAATGCTTTAGTTTGGAACAATTTTAAAAGCACTTGAGGCTGCATGAAAGCAGCTATAAAAATGGAGAGGTCTTGTAATTAGATTAGGAGGCTGGGAGCCATGAGCACTGGATTCTGTTCCTGCTCTTCCACTCCGTGTGAATCATTAGCATGCTCTTAGATTGCCTGTGTCTGTTTTCCCCATTCTTGAGCCTGGTCTGCACTCCAATTGGACTGTCTCAATGTGGCTATGAACAATTGTGTTAAATAAGCTGTTGCTGACAGGGTAGCTATCAGGATAGACTAAGACAAATCACTTTGCATTATGACATCTCACCTTAGTTGATGTAATATGGAGGCTGATGGTTCTTAGTTGTCCTTTGTAATATAGACCAGACTTTCAAGTTCCTCAGGTGAAATGTATCGTAAAGGTATAACTTATTCCTGTTGATGGACTCAAGCTGTGAACTTTGAATCTAGATTACAACTTTCTAAGATAATAAATATTCATTATAGAGGAGGATGGAAAAGTTAAATCATTTTCATATGAGAGAGCAAAGAGACCCAGTTAAGATTTGTGCTGAGCCAGATACAAGGTACCCAAGTACAGTTTCACCACATCACAGATGTACGCGATATCAGCAGGAAGAGAAATGTGAGATGGGTCTGAGAATGGTGAAGACATTCACGTCATGGTGCATTAGTGTGTCTGCAGCATCATATTTCTTTTACTAGTAGTCTTCGAGAAATTAAGCAAGTATGTACAAGGGAGACATGAGGTGGCAGCTTGCATCAAGGGAAGCATGCATCACGAGTAAAAGTGGTGAGCAGGGAAGGTGTTTAAATAGATTGGAAGCTGTTTTAAAGGTCAATAAACCTCTTTCTCTTATTGAATGAGTGGTTTCATTGGGATGCAAAACCTTCATGTTCGTGGTTGATCAGTGGGTTGCAGACACGTGTAAGGAGTAATTGTTGGTACTGCATATATTTAGTATATCAACTGGACTATTAAGACAAAGGGTATTTTTTGTTTTTTGAAAGGCACTAAAATGCATTCAGTCTGCTTGTAAGAATTCAGGTTATTTACAACAAACAGCTTTGCTAATTTGCAATCTTGCATTGTTAACTATCCTTTAAAATGCTTAGGTTTTTTGCATGTGTAATGTTAACTTTACTCCATTTAATTAGGACAAGATGAAAACTTTCCATTTTTAAAGCAGATCATAGGTCTTCAGCTAGACCAGGTCCATAATAATTCAGAAACCAAAAACTAATACTGCAGAGAACCAGCCACAAAATTATCAATCTGTCATGTAATTTCTAATCTCAGAGTAATGTGGTTGAAGTGAATGTGAATATGAAGTGAATATCCAAGGATATAATGCATCTTATGGTAGCCAGATAAGAAAAATGACATATTTTACTAAGTATAAAGTACACCCCTGCCCACTCCACCCCGAATCACTTATAATTTCTCAACTTGATTTTTGGTATCTAAATATTTTCACAGATTCAGATAAAAATAAATATACTCATCAGCTGATATTAATTCTGTTTTCTTGCATAATTTCTGTTTCTTGACAATAATGTTGTATCTGTAATGTAACTGGAAAATATATATATTGTAATACAGGAAGGCCTAGGGCCCTCAGTCAAGGATCCATTGTGCTATGAGTTGTGCAAATGAGTGAGCAAGTACTGTCCTTCATTAAAGTGTTCACAATCTAGATTTATGACAAGATCCAGTAGATAAGAGACAGCTACAAGGAAGACAAAGCACAAATAAGAGCATGGTTTTGTATGATAAGAAATAGACTCATCTTATTGCTTACCTGGCTACTGTAATTGCTCTGTAGGCATTGTGGCAGAGGTGAGTGACAAACTGCTAAGTGGTAAACATATGTGGACTTGCATGTGAGGCTGACCGGTGTATGTCATTAATCTGTTTCCTTTCCAAAAGGGGTTTGTGTTGAGATAATTTGTCAGACTGGTGTTTGATATACGTTATGTGAGATTGAATGGATTGTCAGAATATTAAATCGAAGGAGTGCATGGTGCTGGTGTGTAAATCCGTGCCTTTCTTACTGCACATTTGGCAAGATGTTGTGCATTTGTTCCATAAGTAGCAGAGTTAGCCAGGCCTACCTCCGCAACACAGTCCACCTTCACTCAGAATGTTAGGTGCTCATGTTACATACCAGACAGTTGTAGTCTTGGGACTACAATCCTCTTCTCTTGGTTCTACAGAAAACACCTAACCATCTGTCTAGTTAGCTAAACTTGTCAGAGTGCCTCCCAGTCAAATCAGTCCATATCTCTGTGCCTTAGTCATTCCCTCTGAAAAAAATATGACCAAAGCATTGCAGTCACAGTATTTATTTTCATCCATAAATCTCAAAAGACTGTACAGAGATGAGTAAGCATAAATAGCCCAATTTTAGATTTGGTTTACATACAGAAGTCTTGTTTGAGACACTGTGGGCTAGTGGGTTAGATATGGCTCCATTGCCTCAGATTAGGATTCTCTTCCTGTCTAGAACTTGAAGTCACTGGGACTAATCGCTTGCTTGTCTTTAAGCACGTGCGTAAATGCTTACTGGATAAGGCTAGAATGCTCAGCATCCTTCAGAATTCAGCCCTTCATGACCACAGTTAGTTAAGACCTCTGTTTTGCATGATGCAAAGAATGGTACAACAGTTCTATGCCCCTAACAATACCACCATATCCTGTAGTTCTAATATATACAAGAAGTCTAAATTGAACTAGACTAAAACCTCTGCTAGGGAAAAGAAAAACACAGTTCACATAGCCTTGAGATAGTAAAATGTGACTGAATCATTCCCTGTGCATCTAAAAAGAGGCAATTTGAATTCCATAGCTTGCCCCTACAAGGAGTTATTCTAAAAGTATATTTTCTTATTTTCTTTCTTCTTCTCTTTCTTGCATTATACAGGGACTCTGCAATCTGAATTTATAATATGTGTCTTTATAGGAATTTACATCTTTTTGGCACTGTGCCTGTAGTTTGACAGCATCAGTGGTCTTAAAAACAAATCTAAAAAGAACCAGAGTCCCAAGATAAGAATCGGTTTAAATAGAAAAAAGCCTTTTCTTCAGTCCTACAAAATTTGCTCGAAGTGTGAAACATTTAAAACAGGTTTTTGACATTGAAAGGAATTGAATTAGACTCCACATAGAGAAGCCAATGTGGAAGAACATGTTTGGTGATACTGGAGATGAAAGTATAGAATGACTTTTCACAGAGAAAATCCTGTTCTCCCATCTAAAACTGAAGGGAAATAGTGAAATCTTGTGAGTGAAAACATAATGCAGCCATCCATTAATAATGGTATATGTTTATGCAGGACTCTTTGAAGTATGTGAATCATGAATGAATCTACTATAATCCAGGCTGTTTCCTTTTAGAACTAAGCTACTAATTGGTTTTTCTTTTCTTTTTTTTTTTTTCTTTTTTTTTTTTTTTTAAGGCTGGAAATGTCATATTTCTCAGTTATTTCCTCCCTTAGCTAACAGGTGTGCTAAGAATGGTTCAGTGACAAAGAGTCCTGTGGCACCTTAAAGATTAACTAAAGTATTAGAGCATAAGCTTTCGTGGGCTAATACCCACTTCGTCGGATGCATGCATGTATGCATGCATCCGACGAAGTGGGTATTAGCCCACGAAAGCTTATGCTCTAATACTTTAGTTAGTCTTTAAGATGCCACAGGACTCTTTGTCACTTCTGCAATTTCAGACTAACACAGCTACCCCTCTGATTCTTGACAAGAATGGTTCAGTCGATTTTAGAAGTATTTGTCTGTACATATACACGATCTGAGGTAGATTTGATCCTGTTCTAGTTTTCTGCTCAGCATAGGGGTGGGTGTCAGAAGGATGGTTGCAGCTCCCTGTGTCTCAGGTGCCAAGTCAGCGTTGGGGATTGGTAGTGTTCTTCCTGGCCAGCAGTAAGTACTGCCACTCGCCTAATATCTTTAATGGACCCTAAACCAATAATGGTTTGCAGTGGTGAAGCTGAGCTCATAACATGCTCCTACCCTCTCCTAACATGACCATGCACTGGGGAGTGGTGGACAGAAGCACAGAGCCTGGATGCGACACAGATATGCCAGCAGATATCTTCCCTCTCCCAAAAGAATTTTCTTCTGGACTTTTATGGATTATAGCCCCTTTGAGCCACAAGGGTGGTGCAAAAGGGTCTTAACCCAGTTTGAGAATATTGCCCATTGGACTGAGTCAGCTTCTGATCTCAATTACATCCATGCAATCCAGAGTAAACCAATTGGCTTTAGTGGATTTACACCACTTGACACAACTGAAGTTGTACTGCAGCTTTAGTGCTGAATATAATCCACAGAATAATCCAGGAAGATGCTAAAATTGATCCCTGCCTGATAAACTAAATTTTGTTGCCATCACTTTGAGAGACTAGAAGCTGTGAAAATAACCAGTCAGTTCAGTACTGGAAGCAGCCCAGCAGGTACTGTAGGTATGTAGTGAAGGGTTTAAAAGGCAGGCATATCTCATAGGCAACAATACTGTAGAGAAAATTCTGTATATCTATTGCAAGATATTTCTCTAATTTCTTATTTATTACTTAGGACATTTTACTCAGGAAACAGATCTTCCTGTTGATGTTATTTGAGTTCCACTTGAAGAATATCTCAAGAATAAACATGAGGTTACCTAATGTCAATATCAGAAACTGGGGGATTATGACTGAGAAATGGGCACTAAAAATCCATAAAGTATGAAAATGGGATCTTATTTTTTTTCATACAAATACCTTTAGTAGCCAAGGATGTGGGAGATATATACAAAATATATTGTATAATGCCAATGCAGAATCATTCGATTTTAACGAAGCTTCAGTTGATCTTATGGTGGTTCAATTTCTTCCGTTTTCCACCAATTGACTTTGGTAGGCCTTCTCCCTAGGAAGACAGAAATAATAGACGATAAAGCCTATTAGGTCTTTTAACCCATCCCCCTACTAGTGCAAGATTGCTCCCAACAGTATATTTAAATGTTCTATCCTGTCCAGTTTTGAAGTATAATTATGGAATGAAATGTGACACTGTAAATATGCTACTTTTTCACTTCTCATGCCCATATCCTTATAGCTGCACAGGTCCTCTCCCAAAGCAATGATCTCTGGGCTGGCCTGATTGAGCCTCACAATGCTCAGGCCATTGCGGGAGGTGGCATAATCTGCTCCCACAGTAGCATACAAATATAGGAGAAAGGCATCTTATTAAAAAACCTTTCTCCGTCACCATCACTTGTAGAGCCTGGCCTCCCACACATCCTGCACAATCTCAGGGAATCTATTGGGGACTGCATGTTCCTGCTGAGCTGGCTGCACGATTGCGGGAGAAAGGAGACTCAGAACACCAAAATATATGCTTTTTGGTTCCTGTGAATGGTGAGGTCAGGGAGAAGACAAAGTGTGATGCCCTATCGTGCTTCTTTGACTCCTTAATCCTACGGGGGTAAGACTTCCTTCAGCCTGACACCCTGCTTTAGCAGAAGACAGCAACTGCTTTTTGGAGTGATCAGTTGGTTTCTGTGATTTGGGATTATGGGAGCATTTTAGCCTTCTTGTTTTCTCTAGGTCATACTCAGCTGAGGGGACTAAAGGAGGAACTTTCCCTCCACCAGTGGTAGTGGGATGGAGGGAAGGGGAGACTATTATCCCCTGCAACTGAAATATAATGGGGAATGCACCTGTACATAGACTTGTGCCCATGTGGGGAACTTCATGGGGTATAAGTGAATAGTGAGAGCAACCACCATAGTGACTAGGATGGTCCATGCACCAGGTAGGAACTCCTGAGACCCCTCCCCCCTTCCTGGAAAGGCTTCCCCTTCTCAGGTGGCATCTCCATACCTTCCCTGACTCTCCCGTTTATCCTTCCATGCCCTCTCCCCCATTCACAGGGTGTTTTGGCCTCCGTCCTGCATATTTGTCATTGCCCATGCAGCTATATATAGCAGTAGTGGGCATAGCTTGGACTTTGCTTGCAAGGGAGGGAACCCACCTTATTGCCAAGATTCACCTTTTTGAGGTACTTTCATTACCATGGAGTCTGAACATCTCCCAATCCTTAATGTCACTACACTTTTGAGATCAGAAAGAGCTATTATCCCTGTATTGGAGATTGGGAACTGAAACACAGAGAGGCTAGCAAACTTGTTCAAAGTCTCAAAGGAAGTCTGTGATGAAGCAGAGAATTGAACCCTACTCTCCAAAGTACCTCGCTAGTGCCTTTAACCATTTGATTATCCTTTCATTTATCATGCTAGTGCCTACCAATGCTCCCTGGAGCCGGGTAGCCATACACCAGCTGTGCTTCCATCTGATGAGCAAGGGGGAGTTAGGTTTGTATCCTGCTCTGATTTCTGCAATTACTACAGCAGACAAGAACTTTCTTGAGTTCCCTCTCCCTCCCCCAGCTTATCTACATCACATGATGGGCCAGAATTTTGCCATCAGCTGTGGATGAACATTTTTATGTCAGCATAACAGTTTGAGAACTCCTTTAAAAAAATGAGTCTACAAGCTTGAATATTTCATCCTCCAGTTGCTCCAGTGTCTTCCTGGCTAACAATCTGACTCTCAGATTTTGCAAGTTTGACCAAGACAACTACCTTCAAAGTTCATTGCAATGAGTCCACAAAGGCTTCATCTCCCTACTCTAGTATACAGACAAACTATCTGAAGGATTAAGAGCAAATCCTACCCTGATTTACACCCCTGTCAATTCTAATGGATTCATTGCCATTATCAGCCAGAACTGGGCCTGCTAAGTGTTGCAGATAAATGGTTACAGTTTTTCCTGAATTCAAAGTATTAAGTGTGAAAATAGGAACAGCCAGTAGAGGGAGATCACAATTCTGTGCAAATACATTTCCATTTTTATTTTATTTTTAAACAGCTTCAATCCATAATGATTAATAGTCACTGTCAAAATATTTTATAAGGAATGGGAAAGAGAGGAAACAGTTATAAACATAACTTTTTATTTTTTAAAATAGCATATGGATTTGGGCAATTGAATATTATTTCACAAAGTGAACACACACACAGTGCAAAGTTTTTTTGATAGGCACAAAATAAGGCCACTTACTTAAATGAAATCACACATGGAATGAGAATAGAGCATTCCAATGAAATAAGAATAAACCTAAACATAACCACATCTGTTCTGTGGGTCAAAAAACAAAATACAATACATGGTTGCTTGTGAATCACTGAATTCCACCAAGGACAGGAATATAATGTCCTGAAGCATTGCAAGGAAGGCTGTCTTTGTGTTTCTAGCCTGATCAAAAGAAGGAAATAATAGAAATTTTGCAAGACAGACTCCTCCCATTTAATGTCAAGTCCAGTTTTTTACCAAGATCTCTGGTTTGTTTCAGAAAATTGATATGATTCTAGAGCTTTTGAGATTTTCCTATTGCTATTATATGCTATTTAGTGAGATCACATCAAATGGGGATGGGGTGGGGGGAGAACAGCCAAACTGGGATGTTGTATAGAGGGGGAAAGACTTATCTAGTCATTATCCTCTTAATTTGCCTCTAACTCCTGTTCACTTCAGGGTGAGATAATTTCATACTAGCAAGGATCTATTCCAAGGCATGCAGGGGTCTATTGGCATTGTAAATTCCATCCTCCTTGTGCACAAATATCACAAATTTAGTGTCCTCTTCTCCTTCTCTCCCTGCACTAATTCTGTTGTTAAATCCTGCTGATCTTTATTTCACAGCAGCTTCTCAGCCAGTTGGTCATGACACAAAGGTAATTAGGGTGGTTGTGAGGCACTGAAAAATTTATTAAAATGATATAAAAGAAAACATTTCTGCAATACCTTTTGAATACTTCTTGAATTGCCAGAATACCTTCAAGTTTGTGAGGTCGTCTGTAGTATTTGTAGTTGTGCAACCTATCTCCACCTTTTCATGTCCATACGGGTGACACTGCTAGTATATCACCCCCTTAATTCTCCCTCCACCCGCACATATCCCTACCCTTCAAGGTCAAGTATTCTGTGCAGGATCAGCTCTGGCTTTTTTTACCATCCCAAGGGTGCGGAAAAAAAAGAAAAAAAACAGGGTGCAGGGCAGTGGAGTGTGCACCCTGGCTAGTGGAGGTGGGGAGGGAGCAGGGGGCAGAGAGAGAAAGGAGGTGGCCAGGGCATCCTCCAGGTGAGGCACTTGCCACTCAGACCCTCCCGCCACACCACCTGCTGGAAGGACATGGGCTACCGGGCTTTCGGCAAAACAAAAAAATCAGAGTGCAGGGCGGCCAGTGCGGCGAACCAAAAAAATTCCGTAGAATTGGACAGAATGCCGCCTCTTAGAACCTGCCGCCCCAAGCATGAGCTTGCTCGTCTGGTGCCTGGAGCTGGCCCTGATTCTGTGAACTTCTCACAACACACAAATTATAGGCTTATCATTATCATTGATACATACATAATTTCTATTGTAAATGCAAGAAAGGAGGTTGTGACATTTTTGGACTTTTCTATGAGGGGCCACCAATCTGAAGAGGCTGAGAAATGCTGCTGTGTAGCATCCCCACAGTCTCATAAACTTTGTCAGAAGGTACCATCATGTGCATCTAATCTGACCTCCTGCATGTTGCAGGCCACAGAACTTCACTCTCCCACTTCTGTAATAGGCCCCTAACATCTGGCTGAGTTGCCGAAGTCCTCAAATAATGATTTAAAGTCTTCAAGTTACAGAGCATCTACCATTTACACTAGTTTAACCCTGCGAGTGACCAATGCCCCATGCTGCAGAGGAAGATGAAAACCTCCCAGGGTCTCTACCACTCTGACCTGAGGAAAAATTCCTTCTTGCCCTCAAATATGGTGGTCAGTTAGACCCTGAGCATGTGGGCAAGACCCATCAGCCAGACACTGAGGAAAAAATTCTCTGTAGTAACTTGCAGCCCTCCCCCTCTAATGTCTCATCATCAGCCATTGGAGATATTTGTTACTACACAGATAGTAGTTTCTATCTGCTCTCATTGCTCAACCTCCCATTCAGGCTCCGATCATTTCTGTCTCTGATTACTGCAAACTCCTTCTCCTTGTCCTTCCAGCTATAGCCTTGCCCCCTCTCTGCAACTTCCTTCAATCCATCCAAGCCAGGAGGGGTTGGCTTTTTATTGCGCACTCTCCCCTTCCACTTTCTTTTCCTTGTAAGCATCTTGTAAGCAATACAAATGTTACAAGCTGTACTAAAGCTGATCTTTCCATGAACCCTTTCTCCGTAAGAGTACCTTGTTTGCAACAGATAGGACATTGCAGTCAGCTGTTTGCTAAGCCACTTCTAAAGGATACAGAGAGGTGACATAGCAAGTAGACAAGAGCTTAGGTGTAGTAGCTGTGCAAAGAAGATAATGTTGAACAAGTAAAACATTTTGAAAGGGTGAAGTGCACAACTAAGCCCTGTGGCAAAAGGCATTTCAGATCCCTTTAAATTATGAAGCAGCTGGCTTCCTTTGGTCAGGTGGAAAACATTCATCTTTGATGACAGCCTTTGAGACATTAACTGTTACTCCAAGTATACTGTGCCATTCAGACATTGGTCAAAAGCCTACTTTAGCAACACACAATGTTCTGAACATGCTGTGATGTCATCTTTCTCCTCAAATCTTTTGAATTTTTCTAACTTCCCACTACTATTTCACTTGCATAAAAGGAAAAGCTAGAGAAGGGGTAGAATTTGATATAGTCTTGGCTTAGCAGCTGAACTAGGGGAATTTGGCTGATGTTTTAATTTGTCATAGAATTATGCATTCAGATGGTATTCATTGTCACGGGACTAGCTCTAATGAATTCATTTGGTATTCATGTGAATGTCAATATCTACCCATCAGTACAAGTTTAATTGTAATTTGGGTGCACTTCTTAAGAACATTTCAAGAATTACATTAAATATTGCAAGTAGCCATCTCTTGAATTTAATTAGCAATTTACTTTTTTAACAGATTCTCATTTGGGGTAAGTCTTTACAGCTCCATTGAAGATTTATACCAGCTGAAGGTCTGGCCTATTCTCTGTAATTAGAACTGATTAATTATTTGGGGGTGGTGGGAGTGAAGATTAATTTAAATAAAACCTATGAGTTTCTCTAAATGAGTTCATCTCTGCTAGATTTTATTTGAAAAATATCACCATAGTTTTGTAGACAATGTTAGATGAAAGGGAAAATGTTGTAAATACTTGTGCAAATACATGTTCACATGTGAACACACACATGTGAGCATGAGTGTTTGTTGTACTGGAAGTGTTTGCACAGCTATTTTAAACTCTATGCTGGAAAGTTATCCAGTTAGGAAGCAGAAAAATACCATGTGGCATAAGTGACTGACTGCACCAGAACAATAATGAGGAGTTTGGTGGCACCTTAAAGACTAACAGATTTATTTGGGCATAAGCTTCCATGAGTAAAAATCCCACAAGTATCTTGTGAAATACAAAAAGTGGAGACCTCACTCAACAGCACAGCAACAGAACTATATGCCCTGAAACTCTGGCAAGTGGAGGATGGGCAAATGAGACATTGAGCTCTTCCTTCCTCCTACCCCAGAGATCTGTCTGGGTAGAGTTAGCAGGAAATCCTTCCTCTGCTTCTTGTGGAGAGCTCTCCCCTGACTAGAAGAAGAGGCCACCATTTGAGAAGGGACTGTAGAGGTTGCAGGACAGGACATATGCTGCCACTGCTGGGACTCCGTAAACCCAGCTGGAGCCTGAGCTCAGGTCGGGAGGGACAAGCCCGGTAGCAGTCTGAGTGATTAGTCCATGTGAGCCTGCATGGCTTTTAAGATTCTGTCATTGCCCAAAGAGAAGAAACAACCTTAATCCAGAATGAAGGCACCATGGCTGGAGGGGCCGTTGAGACCTTTAGTAAGTGATGGAGATGGAGTTCCATTTAGGCACCTGGAATTGATCTTGTGCTCCCACTGAATGTCTGTTCTTTACACTGTCCTCAACAATAAACGCAGTGGGACATGCTGTGTGTTGGAATCACCTACCAGAGAGCAGAGACCTCAGCATGGGATCATCTGAAGTGATAGTCACGCAGGTGATTTGTGAGCCATCCATTGGTAAAACCTGTTTGTATAAGTCATTCATTGAATACATTCTCAATAGCAACAACATCTGTGTAAAAAACCCCATTGTCTGTTGGCAGATAATATGCAAGCAGAAGAATAGACTAACATCACACATTAATTGATCAGCTGCCTAGATCTGTCTATAGTCTCCTATTTCTAAGGTACTGAATTGTCCTGTCCAGTGGCATTTGGTTAATATTCACACCAATACTAACTTTGCATTTCATATTGAAAGGTAGATTCCGCATACCATCTACGTCTAATCATACCACTGTAATGCATCTCTAAATATCCTCCCATAAAGATGGAGGGTCTGGTCTTCAGTTGGTGTAAATAAGAAGACTTCCATTCGCATCAGCAGAGCTACACCAATATGCATCACTTGGGGATTTGGCTCTAAATCTTACCGTAAGCCTCGTGAATCAGTATGCCACCCTAGAAAAGCCAGCAAAATACTTCTCAGCTCTCATAATTTTATTCTAAAAAGGTGTCTGGGACAAAATGAATAATTAATAACAATTAAATGTAGCAGTCCTTCATGTGTGTAGTAGAGTGCTAGGATTTCATGGCAATTTATTTCTTTTTAATTACTTCTTTTCACCTTCCATAGCCATTTAATTCTGCCTTGTCAATTTCTGATTAAAATTCCCTGGGGAATATAAGGAGTACTCAATTAACATGGTGAACCAGGATGATTCCTAAGGAGCTTGGAGTTAAATAAAAATTGTTTTGGCAGAAATTGCACCTTACTGTTGCATGCATAGTGCCCCTAGTTGTGGCTGATTGTTTGCCTCCCGATTAGCCTGCCCCTCACTCAGTCAGAGTTTTCACTGTTGACAATACGTTTGCCTTTCTCAAGGCACATGTCCTTAACTAATGAACTTTAAATTCTGGAGAGTTTTCAGAAACTTTTCTCCAGGGGTCAATTAGTCATTCACAAGTCACACAGATGATTGTGTTCTGAAACAGTGTCCGAAGAGGAATTTCCTAGCAATGGAATCTTTGGCTGTTGCAGATCTTATGGGAGTGCAGTTAAACCTACATTTTCAAAATAAGCATTTTGAGATATATTCTCATTTGCATGTGCTGGGAATTGGAGTGTGTTTAATGAGAAATAGTGATGCTTCCCCTGCTACCTCATTTTCCACTGCTATGGAGATCAGCAAAGCCTATAAGGTATTATACATGCTTACCACCTCTGTTTTCTCTTTCCCAGTTATTGCAAATACAATAGTTGCCAGTCTGGGAGATGCATCAAAATCTTCTTTAAAATGTATTAAGGAAAATTGAAGCTATTTTCCACAGTTGTCAAATTGATTGAATGGTCCCGATGACACCACATGGGATGTTGCATGCTGGAATCTTGATTCAACCTCATGCATGTGTTACACTCCCACCCCAGTGTAATGTTTGAAAGAGGAATGTTTTATTGAAACTCTTGAAAAAATCCAACAACAGAGTTCACAGACCCTGCTACCAAAATGTTTGCTAAACAATCTCCCCATGAGACCATGTCCTGGTTCATCAGAGCAATGCCATACGGCATGTATCAGGAAACTAGGGATAAATGCCCAAGTTCAATATTAAAATAATCGCTGGCAAATAGTGTGTATATAAACAAGGGAAGCAAATATCACTCCTGAAAGTACCATGCATACCCCGACTTAATTAGATAGCATTGGTAACGTACTGCACAATGTACCCTAGCTGAGAGAACACGTATCCAGGTGACTGCAGGTGACCACCAGAGCACAATTAAAATTTCCTTATGCATAAATTGCACTTCAGTGCTGCAGATATTGTCAGAACAGAATATTTAGGAGCCTATGCCATGTTTGCTCAGATTACTTAGTCAAAACAAGCTTTTTTCCTGCTATTTCAGACCTACATGATTAACTTTGCTCATGAAAATTCAGCTGTATTATTTCTGTTTCATATAGTGTGCTTTAGAATTAATAATATAGTAATCATTCTAAAATGAAAAGTTGTTCTCCATCTTCCATCTGGAAGTGTGGGGATTGCTTAGAGAAACAGAACTCTTACAGACCTTTTCATGCTATACAGTACTTTGATTGACCTCTGTAAAGACGGCCTAGCACAGAAGCTACTCTTATTTATACACTGAGCAAATACAGGCTGATCAAAGGAGTTGTCATATTTTAAATCACAATTTCCCTTTAGTACAGGGGTAGGCAACCTATGGCATGTGTGCCAAAGGCGGCATGTGGGCTTATTTTCAGTGGCACTCACACTGCCTGGGTCCTGACCATCGGTCCAGGGGACTCTGCATTTTAATTTAATTTGAAATGAAGCTTCTTAAACATTTTTAAAACCTTATTTACTTTACATACAGCAATAGTTTAGTTATATATTATAGATTTACAGAAAGAGACCTTCTAAAAACATTAAAATGTATTACTGGCATGCAAAACCTTAAAGAAGAGTGAATTGAATGAAGACTCGGCACACCACTTCTGAAAGGTTGCCAACTCCTGCTTTAGTACAAATGAAAGGGACAAAATGAATTAGGGATATGGAGTTTCTTGTCCTTAGTCATCCATCTATTCTGAATTCTCACCAGAATCGGTAAAAGTGTCAGTCAGTTTTTTTTGTTGTGAATATCATATGTTGCAAATTTAAGGCTAGATTTTTATTAAGATTGTAAGCCCACACAGTGGAGTAAGGGGACGTAAGAATTCCCTTTACACTGCAGCAAGGGCTACCCACTTTCCTCCAGGCAGGTGGACTTGGAGTGAGTGGGACAGAGAATGGTAGAGCCATGTTTCCCTGCAACAATGCACCAGCCAGCATGTATGATCTAGCACAGAGGAAGTGCTGTAATTTGTTGTTGGTATATGGCCAGGCTAGCAGCAAGTTATCTCTCCCCCTCTAAAGTCAGGGTGAAGCAGGGATGGAATTGTCCCTTAGAAAGGTCTGCTCCTAGGGTGGTACAGCTGATGTTAACAGTACAATCTAGGCTTTAGTCATCTTTCTAAAATGTGTTCTAGTTCAACCATAAGCTTTTGGGCTAGTTACAAGAATCATTGAGTGAAGTTGTATGACCTGTTAAACTGAAGATGAGATTACTTGATCATAGCGGTCCCTTGTGTCCTAACAGTCCTTCGAATCTTCTACTTGAAACCCCATTGGTGGATTGACTGATCTCTGTGAATATATTTGTGGGATTTTTAATTTGCATCAAGGCAACTATCATAAATGAGCTTGACAGTATCTTGTTTTGACATCTCCTTCCGAATTCTGCTTTTTCAAGTTCAGTGGTATTATAATCTATGCCTGCTTGGTGTGGCTCTGTTCCCCTCGAATGGTGCTTAGCTAGAGATTGATGAGTCTGCTACAGCCATAGTCAACAGCTTCATTGGGGAGACAAGCTGCACTGTTATAAGGGCTGATGCACCATACATGCTCTAACTATGTACCACAAGATCCAATCCCTCCTAGAGCTCATTGTGAAGAGGTTCTTCATACTGTACCCCAAAACAGGCCTAGGTATAAGGTACACAATCTCTAACAGTGGAGGGGCATGAACACAAGTTAAAAATTAATATCTCTTCAGCTTCAGAGTTGTCTAAAATACAAGAATCAGAGGGATAGCCGTGTTAGTCTGAAATTGCAGAAGTGACAAAGAATTAAAGACTAACTAGAGTATTAGAGCATAAGCTTCCATGGGCTAATACCCACTTCATCGGATGCATGCAGTGGAAGTATTCAGGGGCAGGTATAAATAGGTAGGCAAGATCCAGGTTGCAGATAACAGGGTTAGTCCAATGAGGCTGAACCAGCTTGTTATTTCTAATCAGGGAGGGTGAGGTATTCCTCTAGCAGCTGAATTGGAGGTGTGAACGGTGAGAGAAGAGAAACTGCTCTTGTAGTTAACTAGCCATTCATAATCCCTATTAAGTCCTGAGTTGATTGTATCAAATTTGCAAATGAATTGCAGCTCTGCAGTTTCTCTTTGCAGTCTGGTCTTAAAGTTTTTTTGCTGCAGTATAGTGACTTTTAAATCTAGAATACAAGGTTATCTGTTGTGGGAACTCACACTTTGGTAAATGTAATGAAATATCCACTAAATTGTCTCCTCTGTTTGGATACTTCCAGAACATTTCCCTCTAACCACCTCCTCCTACCCCCATCGTCTCCAGTTTGTATAATCATGTTTGGGTGTAGAATAATTGTGATAAACTGTGAGGTTTTTAGGGGCTTCCTATAAAACTTGGTTCAGGAGCAGCAAATGCAGTTCAGTCTAATAAGCCAATAAATATTTCTGAATGTCCCTCCTTGTGTTTTATCTTGTAGATTATTAAAATAAGAGGGTTAAAGAGCACATGAAATAAGATAAAATGTGAATTACAAAAACTTCCGATTTGTGGGGGAAAGGATGCATATATAGATGGAAGACATATCAGGAAGTTTTTTGTTTTGCATTTCATAGAATCATTTTCATAATAGGCAAAATGTTAGCTTTCACCTTTGTGTGCACTTGAAAAACAATGAGAGAAACTGTGTGTGTACATATTTTTGCTCCCTGAATCTGGATTCCCCTTGTTATGGGAGTGGCATATAAAAGTGCTATATAAAGGCCCTACTTGAATCGTGTGATCATCTTCAAATAATTGCAGCTAAGTTGCAGTCAAGTCACGAAAAATCACAGAAAAATAATAATGGACCTAATGACCAGTACAATATAAAATTCAGAAAACTAAAAGTCTTAACACAACTGCTGTAGAGTACAGTTATATCAGCCTTTTACATTTTACAGGTGTTGAATCTCTGTGCCCCATTACAGTGGCATCCTTCATGCCCTGTCTTTGCTTTGTAAAGTCTTGTCTGTACCAAGGTACTGCACACTAGGCATCAATGGAATTAAGCAAGATTGAAAGTGATCGCTTTGCTGTTTCTGCTAACTCTAGAAAATGTTTTAGAACTGCCAGTTGATCCCAAAACTCTCCAAGATCATTTTATTCACATTCACTTGCAAAAAAATTGTATGGGTTAAAATGGGTGGGTGAGAATCCTCAAAATGTACGCAAAATTGTGGACTCTGCACAATAAGCTAATTAAAATCAAAATTGTGGTGGAAGCCTAATATTGCAGGACCGCAATTTCACGAATGAAATAGGACCTTAATTGTGTGTTGTGTGATATATGTATATACACAAAAAGTTAACAGAGTGCCATCTACTGGGACATAAGAATGTGTAGCATTGTTCATAATAAGTTTAAGAAAGTTATGCGCTGGAAATGGCCTGTGTGAATCCAGCCATTAAAGCCCCTCCAAACCAAAGTTAACTCCTACATTGAACCAGAGAGAAGTGTGATTCAGGAAGCCTTGAAAGTGACCATTAAATGCTGAAGCATTATAGATTTCACAACTGGAAGTGCTGCATTGCTTCAGGAAGATTTTATATTGAGGAGTGAAGCCGCATTACCGGGACAACATACATTCCCTGGTGATGTAATATTTTTGTTGCTATGCCATGGGGAAATTAATTAAAAAATGAATCACTTCAAATAGCAGTGGATATTATAATTTGTTTAGTCTTTAGTGAATGTTTCTTAAATTTTCTCTATATTCCATTCCACAAAGGCACCAGTATAGTTCAAGGACAGTCTAAGTCCATGATAATCACTAGAGAAGTGGCTTCTTTAATTTGTTATGTGTCCGATGGCTACATAAAACTTTTTATAAAGGCCCTTTGTCTACAGAAAGTAATGAACTATCTTTTAGCTCTTTCCTTCAACCAACATATTCAGTTATAAATGATATGGCTAATAGTTCCAGGATCTTACCACACTTACGAGTCAGACAATCCGCAATGCAGTCAAAGAGGAGGAGTCCCATTGATTGAAATAGGGAATTAGACAGGGGCTTTGGGTTTCAATCCAGTGAAGGTCTTGGCATCTCCAGTGAGATTAAGATCAAGAATCGAGGGTACACAGCCCCTGGCAAAAGAATACTTTGTGTGCACACTATTCTGTACTATAGTAAAGAAATGTCAACATGCTTAATAGATCATTCAAAATATTTTTAATGACATTTATTCCTTTGAACATCACACTTAAACTGAGATGGGGCTGCCAGCCATCTCAGTTTCCTGTTGGAAAACATTTCTGATAAACCCAGTACTTCTTCCCTTTCCTGTTCATTTAATTAGCTCCATTTAATGAACATAATAGCCATATCTCATATTCTGTAATCCCGGTGTTTAACTGCATGTATCTTTTTTTTTTCTAGATTGTTCCCTGGAGGCAGCCCCACAGTATCCCTGAGAGCTTTACCCATCTAAACTTGCTCTCTGTTTAATTCATTTTAAAGTTCATAGCTGCTGAAAACAAAATCACCATTGATGTATGGCCTACTTTAATTTCATTTTCAGCCCTCTGCCATTTTGTAGTTTACTAGCTTACTGTAAATCTTATGAAAATTGTTTTGTAATCTTTTACCAGCTGCTCCACTACATCAAGTACATGGTGACTTTCTAGAATTCCCCCCATCCTTTGCATCAGTTTGTGGCATGGTACTAAACTGAGACATATATTATTCACCTTTCCTTCCTGTGCTTCTTTAATGAATTAGAAAATCACACTTCTTTGTGTAACTTGAGAAACATGAAATCCAGCTTCTCTGAATTGATATATATAGCACTGATATATTTAAAATGAATTACGTATTATATGCTTGATAGTCAATTTTGCTTAATAGAATGTCTTTCTATTCTTTGCCATAGAATTGCTCTGTTTGATTACATTATATACAGAGCTATTGTATGGACGTAAATGACTGTCTAGGTTCTTACTCAGCTCCCATGACTGTGGTATCTGAGTGCAGTACGTACATTCAAGGGGTCAGCAAATTGATCAGAAAATAATCCAAGTCTATACAAAAATGCCCCTTTAAAAACAAAATGCGGGTGTTCAGCAGGCATGGCTTTGTGATGTATTGGTGTTTGAGTAATACTATAGTCATGTCATGAAGACAGCTGAGAATGGAAAGTGCACTGGGAATTCATCTGAAGAGTATAAATGGCAAGAGATGCGAGTCACATGGCAAATAGCTGATTCTTTCCTCCTAGCTGCCTTTGGAGGATGGATCCCTACCATGCAGGGATCACTTTTGCTTAGCTGCTTATCCCAGATTTCTTATGTCAGACAGTGGTGCCAAGGAACAATGATCTGTACAGTGAAGGGTGGTGGCTAGTTGTTTATATTGCTTAATTTTGTATCTACTTTGCTTTTGAATATTAGACTGCTATATAAAATTGAACATTCATAGCCCATTGGATGAAAGAAAAAGAGTATTCCTTGGTAACTCAATACATTCAGGCTGTCCTTTTCAGGAAGTGAAATTTGGGTATCGAATTTCTTACATTTCTTTCAGGTGCTAAGTGGGTTTTGTCATCTGTAAGCAGCTTCGTATATCTGTCTCTCTCTTACCAGAGAGGGTGTTATATCTGACCATGAATGCCTTTTTAAGGGGTGGACTTTGCTAGTATAGTTCAGACATTCAAAACTTTGATTTGATGGTAATAAGATAGCATGCAATACATATGCAAAATGTCAGAGACAAGCCTGCAGGAAACTGCCAGAAGGAATCTTACTGACTTCATCCAAGACACAGCTTAGACAGTTTTTATAATCACTGCCAGGATTCTTTGATTGTTCTCTATAATTATCAGAAGGCATTCTCTCAAGTAGCTATCATTTGTCAACAAAATGTGACATATTATAAATCCACAATTGTTTTGTCAAAGTTCATTTTGTCAAGTCCTTTACTGTTCATGTTTAATGAAGACAATTTATCATGACACTTTTTTGCCTATGTGGACAGGTAGCTCTAACGTTACTGTCAGAGGGTTATAATGTAATCATAAACAGACAGAATTTATGGAAAACCATTATGGGAAAACAAGAAATCAGAACCATGTTGCTTAGCCCTATAATTAGTAATACTTTGAAAATCCAAAGATCTTACAGCCTGTGTGCCCAGCGTGTACTTAATGAAGCTCCATAATGCCCCTTCTAAGGTGAGTAACTATTATGATCCCCATTTTAAAGATGGGCAGACCCAGAACATTAAATGATGTGACTGTATGTCACAAAGAATAAATCTGTGGCAGAGCTGTTAACACTCAGAGCTTTTGATTCCCGCATATGCCTTTAATACACTACAAACCATGTCTCCTCTCTTTCCCCCTTTGAAAATGAAGGACACAAAGTTTTTCAAAAATAGCTAGTAATGTTCAGGGCCTCATATTTTGGGTACTGAAATGAGATGCCTTAGTAGCACCCACAGTTTATAAGTCATGCCCCTTTAAGGTGTTTCAAATTGGTCACCCCAAAATAGAAGCACCTTCAATCACACTAGTCACTCTTAAAAATGTAGGCCTCTATTTCTAAACAGAAAGGATAAGTTTCAGGATATCATAAGGAGCAATCAGTTATTTATACAAACTGGAAAATAAGTGACTTGTGACATGCAGTGAGGTCATGAATTGCTGCTAAGCAGTAAATCCATATATCCCATTTGTAAGATAACTTCAAAGTTACTGATATTTGAATGACAGTGTGTTTCATGAACACTTTGAACATCAGGCTATAAAACCAGGATGTTCAGCTGCATGATATTGTCCTGGTGTCTGAAATGGGACTAACACTCAGTAATTCAAATTGATGTGACTCTCAGATTGACTTCTAACATTGTAAGCAATTCTTAACAATATGTTGTTTTTTAAAGTACAATTTAAAATATTATAAAAAAAAGTATACACCTCCATGCCTGGAGGTATTGCATTGTAAAATAAATATTGTCCCAGATGAGAAGACTAGGATGATTTATTTGCATCTGTACATTCTGTGGTATTTGGTGTAAATCTTTTAGCAAGATTAGGGAGGTTTTTTGCAGTGTTCATTGAAACTCAGATGTATACATTTATGATTTTCCATTATTAATATAAAACAAATGGTTCTGTTTGGATTCCTGGGAATGAGGTCCATATGAGCAATGGAAATCTTTAAGGTGTACTGATCCTTCCACAAATAATTTTCAACACTGTGCAATGCTTATAGTTAGGTATTTCCAGGATATATTTTTCTCCCATATTTTGCAGAGGCTTGGTTATGTGCTATAAGGTAGGTTTTTATCAGTTTTACCTTAAAACTAGAAATACTGTTGATACTTTTTATTCAATAGAAATGAAAATATACAAACTTTCCCCTCCCCCTTTGCTATAAGCGTTCATATGAATTTTAAATGAATTTGCTTCCACTGATTCTGTTCCTCTGTTTCTTTTCTGAGAATACTTAGCAAATGGTTTCCAGGCAAAGGCAGATTAATATTTACTGAGGCCCTGGGCACAAAGAATATTTGGGCCCCTCACACATAGATGGCCCCCAAATTAGCTGGGGCCTCTGTACATGGGTCCTGTGGGCCTGTGCATTAATCTGCCACTGTTTCTAGGAATACCCAGAAAGCCCACAAAACCCAGCTAAATTAAAAGGAATATTGCAGAACATTTGTGAAATGCAAATCTACTTGTAAGAGTGTAGCCTTTCCCAATCTGAAAATTGAAGTGTACTAAGTGACCTAAGTGTCCAAAGAAAATATATCAAATTTCCAATAATTAATTGCTCATGAACAAGCTATAAGCCCATTAATTCTGCCGATGATGAATTCAACAAGATCATGATTTGATTACAGATAATTCCTGAACTGAAAAGGGGAGAAGTTCATGGATGATGCCCATCATTTACCTCATGTGTAAGAATTAACTATGCTGTAGAACAGTACAGTGTGTGTAAAATTAACACCATTTTGTGGCTTCTTGAAGGGAGCCCATATCAGTCCTGGCACATGAATTTATAATTTGATAGTGACAAGGCAAGTTGCGATTACTGCTCTGACTAGGAATTGTGCATTAATTTTGTTACACCATTTCCCTTGCCCTCATGCTGACCCCCTTGTCTGTCTTATCTGCCTGTTATGTCTTGTCCTGTAAACTGTAAGTATGGCCAGCTGACACAATGGTAAGCATTTTCAGTGAAAAAATTATCTGTGAATGGAGCGACAGCTCTAAAACACTATGGGCAAAATCCTAGTCCCGTTGAATTCAGTGGACAAGACTCCCATTGACTTGAATAAGGCCATGATTTGGACCTAGAACAGTAGGCCTTCATTCATTCAAGTCCCCCATAAAGTCCCATTTCTTTCACAAATCCCAGAAGACTTGATCCACAGTAACTGCCCTTTCCATTGTAACATCATATGTGAAGGGCTGTCATTATTTATATTAAAATCAATGAGAGCCAAACAATTCACATTCTCCTCATGGTCCCACAATACATCCTGTCCTTTCTAAAGGTGATAATTCTCTAATACTGTAAGGGATCCTGGAAACAGAGAGTGTACTTGCATTTGAGTTTTGTACAGTGCTGAGCCCATGATATATACTTAAGGCAGATTTTGCTGATGTGCAGAGCACCTGCAGCTTCCAGTGAAGCCAATGGAATTTGTGGATACTCAGAACCTTTGGAAAATCCGTCCATTTCTATTTAATAATAGGGTTGTCTTTCTGAACAGGCATTGCAAAAGCTTTTCCAACTACAGATTTTGTTTCTCTGTCTGACAGACAGTTGGTAAACTAGTATTTAAGATCCGCTAAAGGTACATTATTTATTCAACAGTCCATATTTAGACATTTTTAAGAAGCAGATATTTTATACTAATTATTTCTAGCCACTGAGGAGAGACAAGTAGTAGCCAGTTTCCCTCTGATATGTAAACCTCTTGATTAAATCTCACAACAGTTGGCAACTGGCAATGGGAAAAGGTAATAATTTCAGGTTTTAACGAAGGATAAATTTTTTTTGTAAACTACTATTCCTGTAAGTTTTTGATTAAATCATATAAATAACCAGAGTGTAAAACAAGGCTCACTGATAGACTTCATTGCATGTGGCAACGGGAAAGAATAAACCTCTCTGTGACAACTCTATTGACAACATTGCATGATTAAAGACTGTTATATCACTTTGATTTTGGACAATATCACTTAGGCTTGGAATTGTCTGTTTTTTATAAAGCCTCTTTGATTAAAATTAAGTGTTTGAGAGAGTTTGATAAAGAAGATCATTTTGCTTTTCTTTGAAGGTCAACAGTGAATTATCATGGGAATGCATGTGTTTGCTCAGCCACATAGATTGTCCAGGGAAATTTCCTGTGTTTTATCTCAAACAAATTCCAATGTGTATATATATGCACCGTTAAAAACTCTGGAGTATAACATTTTGATCATAGTGATTATTCTCTGAGGGTCAGGAAAACAGTTGGTGATATATTTTAAAAAAACACACACAAAAAATGCCATCTCAAAACCCCCTGTGATTTAGAATTCCCAAGAGCCTCCATGCAAACCTTTATTTCATATTAGTACAATTAATTGCAACTATTGAATGACTGTTGTGAGCAGCACCACTTTGGTTCTGTTAGCGAGAGGTTTTCAGACAAAACCAAGCTTTGAATAATTCTAGACTGGTATCTGAGAGCACCCCACAACAGTCCCAGCCAATTGTGTGTGTGTGTGTGTATGTGAATAAAGTGTGTTTGTTTCTGTTCTGTATTTACCCACTCAACCTACATCTGTGTTGGAAAGTAGACACCGTAGTATTAGGTATTATTTACTCGTAAATAACACTGCAAAACCAGAGCCTCCATTTGCACTCATTGTAGAAACATGTTGTTCTTCATACACCCAGTTTCCAGTTAACTGATCTGACATGATTATGGGTAGGTCAGGCAGACAAGGATATCTAAGGACACTTGCTGCTACAAAGGGATTTTGCTTGTGTTTGTTTTAAGAAATAAACTGGATATGGTTTATTGGAACAGTCAGTTTACAGTTCATAATGGAAAGCTGTTTTTCCACTTTCCTTCCTAAATATATTTGAACATAAAAGTTACTTTTAAGACTATCTGAGATGATGCAACAGGAGGGCTGGCTGATACAATTTAATTCATACATGTTCAGTACAGGATCACAGATAGATGCCAGGCACACTCCCAATATAGGTGTTCTCAAGGTGGCTGTTCATCATGTATGTAACATGTATTTAGTTCACCATAATTCTATTTACCTCAATGGATCTGGGTCAATTTTCCCTCAGAGTCTTTTTGGATAATGTGTCTGATGTATCCTTTTCTATCATCTACAGAGCTAAAACTCTCATCTAGGCTTTCATTACCTTGTGTCTAGATTATTACAACATCCTCTTCTTTGGCTTTGACAAATGCAGTCTTGCAGTCTTGCTCCACTCATATCCATTCAGAATACTGATGCAAAGTTGATTTTCCTAGCCGGTTGTTTTGACATTGCCACCCATCATTACATCCCTCCACTCATTCCCTTTTCTCCATCATCCCAAACAAATGCTTCTTTCAAGTCCCTTCTCAAGCTGTCCTCACCCTACCTATCTTCTCTCATTCAGCATCAAAAAGTCAGCTCCCACTTCCCTTTGGTCTATGATACCAGCTTCCATTGCTCCCTCCAGAGCCGGTGCAAGGATATTTTGTGCCCGAGGCGAAACTTCCACTTTGCGCCTCCTCCCCGGCTCCCGGAGCATCGCTTATTATAAACTTTCAAAATACTTTCAAAAATACACCCTTTTTAGTCACGTACACTGCCTTCCTTCATTCTTTCATATCAAAATCTACTACATTTTATTGTACCTTTAGAATATCCAATTATTGTTGTTAATAACATTTATAAAATTAGAATGGCGGATACTCCGTCATACAACAGCAACTGACAATATCAATATGACAAATTTCAACTACCTACAGATGCATATTCGCACAATAGTGAGTTTGGATCCGGTGCCACTCCCGGGAGTCAGCGGTGGATCCCTTGGGGGACTAATGGATCCAATTGGAGAGAAACACCCATGTGCGGCTCTGGGGTGGGCAGGTGGCCTGAACTAGGTCCTTTTTCCGATGTCTCTTCACCATTTTTGCTTGGTGCCAGGGAGTCCCACATTTTTAACTGCTTCTTGGGCACTGGTGAGGGGTAGCAGTGCCAGAATGAGCATGGTGCCAGGGGTGCACTACAAGCTAAGGTGCTGGGCCTAGAGTCCGGCCAAAACTGCAGTCCTGCGCTGGGCAGAGCATAGCTTCCATGAGGAGAGACCTCAAATGAATATCAAGCTCCTTCTGTGTGATTCCCCCAAGCACTTCAGGCAGCTGCTCTGGGGGTCACTCACAGGCTTAGGTCTGTTGCTTGCAGGCATCACATAGCCTGCATTTAAAACCCAGATACTCGAGCATGACGACAGAGGCTGGGACAGGAAGAGGGGTTTCAGGGCAGGCTTAGGCCTATTGCTTGCCATACTCTCCAGCCACCTGCGCACAAGGGGAGCGCAGACCAGCAGGAGCTCCTGAGGCCAAGCTGTGGGGAAGCACTTCCCTTGCCCAGTGCACCGGCGTTGGCATCCTCTTTCTTCTTCCACCAGACCACCGCTCAAGGCTCTTTTGTTCTCCAGGATGTGGAGGAGGGGTGGTGAGCAGCCACCCTTGACAAATTCTGCTGCCGCTGGGCTCGTGGGCACTACTCGGGCTCTGTCCAGCCACTGATGCCCCTGCCAGCAATGTCAGTTTCAGCCTGGAGCAGCTTCGCCTGCGCGGGGAGAGGGAATCTGAGGGCCACAGGTGTCAGCGCGCCGCGGGCAGCCCAGCTCAGGAATGCTTTTAAAAAAATTGCGGGGCACCTCTTTTTGGCACTCCCAAATCTTAGCATCCTAGGTGACCGCCTAGTTCGCCTAATGGGTTGCACCAGCCCTGGCTCCCTCCTTACATTTCCATGTAGACCTCTGCGCTTGCTATCATGCTGCCCACTCTTCTCAGGAACAGGTCTTCACAAATGTCAGTAAATAAATTCACTATCCTCCTTCAAATGCCTTCTGAAAACTTTCCTCTGCTGTAATACCTTCAAAAATCTTGACAACTATTAGGCTGTTGGCGGTGCTGAGACCACTTCCACTCATAGTGACCAATATTGTATCCATCTGTTTTCTCTTATCTTACATGTAGCTAATCCTGCTTCAAAGAGTTTACAGTCTTTTTTGTTTTTTGTTTGCCCAGCAACTGGCAAAATTGGGTCCTGGTCCAGGATTGGAGTTCAGCCCTTAGGTGATGTGATAGTTTAAAATTTAAATAGTAATAACTGTGGATCTGGCCTAACAAATCTCATGCAATAGAAATGGGGATTCCATCTCCAGGAAAATCATTTTGTAAGCACCTGGAGGTTATATACATTTAATGGGCATGCTATAGTAAATAAGCTTTTAAAGTATCCAAAAGAATGAGCACGTACAAATGGAGGATTTGGTTTTTGAACGCTGTATTTCAGATACTCAGTAGAGCACAAACTCAACACTGTTCAGGTTTTTTTGTGGGATATCTTTGCTCTTCTTTTCACTGCCCCATTTCAGTGGCTGCCCCTCATTCCACATGTCTTTAATATTCTCTGGCTGTTTACCATTCAGTACAGTATGTATTTAAGCATAGTTTACATTTTTATTTATGAGGATAAAACTGGTGTTTGTATCTGACCGTAGCAAAGTAGCAAATCCTCAGGTGGTGACCAGATAATTTCCTGGATTTGAGGTATTTGATAGAGTGTAAACTGGGGTAATGGAATGAAAAATCAAGCACATGATCAGTCTGTAGAATAATTGGAAACAGAAAGAGAGCTCTATCTGACGAATAAGGACCCTAAGGGTGATAGGAACTCATATTGCAATGAAACTTAATGGAAGTTGGTGTCAAACTCACATCAGCCCCTTTGGAAATTCCAGACAATATTAATTTATGATGAATCATCCAACCAACTTGTGACATTGAACTATATGATTTTATAAAAATATGCTAATGAGTGTGAATATAATGTAACAGGAATATGCTTCTAATAAAAGGTCTCTTGTAAGGTATCATTACAAAGCTTATAATCTACTGAGTGTGGTCATCCTAATTGTATAAATGTATCACTCTTGTATCTGAAACTAGAAATATGAAATACAACTCTGAGGGCCTATTGTAATTATGCAAAGTGTGGGCTATTAATGGTGGTTTGGAAGCTTGATGGCTTCCATTAACCAGGACAAATGACTGTAGATGGCTCTGTTTACTTGTAAGTAGTCTTTGTGACAAAGCTCCAAGTCTGTACTTGTGGGTCCTGCGCTTCCTGGCAGATTTAGGGGCCTCAGAAACTCATCTAGGCCCCAGAGTGACCTCCCTTTCTCAGTATAATTGGCAAAAGTCACCACCTAGTGAGTTACCTTCATCACAGGCCAGTATGGAAGATGGAAAAAAGGGGGGAGCCCGGGCCCACCCTCTACTCCGGACTCCAGCCCAGGGACCCTAATAGTATCAGCTAAGATGGCTGACCTTTTAGGCACAAAACACAATAGAATTCCCTGGGCTACTTCCCCACAGCAGTCCCTGCATCTTCAAACTCCACTTCACCCTTACCTCAGGGCCTCCTTCCTTCAGTATGATATGTTGTCCTACACTCAGTCTCACCAACAGCATAACTTCCTTCCACAGCTCCTGACACCCACCCCCACCTGACTAACTGGGAGGTTTTTATCTGGTTTCAGCCAGTCCCTGATTGGCTTCAGGTGTCCCAATTAGGCTAGCTGTTTCTACTCCTTTCTAGAAGGTTCTTAATTGGCTCCAGGTGTCTTGATTGGCCTGGAGTAGCCTTTGTTTGGCTATCCAGGGAACAAGGACCTGCACATCCTGAGACTAATATACCTGCCTTCCAGCACTCTCCTATATCCTTCTGATCTGACTCCGTCACATCTTGTATACCTGTGTGCTGGCAAGTGAGTAATGAAGTCTTATAGTGACATGTGGTCATGTCACCTGAACTGGAATCCATCTTTAACATGGTGCTTTTCTATTTAGAAGGAGGGGTGGGAACCAAGAGAGAGACAAAGGATTCCCACCTTGTGCAAAAGATACATAAGGGGGTGTGCGGCAGGGCAAGGGTAAAAACCCTGAGAATGCCCTGCCACTGCAGGCTAAACCCTGCTTGTGGATAGCAGGGCCAAGGGCCAATGCAGGGAGCAGCCTGCAAGAAGCCCAGCTGGAAGCCTAATGGGGGCTAGCTCGCAGCCCCATGCTGGGCAAATTGACCACAGCTGAGGCAGGGAGCAGGAAGGGCTAGAAAAGCCCTGACTCACGGTCAGTGAGGTGGCCAGGCAGGGAACAGGAGGCTGTAACAATGTCTCCTCACTGCTAGCAAGGTGCCTCAGGGGCTTGGAGACCCAGGAACTGCGACAGTGGGGTAACTATGGGGGGGGGGGGGGGTGAGCACTGTTTGTTGCACTGGAGCCGGGGAATCAACACTGTAAATAAAGGATGCTTGGGTGAAGCACTGAAAGTTGGTGTGAAAGCCTTTATTTGCACCAGCCAGAACACAGGACACAGGGGTAAGACATAGAGACCTGCGTGGACCCTGTGGCAGGGTGGAACAGAAAAAAGGGGCAGTAATCATGAGAAATCCCCTAGCTACCACCTGAGCTGGAACAAGGACTGTATCGGGGAAAGGATTGTGCCCAGACTAGGAAGGTGTTCAGTCTGTGATAAAAGCTTATCGAAATATCCTTGAGAGTGAGATTTTATCTGTATTCAGTTTTATTACTGTACTAGGCTTAGACTTGCATATTTTATTTTATTTTGCCTGGTAATTCACTTTGTTCTGTCTGTTATTACTTGGAACTGCTTAAATCTTACTTTTTGCATTTAGTAAAATCACTTTTTACTTATTAATTAACCCAGAGTATGTATTAATACCTGGGGAGCAAACAGCTGTGCATATCTATCAGTGTTATAGAGAGCAAACTATTTATGAGTTTACTCTATATAAGCTTTATACAAGGTAAAACAGATTCATTTGGGCTTTGGACCCCATTGGGAGTTGGGTATCTATGTGCTCGAGACAGGAACCCTTCTTAAGCTGTTTTCAGTTGAGCCTGCAGCTTTTGGATGATGTGGCTCAGCCTTCGGGCTGTATAGCAGGCTATAACCAGGCAGGGCACTGAAGTCCCAAGCTGATAAGGAAAACAAGCTCAAAGCAAGGCTCAGCACATCAGGTGCAGTCTCAAAGGGAGTTTGTGTGATCCAACCCATCACACAACTCTGTTACTGATGTAAGTGATGGACCTTCTCATGATGAAAATTCCAAAAACTGGGATAGTAGGGGGATTTCCCTCCCCCATTAAAGAGCATGTGAGGAATCAAAAACATATTGAAAGAGAGAAAATGAAACTTATTTTGACAATATCTTTGTTGGAAGGATCCTTCTGGTAAATAACAATTTGTTTCTTAAAAAATTCCTGCATCTCTCTAACTTCCTTATGTCTGTCACTTTGATTCTCGGTCTCTGTCATCCGTCCTTTATCAACTTATTTTTTCCCCTTCTGGCTCTTCTTTGCAGTACTTTGCTCTTTTGTGTCTGTCTCTTCATCCTTGCTGTTTGTTGCTTCAGGCTCTCCGCTTCAGCCCACTCTCTTCCCTGTTTCTTTTTCAGAACCTTTTTCTTGGGTATTTACCCAATACATCTTTATTCTCTAGACAGGATTTATTTAAAATCCCATTTTAATTCATGCCACTGATATCATCTTGCCTTATACTGACTTGTAGGTCTGTCTGAAGAATAATAATAATAATTAATAATAAAATAAAACTGATTTATAGTCAGAGAAGGTCTTCTTTGCATTAATAACCCCTGAGCTTGGTTCACTATCATTTGTGTGCCATATTTGTTATTCCAGGATAGTTGGATGGCTGCTGCATATTCCTGGGAATCCCAAGTTTTGTGAATATTTACACAAATATTCATACAAAAATTCACACTATGAATGCGTGAATTGCTATTGGCTGTTCAGTATTCTTATGCAAAATAGTTTTAGTTCCTACAGTCAGGGGGCAGAAACAACACCCTAACATATAAGTGAACTACTGCACAAATAGTGAATGTATGAAGCAAAATTGTTTGTGAACAAGCCAATGTCTGAATGCTATTTGTGCAGACTATACAGTGAATATTTATGAATAATTAATACATTAAAGACTCAAGCATGAGCTGGCCTATGCCCCTGGAAGATAAGAGGATTAGGGACCTCATTTCCAAGCATGGGATACTGCAATGTGTCAGGGAAAGCAACCACTGAGCTGTTGCTGCTTTCTCTTTCTTGCAGGTGGGTAGGGAGTAGGCAGGCAGCACTGGGAAATGGCTTCCCAAAGAGAAATGTCCCAAAGAGAGCAAAGAGAAAACAGGAACAGCATTGTGAGTAATGTTGTGTGGGACTGGAATTTCCATCCTGTAGCAATTTCACATTTCCGAAACAAAATAATAATTACAAATTAGAACAAAAATGGGATATGCAAAAATTTTGAAGAGGGATATTTTCAAAACATTCAGTTTTGGAAGAATCAAAATGGAACATGTGTTAAAAAACATTCTGGTCACAGGCTCTCCAGTTCACAGATGATTGTCAAGTGGGCTGCTGGAGAACCTGGGAAGGTAAACGGGAGGTGAGCTGGCAGGAAATCAGGCAGGCTGGCAGTCTCTCCAGCAGTTCCTGTTGAAAATTTCTATTGCTCTAATTGTCATGCTCTGGTACAAAACATGGTCCTTGCTGCTCCTGAGGTAGGATGGCTATGAACTGTCCTTTCTTAGAGCAGACTTCAAGGACACAATCCAGCCTTAAGGAAAATCAAGACAGTTTATGATTGATTCACTTACCAAAAAGAGTGCTAAATCTGTAACAAATGTTATTGAAAATAAAAAGTTCAACTGGATCTGAGGCTACTCTCTCACCCTGGCCTCTATTCAGTTCATTTCATTAACATATTAACAACCTTCCTCTTTTTCTTTTGGTTTTCTAATTTGAAAAAACCATTCACATGAAAATAGAGGACCCAATTTAGGGCTGAAATTAGCCCCAGGAAACAGCTCCTTTGCATATGGTTTCTACTAAAAGTTGCACTAGTTTGCAGTAACTGTTGTGCAGCCTCATGAAGCATCCATCTAGACCTGTTGGCCATTCTCTAATTCCTAGCTATGTATGACGTACTCCCCTATTTCTGTCTTTGAAGACCTGAGTGCTGGCTTCTCCATGGTGTATCAGAATGGCCAGAATATTGGCAATCAAATCGCAACCACATTGCTAACTCTAGGTTTTCTGGTGTATACCTCTGCATGGTTCAAGTCAGAATTTGCTTCCATACAAATAATTTTTATAATTGTCTTGTTTGGGTACACTAGAAATATCTTCAAGTACTTCATACAAAGGAGGCTTGGAGCAAGATTTTCTGGGAGAATTTATGAATGGAGGATTTAATTGTGAAACTTTTAGAAATCAGTCACACACTCTCGTTTGTTTTTATTTTCTTCCTCCTTGTGATAGAATCAGGGAGTCCCATAAAGGGAAGTAGAAGTAACAGAATGCCATAAAAGGCATGATTCTAGTGATGCATACATTAAAGTTAATGGTAAAAGTGGATTCTGTCTCCTCTAGTACTGTGTCGAACCAATTCTGAATTTGGGTAAGCGCCTGAAATCTAACAAGCAATCCTGGTCATGAGCTGTTCAGAGTAGAGCTAATCAGGAATTATTCAATAAAACAATTTTTAATTGGAAAATTGTGATTTGGCAAAACAAACTTTTCACTAGAACATACCAATTTTAATTAAATAGTTTCTCAGGTCCGGTATGGAATTTCTAGTCAGAACTAGAAGAGCAAGGCTTGGTCTACATTGCGGGGAAGGTCGACCTAAGAGATGCAACTTCAGCTATGTGAATAGCGTAGATGAAGTCGACACATCTTAGGTCGACTTACCTGCCATCATCACAGTGGCAGCAGTCAACAGCGGGCTCCCTCGTTGACTCTGCCTTGTGCCTTTTGGCGAACTAGAGTTCCGAAGTCGACAGCAGTGCCTCTGGGGATCGATTTATTGCGTCTTGATGAGATGCGATAAATTGATCTCTAATAGATCGATCTCTACCTGCTGATCCACCCGGTAGTGTAGACAAGGCTTAAGTTAGTTTTTCACCCCCAAATAGCCTAGTGGATAGGGCACTCGCATGGGATGTGGGAGACTCAGGCTTTGCTCCACTTGATTCAGAGGTCAGATCATATTCTGGGAGGTGTCTATTTTTTGTTTTGTTTTTAATGATGATTTCAAATGGTCTTGATTTCATGTTGACGTGAAATGAGAACTTTTGAAAAACTTTAACAGGATGGGAAAACCATTTTCTATCCGTCTCCAGTCCAGAATGATTTCACGTCCTAAAGGGCTTAATTAAATTTGAAAGAGCCTCAGACTATCTGAATGCTTGGATGCTCAACTGTAACAAGTGTCTGAGATTTTTAATGCTTTCCTATCATAAAGGCTATTGTAGTTTTATGTGCCTTCACAGATCTCCCCCACCATCCTGCAAGAATGGAATGCATGTGGTAATCTATTTGTTATTGGCAATGAACAAATAGATGGAATAGTAACAGACTTGTGGAGTGCATGCAGGTTTGATGACCAACGGTGACCTTAGATTTGTGATCTTGAGCTTGGTCTCTTCCTCCTTGCATTCTTTGGCACAATGTGATACTAGTAAACTGTATATGGAAAGAACAGTTTTTAGAGAACCAACATGTAAATGCTTCCAGGCTAAAACAGATACCAACAAATTTTGTCTGTCTGTAAAACAGTCATTAACCTTTTCCACATTTTGTTTGTGACGCTATGGTGCGACCTTCTTTGGTTAAAGGTACAAAATTAACAGCTGGTCAATTCAATCCATAGTTCAGAACTGCTTTTGCTCCATCTATGGTTGACTAGGAGATTGTCCGTTGTGGCAGATGATCACCTGGCCTTGGTCATCCACACCTTTGCCACCTTCCATCTGGACCAACTGAATTCTGCTACAAAGAGAGAGCTTTCTCAGTGGCTGCTCTGAGGTTTTGTAATAAACTCACACAACAACTAAGGACCATCACAAACCTCCCCACCTTCCACTCCAAGTCAAAGAAGCACTGCTTCAACCTAGCATTCTTTAACATAAACAGGTATATATATTTTAAAAAACAAAAGCAAATGCCTATGAAATGGCAGCACTACACTACACACAGGATTCTCCCTCTGAGGAGAGGATGAGAGAACAGGAACCACGTATGACAGATGTTAGTCACAATATGTAAATTGCTACCAGAAGGAGGATGATATACAAACCTACATAGAACAGACTAGAATAAAAAATCCTTGTCCTAGAATGTGCAATGGAAGGTGTTTAATAGCCCTTCCTGTGGTCATTCATTGGTCATTCTCATTAAGAAACACTTTCTTGTTAGAAGATGATAATATCTTGGAAGAGAAATCTGTCTGTGCCTGTAAAACAGGCAGCAAGTGCCCACTATAATTTAAATGTAGCTGCTTTGAGGAATTTGCCTGTTAATTTAAACAAGTTTTCCCCACCGCCTTCTAAAACTGAGTAGGGGATAGTAAAATGTTTGGTTTCTTTCAGATAACTGTAGATCTGGAAATTGAGAGAGGGTTTACATTCCTCCATTGCTGTGCTCCCATGCATCCGTTCCTAAGGCAGATCACTTTCCTGCAGAGGTTGTCATCACTGAAAGAGTTCCAGTTTGCCAGGTTTTGCAGGGTATACATTTGGCCTGCCATTAACTTCACACTGAGAAACCTAGCTGCGACTTAATTTTCCATTCCATCTATTTCTTCATTGCCTTTTTTTAAAATATGTCATCTGACTAAAGATGATTATGAAACTCAGTATGCGGATACTCCTTGAAGCAAGTGGGGGAGGGGGGAAGTCCCGTCTGAAGTGCTGCAGTTACCTACTGAGAATGATGTTGACTAAACATTCACTAGCCACTAGGAGCTGGAGTTTCAATGGCTGCTTCTAATACTGGTACAGTGCTGACTTTGCTATGCAGTCTCATAACATGTTACATCAGCACAAGTTTATACAAGTCAGTTACAACCTCCCTTGATTTTTACATAGCTATGTATCTTCTAATATGGGTAGCCAAGGCCTTGAATATAGTAGATTTTGAAGCAAGGGACTTTATAGAGAGATAATTAAATTTTTAAAAAAAGTAAATTCTGATCCTGATCCCAGGCTCAATAGACTCTCAAATGGGACTATGCATTAGGAACACTGGGATTAGAATACCTGGTAAGTGCATTTTAATGCTATATAAAGAAACTTGTACAATACCTATCTATGCTATGGTTTGCTGCAGCTGCTGCTACCCAGCCACAACTTTCATGAGTAATAAATTCATTCACAATTTAAAAATACTACACATATAGAAAAAAAATAAATATTTTGTTTTGAAAAAAACTTTGCAAGGTTTTAGTGTGACAAAATGAGAACAACCAATGACTGGGATTTGGCTCGCACTTGATCAGAACCTTTAGAACCAGATAAATACTACAAAGCTGTGTCCATAAATATATGGTCATATAGTACGCCAAACATTTAATTTAGCAATATTCATAGCTATTCCACCTCTTTCCCCCCCATTTATTTCTGGACATTTGCTTGAGTAATATTTTTGATTTGTTTGCAGAGAGCCGCAATGTTGTGAACATCAGTGCAACTGTGTTTCATGAAGGTAAGTGCCAGAAGTGTTCATAGTGCTAAACATAGTGTCCATTTGCTGTAGCTTTGATTTCCCTTTGCCTGTTGCTAAATTTTTCAATGACTAAGGTTATCATTTGATTTTTTTTCATAATTAATACACCCTGTCTTTTTTTGCAATGCTGGACTTTGGTTGTATGCTGGATGAGATGTCACAAGCTATTTTGTCAGCAAAAACTGTATCACATAGTGTACTATTATTAAACCATGTAATGCCAATATTGTATCTGTCTGCACCTTTTATCAAAATGAAATCAATGGCAATGCCAAACAGCAAAGATGAGAGAATGCATCATTTTTTGGCACCATTGTCTGTTAAAACATTTGCTCAAGTCTGTGTTTAGTTTAACTATTCAAGCTGCATGTTGATAAAAAATCTTAATTCCTTTTTTGGTGTACCATAACACTTCAAGATGTTAGAGGAACAAACTTTTTTAAAAAACTAGATATAATATCTGAAGGCTTTCTGGAGTATCTCTCACTGTCATTTCTAAGCGATAGATGATGATGGTACAAGCAGCATCTTGCACAGGTATATTAAGCATGGTCTCCAAGAAGCTATCATGGATTTGCTCAATTTTGCTGACAAAGGTGGAGGAAAGTTCCTCATACAGGAGGTGGTTGCCCGTGCGGTGGAAAAAGGCAGTCTGTATTTAATGGGGGGGTCAGTGAGATGGAACATATTCCTTATCTGGGATGTGGTGGACACTATCATAATGGAAAAGAAGGATCTTTTGGTTCTGGTCACAGCAGTGACATTCCTTGTGGGTCCTACTTCAGGGTTGATCCAGTTGACCCTATTCATGTTTGATTTCTGAGGACATTTGATGTCTTTTATGGAGTGTGGGCTGTGTTGGCAGTAAATAGCATTTAGGAGCTTGAGTTTCATTTACATTAAGGCCTCTTCCCACCACTTTTTTAGTGTATGGAGGCCTTAAAGGGAGTGTAAATATTTGCTCCTCCTTTCACCCAGGAAAGAAGTGTCAAGTGGAATTGGTGTAAATGAAAATCAGTTCTCGGAGTGTCAACTGTGTGGAAAGCAGGTGACTATAAATTTTCATAATGTTATCAGCATCTTCATTTGAATGGGCTGACTTACTTCACTGGCACATTGGGCCCTTAATAAATATCTTATACTTGAATGCACCTTCATGTAGGTATTTGCATGTATGGGAGGAGAGGAGATAGAGGGGTTACATTTTCTCAGTAATAAAGTGGAAGGCCTGATTCTCCCTTACATTGACAGTGAAAATAACGGACCTCAGAGAAAATAAAAATTATGTCCAGATCTTCAGTAATAGCAGTAAATATTCCAGTACCTTCTAATTTGGGTTAGAGACTCCGGTGCACAGGTATTTTTAAAAAATATATTCCTCCATATACTAAATCATAAATGCTTTCCATCTCCTTGTATTTTAACCACTGTCTTCAACTACTATAACTGTAAATATGCAACTTGGTTCCACTTGAACAGAAAAGAAATACAAACAGCTGTGACTTTAGCAATAAACTGTTTGTTTAATGATCAATTAAATCACTTTGAAAGACTGTTTGAAAAATGCTTGGTAAGCATAATTTATTATTGTATTATCATTGTTGCTGTGAACAAGCACTTTTCAGTTAACCAAACTGATTTAAAAATGGTTTAAAATGTTAATGAAACAGCAAGGAAAATTAAACCAACTAAAATCAGTCTTCACAGGAACCTGGTGAACTGACATATTAGCCTTTTACCTCTAAGTTCAAGTAAGAGTATAAGATAAGTGAAAAGAAATGTGCTGTTCTTTCAGGCAGAGATATGTGGATACTTAAAAAAAATTATTCACAACATTTGTTTTAATAAAATTTGCAGAATTTTATTCCAGTGGCATCCCTGAGCTTTTTTTAGTTCACTTTCTGTGAACATCTGTGTGAGTGTAATTTTTGTTCACAAGAAGAGTTGGGAATCTGTATTGAAAAGTTCAGACCAAAACTGTTCTTTTTATAAACTTTTCTGTCATCCAACTGAACAGAAACAATACTATGTGATAAGGTGAGCAATCACATGGAGAAAACAACAAATAGCAAAAACTCAAATGAACAGTCACAGCAAATGGCTGAAATAGTCCAGTAAATAACTTCCTCTGAATACAAGATTTTTTACTGTAGTTTGTTTCCTTGAGGAGGAAACCTCAAGGAGCAGTAAATGTCAATATTTTGTGTTTTGAAAGGAAGGCTGCAGTATGTTTAGTTGTGACTTTTTAATCCTGTTTTCTATATCGATTATATACCTTGCTAGTTTGAAAATTTCAAATCCATTCTTCTCCAGGGATTTTCAAATTGCAACACTTCTCCTCCCTCTGGGTCCCACCTCCAGCTCAAATCCATAAATCTCCAAATAATGACACTTTGTATTAAGGACACTGAGAATAGATTTGATATTACCCGATTAGTTTGGTGAGGGGAAGGGGAATGAACACACCCATATGCACACATGCCCTCAGGCACAACTCCCTCTTGTTCTATAAAAGTAATTTTAAAAAATGTTCCCCTTGTATATACTGATCTGTCTGGAAGAATCAGTGGTCACAACACCACCAATTTCTTTTCTCTTTTACATTACACACCTTTATAATGACATGCTGATATTCACAATTTTATTTATTTATTTTTTGTCATTTCCTCAAAACAGCCTGGGCAATATATTAACATACCTCTCAGTAAATGAAATAATTCTGATAGCTCTTTCTGTCATTCAAAAACAAAATAATTCAGCTAGAGGTTGACAAGTAAATCTAAATAACTTCCTCTGAATGAATTCAATGATGCTTTCCTTCGATTGGAAAGCATCATTGAATTCTGTTCATTTGATTACTATTCATTACCTTTTTAGTGAATATTTTAATGTTTCTGCCTTTTCTGTCTGAAGCTAAACTATCCCAAAACTATATTATTATTGCACCAGCTGGCTTGGATATTGGAAATAACTTTTCCAGTCTGGCCACAGCAAAAGAAAAAGGGAATAAAATTTCCATGTTTCCAAGTTAGTGAATTTTTGTGGTACAATGGGGACATTTTTTCATACATACCAATTTTGTGAAATTTCACAAATATCTTCAGCTGATGAAAATCAGTCGGTATAGCAATTTGAAAAATAGGATTCAATTTTTGTGAATATTTTTAACAAAAAATGTTCCCACTGTAATTGGAAGAGTTTGCTTATAAAATTTGCAGATGATACCAAGCAGGGAGAGGGTGAAAGCACTTTGGAGGACAGGATTACAATTTAAAAGGATCTTGACAAATTGGAGAAGTAGTCTGAAACCAACAAGATAAAATACAGTAAAGAAAAGTTCAAAGTACTTCACTTAGGAAGGAAAAAATCAAATGTGCAGCTAGAAAATAGGGAATAACAAGCTAGGTGGTAATGCTGCTGAGGGCTATAGGGAATCACAAATGGAATATGAGTCAAAAATGTGATGCAGTTGCAAAAAAGGCTAATCTCATAAAATCATAGAAATATAGGGCTGGAACGGACTCATGAGGTCAAGTCCAGCTCCTTGGGTTCAGTCTGTACCAAGTAAATCTAGACCATCCCTGACAGTTGTTTGTCCATCCTGTTCTAAGAAGCCTCCAATGATGGGGCTTCCACAATCTCCCTTGAAAGCCTATTCCAGAACTTAATTCCTTAATAGTAAGAGAGATTTTCCTAATGTCTAAGCTAAATCACCTTTGTTGCAGATTAATGTCCATTATCTCTTGGCCTGTGTTCAGTGTGCATAGAGAACAATTGATCATGGTCCTTTTTATAACAGCATTTAATATATTTGAAGACTCTTACTGGGTCTCTGCTCATGTAGGACTGTATCAAAAGCCTTAGTAAAATCAAGATATATCACATCCACTGGTCCCCCATCCACTACCCTGGTAGTCTTGTCATAGAAGGAAATTAGGTTAGACATAATTTGTTGTTGACAAATCAATGCTGGACATCCCTTAACCCTGCTATATTAAAGGCACTTACAAATTGATTGTACAATAATTCGCTCCAGTATCTTTCTAGGTATCAAAGTTAGGCTGACTGAGTTACAATTCCCTGTGTTCTCTTTGTTCCCCACTTTTAAAGAGAGTACCAGTATAGTACTCATCATATGGGAATTATTAACAGGAATGTCATACGTAAGACACAGGAAGGTAATTGTCCTGATGTACACAGTGTTGGTGAGGCCTCATCTGGAGCATTGTGTTGAATTGTGGGCACAACACTTTAGGAAAGATGTAGATAAAATGGAGAGAGTCCATAAAAGAGGTTTTAGGGAGGGAAGATACAGACCTGCCCTATGAAGAAAGTTGAAAAATCCTGGGCATGTTTAGTCTTGAGCAAAGAAGATTGAGCTGATGGTGATGAATTGTTCTCCCCTGAAGGTAGGACAAGAAGTAATGGATTTAATCTGTAGCAAGGGAGATTTAGGTTAGATCTTAGAAAAAACTTTCTAACTCTTAGAGTAGTTAAGTTCTGGAATAGGCTTCCAAGGAAAGTTGTGGAGGCTTCTAAAACAGGTTAGAGAAAAAATTGTCAGAGATGGTTTAGATTTACTTGGTCCTGTCTCTACTGTTGAAGAGCCCAAGTATTGGGGAGTATGTAGATATCATAACGGTCAGGTCTGATCCTACTGAAGGTCAAAGTCTGGCTCAAGGGTTGCTAAGTATTACTAAATGTACTTGTGTTCTAGGATGGAAAATTTTGGTTTAAACCGTAAAATATCTAAAAGTTGCATAAGGTGGTTGCTAAGTAACTGATAAATGTGTTTCTAAGAGGGTCCCCACCCAGTCTGTGACCACAAGAAATGGGTCCACAAGAAGTGCCGTTAGGATGTCGTACTAATGCACTAAGTACCAATAGATGGTGTGATGTATAATTGATGCTAATGGCTGATATTTTGTTTCTGATATTATTTGAGAGCTATATAATGCTCAATGCTGATTGAAAGGGAGCTAATAAATGTTACTTGTATATGCTGTGACAAAGTTTCTTCTCCGCCTTGGTGGGTCCCACGCTTACTGGCAGATTTGCTTGCCTTAGAGGTACATGGCAGCCCTCAGTTTGGCCACTTTCGTGGCTCAAATCTGCCATGCACTCAGCTAACCTTATCACGGGCCAGCATGGGGAAAAAGAATGACAATAATCCCCACAGTCTCTGGTGATCCACTTAATGAGTCAGGGAGCAGGCCAGAGACATTCCCCTCTGGTGGAACCCACAGTCCAGGTTAACTCCTCCGGTATTAAGTAGGGGGTTGGAGGGATGGAGGCATGGGGGGAACCCAGGCACACCCTCTACTCCAGGTTCCAGCCCAGGGCCCCATGGATTTCAGCTGTCTAGAGTGTCTCCTATAACAGCTGTGTGACAGCTACAACTCCGTGGGCTACTTCCCCATGTCTTCCTCCCAACATCTTCTTTATCCTCACGATAGGACATTCCTCCTGATGTCTGATAATGCTTGCATTCCTCAATCATCCAGCAGCATGTCCTCTCAGTCCCAGCTCTTTATGCGCCTCTCCCTGACTGAAGTGAGGTCCTTTTTAAACCCAGGTGCCCTGATTAGCCAGTCTGTCCTAACTGATTCTAGCAGCACCACCTTAATTGGCTCCAGGTGTCCTAATTAGCCTGTCTGCCTTAACTGGTTCCAGCTTGTTCTGGAACTGCCCATTACCTTACCCGGGGAAAAGGGATCTGCTTAGTCTGGGACTTAGATATCTGCCTTCTATCACTCTCCTGTAGCCATCTGGCCTGTCCCTGTCACAATGCATATGTGATGCTCCCCAGGATACCCAGGGTTGTGAGGCACTTCACCTGACCTGACGGGAAGCAGTCTTGTCTCAATGTGCTGTAGATCATCTACCTGAAACCACTAGCCTGGCAGCTCAAGCACAGCCCTCCAGTTCTTACAGGCCTTGCTCTTTTCCCCCAGGAGTGATAGGCACACTCCTTCCCCCATGCTGTCAGAGCATTCCCTGCAGTCCACCCCATATCTACTGAGCACTCACAAAATTACCAGGCCTGTTATTCCCAAAGGAATAATACCCACCTGCTTGAAAGATTTGACTCAGGACCATCCCTTTTCTTAACACCGTAGCACTTAGACATATTTATAGTGAAAGTAAGAATAAATCTATTATCAAAGACTAGAGATTCACCCAACAGTGAGTAAGAGGAAGACCTCTTTGTAGCTTGAAAGCTTGTCTCTAACAGAAGTTGGTCCAGTAAAAGATACTGCCTCACCCACCTTGTCTCTCTAATATCCTAGGACCAACATGGTCACAACACCACTGCATACAGCAGCATTATATATTGTTAGTAATATCTTATACAGAATCAGCATTTTGCAGTGTTGAAAATACTCATGCTGGAGGAATCTTCAGTGAATAATCTTGCCCCTTTATTAGCGAGGCACAGTTCTGATTCTGCTCCCAGTGCTGACTGAGATGGAGATGTCCAAGTATGGGTTAAGAAAAAGATTGCACATTTATATGGACAACAAAAATGTCCAGAGTTATTAACTGAAAGAGGGGGGTTTTTTTGTTTTTTTTTTAGAAAGGATATAAATCCTCATTCTTCATGGTTTAAGCTGGTCTCTAATTACTAGGGATTGGGGTGAGAACTTGATGAAGGAGCAGATTACCCCAGATCATCCTGATGCTGAGTTTGTTGCACCTTTCTCTGAGACATCTAGTGCTGGAAACTCTCAGAGGATTCTGGACTAGACAGATTGTGAGTGTAATTCAGTATGGCAGTTCTTGTGTTCTTATGTTCTTGGAGAACCTGTAAAAGAGATCTTAGCAGTAGTGCTCCTGGGGAAGTGAGTATGCAGGCAAAGTGCCAAACCAAAAAGGAGAACGGTGTTTTGGAGACATTGGCCCAAGTTTATAAACAGATACAAGACTAACTGTGCATGCACAATGGCACACACCTGACTGAGTCTATAAGTCTGCTCCCTGACATTCGATCAGTGCAGACGGCAAGTCAAATTCCATGTGCACCTACAGATATGCAAAACTTGCACTCTACGTCCATAAGCACTTTGGGGAGTTATGCTGTCCTTAGCTTGCCACAGAGATTATTCATTTTCACAAACCGTACAAGATACAGGAAAGTTATAGATTTTAATAATCCTTACAAATGCTTCTCTCAGTAGATATTGGGCATGGGAGTAATTTCTTTTACTTTCCACTCCATCAGTGGACTCTTCCCAGATAGAGAAGTCTGGCTGTAGCTCTTTCAGGGCTCACTGGTGACATAATGGTCACCGGAGGAGATCACTCAAAACCAACTCTGATGCCTTGCGTCATTCCATAGAAACTCTCACCCTTAAAATGAATCATTATGCTAAAATCTCACCCCAACACACCCCAGGCAATAACAGAGTTAAGGGCCTTTCATATGGCATTAGCTGAAAAAAATCAGATTTTTTTTTAGAAGTGTTAAATCAATGGATTGCAAAGCAAGACAAGGCAGTGTTTGTATCTCCACCTTTTCTTCTTCATGCACAGCTGCGTGGGAGCACTGATACCACTCTGCTTTAGATCAGATCCTGTAGCAGTGTGCTGGTGCCTTTACTTTAAGTTCCTGAAACGAAACAAAAAAATGTCACAGAGAAGCCACAGTAAGAAGTCCCCTATTGAAAACAGCATTTTTAAGCCTGAAAACTCTCTGTTGTGTACAGTTATCTTTAGGCTCTATATTATGCTTTTTGATTGCACTAAAGGAGCAGTCAGTCTGGCCAGCACTAAAATAGCTGCAGAATAAACAAATATATAAACTAAACTGTAAAATCTGCTGCTGTTGCACTACTTTCCCTTACTTGTTTTATACCCATATTTATAGCTGGAAACATGTTCTAGGTTAGATTTACCCACCATCTCTAGTTTTTATGTTTGGTTTTCTAAGAAGAAAAAGGCTTCTTTTTTGTGGGTAGCATACAGGAGGAGCACTAGGTCACTTTTTTTATATTTAACAATGGCATGAAGTTGTGAGTAAAAAAGCTAATATATTTCAAGTGCCCTCATATCAGCACTATTTCCATTGATTAAATCTGGCCTGATTCTCTAAAGATGGCCCAAAGATGTGTAGATTCCACACTTTTGCAATAAGAAAGCCATTTGTGCCCAAGCAGTGATTCAACTCACGGGAAGATAGGTTGTGTTACCATCATCAACCTTCCTTATAGCTCTCACTATAGGGAGGAAGCATCTTTAGTTTCCAATGGAACATTTTAGCAATTCTGTGGCTGGTAGCTGAATTAGTGTACTCTACAGCTGTCCTGGCTGTGTTTCTCCCAAACCATCTGGCTCCCATCCTGGCACAAGAAATGTTATGTCTGATTTCTATCACTGCATCCTCTTCCCCTGGTGAGCCTTCTACCTCTGCAGCTTCTGCTGTGGCCTGTGCTGGTGGAAGTTAATGTAGATCCTGAATGGAATCTAGCCCATCACAGAAGTGATGGAGGAATGAGAATTTAGGGCCAGATTTTTAAAGGTATATATGTGCCAAATTCCAATGGGAGTTAAACACATACACATTTCTAAAAATCTAATTTTTAGTGTCTATTGAATCCAACTCCCCTCTAACAGAACCAGAAAACCCATCACCCACCAATCTGCTTAAAACCCCCCCTCAACCCAACAACATCCCTCTCCTACATAATCTAGCAGTCATTTCACAGTTAAATTCACAAAAAGAGCTGAACTTCTTTTGAAGATTTCAGCAGGAGTGCTGCATACTGTTTGACATCAAAATTCATATAACTCCAGGAGAAGTAAAAAATTGTCCATTTATCTTAGTCATGGTCTTCATTGTTTAGGCACCCAAACATGAATTCGTCCTTGCTGTAACTGGCCCAGATGAGATTCCTATACATGCACTTTTTACTTTATTCTGGTGAGGACCTTTCTTTCAGTATTCCCTATTTACTCTGCCTCATTTCAATGGTCATGAATGTGCTGCATCTTCAGTAGCAGTTTAGCCAGCGTGAGGACTGCAGAATGGGGCCTAAATCAGATAATCTGCCTGTAATGCTGCCATCTAGTTTTAGAAGTGAGTCCTATAAATACAGCTTTTGGGATTTTTCTTGGGTGGTGGTTTTCTGATGTTTGTTTTATTTATTTATTTTCTGTCTGTTGCTTTTAGAAATGCTGTCATGATGCTGAATTGTCATCAGTTGCTTTTTTCCTGTGTTCTGGCGTGGCTGAAAGAAGTTCAGTTCAGAGTCATAAGGCTAGAGACAAAACAGCTAGAGAAAACAGGCAGCAGTGAGGAGAAATTGAAAGAGCCCATTCTTTGGAGCTCATAGCTCCCTCCATCAAAGCTAATCCTCCCTCTGCCATGCCATTTTACTTGGGGAACTATGATAGTTCTCAAAATTAGGTGTAATGTGATATTTAGACTTAGCTATCTCTGTGTTTGATCAGTTTCCTTTTTTTAACAGACGTTTTATTTTACCCTGTCTGCTTATAAATGCAGTTTTGCTTGCTCTAAGTTGCATTGGATCCTTGCTATTTTTGTGTCAGGATTAGCTAAGTCCTAAGCATACCTTTTAGGCATTAAAATTGTGAGAACCTCATCCCACTCATACCCTCCTCCCCTAAATCTTAATTGTCCAGGGGGAAAAAACACAAAAGAGTACAAGTGCAGAATTTAAATCTACTGCTAAATTAATAAGCTAGATCCTTAGCTGGGGTAACTCAGCAAAGCTCCATTGATATCACTCAAAGATCTGGCTTTTCTACCCAAGAAACACTGATTTTAGGCTCTATTCTTAAAATGCCTTCCCTTTTTGCTCCTGCAATTTTTGCAATTGTTTGCGGGAAAAATTATTGATCCTCGGCTGTATCAGTTTGTGATTTGTGATTATTTTTACCCACAATTTTGTGGGCATAAAAAGAAAGGCCATGCACAGAGTACTTTCAAAATCAAGACTTAATAATAGTGTTGGACAAACTGGTTGAATAAAAAAACCATCCTACCTCCAGCTTGAAAACAATCGTCTTAAGGCACAAAAGGTTCTATTCATTTTTTGTTTTCCATCTGTTTTCATTTTTGTGCAAGTCTAAAATCCTGGCCTGGATTTGAAGTGAAAAAATACAATGAAAGCCTATACTCATAAAAATGAGGAGTCAATATTTATATGGAGAATGTGACTGTCCACAGTTATCAACACTAAAAAATAGCTTTGGAAGGGCTATAGATTCTCGAGCTTCAGGGAATTAGTCAATCTCTAACTATTAGAGGTTGAAAGGCAACTTTCCTGGGAGAGGAGCAAAAGGCATAATGAGGAGGCTGAAAGTACAAAGAAAAGATGGAGGGGAAGATTAATCAGAAGAGAGAGCACTAAATTGAGTGTTACAGAATTTCTTAACCAAACTTTCCAAGTGCATGTTTCTTTCACCTTCTAGGCTTGTATTTAATAGAAACACCATGTAGCTTCTAGCTTACGCTGACATTTATGCAGAGTGAATTATGGGCTAATAGAATTTTCCCCCCATTTTTTTTCTGTGACATATGTAAAACTTAGAACCCTCATGCAAGCCTTTCCACAAGAAATCTAGTATTAGAAGAATACATGAGCCACATGTATTTTAACAAGTGTTGTAAGTATGTAAACTAGTGTAAAACTTCATTTCCATTTTCCAGTTCAATACATGCATGAAACTGGCATCCAAAACCTGTCATGGTAGTAGATATGCTTGTAGCAGTGCGATGACTCATCTCTGTGGCGCCTCCTGCTGGTTGTCTGGGAATTAGCTCGCTTTCAGCACAGAGTGCCCTGTGCAGGCTGGTGTCCCACTGGCCCCGTGTCCCTCTCTGGACCCTGGTGCCCTTTAGCTGGGGTGCTGCCCCCTGGCAGTACCCTCAAACTCTGCCTCTGGGTCTCCCCTCCCTGGGGACCCCCCATCCGCTATCCCCACCTTGCCTCAGCCTATGAGCTACTGCCAGCCACCATCAAGCCCTTTTCACTGGGGCCAAATACAGTCTGTATAAACCAGTCATCATAGGCAAGGAGGGTTTGGCCTCCTGCTTCTGCCTACCCATGGGCTGCCCCTGCAACCCATGGGTAGGCAGAGGCAGCAGGCCTACGGGTAGGCAAAGGCAGCAACCCTAGCCGTCTACTATGCCAGCAGCCTGGGGGGTTTCCAGACGGAGCTCCCCAGCTCCTCTGGCCTTCCCCCAGCCCTGCTCCACTCCAGGTACCCAGTCAAGCTCCCCAGCAGCCAGGCCTGTCTTCCTCCACAGGAGGGGTGCCTCTACATGTTTTGCCGCCCCAAGCATGGCAGTCAAGAAGCATTTGGCGGCGTTCCTGCAGGCAGTCCACTGGTTCCGGACTTCAGCTTACATGCCACCAAATTGTTGCCAAATCTGTGGAACTGGCGGACCTCCTGCAGAAACACCGCAGAAGGCCGCCCGACTGCCACCATAACAGCTACCAGCTGGCCGCCCCTCATGGCTTGCCACCCTAGCCACGTGCTTGGTGCGCTTGGAGCCACCCCTGCTCCACAGCTAGAGGAGACTCTGTTCAGCTTCTGGCCCACTGCCCTCTTATAAGGGCCAGCTGGGCCCTAATTGCATTGGCCAAAGCTGTGGCTGTGTCCTTAATCAGCCTGAGAGCTGCTTGCCCCCAGCCACAGCCCTTCCCAGGGCTGTTTTAACCCCTTTTCTTTTAGGAGCGGAGTAGTCACCCCGCTACAATGCTAAAATTTCCCACTGTTAACAAAATTCAGCGCTATTGGTGGTAGGAATGTTGGGAGTCCTAGTGGAGAGGAACCGGCTTTGGACGGGGTTTACCATTCCATCTAACTGGACACACTGTTTAAAACACTGGTGGCATTTCTGCATTAAGGTTCCTAACCAGGGGTGAAAATAACTTAAGTTTCTTACCGGTACCGGGGCTGGGCTGTGGCCAGCTCTGGCCCCTGGAAGGGGCGGGGCCTCGGGCAGAAGGGGAGGGGCTGGGGTAAGAGCTAGCCGAAGCCCAGCCCAGCCCCCATACCGTTAAGGGGCCTACTCTCCTCCCCTCCCCCCCGCAGCAGGGGCTCCAGCAGCAGTTTAAAGGGCCCAGGGCGATAGCGGCGGCCCAGCCCCAGGCTCTTTAAATAGCTACCGGACCCCCGCCGCCACTTCCCTAGGGCTCCGGCAACAGAGCTCCCACCCCGTGGAGGCTTCAGCAGGGCTCTGGCAGCTATTTAAAGAGCTCAGGGCTGGGCTGCCGCTACCACCCCAGGCCCTTTAAACTGCTGCCAGAGCCCTGCCGCAGCCTCCCCGAGCTCTCGCAGCAGGGCTCTGACAGCAATTTAAAGGGCCTGGGGCTCCAGCCACTGCTGAGAGTCCCAGGCCCTTTAAATTGCACCTGAGGATGCCGATCCGCCCTGGTAGGGCGCACCGGCTCTTGCCGGTACGCCATACTGGGGCGTACCGGTTTACTTTCACCTCTGTTCCTAACCCATCACTGTTAGGGTACGTCTATACTACCCGCTAGATCGGTGGGTAGTGTTCAATGTATTGGGGACTCTGGAACTCCAGCTCCACAAAAGGAGTAAGTGGAGTCAACAGGGGAGACACCGCAGTCGACTTGCCGCAGTGAGGACGGCTAGGTAAGTCAAACTAAGATATTTCAGCTATGCGAATTGCTGTGTATCTTAATTCGAACTCCCCTCCCCCAGTGTAGCCCAGGTCTTAGCAACGAATGTGAAATTTCCCTAATGTAGACAAGGCTTCACTAGAGAGCAGATCTGGTAATGGGATAGTTTTCATATCCTGGCGAGAATTGTCACATAAAGACCATCCTTAAGGGCACTGGTAGGGTTTCTAGTAATCTTACACTAATATTCTAAAATCTTAATGAAAAAGAAGAGAATAACTTTTTTTATGGAAAGGAAAAGAACATCAGGAGAGGGAGATCACTGGGGAGTATACACTCCTTAATGAGATATAACAGATTGGAGAAACCACTACACAAATTCCGCATTGCATCTTAATTCTGCTAACTCAAATTACTTCATGAGCTGAGGATGTTAACCTAACCAGGGTTCTCTGAGGTGCAATAATTACAATTTTAAAAATTTTGGCACCAAACAAAGACAATGATAGAGAACTGCCCTAGAAGAATCCCTACAGGACCAAGTAGAGTTGAATAATGTGAATACAAAAAATTAAGATCTTATCCCAAGGTTTACTAATTTTATAATTAATTGTGGGAAACTGAGAATTAACACCCAGCAGGAGTTTGAGCACAGGTTCTAAGATTATTTAAAGAAAAAAAAATGCAGTAGAGGCAAATTGTTAGTAATTGAAGATTTTATTCCCTAAAAGGTAGCAATAAATTGAGAGCTAACAGTATATCATCGGGAGACTTTGAACCCTCAATTAAAGTAATGTACTTTCCCTTCAGCAGTTTTAAGAATGTATAACTATGAAGAAATATTAAGTGAAGCTGGACTAAAATTCACAGTCTAAATTCTTTCATTATTGCCAGCCCTATTCTTCCAGTAGCGTCTGTCCCAAGCATTCAAAAGTCATGAGTCCTGCCATTTAAAAAAATAAGAAAAAAGCCTTCAGACCTCTGGCTTATCTAGTCCTATTCTGTCTCTAACAGTGACTAGTATCACGTACTTCAGAGAAGTCCTCATTTTCCTTTCCACCTTGTCTATGCAGAGGAACTAGTATATGGAAGTTTTGTGTAAACTCTCTAAGGCACTTTCTAAACTAAATTTAGAATTGTGCCCCGTTGCTGCAACATGTCTACTGACAGTGGGTTTTTCCTGAACAACACAGGGATTTTTGTCTTGAGACTCAAGGAAAACTGTTGTAGACTAGCAAGGGGTGTTATGGTCCTTGGGTAGACAGTCCCACCTGACACCAAAATCCAGCTGCCTGAGTTCAACTGTTCAAGAGCCAGGCCTGTGCTTCTACTTCTTTGCATTCGAGCCCCGCAGTAATACCACTTTCCATCTTGGACTCCAGATTGCTACTCCTGGTAACCAAGTGGATTTCAAACAAGAATTCTATCCACATAATCGATTGGCTTTTCCCTCAAGCCTCTAGGTAGGCATGATTTAGCCTTGATGCCCCCAGGTCTCTTGGGGATCAAGTTGTAGCCTGCTTGCTGCAGACCCTGACTCTCAGTCAGTCTCTTTGTCAGCCTGGTGTGTGTGGCTGAGCCTTCCTCCCTCCATCTCTGTCAGGCAAATCCTATTTTACAGATTAGAGTCTTTTGATCTTCAGATTTTCAGCCCTGGCTAACAGCTCTGCCATCAGGGTTTAGGATGAGTAGTCCCTCTTTGTGGACCTTACCCTGGCTATTGTTTTACCTTTTCTGGCTTCTTTGTATCTTTCACAGGATGTGGGGGACTCTATCCTGTAAAATGGTGACTCTGAAAAAGGTTTGGGAATTATGGTGGATAATCAACTGAACGTGAGCTCCCAGTGAGATGCTCTGGTCAAAAAGGGCAAATGAGATTCTGGAATGAATAAACAGGGGAACCTTGAGTAGGAATAGAGAGGTTATTTTTCCCCTCTCTATTTATCACTGACAGAACAACATGTCCAGTTCTAGTGCCCACAATTCAAGGGGAATGCTGATACATTGGGGAGGGTTCAGAGAAGAGTTATGAGAATGAGTAAAGGATTAGAAAGCATAGTGATTGAGCTCTTTGAGTCTATTTAGATTAACAAAGACAGTTAAGGGGTGACTTGATTACAGCATAGAACTACATGGGGAACAAATATTTAATAGTGGGCTCTTCAGTCTATCAGAGAAAGGTGGTACACAGTGCAATGTCTGGAAGTTGAAGCTAGACAAATTCCGACTGGAAACAGGGCCTACATTCTTAACAGTGAAAGTAATTAACCACTGGAACAGTTTACCAAGGTCTTGGTGGATTCTCCATCACTGACAATTTTAAAATCAAGATGGGATGTTTTTCTAAGCAGTGCCTTTAGGAATTATTTTGGCAAAGTTCTTTGGTTTGCATTATGCAGGAGGTCAGTCTAGAGAATCAGAATGGTCCTTTCTAGCCTTGGAGTCTATTAATCTGAATCTTTAACCACCCATTTTGATTTAACTTTATGAATTCAGGCAGGGTAATACCACACAAATATAGAGAAAGACCTATGATATCTATCAAATTCAATGTTTTATTGTCTGTCCACAGGGGGATATAACATATTTGTCCAGCATAGAGCTGAGAATGGAAAAATTATCCTGTCTGCATGACCAGGAAAACAGTGCTTGAATTCTCCTTGCAAAACGGTTGCAATGGCTATGATTGGAACTGGGCAATATTTCTTGAACAAAATCTTTGTTGAAACATGTTTTTTTAAAAACAACTTTTTTGTGAAAAATTATTAACATTTAGTGATATTTCATTTTTTTCAAAACTGAGGGCCATTTTTTTCAGTTTTTTTACCCCCGATTAGTTATAGAAAACATTATCTAAATAGTTATCAATTGACATTTACCAAAATCCAGGGTTTTGGCTGAATGGAATGTTTTTGTCTAATATTAAGACTGGATTTTCTATACCATATTCAATAATTGGTTTTTTAAATGTGAACAGTTTTGAAAAAAGGGGTCCAATTTGAAAACTTGGAACCAAAACCAGATCAACTCTTCAAATACTTTGTGAAGCTCCTTCTTGGATTTTTCAATTACCTGTCGCTCTCATCCCACTCTCTTACTGATGCCAGCCAGCCAATCTAACTATTTGTAGTGCTCAGTATTTCTACCATAAACATTTAGAAGCTTCATCAAAATAACTTATACTCAGATTTAAACCCCCAAAAGAAAGCAAATTCTGAGGGAGGGCTCCCACAGCACACTTCCTTCACACCCCTGGTACCAATGTATTCCTGAGTAACTATCAAGCTGACTTACAACTGTAAAGCCATGCAACAGAGCAGCTGAAAAATCTATGAAAGAGAGAACTCTCCTTTTCTGCATTAGAGAACAAAAAGTCATTTCTCACAGTACGAAATTAAGAAGGACAAAGACGAAAGAGTTATACTGTCTTGTGTTAGAGTAGGCAAAGTCACAGCCCCATTGAGCTTTTGGAGGCAATTGTGTTTCAAGTAAGCATTATGGGCTGGATTCTCTACCAACATGCAATCCCTTTGTGCATCAGAAAGGAAACAGGAAATGGCAGCAAATGACTAGCAGAGCATTCCCTTGGCTCTGTGGAACTCCCTGCTGACACAACTATGCCAAATGCAGGGAAATGACTGGCACAGGGACCTGCATGTGTTGAGGGTGTGTTTTGGGATCATTGTCTCCTGTAGGAGTAATGTCTTAGACCTTCTTAGCAACACTGTAACTGCGGTGGTCAGGGCACCCTATCCCTCAGGATCAGGGAACCAAAACCCTGTCCCATTCCTCTCGCCTCTTGCTGCAAGAGAGAGAGTCTGGTCCAATGTTTCCAGGAGCCTCAAGAGGAATGTAGAGTGTGGACACCCTTTATCTATATGCTGCATCCAAGTCATTCTTTTCCAGGCTAGATCTGATGGCTGGTTAACATTGGTATGATGAAAGGCAGAGGCAATTGGGTACTATTTCACATGCACTGTTCTCCTCTTTGTATATCTCATTTACATTTCATCCATAAAAAGAAATCCCTTGAAAGCCCTCCAATTTAAATGGAATAAAATTAAAGTGTCTGTCAAAATTCCCAGGCTTTGTGACTATTTCCCTCTAGTGTTGCACAATTTGTGTATTTCCACATAGTCAGAGCTTGGGGCTGCACAGCTCATGTGTGGAGTGTTAAGTGCAAGATAAAATATGCTGAGGAGAATAGGAAACAGAGTGGAAGCGTACCTTCATTAATGAGTGCTTGCTGTAGGGATGCCAAGTTACACTCTCCTAGTAGCAGGAGTAGGGCAATTGACTTCAGTAGGATCAGGATCATGCCCCAGAAGATAGGGGTGTGTGTGTGCGTGCGTGTGTAAACAGCTTATCCTTAAAATTTGCATTTTTAAAGAATGACTTTTACAAAAGGGGGGGAAATGGCAGATTAGTGCTAGACAAGAGGCACTGGACTTCCCCACTAGGAGACATCTTTTCCAATGACAACAGAGATGTGCATTTAAAATCACAATCCATGCGAAAAGTCATTTGTCAGGTGAAGGTTGCATTACACTATTAATTTTGTTCAGTGTCTTGTGCCTTCTGATCGATTTGCTATTTATTTCATTTGCAAAAACTTAAAAGAATGAGACTTCACCAAGCAGGAATCATAATCATTAGACAATCACAGTGACCGTGGTTTGTAGAGACTTATTATAGAGACTGTCAGCAATGACCTTTATGAAGGCTTAAGAGAACAGGTTTAAGATTGACCCTCAGGATTTGTGTTAGAAAGGAGTGTCACACGTAGCCTTTTGTCCTCAATAACACTATAAAGTGAATTTTTCTAATTGAATAATGCATCCCAGTGAAACACTGATCTCAATGCTGTGTGATTCATTATCATCTCACCCAATACAATTTTAAACAACACAATACCCATATGAAATACTTGACAAAAGTTTGAGGGACACAAAATGATCACTCAAGCATTTGCACATGAATTTATTAAAAATGATCTGTGTAAATGGGATAGTGACATGTGCAAATTACCACTTAAATGGATAACTGGACACTTGCATGAGTATACACCCATGATTTGCATATGCAGTCCTAGTAACTGAGCATGCAAATTAAGTGTGAATTTTGGGTACAGATATGTGCAGATAGATTAGATAATCTGGCTCATAATATTCCAAACAAACTATTACATGTTGTAGGTCCTGTTCAACCTTCATCTACAGACCTGGAGAGGAAACCAGGATCTTCTGAAACTGCATTATTTAATGAGATAAATTGTCCCAAAGTATGAAGAAATTGTGGAATGAATTCTGAGGTGATATGGTGCTGGTACATTTTTGGGAGGGAATATTTTGTTGTCATTACCAAGACCTGAATTAGTTTGACAGTGTTATGTTGCCATGACAACAGAGGACTCGACAGTTTATTTGCTGCCTGCTGGCAGAATAATACCTTTCTGCGTTCACTCCTGTGAGGAAGCGCACTGTCGGCTGAATGAAACATCACAAGCTTCTCTGAAAATGACATTATCAAGTATATACATATATATACAGCAATGAGCGATCAGCTGGTATGGTGTTGATACAGTTTTTTACACTCATCTATCAGTATTCATCAATAAAATCACAAACATCCAAATGAAAACATTTGGAGAAGTCTAATCTTTTAAATTTAGTAATACAATGTAAACAACAGTTAGAAATGCCTAGCTAACCAGACAGATAACTAGACAGATTGTTAGCTTGTGAAGGTTTGACAATTGGCAACAGGTCATTATGCAATTAATTTCCTGGAATAAGATATTAATAGGCTAAAATCAGCAGAGGCTCAGCATGGATGTGGCAAGGATCTTGTTAGGGTCCAAAGGTAAGTCTGTGAGTCTAGACTAATTATAATACCTTGGATAACTCAGTCCACAGAACAATATTCTTTGCTGAGTTATAAAATTGCACTGGCTATAAATATTATTAGGGCTGTTGATTAATCGCAGTTAACGCTCGCAATTAACTCAAAAAATGAATCATAATTTTAAAAATATTATCACAATTGTGCTGTTAAATCGTAGAATACAATTGAAATTTATTAAATATTTGGATGTTTTTCTACATTTTCAAATTTCATTTCAATTTACAACACAGAATACAAAGTGTACAGAGCTCACTTTTTATATTATTATTTTATTACAAATATTTGCACAGTAAAAATGATAAAAGAAATAGTATTTTTCAATTCACCACAGATAAGTACTGTAGTGCAACCTCTATTGTGAAAGTGAAATGTACAAATGTAGATTTTTTTATTACATAATTGCACTCAAAACCAAAACAATGTAAAACAACCACCTACAAATCCACTCAGTCCTACTTCTTGTTCAGCCAGTCGCTAAGACAAAAAAGTTTGTTTACACTTATGAGAGATAATGCTGCCTGCTTCTTATTTACACTGTCACCTGAAAATGAGAACAGGTGTTTGCATGACACTGATGTAGCCAGCATTGCTAGGTATTTATGTGCTAGATATGCTAAACATCCATATATAGTTCCATGCCGATGATGCTCATTAAAAAAAAAATGCATTAATTAAATTTGTGACTGAACTCCTTAGAGGAGAATTGTATGTCTCCTGCTTTGTTTTACATATATTTCATGTTAAGACAATCTCTGATGACGACCCAGCACATGTTGTTCAATTTAAGAACACTTTCATTGCAGATTTGACAAAATGCAAAGGAGGTATCAATGTGAGATTTCTAAAGATAACTACAGAATTTAGCCCAAGATTTAAGAACCTGAAGTGCCTTTCAAAATCTGACAGGGACGAGGTGTCGAAGATGCTTTCAGAAGTCTTAAAAGAGAAACACTTAGATGCAGAAATTATAGAATCTGAACCACCAAAAAAGAAAATCAACTTTTTGTTGATGGCATCTGACTCATGATGATGAAAATGATTGTGTGTCAATCCACTCTGCTTTGGATTGTTATTGAGCAGAAGGATGGAAGCATGTATTCTAGAATGGTGGGCATGAAAGGACATATGAATCTTTACCACATCTGGCATGTAAATATTTGTTTTATTTTCCTGACCACCGAAAAACACTGTTGCTTCAATATACACCTTTTCTCTCTGTCGAAGCTTTCTTCTAGCTACAGTCTGGTCTGTTTCAAAGATAGGTCAACAATTGAAGAGCATCAAATTGTAATAGCCATTTGTTTTTGTATAAATGGATTTCCAGGTCTGTCCTTGCCCCATCCACTACTCACCTTGAGTTTCTGATCCAAAGCCTACGTACCTGTAGTAGAAAGAGAACCTGAGACATAAGCCCTTGTATTAGAGGCCTCATATGACACAGGACCTGCTAATAATGCAGAAATACACATTCTGAAGAAGTGCTAGACACAAAGTGCTCATGCAAACAAATCCCAATATCAAGTGGTACCAGAACATCCAGATATTAAGGATGATACAAAAAACATTTCCCCAGGAGAACAGGAACACACTGAACCCTCCTAAAAGCTAAGGTCAGGATGATGGTACGTAATATAGATGTTTTGACTGAACCAATATGTACAAGGTAATAACTAGCCACATTAGGGGGCAGTGACTATGTCAGAGGCAGTACTAACTTGCTTTCACAATATCAGAGTATAAAGAGGTATTTTAGAGGAAGTATGTTTGCTCAGCCGAGGGGGGAATGAAAGGTCCCACCATTCACTGAGCTGCATCCATTCTCATGGGTATACATGTCTTAGTGTCCTCATAAAGTCTAGCAGGTGCTATTACCATGCTTTGTTGACAATAAACCTGGCCTGGAGCCTTCGTATCTTAATGGATCTTGTGGTCATTGGGTGGCTCGCTCAAGGTCTGCTGTGCAGGCTGTCTGTGAAGAGATGGGGCAGCACACAAGAAGAAAACACACATGCTGCCAAACATCTAACCACAGTACCATTGTTTCTGAGTGCTGACTTCGGAAATCTTGTTATGCATGAAGGGAATATGGTGTATTAGGTTGCTGAGTCATAAAATCATTCTATTCTTGTTCTTTGGCTAAATGGAAGACTTCATTGTTCAATTCAGCATCACTGACCACTTATATTCTCTTTACTGTTATAGAGGGAGCAAACATAAATTAATTTTTCTTAGTGTATGAGCAGTGTAGAGTCTTTGCAGAAATGTTGTACACCGTATTGTTCTTAGATTTTGTGAGTTTCTTACTTTGGGGAGGTGTTGAAAACAGGAAGAGCTTACTCTCTGATTTATATTCTTTAACTAAAGTCAATTCTTGAGGCAGCATTGTTCCTGGAAACTGGGCATTGGTGTTTGTGTTGAGATTTCTGAGGGAGGTTGTGGACTGGTACAGTATATGTGTGTATATTAATATAACAAATTCCACTAAGAAAATATCCAGATTCCATGGTTTCTTCTCCAATGAGAAACTGACCAGTAAGGTTCTATAATTTGCAATTTGTCAGAAAAGGGATACATTATATATATATATTTTTAAAAGCAACTGTTTTGGAGAATAGTGTCTGAATAAAAAGACCATGATTACATAGAACTCTGGTTTGTAATGATAAATCATGTCCAAGTGATACCTGGCTATACTGAAAATTCAGACACCTAAAAAGGTTCCATTTTGAGTAATCGTGGTATGGAGCAGTTCGTGTGCTACTATGACAATTTAAAATATCAAGGCGTATTTAGTTTAGCTCTAATGAATTGCAAAAATAAATACTAATTTATCATGCTGTGCTGTGCAGCCCCAAATTTGGAATAACAAATTCATAGTCTAATCCTACTGTACTCATAGTAACTTGAGTAAATCTCAATGTGCAGTTGTGATCCAAAAGCTAACAAGATGTTAAGATGTAGCAGAAATGAGATGGTGAGTGATACAATGCCTTTATGTTAACTGGTCATAGAATAGTGTGTGTACTGTACTGATCTACTCCATCTCCAGAAGGATATTGCACACTTAGAGTTCAGAGAAGAGGGATTAAAATGATCAAGAACCTGGAAAAACTCTCATATGGAGAGGACTGAAAAGATTGCAATTGTTTACCTTAGAAAAAGAATGAATAAGAGGGATGTTATAAAAGTATATAAAACAATTGACTGGAGAAGGTAGATTTGGAATTTCTTTACTGTCTATCTCAACACAAGAAGAAAGGGATATTCAATACCATTAAAATATGGCAAATTCAAAACCAATACAAAGAAATACTTTTTGACACAGCATGTAATTTAAACTGTGGTAGTTGTTGCCTCAGGAAATCATCAAAGCCTCAAACTTAACAAGATTCTAAAAGGGGCTGGATATTTATATGGATGGCAGGAATATCCAGAGTTGTTATGGCAACCCATTTTTGAAGGTATATTAAACCTTATGCTTCAGGGTTTAAGCCAATCCCTAACTATTAGCAATCAGGATGAACCCTACATAAGGGACAGATTATCCCACATCTGTATAGTATAAGGGTCTTACATCTTCCATCTAATACCGGCCATTGTCAGAGACAAGATATTGGACTAGATGGACCTGGAGTCTGATTCAGTCTGGTAATCCCAGTATTCCTGTTGACTACCTGATTTTAGTAAGGAAATCCCATGAGTAAAAGCTACCCAGGATCAGGCACATTATACATAGAAATGCTGTTTTTTGTGCTTTGTGGAACAACTTGTTCATTTTGCAACTCTCATTGCATGAGTTACCCTTTCATGCTAATTCCTCTAAAGGGTGGAGTCATCAACAGGGTAACCATGAGAGGTACTCTGGTGCTTCCTTCTCTATTTTTGAAACATACAGAATAGCTCTAGATTTTGTATTTATATGAAATTAAAAAAAGCAATTGGACTTCAATAATATTGAATCATAACATTTAGAGTTTGGTTGTCTCCCGTAAGTGTTGGCTATAGCCCAAATTAACGTTGTATTGGACATTAAACTGATAACGTGGCTGATAATATATTATGTCCACATAATACATGCTGATTCCCTATAAATATAAATGAGTTATAGTGATCTCCAGTAAAAATCCACCATTTACTAACATTGGACAGCGTGATACCAGAAATATTGCAGTATTTCCTTATACTAATAATAGTAAATAATGATATACCAGATAACACTATATTAGTAAATGTTGACTTTTAATGGCAACCATTATATAAGAGATTTGGTAATAAAAACTAGAACATGTTGGCTGAACTTAAAGATAAGATAAATACAAAAAAGAAAAAAAAGAAATGTCATTTGCTTATTGAAAATACACAAAGTGGGAAGATGCTGTGAGTGTCCATTTTTAGCTGAATCAGAAGAGAGAGTTAATGACTCTTTAGAGGAAAATTCCTGTCTACAGCCAAGGCAGGTTGGTTAGCTGTAACCGTAGAGGAGGTGGGGGAGAATGGGAGGAACTCACAACACCTTATCCAAATTTAAAAGAACAGCACATTGTAAAACCATCTCTCTCCCCTTTTTGTTTTTCCTTCAAAGAATCTGCTATGACATTTCTGTTGCCCTGATGGTTAGATGGTTTGTTACTTTACATTGTGAGGGATCCATCAGTGCCCCACTCAAGTACCATTGCTCCCAAATCAATACAATAAATGAATGAGATGGAAAATTAAAACAGTCTTTTTCCACTGCATGTTTTAATTTTAATTGTTTGCTATTTAACAATTACAAATAAGGATGTTGGTATTTGTTAATCAGATTTAAATTCTGAATCTTAATTTACTCTGCAAGGAGTTTGATGGATTAGGTTATTAGAAAAATTACAAAACAGGGAATAAATTAACTTTCACTTTTAAAAATATTCTTCTTTAGCACTTGATATTTGAGGCTCATTAAATTACTAAAAAATGAATATATTTTAAATGTAAGACATTGGCATCCATTTTCCTGTGGTGATAGTTTCCCTTCTGCACCAGCACGTTTCTAGTAACAGATTTACATTACATATACAGTTATATAATCAGATTTTGGAAACCGGCTATATATTTAGCATGGAACTATTTGCACTATAATTAGGATTAGATGTATGATTTGCACAGTGTAATAATTAATAAAATATTTATTACATAAGAGAGTATGTATATGGGCTAACCTGGAATTCACGTGAGCCTGTCTGGGAATCCTGAAGGATAATAATTTGTTGCAAGTAATATTCCATTTTAAACAATTGTCGACTTAAAGTTAGTAGCTGTGAGTATTTAGGAATAGGAAAGTAGCTTCTGGAAATAGCTGAAACTAGCTGTTTTGATCTGATGTCCTTTTTCTATGTTTAATAAAAGTTAAACATATTTGTTGAGAAATTGCAAGTGTGCTCTTTGTGACCCTTCTGTACACAATAATAAACACTCTTGAAAAGCTGACCTTGAAGATTGAATCAACATTTTCTGGATAAAAATTAAGCCTCTGGAAGCTATTGCAAATTCTTTTGTTATTGGCTGATACTCACATATTTGTCAAAATGCCCTTTTCCATTTCTTTCAAAATAAAGATGCTACTTTAATAGTCTGGTATTGGGGCTTTTCCATTTTATATTTTACTAACCTGCCATATTTGAGCCCAGCTAACCCAAAAGCTGTGTTATGCCCCTGAGATCTGTTTGCAGAGGGGTCCTCTTTGCACATATTCCTTTCTCCATGGGGAAGGGAGGCTCAGTTTTTCAGTCCCTCACCATCCCTGGTCTAGACCATGCTGCCTCCCACTGTCTGGGTCTATGGAAGGGGAGGTGGAGGAATCACTACAGGCCACTGGAGGAGATGGCAGGCTAGGGACGAAGCCATCATGATACACTGTCTGGTCTTCTGAAACTTACAAAAAAAAATACACTAAAAGGGCATTGTGACAATATTACATATCCATTGTAATATGAATCATGATAATCACAAGCATCATTCTCTTTAATCTCATAATGTAGATACCTGTATGAAAATGAGATTTAGATATAGATTGGGGCAACTGGATTAAATCAGGAGAATATAGATGGTTGGCCACCTTTGTACCCAATGGAGAAATTCAGAAGCAGCAAAGAGCTACTAAGTTCACTCAAAAGGAATGTCACAGTTACTTGTTCTTCATCTCAGGGAACTATCTGGGCTGAAATTTCTGAGCACCCACCGACGCCAGGAGAAGTTCATGCATCTACTGCTGAGAATAACAAGTAGCTGGTATATACTTTTTAGTAATATTATCACCTTATAAAACTGAACTGACAACGTTACCATCTTATTAAGGTGAAACCTAGTGAAGAGATCATGTGTGTGTTCCCTTACTTTCCTGCCTCCTCGCACCATCTTGCAGAACATACCACTTATGGGAAGGGTTTTGGCCTATCTCTGCTCCTATTGACTTTTAACATTCTTGAAAAATCCCACTGTAAAGTTATTTACTTCCTTAGCATGATGCAAGGTTTGCTTCCATAATGCTGTTAAAAAACTCTGACTTAAACAAGGTCAAAAATGGAGAGTATTTAGAAATTTACACCCCCAGAGCCCTTCACTCAAGAGAGAGTCCCTCCAAAAGCACTGAAAATGAAACATTTATAAGGAGCCTTTCATGGCCATGACTGTCCTGATTTCACTACAGCACAAGGTTGAGGTACGAGGGGAGGTGTAGAGAGAGGGGCTTCACAACAGTTGATAAGAAGGCAGTGCATTGGGTGCCTGCTCAGTAATCTTATTCCCTAGCACAACAACCATGTCCACATGCAGGTACATGAAGTGACACAGTGATGTATCTCTCCTGCGGCTTTACTGGACAAATTGCAAAGAGTGTTGAAAGCGATAAGAGGAATGTATCACTGCAAATTTGCTTTATAGGAAAGATATATAAACAAAATGCTTTTTCACAGTCACCAGGCAGAAGATTCCCCTTGCCTTTATAAAAATTGATCTGCCCTTTAAAGTATCACACAGTCCAAATGACAGGACTCCATATGGGACTCAAACAAGGGAAGAAGTTGGTTCTGAGATAGTGCTGACAAACCTCTAATACACTTTCCTTCTTGAAGCACCCTCCCTTACCGCAACCAGTGTTACTCTGTTGGTGGTACAGTGTAACAGAGACATAGCACCACAATAAAAAGCATCTACAGAGACAGAGACATCTATTTTATAGATGTAATTTAGTAATTCTGAATTTGGTCATGCCAATGTTTAATCTTCTCACAGAACAAAAATACACTAAATGCTGACATAAAAATGGCTGACATACTTGAATTCATTCAACAAGAAAAATAGAAGAGACATTTGGATCATTAGTAAAGAAAGAACCACCAGTAAATAATTATTAATGAAGAGTACCCAACGGATGGCCCAAGTCCTACACTGCTATTGCTTATTCAGAGAGCACAAGACTAGGAAGGCACTGTGGTTTCCCTCCATCCTCCTGTATAATTATATATTAATCTCTTTTTGTTCCCAAAGAAGATTTATAATATTGTTTCTCAGTTGGGGTGGCTAAAGTCTGGAGTTCTGTAATATAGATATTGCTTGTATTGTCAAGCCCATGTATTCAAACATCATGAGCCCCTGACTTTTCCTTACCTCCCCCACCCAAAAATTATGAGATTGATTTAGAAATCATTAGTTATTAAAAGAATAACTATTGCAGTCTTTTTATTTGCCTTAAGGTGTTTTAGTTTTTGGGCCACATTTTCAAGCGTTTCTTCACAAGTATGAAAAGCTAGAAATGTACTTTTAAAAAAATTAAGAACTAAGATTCTCATGTAATCACATGACTCCAGGAGCTGGGATGAGGTGCAGAAACCAACTATTGCAAGACTTGCGATAAAATCACAGGAGTTGGCAACTCGGCATGCAGTTCATGGAAGCAACAGGCCCAGCAGGCTTCCAAGCAGAATCAGCCAAAACAGGATGGAACATTGCATCCTGGCAACTGTGATCTTTACGAACAGCACCCTCCTGGCAAAAAAAAAAAAAAAAAAGAAGGTAGAGGTATAAAGTGTGTCATGCAAATTAAGTGCAGAACCAGTCATAAAGTTGGGGCACAGTGGTCTCCAATAAGATCTAATTTCATAATTGTAGACAAACAATTATTCTGTCTGTTTTCATTTATTTTAACATTGAAGTGTAGCATTTAGTTGTCATTTACAGAAATATCTCATCAGCATTCAAAAAAACCTCAAGAAATTCTAGTCTAAGAATCATTTGCTGGAATCTTAAAATTTTGCTCCAGGCTGCACGTGCACATTTAAATGAAGAAAGAACATTGCTAAGAATAAATGCAAAGTTCTGTTTTGTGCAACATTTGTTAATATCAAATTGTACCACCCCAATTGACCACTAACTCTTAAAAGCCTTTTCTAATTATATGCACTCTTTTTAGCATACAACTTCTTACCTTTAGTTCAAGTGATTCATTGAACTCGTATGTGGAAAGGCATAAATCATCCTTAGCTTCCTGTTTATTCTGTATCAATGGTGACCTTGCCGGAGCTACCTAGCTACTCACATTGGTTTGTTACATGGAATCTTATGGAAAAAATATGCCCAATTTAAATGAAGTTTGCCATGCTTCTAGTACCATGGAAATTTGAGTAAAAGGAAAGTTCAAGAGATTCACTTAACAAGAAATCAAACTGACGACATCTAAATGAGGTCCTGAAACTTTAAGAGTGGGAGCTGTCTTTTGTTTTGTGTTTTATATGGAACGTGCTGCCGGGAATGTGTGGAGACAGACAAATGTTATATGAAAGTCATATTCTTCTTGATGTCACTGTTTATGAGAAAAACTTAGCTGCAATGTTTAAGACTTTTGATGTTACATACTTACCATTTATATATATAACCTCTGGGAATTTGTAGAGAAGATAAACATGGATTTGAAAACTCTTTAGGCTATGCTGAGATTTTTTGGATTTCATTATGTCTTCGTGGTTGCTATGCTAACTGATAATATGCCAACATTTACTACAATGCTGTGGTTGCTGAGCATAACTGATATGTATGAGCATGCACCCAAGTGAAGTTGATGAATGGTTTTTAGTGATTGCACTCCTGTACAGTGAGGCATATATTACTGAGGTGGTTACTCTGCAGCAATTCAGCAATGAATCTCAGTGGATAAGATACCACACTAGATACATTCTGTAATTCTGTTGTCTGTGAAAATGTACTCTGACTTGGACATCACTCTGTTACTTTGTTTTAATCAGCTAGGATGAGCGAAGGCCTAAAGTAAGACTAAATACAGATCTTGTGTCCAGGAAAACCCATAAGCAATTTTCATGTAGGGAAGTGTTAATATTATGTATGACAGGTCTGGCAGATACTGTGATATCTCCTGATAGAAGGGAAAATATATCATGCTAGAAATAGCTACTGAATAAAGAGAGGTCTCCAATTATAAAAAGCGTTATGTGTTTTGAGAGTGAAATCTAAAATACCAGAAAACCTAGGAGTGGAGTGTGTTTGGTTTTGTGTGTTTGCAGTGGGTGTTTTTTTGTTTTGTTTTTTGGGGGTTTTTTAAGATCCCTGTTTGGTTTGCTGCACCCTTAGCTGTTCTGTTTTCTCTCTGGCCCTGTGTCAATGACCAATCAAAAGTCCAGTGGCATACATTTTTAATCTTGGATCTCTGCTATCTTGAAAATAAAAACCCGTCAAATCAGGGCTAGACTGAGGCAATGTTCTCCTTGGGACCTGCTGACTACTGGCCCTTCTGAAAATCTCTCCCTGACATGTGTGCTCCTAAGACCTTCCGGCCCTTTTGAAAATCCCAACCTATGTTCCCTATTTGAATTTGGTCTTTATATGTCTCCTATTGATAAACTAAAGTGTTTCATAGTAATACATAGCACAATGTTGATAGTGCCACATAGTACAGGCTAAATCAAGATGTTTTTTATAAGATGTGCAGGAAACCAGATATATTAGATGTCTGAAAAAACTAATCAAAAATCTATTGAAAGATTCATGATGCATGGAATAGCTTTTGTATCACACTTGTAAAAAAAAAAAAAAAAGAGGGTGGGGCATGAGTGGAAGCTGGGAAGAGAAGGCGTTTCTCTTGACAGTTGCCAAAACCATTAGGAAACAAAAATCACAGTTGTGTGTTTGATGCAAAAGAGAACACATTTCAGAATGACTTTGTAGTAGTTCTGTGGAGGAAAAGGGAATCTGAATTTGGGAGTGTGGGGATCTGAGCCAAAGTGGTGATTCAGTTTTGATTGCTTCAAGTATATTTAAATAGACTTCTGTTATCAGTTTGGAGAGGAAAGATGAGGAATCAAGTCAGTGAGATTTCCAAGGATATAGTATCATAAGATGTTTTGCAGACACAGTTGGTCTATATTTTTTTTTGCCTGTTTAAGAAGTGACTGCCAGTTCCCACAATATTGACAAGATCACCAGATAAAGCTGGGAGTAAGAAGCGAGAACCCAAGAAGTCATAAATAACAGGCCAAAATATTTTCTGGTGTCAGTAGAGTTATATCAACAATGAATTTTACTCAGTTGGCAGTGTTAATAAATTAAATCATTCTCAATATCAGAAGGAGAAATTTGGTGGTTGGGTGAGCAGTTTGACTAGATATATTGTATTCCTTAGGGCTGGGAAATACTTGTTTGGGTAAAAAGTTCAGATTTTTCAAAACCCTTTGCTTAAGACTGAGAGCTAGAACCAGTGCCCAAGTGTCTCTAACTACAGATGTATGTTGAAAAAATGACACGTTATTCTCCATTACTCTCCAATTAAAATTGGCATAATCAAAATGGCTTTTGATGGGAAAGGAGAAATAGAAAACCAACTGTGACAGGGTATACCAGATTCTCTGAGGCCTCATGGCCCTGCCACACTCTGCCCCCAAAAAGGCAGTGGAGAAGGTCCTCCAAGCTTCCTAGAGTGACACAGCCAGTGGGAGGCCAGCAGCCTGCTATAAGAACTGCAGGGCCAGAGGCAATTCCTTGCTGGAGCTGTAGGAGCGTGGATAGTGTGTGACTGTCTGATGGAGCTACAGAACCCTGGACAGGGCAGCACTATCAGGAGCCAGGGAGAGCAAGAAGAAGCCCTGAGCTGGTTTCTGGGACTCCATTAGGACAAGCCCTGAGGTAAGGGGGAAGACAGTGCGGCGCACAGGGAAGTGACCCGGGGAATTAGAGAAGCTATGAATTATGGTTAAACTTATAGTTACCTTATGTACATCATGATGTTAGTGCATGCTCTTTCTGAGACATTGACAGAATAAAGACAATCAAGGCACATCAAATAATGGGGAAAATATTCAAAGGCAGATCTGTTTGTAAATTTAAAACTCAAGTTTCCATTTGACAAAACTTAACTCTTGTTTACACACTTTGGAGCACCTAGGTTCTACATTAGGTAAGCATAGGCCCAGTTTCTAACATCTACAGACTTGCAGTAAGTAACAAAACAGAGAATGACAGGCTGATATGGATGACAGAGATAAAGGTAAAGATGACGGAAGTGTACAACTGATTTAAGAACTGATATTTCAAGGCAAATTAATTCATTTTTTAATAGTTACATTAATTTAAATTGGCATATTTTGTTATTCATTTTTAAGGTAGAAGATTAAATGGGAAACTATGCATAGAATGTCTCATTACTTCTGACATTTTTGCTTTACGCAGGATTAAATTCATTGATTTGCTTGGTAATAGTCACATAAAAATATGCATATAGCAATATATTGTTGTTTAGCAAAGACTGGATGTGATGCAGAATCCAATAAAATATTCCAGAACATTTTTATTAACTAACATCTTAATTCAGGTTCCTACTAAATACCAGAAATGTCAATGTAGTTCATGGGGTAAAAGGAGAACAACTGATAGTGTATTTTTATGGAAACCACAGATTATCATTTATTTGTAAGTTGTCTTTCTCTTTTACCTTGTCATTCATGCTTTCGACTTCTATATCCCAAGCAAAACCTGAAAACCAGAGATGAATTTTAGGAAATTGTCAGCTAATATACATCAGAATTAGTTTAACATTGATGTAAATGATCAGATCTACATGAGCAGAAAAAACATCCCAGTTTCAAATTCACAAATGTAATTAAACTGAGGTCTTAATATTTATCTTCTTAGACATGAAGTGAAGGTTAAAAAGTTCTTACCATTTTATTTTAAAAACATAGATACCATCAATAGAAATATCTGGATTGTGGCAAGAAAAATGTTTCTGTGTTAATAAGAAGTGAATGTTCTATTGTATTAGAGATTTTCCTTCTTTATATATTAGTGTTGATAGAATGCAAAAGTCTTACTAGATTAGTGAATTTCCATTTATATAATACATTTGTGCTGTATTCTTCCTCTTTGCCAATATTATTGGAAAGAAATAATATCATTAGCAATTTTCTTATGTGCATGATGAGTTTCTTAAATTAATGTTTTGCATAATATCAACAATGTAGGGCCCTTATCAGGGAATAAAGTGTGTAGGAGAGAGAAAACTCAGCAAGTAGAAGCTAATGGAGTTTCTCACCCAATCTTTTATTGTGAGCCCAGCTGCAATGCTTGAAGATCCTTCCTGCTCTGGAAGAGAAAGGAGGTATCATCAGGGCTCAAATTTAATCAAACTTTGTCTGAATCTTTGGTCCAACATAGTAAGAACTGTTAGGATATTGCTTCTGATAGTGACTGAATTTAAGACTATGGGCCAGAAACTTGGGTGCAACTGAAAGGGAAAAAGACCATCTTTCTGTACTTTGCTCCCACAAATACCTAGGCCCCCTAGTGCTGGTTTCACCTCAAGCACAATTTAGAGTAGCTACAGTAATGCTGGCTTGTAACTGTGTACGAGGGGCCAATATGCCAACAGGGGTGATGAACACAGTGTTTCTTCCCATCACAATTGCCCTGACCACCAAGGAATGGAAGGGATTGGCGTAAAACCAACATAGCTGGCATGCTGAGGAATCCTTGCATGTCCAGTTACGGTATCTGTAAGTCATTTTTATACCACCGGTGGTGCAAAGGGACTTAGCAGGACTGAAGAAGTGGCTCAGTGTCTTTATCGCAAGTTATAGAGACCATTTAGTCCAATACATTCACTAGGGTTGTAAGAGGAAAAAAGGCAGGTTTCCCCTATAAAATATACATTGCAGTAATGGTTCGAAAATGCTGCAGTAATACTATTGTAAACTGTAGTTTTCTAGACAACATTTGTGTACTGCATTGGTAAATCACTGTAATATTATTTTTATACAATAGTATCTGTTTTCCTCTAGATGTCACACACTAAATATAATTATTCAGGTAGTTTTATTTTGGCTTCTGAGGTTCATGAGGCACCTGATTACAATCTAGCAAAATTAAAATGTCCTCAACGTTTATAAAGTAAATGTTAATTCAAATGATGAACAAAAAATTCTAGGTTCAGTTAAGAGAGTCCCACTGGAAATACTCACAGGCTTAAAGTTAAGTATGATTAGGTTTTTCATAGGAATGGGGCCAGAGTGCTCAACAAGACCTGTATGTTGTCTATATAGTTCTTCTTTGCAGTGTGTTTGGTAACTTAAGATACTAAACTATGCAATGAATGCAAATTTTTATACAGTGAACCCAACAGTTTGCCTACTTTCAGAGAAATAAGATAACTACAGCTAGAATTATAGTTCTAGTTCAAACAGACCTAAGCTGACAATGCAAAATACTTTTTTTTTGCCTCTATTTTCAAGCATTGGGTTTCCTGAAAGAAGCAAAATACACAAATGCATGTCTGACTGACTTGTGTTTGGGCTTGTCTACACTTAAAATGCTGCAGCTGTGCCTCTGCAGTGCTTTAGTGAAGACACTACCTACGCCAACAGGAGGGATTTGCCTGTTGTTGCAGGCATTCCACCTTCCCAAGGGGTGGTAACTAAGTTGACAGGATCTGTAGACATAACATTGTCTACATGGTCAGTTTAACTGAATTGCTGAGGGGTGTGGATTTTTCACACCATGGTGCAATGGAGTTATATCAATATCAATCAGATATATCAATGTAGACTAGGCCTTTGTTAAGGATATTTGATTTTGCAGTCAATGTATCTTGTGACGTATTGTGCGACCAAGTGAAATATTTGTTTGTTGGTGCCAGAGAGAGAACACTAACAAATAAACAACACTCATTTAGTCTTTTTCTCTGTTGGTTATTTTGTCTAAAGATTCTGAGGATAGTTATTAATTACTATTATACTATCAAAGTACAATGGAAACTAAAGCCAATATTTTCAAACTTGAGGGCTTAATGTTATGCATCTAAAAATTATATTTATATCATCCCCGACTCCCTCTGATTTCAGTGGCAGAGCCATGGAGGTCAAACTCTCTGAAAATTAGAAACAATTTTAAGTGACTAAATACAGAGTAAAATGCCTACCTTTATGTTGAGAATTTCTTTCCCTGTTCTTTGGATATGTCTACATTGGAGCTGGAAGGTGTAATTCTGACCTCGAGGAGCTTTACTCATGCTTTACCCATGCTAGCTGTGTTTGAGCTAACACTGAAAATACAAATGTACCTCCAGCAGTGTGAAAAGTGGGAGGGGCTAGCTACTCCAAATAATGATCCCATTCAAATCCCTAGAGGGCTGAAGGGAATTAAAGAGAACAATGCATATCCCCTAAAAATGTTGTTTAGTTGTCAAAGGCAATACTGGAAAGTCTTTAAGGATGACTAATGGCAAATATAGTGCTAATCTATAAAAAGGGCAATAAGGACAATCCGGGGAATTATGGACCAGTCATCTTAACTTCAATACCCAGAAAGATAAGCAATCAGTTTGCAGATACATAGAAGATAAGGATATAAGTAATAGCATGGATTTGTCAAGAATAAATCATTTCAAACCAACCGAATAGCTTTCTTTGATATGGTAACAAGCTTTGTGGACTGGGGAGGGGAAGTGCTAGATGTGTTATATATTGACTTTAGTAAGGCTTTTCATACTGTCTCCTATGACCCTCTCATAAACAAACTAGGAAAATACAACCCAGTTGGATCTACTATAAGGATACATAAATGGTTGGAAAATCATTCCAAAAGAGTAGATATCAGTGGTTCACAGTCAGTCTGGAAGGGCATATCAAGTGGGTCCCCCCAGGGATCAGTTCTGTGTCTGGGTCTGTTCAATGTCTTCATCAGTGACTTAGATAATGGCGTACAGAGTACACTTATAAAGTTCCCAAACAATACCAAGCTGGGAGGGGTTGCAAGTGCTTAGGAGGGTAGAATTAAAATTCAAAATGATCTGGACAAAATGAAGAAATTGTCTGAAGAAAATAGGTTGAAAGTCAATAAGGACATATGCAATGCACTCCACTCACAAAGGAACAATCAGTTGCAGACATACAAAATGGGAGAGGATTTGTACTGTGGAAAGGAGTCTGGGGATCATAGAGGATCAAAAGGTTAATATGAGTGAACAGTGTAACACTGTTGCAAAAAAAGCAAACATCATTATGGGATGTATTTTCAGGAGTGTTGTAAGCAAGACACAAAAAGTAATTCTTCCGCTCTATTCCATGCTGATTAGGCCTTACCTCCAATTCTGCATGCCATATTTCAGGAGAGATGTTGACAAACTGGAGAAAGTCCACAGAAGAGCAACAAAAATGATTAAAGGTCTAGAAAACATTATTGCAAAAATTGGTTTGTTTAGTCTGGAGAAGAGATGACTTATGGGAGACATGATAATTTTCAAATACAGAAAAGGTGGTTACAAGAAGCAGGGAGAAAAATTGTTCTCTTTAACCTCTGAAGATAGGACAAGAAGTAACAGGCTTAAATTGCAGCAAGGGCAGTTTAGATTGGACATTAAGAAAAACTTCCTAACTATCAGGATGGTTAAGCACTGGAATAAATTGCCTAGAGAGTTTGCGCAATCTCAATCAATGGAGATTTTTAAGAGCAAGTTAGACAAATACCTGTCAGGCATGGTCTAGAAAATACTTAGTCCTGCCTTGAGCAGGGCTATCCGTGTGGGAGTGCGGGGCTTGGGGAGGAAGTGATGGATTTGTCTCTTCCAAGACCAACCACACTGGCCAATTGCACCAGCCAGTGGGTCCCCACAAAGCGTGGGGCCTGGAATGGTCATCCCAATTTGCCCTATCCAAGGGATGGCTCTGGCCTTGAGTGCAAGGGGCTGGACTAGATGATGTCTTGAGGTCCCTTCCAGTCCTACAATTCTATAATTGTAACTGAGTTGAACAACTTTGAATATTAAATTTACCTTTGTATAGATTACAAGGCCAGAAGGGATCATTATGATAATCTAATCTGACCTGTGTAATGCAGGCCATTGAAATACCCCAAAATAATTCCTAGAGCATATTTTTTAGAAAAACCTCCAATCTTAAATTAAATTGGATATTTTTCTAGAAGATTTGCTCTAGGAAAATGTTTGATCCTTGCAGTATAGAATTTCATCCTGGGAGCTTCCCTATATTACATTTTTACTATTTATTAAACAACAATGTGCGGAGTGCTAATCAGGACACAAAAGGTCATGTTGTTCCCCCACCAAAGAGCTTACATTGTAGTAAGTACAGCACAGCTTTTCTGTACCTAGGTCACTTTACAAATCACAAATGTGAAGTGTCATTTTATTTTTATTATTGATAGTTAACAAAAAGTTTAGATACCCTTCTTTGTTTTTTCTTCGCAATCTGCTAGATAGTACTCACAGAATGATGATTGCCTTTAGATAAGCTCAGTGCATTCATTCAATTAATATTTAATAATTTGTCCCTACTAATATCTTTGCTAAATTATTTACTGAAGAATGATTGCATTGAGGTTAGTGAATTTTTTTCTAGCCACCAAAGGCCAGTACTTCCTACGTCAGAATTAGTTTAGCTCTTGTGCCTTTACAGTATTTGTAGATGAATTAATTTTCAATAGATCTAATGTTTCTACCTTTCCCATTACCTTTTAATAGAGATATTCACAGCTGCCAATAGCAGTGGATTTACAGAGTAATTCAGTTACACTAATCCTGAATCTTACTACGGGAGACACCAACATTTACAATGCCCATTTTTTTTTTACATTTATTTGGATAGAAATAAGTTACATTTGAGTTTCACCATCCTTCTGTGCTCAACCGCCTGCACTCCTTCCAATCTGCCTTTTAGCCATTTTTACAGTGTTTGATAATCGCAGTTTTTCACTGAACATTTTGAATATTTAGAGGTATTCAAATCAGTTTGTCCATTCTAGGCTGACTACTCAGCAAGTGTGAAAAATCGGGACAGAGGTTGGGAGGGAGTGGGGGGTAATAGGAGCCTATATAAGAAAAACCCCCAAATATCGGGACTGTCCCTATAAAATTGGAATACCTGGTCCCCGTAGTCCATTCCTAATTATTGCACAATCAAGGATATAGTGTATTGTTTATTCTGTGGTGCATACGTGCACATAGAGGATGAAATTCTACTCTCATGTACACTGTTATAAACCCAGAGAAAATCCAGTGAAACTAATCCAAATTTAAATTGATGTAATTAAAAGCAGAATATAGATGAAAGGCTCTTATCTATAATATTTGCTTACACAAAGAGTTAGATGAACAGTTATCAATTTTGTATGTGCAAATGCTTGATTTTTATATACACACACACACACAAATGGATGTGCCCAGGCATGTGTAGAGGCCCATGGGAAATTTGGCTCAAATTGTTCAGTTCACAGACAGAAATAAAAGTCTATCTACGTAACCCAACAATCACAAATCAAATATTAAAATGAAAATTAACATTTAAATACCCTACCTCTACCCCTAGAAGTGCCATAATCCCACTCCCAAAAGCAAAATGTCTACTCACCTCACTCCATTAATTCCACAAAATGGCAGAAGTGCTAATGCCACCAAAGACAGGAGTGTGTTTTGCTTTAGGAAATTGGTTTACAATAATATTATAACTATTTGTTTTGAAATTTTTATTTGGAATATTTCAAAGGGGTATTTAGGTCAATGAGAGTTGATTGGTTAGCTCTTTTTAAGCTCCATTGAAAATCTCAGCCTATATTTTAAAATCATACTATGAAGTGTTTTCAGAGAAGATCAGAAGCTGGGAACAATAGACTTAGGCCCAGATCTTCAAAGATATTTAGGCCCCTAGCTCTCATTCTTATTCATTATAGTAGCAACCTTAAGAAATTAACGTAGAACTGGAAAGAACCTCCAGGGCCAAGAAGTCCAGTCCCCCTGCTATTGCAGGCACCACATCATATGATCCTATTCATAAACTCTTTTTTTCCTATAAATAACATAAACACACCTTTCCATACACATTATTTCTCAGACAGAACCTATAGTTGAGCAATGTAAAATATTTATCAGTTAAGCATCCTAGAATATTGTCTAGAACAGTGGTTCTCAAACTTTTGTATTGGTGATCCCTTTCACATAGCAAACCTCTGAGTGTGACCTTCTTTATCAATTAAAAGCACTTTATTTATATATTTAACACCATTATATGTGTAGGATGCAAAGCAGGGTTTGGGGTGGAGGCTGACAGCTCGTGATTCCCCCCATAATAATCTCAAGGCCCCTGAGCTCCAGTTTGAGAACCCCTGATCTAGAATGATTGTTTGAACAAAATGTAGGTACTCTATGTAGCAAACTTCATAGATTCAGTTGTTAAGGCCAGTAGGGACTATTATGGTAATTTAGTGTCACCTCCTGTATAACATGCGCAAAAGAACCTTATCCAATAATTTCTGTATCAAGCCCATAACTTTTATCTGAGCTATGGTATATGTTAAAAATATTTCTAGTTTTGATTTAACAGCATCTAGTGATGGAGAATCTACCACATCCCTGGGTTGTTTCAGGTAATGCATGTGGTCATCATTTATGGTACTGAGAACTCAGTAGTAGTAAGATATACTTTTATAGGCATGCACCTTCTTCAGGGACATATTTAATTCAGAAGAGAAGATATTATCTCACTTACAGCACTAGAGTATAAATAGTAGTTTCTTTGCTGCATGATCCACCGGAAAAAAAAGATAGAGATTTTGTAGTTCTTAAATTTAAAAGCTGATCTCACTAAAGAATATTCCCAGAAGGATATTTTATCTTTGAAACTGCTTTATCCTATTGGAGAGCTATGCTACTTTCAGAATTTCGGTAACAACTTTGAGAAACACCTTAAATCTCACCATTTTTCATTGACAATGAGGTGCTGAGTAAAGGAGATAAAGTCAAAAAAGTGTCCAATTGGCGATGACGATGCACTATGTATTCTTGCGCAATCAGAAAAAGAGAGAGATCAATTAGGCTTTGAAGTAGTCTTCCACTGAAAATGCTAGCAGCCCAGTACTTGAGACAATGAAAACTAGATTGAACAAAGCATCAGTCTTCATGTCCTCATCCTCTATTTTAAATTACAGAAATGGAAAATTGTCCTGTGCTATCAGTATATTCAGCCCACCAGTCCCCTAGCTAGTATCAACTTGTGTAGCTCCATTGACTTTAAAGTAAAACCACTATATGGGAGAAAAGAATATGGCCCAATATTTTAAGAAATTCGCTACTGGGGGTTTGAAGCCTGCTAGCAGTCCCATCCATCTCCAACCAGCATAGCAAATCTATCTTTCCATAAGCTACAAACCTTGATCTCTGCCCTTCTTGTACTTTTGTACTCTTCTTCCTTTATTAACTCTCTAAGAAGATAATCCCTTTTATTTAGCCAGACCTGAATCTTTGAGTAGTTATGTCTAATGCAGAAATGCTCACCTGCTGGTTTACTTCAATTACTTTTCCTTTTGTTTTTTTTCTTTGGCTGGAAGCATGAATCATATATAGGCTGGGTGACATTCTATTAATGGGAATGATTTTTGCTAAACTACAAATGTATACATTTGATTCTTTTTCTAAAGAAGGGAAAGAAAAGAGTAAGAGACAAAGAAAGAAAATCTCACCATATCTTAATTGTTCTAAAAGGGTTTAAATGCCAACAAACCTTTCCTTTCACTTTATCTTATTGTGTGAGTGATATTATACAGTATAACATTCTGTGGGTTATTGTAAGATTGTATGGAATATAGATATTATTGCATATTGCTGTTCCATGATCCTCAATGTAGTATTAAAGCATCTCACAATAAATTATCCCTTCTTTTAAGCCAGTTTCTTACATTTTAAGAGGCTAGCAAGTTCCTGACAGAGACAAAGATAAAATTTGGTGAAGGCCCTGGATTGGGCCTCAGGACATGTGAGCTTAAAGCTTGGCTCTGTCGTTGACTTCCCTTGCCATTATTTTTTGGTGAGGGAACTTCATCTCTATCACCTCACTTCTTTTGTAAAAGTGCCTCTGTTCCCCTTTGTCTGGATTAAATAGTTAGTTTATAAACTGTTAGGGGCAGGGACCATTTCTTACTTTGTGTATATGCAATATTAGCTTCATGAAGCCCCAATCACACTAGCATCTTGTGGATGCTACTGTGATGCAAATACTATTAAGACCTGTGTTGTGTGCTATTACTAGAGCTTGTCAAACTATTAATTGCAAAAAGTTTATTTGCTGAATGCTAGCTTTTATGATGATATGTAGCTGACTAAACCTACTCAGTAAACACACAAAGGAGACTCTCTTCTCTGCATAGGACACAGGCAGGGTAAAGACCTAAACACAAGTTAGAAATCAGACAAAAACATAATGAAAAGAATCATCATGGAAAAGAGGTGTGAAAAATTCCTGATATTCTGAAGGTGAATGGAGTGATTTTCATTTACACTCATGTCATTTTACACTGTGCTGGCAACGTGAAAGGGAATTAAAGATGCAGTAAATTATATTTATATTTACGGCCACTTTAAGACCCCTTTGCACTAATAGAGTTGAATAAAGTGTCCATATAAAAGATTATATTTATTAATGCTGTGGATATTACTAGCAACGTGTATGTCACAAAAGATTTAGAGGTCTGGGCTGAATAAGCATAATAGTTTGGCTACTGATTTACATTTTTTCTGAACTTCACTGATACAGAATCAGGCTGGATCCTTTTCAAGAACAATGTTTTAACTAGCTAGTCAGACCCTTTTGAATGCTTGGATGTGAAATGGATGGTCTGAAATTTGGGTCAGTTCTTATTTTGTTCAAACAAATTCAAACATTCCTTTAGTAACGGAAGCAAGCAATGATGAGGAGCCCAACAAGATTTGTTTCACATGACACACTGCAAATATAACTATTTTGCTGGTGAAGCAGGGGATGTTGCCCTTTCTCAATTTCATCCCACTATTTCCAGCTGTAACCCTTATATAATTCCTCATCTTCCTTGGTACTCTCACCTTTCAGCTACTGGTAAATGGCATCATATTCTCACCTATTCATTGCTTATCTTGGCTATTCATGTTGAGTGATTTTACTCTTTCCAAATAAATAAATTCCTCCAACCTTTTCAGTTTCTCCCCTCCCCACCTCTGCTATGGACTCCTGCCAGAGTGTATATAACATTATGGTGCTCAGAACTGAATGCAGTATTCCAGGTGTGGTCTCACCAGAGACACCCAAGGAGAGACACAGACTCTCACTTCTCACTGCTCAGTCATGTCACAGCACAGTGAATGCAGCATGAAGCTGAATTGACCTCTTTTGCTGCAGTCCTGCTATGCAAACTCATATCTAATTGCTGCTCACCATTCCCGCTTGCTCTCTTTTGCCATTTTTGGTCGGTTTTCAAGATTTTATATTCCATCATTAATGGCTGTTTGTGGTCATTATCTTACCTTTAAAGGACTGCACCACCAGTCCTTAATAACTGCTGATAGTGCACTCAGCGCTTATCTACACTACAAAATTTAGTCAACTTTATCTAATTCGACCACATGCTCCCAAATTAATGAACTCAATTGTGCGTGGCCACACCATGCTCATTGTCTTGATGAGTGAATCCTCACTAGCAGCGCCTTCATCGATGCACTAAGCAGTTAATTGTGGGTAGCTTCCCCAAAATGCAACTTGCTATGGTTTGTTTTGGGAAGTTTGTGCAATGCCTCATGGGAACAAAACATTGTCGCAGGGGAGAATAGGAACATTGTATCAGCATCCCATGATGCACTGTGCTTCCTCGCTCACATCAATGGCAAACAACCTAGTGGTTTTTGTGCCTTTAAAACTGCCATGCCATAACCCCAGAAGCATGGAGCCTGCTCAGCTGTGCACTCTTGCTGTGAGCATCTCAAACACTTTGCACCTTCTCCTGCAGTGTTTCCAAAGCTGAAGTAGGGTCTGCCGCGTGGAACATAGCAAAGTCTTGCAAGCAGCCCTGCTGCAAGCCATGGAAAAAAACTTCACAGTTTCTGATGGCAGTCACAGAGCAGCTGCACTCTACTGAGTGCTGTTTCTGGTCCTTTGAAAACAAGCACTGGCTGGTGGGACCATATCATTTTGCAGGTATGGGATTATGAGCAGTGGCTGCAGAAGTTTCAGATGCAGAAAGCCACCTTCCAGAAACTTTGTGCAGAGCTTTTCCCTGCCCTGCATTCAGAAACAAAAATTTGAGAGCTGCTTGGAGAAGCAAGTGGTAATCACTATATAGAAACTTGAAATTCCAGACAGTTACTGGTCAGCGGGGAATCAATTTGGAATAGGTAAATCAACCATGGGAGCTGCTGTGCTCCAAGTGTGCAGGGCAATTAATCGACTTCTGCTATGAAGGGTAGTGAGTCTGGGAAATGTGCAGGACATAGTAGATAGTTTTGCCACAGTGGGGTTCCCTAATTGTGTGTGTGGTGGGGGGGAAGATGGCATGCATATCCCCATCTTGTCACCAGATCACCTTGCCAAAGAGCACATAAACTGAAAAGGATACTTTACAATGGTGTTGCAAGCACTAGTGGCTCACAGGGGGCATTTCACTGATGTCAGTGTAGGATGGTCTGGAAAGGTTCATGACGCACACATCTTTAGGAACTCTGGTTTGTTAAAAAATCTTCAATCCAGGCCTTATTTTCCACACCACAAAATTAACATTGAGATGTTGAGATGCCTATAGTTATCCTGGGGGACTCAGCCTACCTTTTGCTCCCATGGCTCATGAAGCTATACACCAGCCAATCTGGAAAGAAGTAAGGAACGGTTCAATTATAGACTCATCAAGTTCAGAATGGTGGTTGAATATGCCTTTGGTTGTTTGAAAGTGTGCTGGAGAAGTCTACTAGCAAGGTTGGACCTTAGTGAGGAGAACTCCCCATGGCTATCGCTGCCTGCTGTGTGCTCCATAACATCTGTGGGAAAAAAGGAGGAAAATTATCTGAAGGGGTGAGCAGCTGTGACAGATTGCATGGCAGCCATTTTTGAGCAGCCAGATACCAAGGCAATAAAAAGGGAATAGCAAGGAGCACTGCGTATCCACAAAGCTTTGAAAAGCCATTTCAGTAATGAGTCACAGTAATGTGAGCTGCTTATCTGTACTGTGCTTTCCCAAACCTTCACCTGGCTTGTATCACTGTTCCTGTAAAGCCAACCCTCTGCCCAAGTCTACTGCTTCTTCTCAATAAAGAACATTTATTTCTCAAATCCATTTACTTTATTTAAAAAACATAAGTAAAGAGAGAGAACAGAAAGAAAAGTTAACATTGGGGGGAAAAGGCCTGTAAAGTTGGAATGTAGAAACATTTTCAGCTGTGTAACATAACACTACATTCCAGACCATCAAAGGTCTGTGAATGGGTGCCTATTGTTCCTTGTACCCTTCTCCACTCCCCTGAGTTAAGTGAAAGGGATAATGAACTTTTTGCCCATGCCTCATGGAACGCTTGGAGGAGGGTGATTCTGTGCCAGGCGATGCTGGCTGTCCACCAGGATCTTCAGAGGGATTCTCTACTTCTGTTTCTGCAGTTCAACCAGATGCCTCAATATGTCTGCTTGGTCCCTCCTAATCCGAAGCATCTCATCCTGCACTGTATGCTCTTGCTCATTCAAATATTCATGCTCTCTATGTCCATGTCTAACTTCCTGGACAGTGAAAATCTCCATGCTCTCAGCTGTGTGTCAGTTGTCCCGGAAGCGTTCATTATCTCGGTGAACATGACCTGCCACGTTCTCTTTCTCCTCCTCCTAATCACCGAAAGTCTGCTTTTAGGTATTGATGACCTGCTGAAAGACACATTTACAGCTGTCAGTCAGGGGAAAAAATAAAGGAGGCATTGTACATTAATAAAATGTTTCCATAGCAGGGTTGTTTTCATAAACACCCGTATTACACTAGGTAAAAGCAAAGTGCAATAACAATCAGAATCTGTAACCATGCTGCTCCATGGATAGTAGGCCCTCCCAGGTCATGCATGACAGCACTTTTAATGAAGCTTATGGCAGGCTCATGTCGGGAGCACAGGTAGTCGAACAATGACCCTTCCCATAGTACCACAGGAAGCTGTTTACAAACGGGACGGAGGAGGGAACATTTTCACTCCCAAAATGCGGAATCTCCCATGTGGGTTCCCAGTCCCCTATCAGTCTCTTTCAATTACTTGCTGACCCATGCCAAGCACAGTAAAGGCAAATTAGGGGTCGTGTGGTTTGGCCATCCAGAAATTGGGTGGGGTGGGTCTACATGCTCTTTTTTCCATGTAAGAGCACTTTTAATGAGAACTTCCCATGTTTTCCCTAGGCGGCCCTATGTGATATCAGTCTCCTGAGGGTAACAGGGGTGGAAAGGAAGGAGACGCTGCATCTGGGTATACACCCAGTCCTTCTGCTATTCTGCTTTATACCACAATGATGCCAGCAGAATTAATTCAGGAATTGCATGGGAAAGTGTCCTACCATGGTAGAAGAAATAAGACTGCCCTGCACAGAAACCTTCTGAAAAGGATTGCAGAGTGCCTCCATGAAAGTTTCCTAGTGATATCCATGGAGGATTCCCAGGCTATCCCAGTCCACGTAAACAGTCTCTTCCAAGAGCCTCCTCTGCATAGCTGGAGCAGCCTCTTGTAAGCAGAGAGCCACAACACCTCACTTTTTCTTCACAGGAAACATGCAATACCACCAAATGTTTGTGCCCACTAAAATTTAACTGCACTTTCATTTGAACTGTATACTCACCAGAGGTGCCTTCCCTGGCATTTTGGTCGACCACCGTGATGTTCGGTGACCCTCAGGACTCCACGGTTAAACGTATTTCCTGGCTCTCAGGGAGAATGGATGTTTGCCTGTCTCCCATTATACTCCTCCTCCTCTTCCTTGTTCACCATATAATCCGCCTTGATGTCCCTAGACTCACACATCTGTGGTTGCTTGTGGGATTGTTGGTAGGGTCACCTCCCAGGAATCACATGCAGCTCGTTGTAGAACGGCATGTAGGGGGTTCTGCACCAGAATGTCTGTTTGCTTCCCTTGCCTTCTGGTATGCTTGGAGAAGTTCTTTTATTTTCACACGGCACTGCTGTGTGTCCCTCATGTAGCCCTTCTCCCCCATTCCATGAGCAATCTTTCCATAGATGTCAGTGTTTCTTCTCCTGGATCAGAGCTCTGCCTGCACAGACTCTTCTCCCCACTCAGCAATGAAATCCATCACCTCCTGTGCAGACCAGGCTGGGAGCGCATTTGGGACATGTAGTCTCCGTGATCAACTGCGTTCAAGCTGGCATGCTCCCAATGCTGACCAAACAGGAAATGGGAATTCAAAAGTTCCCTGGGCTGATACAATGTTGCGTCTGCACTACCTCGCAGTCGGCTTATGAAAGTCGAACTAAGTGCAGAGATGGATTACAGAAGTGGACATCAGAGGCATAAAGGACCTAAAGGTAAATAAAGTACATAAAGGTAGTGTGTACACATAAATTAAGAGGTTGATTTAAGGCAGCTTCCATCAACCTAACTCTACAGTGTAGGCCAGGCCTAAGGCAGTACATCAATATTGACATAGACTGAAGAGTGTAACATACTTAATCACCCCTCAGCTCTCACTCCATTGCCCTACATTTGTGTTTTGTTCTGAGGTGGCTACTCCCAACCGTGACTAACTTATGAAGTCTAAGCCTATCCCAGCCTGAGGAGGATTGGCTGCAATCAAAAATTAGGTGAAGATTATATATTATTCTATACAAGAAACAAATATAATATGTACAAGGTTAATAGAATTTCTTTGAAGTATGGGTTTGTGTTGCCTGGAAAATATTGCTATATAATTCGATAGGGAATAGTTATTTCTTGACTGTTATCTCTACTTCCTTTTCGTCCAAAAATGTTTATCTAATCTGGTTTGGTTTACTAAGATAGGCTTGCCCAAATGTGAATCCAGAGAAGTTCCTCTAGGTTCATCTCCCATTAGATAAACACTGATTATGATTCTTTAAGGTATTATTCACAATTACTTTGTTTCCTGGTTATTTAAAAAGTTTAAGTTATAGTATGCTCAGTCAGTTTGCAAACCAGCAGTAATGAATAGCATCCATTGGTATTTGCAGGCTCAGTTCTGGTAGACAGTTATTCATGTATAATATTGGTTGATCATGCTTTCCTATTTTCTTCTCTGCCCTTCCTCATTTTCTCTCTACTTCATGTAAGAACTCACGTTTTATTACACTTCTTGCAACATATGCAAATTCAAGGGTTGTAGATAATAGAATACATAGTATAGTACAATTTATGGTACTAAGCAGAAACAATAGTAGTTATGGTACATTACTGCTCCTGAAATGAAGTTCACTAAAAACTATTGACCTAAATTAGGTTTGAATTAGTGACCTAATGATGACAGGATCCATCTCCCATTTCCTTCCCCCTGAGCGAAATCATCTGGGATGAGGAGCTTATTCTGCATTCAAGCCTATTATTACAAATTTATTGTTACACGAGGGAAAAATACCTGACCTGTGATGAATTGAAAATAATTGTGTAATGAGTTCATAAATTTCTATTATTTTAGCTTCTCTGAGATGAACAATAACGAGGTCTGAAATATGTTAACAAAGTCAGTCAGGCTCCTTGTGCTCATGGGAGTATGCCCCCAAGTGTTAGATTGCAAGACTGGGATTAAATATGTACATATATATTATGGCTAAATAATGACTAAGGGTAACATGATGATCTTCAGGTGGGACACGTGGAATAAACTAGTGATTTTGAGCGTAATGTTGATACCATAATTTAGTTCATAGTCTTTACTCAGGGAAACATTTGTAGAACATAACAACAGTTTTACCTGGGAGTGAACTTCAGGATTTGACCATTTATTTGGCTTGGCTTTACTCTATCATTTTTGAGTTATTTGGTCAATCTAAACTCATGGAAATAAATGATACTGTCTCACTCTATGATTCTGACATATGTTCCCCTATTCAAATCTAGTCATGTTATTTCTTCTATAGGCATTGTCATTTAGAATCATAAACAAAAAGAACCCCAGAAAATGAGTTCGTTCTCATTATCTTATTTTTCTGATAAAGATTTATGAAGGGAAAAAAAGTTTGAAATACATAAGGAAACCTGACCCTTTAGAACTAAGTACACAAATTTTATAGAAACCTTGCTTCACTTACATAAATAAATATGACATGACAGACATAAGGGAAAAGTTTATCATTTTTGCCAGTGACCTTTTTCATAAAAGGGATAACTTCTAAATATCGTATTAATATTCAAAATAAGTCTGTCATGAAATTTATATAATGGGGGGGACCAATCCCTGCCCTCCCTCCATAAAAGGCATTGGTAAAGTTGCTTTATGAAGTGAATACTTATATAAAAATGTAGGTACTTTTGTCCAAAGAGGTATATGAAAACCCATAGGTGAAATATTTGGAAAGCACTGTGTGTGTGTGTGTGTGGCGGGGGAGGAACAGATTGCCAGAAATTGCAAATTTACTTTCTGTAGCTTCACTGTGGTTATTAAAATAATAATAATTAAAATAAAACCCTTGAGATTTCATCTCTAAATTTGAATGGAAACATTTTATAGAAATCACTTGATTTCACTGACTTTCTAATGGTTTCATGCCAACTAGCCCCTGGTTCCTCAGGATTCTGTCTGGTGGGCTGCTGGGGAGGATGCACTTCCAGGGTCTGATGCAGTAGGGCAGCTCCCGAAGCAGACTGCCCTGGAATAAGGCTTCATTCCCTTTAACAGAGAATTTTGAAATGTTTGGGTTTTGTTGCAAATTGGAATTAAACCAAATTTAGAAATAGCAAAACCCTCCATGAAACAGAAATATATTTCTCCACCAGCTTTATTCATGACCTTTGTCTTGAGCACCTGAAGGTAACTTTCCTCCCAGAACTATATATTCCCCATTATATCATGAGGTATAAGCAGTAAGAAAAACAGGAAAAGGAGAATTTTGTTAATTTCTAGTATATTAGAAAAATCAGTCTTTGCCAGATTGCGATAAACTATAAGAAAACAAAATTTTGAAACTTCAGCCCTGTAGATGATGGAGAGGAAAAATAATTGGTGCCATATTCAAGAGCTCTCAGCACATGCTGCCACTGAAATCATTGGGAGTTTCACTATTGACTTCAACAAGAGCAGCGTTAGACAATTCCAAATGCTTTTCAAAAAGCCCAGTGCTTGAAAAAATCCACTTTATTTTAGTTCCCTGGTCTTATTTATTAATCCATGAGAACAACATTATGGAGAGAATAGCAGTCTGTGTATGTTACAAAGACTTCTGAACACTATGTCTTCTGTGTTGTTGTAGTTGTGTTGGTCCCAGTATATTAGAGCGACACATAGATTCTGTAACTAGGAGTACCTGACTTGAAGTGGTTTCCATTCTATCCAGGGTTTGCAGTTTGGTTAAATGGCTCTCAGCACCCCCACTGTACAAATTGTTCTGGAACTCCTTGAGAGACAAGGTGGATGAGGTAATATCTTTTATTGGACCAAATTCTGTTGGTGAGAGAGAAAAGTTTTTGAAATTACACAGTGCTCTTCTTCAGGTCTGGGAAACTTAATCAGTGTGTCAGAGCTGAATACAACATGGAACAGATTGTTTAGTGTAAGTAGTTAACATATTTCAAGGGACCATTCAATGTGAAGTGGCCCATTAACAGCCTTCCAGTCATAGGAAGGAATGGAATGAGGGGAAGGAGGGAAACATCTGGGGAAGTTGTTACTGAGTTTTAGATTGCTGCAATAAGCCATAAACCCAGTGTTTCTATTCAGTCCATGATGTTAAGTGTCTAGCAAAATTATGAAAAAAAGCTCTCAGGCTCATCTTTTGAAAGTGTTGTGCAGGTTTTCTTTGAGAATGAGGACTGATAGGTCAGATATGGCATGATCATGTTGTGAAAAGTGTTCACCCAGAAGTGATGTGATAGTTTTGTCATTTATTAATAATATCAGTATAAATGCACCACAAAACCAATGATATGCCTGGGATACATTAATGATATTTTCATCCTCTGACTTAATCTTCCTCAGATTTCCACTACAACTTCAACCCCACCACCCGTCCATTAAATTATCTCTGGAACACTCCCACACCAGCATGAACTTCCTGAACACCATGATCAGCTTCAGTAATGGAACCCTGCAGACAGTCATATACAAGAAACCCGTGGATAATCACACATATCTTCACTGATCCAGTAACCACCCCAAACACACCCAGAAATCTGTTATCTACAGCCAGGCACACAGATACCAGAGAATATGCTAAGGAGAAAGTCCTGGATATACATCTTAACACACTCAAAACCATCTTCATCAAACAAGGACTCTCCTCCAGAGAAGTAAATAGATTCATGGAATGGGCCACCCAAATATCCTGAGAGTACCTGCTTCAATACAGAAATGAAATCCCCTCTAACACTACACCCCAGTTGTCGCCTACCACCCACACTGGAAAACATTCGGAGAATCATCAAACAACTACAACCCATATTAAATGGGGTTCCCATCCTGAAATAAATCTTTCCCCTCTTCTGGCCTTCAAATAAGTCCCATCCCCCTCAATCCTCCAAGCTCGCCATGAGCAGCGAACTCTGAACAGATCAGGACACAGCAATTCAGAACTGCACCAGACACTGCCAAAACAACATATGCAAAACCTGTGGACATATCCTCACTAATACAATGATCCGCACCTACTACAACACACTTTTCAATATCCAAGGGCCTATACATGCCTGTCACAACATGTGCTATATCTCATCCAGTAAACTAAATGCCCCAGTATCAATTATGTGGTGAAATCAGACAATCACTGTGCTCTCAAATGACATCTCACAGGAAAATGATAAGGCAAAACAACAACAGAACCTTTGGCGAATACTTTTCACAAAGTCATCACTCTCTTTCTGACCTATCAATCCTCATCCTCAAAGGAAACCTGCACAACACTTTCAAAAGATGAGCCTGGAGCTTAAATTCATAACTTTCCTAGACACTAAAAATAATGGACTGAAGAGAGACACTGAATGTATGGCTTATTGCAGCAATCTGTAACCCGGTAACAATCCCTCCTCCTCATGACATACACACACAGCTGTCTTCTGCCCACCATTCCTTTCCTCCCTATGACTGGAGAGGTATTACTTTACCTACCTTGGTCAGTATGTCTATTTTTCAAGGTGGAAGGGGGATGGTGCTTGTTTTTTATTTATTTTTTTTGTGTGTGTGTGTGTAAAAAAGTGTAACTGATTTGTAAAGGTACTTAAATTCTGAGCTGACATTAATACCAAAAGCTTGAATACTATAAAACAGTGATTACAATCAAGTTAAGCTGTGATATATTAGCACATAATATCAGCTAGGAGAAAATGTTATGCTGATAAAGGTACATGAAACAGCCATTTCAGGTTTTTAAAAAATAAAGAAGGAAAACTTCCAACTAATACAATAAAACCCAGTAGAGCACCACAAATAAATCAAGTAATATGATATAGATGAACATTCACCTTCAAAGCTAGAATATCTGAATAAAGCCAGCAATTCCATAAAGGAAACCCTGGAGATGGTATGAGAAGGCAAAATGGATGTGTTAACTGAACACAGAATAGGAAGGGGTAGCATATGGACTGGAAAGCCATAGTTTGTGGGATTCTAAGTTATACTGGCATAAAATAAAACCCCACAAACACTGGTTTCTGAACGTCCATATTTCTTTTTCTAGCAAACTCCAGAAAGGGACAAGAGATCATATGGTGGGGTTGATGATTCCTATATTGCACTGCTCTACAGCCAAAATGCTTTTGAAATAAATGTAGTCAAACTTTACTAATTCTGGGTCACTGAGAACGAAAATGATGCTTAAAATTGTTGATTGGCTCTAGTTTTCAAGATATGCTGTTGGGTCTGTATATACAACCCTTGACATGGGAATGGCGGAGGATAAGTGAGTTATAAAGGGAAGAGATCTCAATTTAAACCAGAAATGACTGAAATACATCTTTGACTGGATCTATGAATAAATCTATGGCTGGGTTTGGACAGTACTTGCTTTTTAGGCAAAACAATGAATGATGCAATCTGAAGCTGGTATTGGGTCATACATGATATGAATTGCATCATGTTATTCCTAGAAGTCATGGATGATGCAATCATAACGAAGCTTACATCACTCTGCTGAACAAATTGCCCTATATCAGCTCTAGAAATCATACAGTGTCGTGCTTTCTTATTTGTCAGTGTCTGATTTTGCAAAGGGACACATTTCTGTTTAGCCAAAGTGAGCAGAGATGCCTCGTACTTGTGTGAACAGTGCAGATAACTTCTGCTATGTTTGTGATGAAGTGACTTTTGCATCACAAAAGCGCAGTCTAACCACTATGGTTAAGAGAGCCTATCACCTTTATTTTGGCTGCAAAACTGGAGATCAGGACAAGAGGTGGGCCCCACACATATGCTGCAACACTTGTGCAACAAATCTTTGCCAGTGGTTGAACAGGAAAAGGAAATCTATGCCTTTTGCAGTGCCAATGATTTGGAGAGAGCCAACAGATCATACCAGCAATTGTTACTTCTGCATGGTGCCTCCAGTTGGGAAAGGTGTGTCAAAGAAGAAAAAGTGAACTGTGCATTATCCAAACATTCCATCAGCTATACGCCCAATACCCCACGGAGAAGGACTGCCGGTTCCTGATGCACCAGAATCATTCTCACTTGAGTCAGACGAGGAAGAGGAAGAGGATGAAACTTCCGGTCCTGAACCATCAGTGTCACAGGACCCACATTTTCTCCCATCCTCCTCCTCTGAACCACACCTCATAACACAAGCTGAACTGAATGACCTTGTCAGGGATTTGGATCTACCCAAGAGTAAGGCAGAGCTGTTGGGCTCCAGACTACAGCAGTGGAATCTCCTGACAGGTGATGTTAGGGTTTCCATGTTCCGTGACCGTCAAAAGGATCTTGTCCCATTCTTCTTCATGGAAGGTGATCTTGTAGCCTGCAACAACATCGATGGTGTGATGGCAGCCCTCAACATCGTTCATGATCCAGATGAGTGGAGACTCTTCATTGATTCATCGCAGACGAGTCTTAAAGCTGTTTTGCCATCAATTCCAGTTGGTCATGCAGTCCATATGAAGGAAACCTATGACAACATGAAACAACTTTTGAGGTGCATAAACTATGACCAACATCAGTGGCAGCTTTGTGGCGATTTTAAGGTTGTTGCTCTCTTGCTTGGTCTGCAGACTGGATACACAAAGTACTGCTGTTTTTTCTGTGAATGGGATAGTCGTGCAAGAGATTCCCACTATATCAAGAAAGATTGGCCACTCTGACAGTCATTGGAGCCTGGGAGGAAAAGTGTTCAGTATCTACCACTTGTTGAATCAAAGAAGATTTTGTTACCACCCTTACACATCAAGCTGGGTCTGATGAAGAACTTTGTCAAGGCCACTGACAAAACACAAGCAGCTTTCAAATACCTCTGTGGAAAATTTCCAAGGTTAAGTGAAGCTAAGATAAAGGAAGGTGTCTTTGTTGGTCCTCAGATTTGTGAACTTCTTCGATATAATGCATCTGACCATGCGCTGCGTGGCAAGGAAAAGACAGCATGGAAAGCCTTCCAATCAGTGGCAATACATTTTCTCGGAAACAACAAGGCAGACAACTACAGGTTGTTGGTGGAAAACCTCCTCAAGGCATACAAAAGCCTTGGTTGCAACATGTCACTAAAGATACATTTTTTGCACTCTCATCTAGATTTTTTTCCACCGAACTGCGGAGCAGTGAGCGACGAGCACGGCAAGCGATTTCACCAGGACATTGCAACAATGGAGAAACGCTATCAGGGCAAATGAAGCCCATCAATGCTTGCAGACTATTGCTGGACAGTGACAAGAGATGCTCCATTTAGTGAATACAAGAGACAAGCCAAGAAGCGCTGAGTAGACACTGAATAGGACTAAACTATGTACATAATAGTTTTTTGCCTTTTGTTTCATAATACATTTTATTTATAGAACCCTTTTGCTGATTTTTAAAGTGTTACATAAACAGGAGAGGTGAAATATTATCATGTAAAGCAACCATAAACACATGAAAAGACCTAGGTTTACAATTTATGATTAAAACTCTACTATCTACACAATATACATAGACATAAAATGTAAAAGCTTAAATATCTTAGAAACAGTAGCCAATCAGTTGTTTTAATTGCCATATTTGAATTCAGCACATCAAAATACATAATAAATATCACATTTTATCTCTGAAGCAGACAACTTCTAAAAAATTGTAGACCAGTGTTATATACTCCTGGGAGAATTCTGTGCCAAAAAATTCTGTGAACAATATTTTCAAATTCTACAAAATTCTGCATATTTTATTTGTCAAAATAATACAATATAATCACAACAATATAATTCAATTATTTTGGTCGTTTATGTCAGCAAGTATGTCTTTAAAAATACAGACAACAAAAAAGAATCAGGATTTTTTTTGACAGAATCTTTACTAGGTATATTAATACAGAACTCTGAGTAATCATACATTGAAACTACAATATAAAACTATATTTCTTGGACCTCTCAAAAGTAGTGCAATGGCTTTGGGGTGTCAGGAGTAACAGAGGAGCTGAAGGAAAGGGAAGTAATTGCTGGAAAGGAGCCTGGGCTTAAACTTCTAGGGTAATTGGGTGTGTGTGGGAAAAGTATGCAATGGGTTTTTTTGGAGGGGCAGGGAGAGATTGTTATACAGATCCTGGCTGACCCCTTGTATGAGGCATTAAGTGAGGCATATCTGCCCCTGTCTCCATGTGTCCCTGCAGCCCCATGTGTCCTTGCACTCCCTGTCCACATGTGTCCCTCTACCCCCACTCAAACACCCACTCCCCAATCCCCATGTGTCCTTGTAACCCCCACCCTGTACCCATGTGTCTCTGTGCCCCCAGTCAGCCAGACCCTGTCCCTATGTGGTCCTGTACTCTCTTCCCCACCACCATGTGTCTATGTGCCCCACTCAGCACCCCCTGTCCCTTTGTGGCCTTGCACCCCATCCCCCATCACCATGTGAACTTGTACCTCCCTCCCCCCATGGCCCTGCACCTCCACTCCCATTCAGCCCCTTCCCTAATCTGTCCTCCCCCATTAATCATTATGGGCCCTTGTCTGATCCTCCAGTAGCCCTACATTGTCTGTCTCCCCATAGCTCCTGACCTGACTGGCACTGTGAAGAAGGCAGGATCTTTCTCTTCCCTAGCTGGCTGGAAGCTGCTGCTCTCTTCTGTTTCTACAGTGCCCTCTGGGGTGGGAAAAAGGCAGAACTGCAGCAACTTTCTAGCAGAAGCTTTTTTCTATGCAAAAAATCAAAAATACATGTAGCTCATTAATTATGCCTGTGCAGTGGTACAGAATTCCCCTAGGAGTATATATTTAAGGTAGCCTATTTTCAAAGACAAATATTATCTTGGCCCATATGCTTCAGAGGAAGGCAAAAAAATCATTGCCAAACTGACTTGGAGAAAATTCCTTACTGACCCCACGTATGATGACCCTGAGCATGTGAACAAGAAAAAGCCAGCACATCACCTGAGAGAGAGAGAGAGAGAATGCTCGGTGCCACCTCAGTGCCTTGAATCACCCCATCCAGTGTCTGAACTCCAGCCATGGCCATTCCTGATGCTTTAGAAAGAGATTAAAAAATCCTCCCAGTATAGCTGTAGTGAAGTCAACAGTGCTCTACGGATTTACACCATCTGAGATTCTGGCCCTTTATAATTATACATATGTATGGGCTGAAAATGTTTGCTACAGGCTGATTTGAAATTGCTTGTATTTCTTCATGAGCGCTAATTTGAATATCCAAGCTTTGAAACTGCTCAGCATCAAACACCACAAAATGTATTGTGATAAGATAGGTCCCAATATGTTTATATGAGGTTACTATCTGAGAAGTATCATTTATCATACACATTCTTGAATCATGAGTGATTTTTTCTGTGTGTAGCACTTCATTGTTGCCATTAATTATTTTGCTAACTCTGTTTTGCAAAATATTGCCTTTATGTTTATATGCTAATATTTTGCTAGGCTTATTACTTTGCTCATAGTAATGTTGCATACATAGCTGGAGTAAATAGTCCATTATTTCAATCAAAAGGCTATTAAGCTGCCTCCTGATGATAGTAAGCTTATGAAGCTTATAACAGGACCCAGTTTGCATGCAGATATTCTTGGAGACTTTAATTTGCTCCTTTGTGAAGCTGTGAGTATCCTTCAGAGATTTTGTTTTTTTCCAAGAGGCTGCTAAGGAATTATATGTGCCATAGGAAGTAGCTTTAATTGTTTCCCACAGGAGGTGTGAGTGAGTCATTGAATTCAGTGGCATTATTGATGTCACTCTTAATTTTATCAAGTATTATGGAATCTTTGAGTAAATTAGCATTTAGCATTCAACAGGACTGAATTTATATTTGATGTTCTAGCCAGGAAATATGTACTGAATTATTCCAGGGATTAGTCTAGTAAATCATTGAAATCATCTCATTTTTTTTTTAAAAAAAAAGACAGAGCTACTAGATTATATTGATGGAATGACAAAACAAAAGCGATATTAGTATTACGTAATATACTTTTGGATCATATCTGACATGCTGTGCACACAGGAAATATTATTACCCAGGAGAGGGGGGAGTGTAGGACTATCGTAATAAATCACAACAATCTCAGAGGGTGGAAGACTATTTTCATTGGAAAAGAGAAGATTTCAATGCAAAATAAGACTTTTTATCAAAATTACAATAGGAAATTATACCAGTTCAGTTAGTTAAGGTAAATTATTCATACTGGTGATATTTCATATGGATATGTTGTCCAAAAATAGGCAATAGAAGCAAATAGAGAATTCGGTCAAAACTAGTTCATGGAAAAGGTAAAAAGGCTATTGGGAAAGATATCAGTGGATCATGAGTTTAAAAATGCACCTAAGTGCACTTCTGCCAAAAGTATTCTCTCTCATGTGCATTTACAAAGGACTATATCTTGTCCTCTCTCCTGTTCAATGGGTACATGAAGCTGTTAGGAAATTAGTGATGAGTGCTTTTGAAAATCTAGAACAATAGGTTTTAGTAATTGGAGAGAGAGTAGGAAAATGGATTTTTTGCTGTGTCCCCAAATGGTTGAAATTCTGAAGGTTTTAGTTCTAAAATTTAGAATGAAAATGAAAACTCTGAAACTACTGGAACAGAGTCAGAAAAGAACCTTGAATTTGTAAGCTGTTTAATTTGCTAACGAAGATTATTAAACAATGATCTTTGCATTGTTTCATTGTAATTTACTGTGAGAGAGCAAAGGGTGTGAGAGAACTGCCTACAGGAGAAGTTAAACCTGGAGGAGGTTTGCTAAATTACCAAACCAAAGACACATGGCAGGGGAAGGGAACCTCAACCAACTGGTTCCTAATAAGAGAGCTGAAGCAGCTCTTTGAAAGGATCTGTCTCAAGAAGTCTGCAAGGGAGTCAGCACTGAACAGGGCAGCTGAAAGCCAGCCATATTTCAGAGTTCGTCATCTCCTAAGAACTGATAAAAAGACTTTGTGAAGGAGCTGTTTTGCTCACCCAGGCTCGTAAGAGCAATGCCCTGGGGCAGATTTTTGGGATTTTAAGTTTTATTTTGAGTGTATTCTGTTTAAATAAACCCAGACTCAATAAGGGTGGTGATTAGATAAGCAAGTGTGTGGAGTCTATAGAAATGGGCCTGGAAGAGAGAAAATATAGGACAGGGCAGAGACCCAGTGGCCATGAAGAGGCATGAGGGAGTGGCTAACTCATTTACATTAATCAATACAACTAGCAAATGGTCGCACCCCTTGGAGCACCTGTGTCAATTAATTTTGCATAAAAGATTTGACAGGTTTCCCCTTTTGATCCTGAAAATATCACAGGTGGAGTGGCAGGAGAGCTTCCAGCTGTTCCAGGATGAATAGCTTAGTGTATGAATAGCAAGGAACAGTATTAGGATTGATTTGCACATTAAAGCTAGATAGAAAATGAATGTTATCTTTTTGTTATGACAGGATAATCCCTTTCTTTGATTCTTCCTTCTTGCTTTCTCTCATAAAAGAAGAAAAATATCCAGTTCATATCACCTTGTAGATTAAAACTAAATTGTACTGTATGAACTTCCTCATCTTTATATCCTTGTAGTCTAATATTAGAGAATATTGGCCACCTTTTCTCCATGTTCTAAGGGAAATGGAAACTGATATTTAATGATAGTCAGTGCCTTGTTAATTTTAGGATTAGGTTTGTAATGGAATCTTGAAATTTGACAGTACAATGCAGATTTTCCAGGCATTCCACGTTTTTGCAATTCTATTTTATGTTAATCTTGTCATCTAACTGGCATTCATATGCTAATTTATTATTAGAGTGCCAGAACATTCTTTTAATATACTACTAGGTAAATTGGTGCCATCTGACTGAGACATTTAAAGAGATGCAAGGTTAACAAGTTAATTTAACAAAGAAAACACAAAAACATATGCTAATCGCTTGTATGAGGTGATTATTTAACACCAGAGAACTGCCTTCCTGTTCCTCTGAAGTGTGTGAAACAATGCCAAGACCAGGAAGACAACAGCTAGCAAGACTGCCATCAGTTTAGGGTTAATGCATAATAACTAATATAAAAGAAAAACATTGCAGGTTATCACCAGGAGGCTGCCTACTACCAAAGGAGGAAAAAAAAGCAGCAATGTTTGTTGGCAGTGAAAAACAAAAAAGTGCCACTGAGATTGTGCGGGTCATTTCTGACATCAGTGTAACTGTCCAAGTTCCTCAATTTCTTCCTGGAGAGGAGAGAAAGTCTAAATAAAGAGGATGCTTGAAGGAAGCTTTTGGGCACTCTTTAATCTTTTCACTTCATTGAGGAGATTGGCATATACAAGTACCAGAGAGGCATCATGAATCTCACCTATCTTCCTTGATGAAGTGTAACTGGAAGAGTTCATTGTCTGAAAAACTGCTAATTGGACACCTGGGAAAGATAAGGTGGTACCTCCACCCACTTTTAGAAAGAGATGGTTTTCACTGTTTTTAATGTGGTTACTAGGATTGAAACAAAGAAAAATGAAAGTCTCCAACTTTTTTTTCATTGATGGCAAGGGAAATTTCAATGGATGCTGGATTGATTATTAAATCAGAAGCAAGGGTAGGATTAAGTGAAAGTACTGAATTGCCATAGATGTTCAGTGATGTGTTTGACAGAGATGGACAGAATGAACATAAAAATGGGCATATGGTAGACAATTAGAATGAAAGTAGTAAAAGATTTGGACAATAAACGTGACAGCCAATTCCCCAGAGAAAAAAGTTGTTTATACAGGCATGTCACGACTTAGGCGCATTTAACTTACACGATTTCCGCTTTACGTGGTTGGCAAAAAAAAAAAAAAGAAGTGGGGGGGAATTAATAACTTTCTGTAGGGCGAGCGATTTCGCCCACCATTGAAGTCAATGGGTTCTGGCTATACACGGTTTCTGCTTTATGTGGTAACCACGGAATGGAACCCACACGCAAGACATGACATGTCTTGTATATTTCTTTCTTTATAACACTAATAACATATTTATAAAAGACAACTGAATTAAAACCCATACATTTATCAGGTATCATCCCAACAATGACAGATCAATTTCTATCTTGACAAATGTTTTGCCTATTAACTCTAATATTTCTTTATTATCCTAGGTGGTGAGATAATTGAGTGAACGGTGGACTTCATTAAAAGAAAGTTAGGGTCTTCATCTTGCTGCTGCTGAACACAGCAGGAGTTTTGCCACTGGTTTCAGTAAGGGGGCTAGGATCAGAGCAGTTATCTATACATGGTGATGCAGGGGAGTGAGTCTCTCCCTCATATTCCCCTATATGTCTGTCTAGTGTCTACCTGGATCATAGATCTAAACCTTCCCAGTGCTTTTTCCAGGGGAGGAAGGAATGGTACAAGATTGGAAGATTTATCTGATTAGTTAGGGGATTGGAATTGCAAGAAGGGTAACGTATTTTAAAAAAATGTACTAACACACACTACAAATGATTGACTTAGATATCCACTGTGGGTCTCCAAAAGTTGTGAGGAAAAAAGTTATTGAAGAGAGTGTAAAGCCAGACCTTCACAGAGATTAAGAAACTGGATTTGATATGATAACCATTGTGTTTGTATTTGTTAATCCTCTTATCCTAAAACACTCAGTAGAATTGTATATGTGTTGATAGTTGAGCTATTGCCATAATTTATCTCTTGCCTTTTCTGTAAGAAACATAGTGAACCTGTAAGATAGGGTGGTGGGAGGTAAAATTTTCACACATATCCTACACAAAACCAAGAGGAGTCTAGGATCTCTGCCATCTGGCAATTTCAACCTCTTTGCATCATACTTGTTTGGATGCATGTAGTGTGAATCAGAAATATATATTTAGTATTCTTAGGTAAACTCCTTTCTGAGCATCACATCCAAATATTGACTACATCCCATTCCATAAAAGAAAGAACTTCCTGAAAGGCAGCATGAACAGAAGCTCCATCTCTATCTTCCAACTTCTGAGTGATTTCTGGCAGGAATTTTGGTGATATGGCAGGTCAGTTAGTTCTAATTAGCAGCACCTCAAGCTATCATATTCTTTACCCATGATTGAAGACACTCAAAGAAAGGCATGAAATTATCTCCTGCCTTTGAAAATATGAAATAAAGTCAAAAGTCCTTTCTAATCTGATCTCTATATCTAGAAGCACCACTGGACAAAGCAATGAAAGGAAGAGCCCATTAGATGGCACCATCAATAGAAAATGTTTTTTGTAAGCTAAAATTTGAGTCATGGTTTATAATTACAATTTATAATTCCCCGGCTGGCAAGGCACCAGCAGGGGAAACCTGCTCAGCCCGCTGCTGCTTTGGGGTTCCCCCCACTGGCGCCTTGACAGCCGGTATCCCCCCTGCTCCACTCACCTCCTGCTGCCAGCCTGAGTGTAAGGATCCCAGGCTGGCAGTGGGAGCTGAGACCCTGGCTGGCAGGAGCCTGCAGGGGAAACGCCAAAGCTGCGGCGGGCTGAGTGCTCAGCCCGCCACGGCTATGGGGTTTCCCCTTCTGGCGCTTTGCCAGCCGGGGTCCCCGTGTGCCTCACTCAGCTCCCACTGCCAGCCTGGGTGTAAGGAACCCAGGCTGGCAGCGGAAGCTGAGTGGGGCAGGCTGCGGCTGGCAAGGTGCCAGCGGGGGAAAGCCCAAAGCTGTGAGGGGCTGAGCTCTCCCCACGTGCCAGCGAAAATTGGCTCGCATGCCATGTTTGACATGCATGCCATAGATTGCCAACCCCCGGTCTAATGATTTGTTTAATATATTTTTAAAAGACTTTATTTTAATTTCTCTAAGGTGTCTGTAAGAAAAGAGATGAGTAATTTCAAAGTGGTTGGATGCTCTTAGCGCTCCAGTCATGCTGTAGATAGGGAGGGGGAGGAGAGAAGGTGTGTGTGTTTGTTGATGGTGGTGAAGTGGACATTTGTCCACTACTTGTCCACTAACAATTAGAATGATCCCATCATCTCATATGTCACAGTCAAATGACATTTATTTATTTATTTATTTATATCAACTTTTGAAAATCTGCTCAATTTTTCTAGTTGCACTAGAGGTTTTTCAGTAATATGACCATCTTATCATTATCCTGAATCATCAAGACTCCACCTCTTTCTCTTTCCTGTCCCCAAAGATCCACCTTCCTTGGAGCACATCATCTGTTCCAAGACTCCTAGAGAGGAGTGGAGCATAGAGAACTCTCTGTGGTGGCTCTGTGGGCTTTTTATGATCCAGGTAGTGAAAGGGTTCACAAAGCAACTATGAATCAGGCCCTATATGACTTCATGTTAGGAATGGGGATGTCTGTTTTGTATCCATATCTTCTGCATATTACAACAAAATAAAAGAGTAACCAAAAGAGAAACCAAAAAGCCTGTTGTGTTTAAAAAAATGGATCACATTCTCAGCTGGTGTAAATCAGAAGTGAATGGGGATATGCCAATTTTCCAATGCTCATGATCTGTCCCCGTATATTTCTAGCTACTCCTATGGCTATAGGTTTTGTTGCAGGTCAGGGTATTTATCTTCACTTATATCCCCCCTCCGTGGTCTACTATGGGCCACCCTCTTAAAGGTTTCTGTCTTCCAGATGTCACCTCTCTTGGGAAAAGACCCACATCTCCCCCCTGATTGGGGTTTTTTTCAGGCTTGATAACACCCTGATTTATATTGTGATAGTCCCACCAAGCCACACTGCCTCAACAGGCCAATGTCTGCACTTTGTTTTCTCTCCAGAGGCTATAAGTAAAGTAAATGCTGGTAGTTACAAATTACCACACGTTACTTTCTAAGCAAGCATGTTTATTCTTAAGGTGAGAGCATTCCAGAGAAAATATATTAAAAACAGTAAAATAAACTACATTCCTGCTAAAAAGGTTACCCCAACTCTACATCAGTCCTTCAAAACTCACAACTGGGTTTCTCCCATAGTTATAAATTTATAACTGTTTCAAATTTAGAACCAGAACTCCAATGGTGCAGTTCAGCTGTTTCTTTATACAACCCAGGGTTTTGGTTTCATCTCCAGGGCCAGACTATTGGCAGGCAATGACTCATTCCTCATGGTGTGAATTTTTGGAAAAAAAAAAAAAGAGGCAAAGAAATTTGCATTAACCTCTCTAGATATTCCCCAGAGAATCCACTTCACATTTATTATCCCAAAAGTCCATTTTTGTCAGGCACATTTTCAGCATAATCCTTTGAACTTCTGGCCTCCCATCATATTCTCCTCCTGCTGCCCCGCACCAATACTCCAGGAGATTACATGCAATCCCATCCTACAGTAACACACAAATGGTGGATCCCAGAGATACTTTATTTTAATTTGATAAGATCTCCTAAGAATATGCAGGAAATTGCCATATATATGTCACAGTTATGTTTTTGAAAGGACTCAAAATGACTTCATGGGTAAATGAAGTTCTCTTGTGTATTTAAAGCATTTTAAATCTAGTCTAAATTGGCAAAAAAATGCTATTTATGTTGGCTATTTTTGACATGTGAAATATACGGGGGGGTTGAAGTCAGTTGTCCACATCATAAAAAGCTACCAATTGCCACGAACTGGCAACCTTTTTGAAAATCATAGAGTGGAAACCAGGAACTAAAAAGGAATAAATATAAAGTACATCTTCAATGCACTTTTAGGAAAATGTGGGCAATGACATTTCATAAGAATAGTTACAGGATGCTTCAAGCAGCATGTAGTCAAATGCAGATTGCTCTTCCTGCATGTCATACGGTGCTAGAAAGAAAAGGGGTGGGTGGGAATGTGAAGTATGTGGTAACTAATTGGTTATCTGACTAGGAAAAACTTTGAGCACAAGCAGCTTCAAAAAATTGTCAAAAGTTGAAATAATTAAAAACTTCAGATAGAGCTTTGGAATCTGCAAATATAACTAGACTTTATTTTACCAGCAAAAACAAAGATTGCAGCCACAGATCTTAAAATAAAAATAAAAATGCATCAACCACAACACACAGCATCCACATCAGATAGCTACCATGTGGGATGCTGGTCACTTGCTCAGATCATCTGGATATAATTCACTGAGGTTATGTTTGCCCTGAAGCTGGAATATATAATTTCCATCTTGAGGAGACATACCTGTACTAGCTCTGATGAGTGGTACTAATGCCAAAGTATTGTAGCCACAGCAATGCGAGCAGCAGAAGGGGCTAGCTGCCCTAAGTATAAACCCAGTTGAGGCCCTGGGGATTTATTTGGGTGGCTAGCCCCTCCTGTGTTTGTGCTGTGGCAGCTACTCTTCTATTTTTAGCATGCTGGATTGATCAAAGGTTTCCTGGGTATATCTACTTGAAGTGAAAATTATACCCTCTAGGTCCAGTGAGGACAAACCCTTAATCAATTTGCTGCCATTGCAGAGGTCTTGGTACACCTCGGTCCCTCCTGTTCTCTGCTTGTGGCACACAGTAGTTTTCTCTTGACAGTTGTAATACTCTGGTCTAATTCTGGTGGTTGGGCTTGGTGTCAGGGTGTCTAATGGCCTGTGATATGTGTGTCCAGACTAAGTGATCTGATAGTCCTGTCTGTCCTTTATCTCTCTGACAGTGACTGAAATCTGCTCCCCTTGTCTCCACTCTCAGATTTACCCCTTATCTTGCTGCTCTTTGTGATCAGATCAGCCCCCCCCATTTCTTGTTCTTTCCTTTCTCATTCCATTCCCTCCTTCAAAACCCACTTAGTCCATTGGTCTTTAATATCCTCACCAACATCTCTACTCACTGGTGTATCTGAAGGTTTCATCAGGCTTGCTCCACCTTACTTATTTTGTCCAATTTCTAGTGTCAGCTCTTTGAGAAGTAGCATATCTTCGTAAAAACAAGGAGTCCTTGTGGCACCTTAGAGACTAACACATTTATTTGGGCATAAACTTTCACAGGCTAGAATTCACTTCATCAGATGCATGGAGTGGAAAATACAGAAGCAGGTATAAATACATGGAAAAAATTGAGTTGCCTTACCAAGTGTGAGGTCAGTCAAATGAGACAATTCAATTAACAGTAGGATACCAAAAAATACTTTTGTAGTGGTAATAAGAGTGGCCCATTTCAAACAGCTGACAAGAAGGTGTGAGTAACAGTAGGGGGAAATCAGTATGGGGGAAATTAGGTTTAGGTTTTGTAATGACCCAATCACTCCCAGTCTTTAGTCAGGCCTAATTTGATGGTGTCCAGTATGCAGATTAATTCCAGTTCTGCAGTTTCAGGTTGGAGTCTGTTTTTCGAAGTTTTTTGTTGTTGAAAAATTGCCACTTTTAGGTCTGTTGTTGAGTGACCAGGGAGACTGAAATATTTTCCTACCAGCATCTGAATATTATAATTCCTGATGTCAGATTTGTGTCCATTTATTCTTTTGCATAGAGACTGTCCGCTTTGGCCAATGTACATGGCAGAAGGGCATTGCTGGCATATGATGGTATATGTCACATTGGTAGATGTGCAGGTGAATGAGCCCTTGATAGTGTGGCGAATGTGATTAGGTCCTGTGACAGTGTCCCTTGAATAAATGTGTGTATAGAGTTGTCACCGTGGTTTGTTGCAGAGTTTCATTCCTGGGTTGGTGTTCTTTGTTGTGTGGTGTGTAGTTGCTGGTGAGTATTTGCTTCAGGTTGGGGCAATGTCTGTAAGCGAGGACTGGCCTGTCTCCCAGGGTCTGTGAGAGTGAGGGATCATCCTTCAGGATAAGTTGTAGATCCTTGATGATGCGCTGGAGACATTTTAGTTGGGGACTGTAGGTAATGGCTAGTGGCATTTTGTTACTTTCTTTATTGGGCCTGTCTTTCAGTAGGTGACTTCTCAGTACCCTTCTGGCTATGTCAATCTGCTTCTTCACTTCACCAGGTGAAGAATGCTTTAAGAATGCTTGATAGAGATCCTGTAGGTGTTTGTCTCTGAGGGATCAGAGTATATGCGATTGTATCTCGTTTTTGCTGATACAGACTAACATGGCTATCACTCTGAAACATACCTTAGTAGATATTCAAGTCCTTAAATTCAGAGATACTTCTAACTTGTTTTGCATATTGCTGTATGTGAATACTTCCATTTTCTAGTTTATCTTTAATGACTCTTATTAAAAATTAGTGAATTGAGGAATTACCGCAAAAATACTATAATCCTGATGAGAAAGGGAAACTGTTTATATTGTGTTTTGCAGTACTCAAAACTGTGTTGCACATGTCGCAGGCCAGTCAGGACACAGTGACTTGCTCCAAAAAACTGAAAATATAAATGTGTATATGACACAATACATGGAGGAGCTCAACACAAGGGTAGAAAGAGAAGAACAGGTTAGAATAAGATCGTGTGACTGGCTATCCAGCTCCCAGTTAAATAAAGCACTTAAACATATGATTGAAAGCACTGGGATTTAAGAATGTACTGTGCTAAATTGAGATCTCCACAAAGGGACATGCACATTTTGATGACTCCATAAGTAGATATTTTCCTAAATTCACTTTCCATAAGCCGAGTAGCAGAAGCGAGTTTTTAAGCATCATTTGAATGAGGATAGAGAGATAGCTTTGCAAACAGTTTTGAGGAGCGAAATTTATGGGGAAAGAGGTATGGAGGCAGGAGTGGGATATGGTTATAAAAGGGACATAAAGGTGACACCACAATCCACAAACATACTGTGTATGTGAGACTACTTTCAATATTTATACATATTTGCATAAACATAATGTAGAAACAGCCACTTGTAGTGTATAAAGAGGAGCCTCTTATACATACTGGATCGTTTTAGAGACATTTCTAATTTTAAAACTCTTTCAACTGCGAAAATGAATGGGCTTCCCCTAGGAAATGAAGAAAGCCCTCAGGTTAAGAATGCATTGTAACCTTGTCTTAAACCGTTGTAATTACATACAACACTTTGCATGAAATCATTTATCTGCATTTGTTGTTCTGAACACATTGATAATGGGCTGAGTTTTAATCAGTGATTATGTACCGTACGCAGCCTATAACTCAGAAGCTTAAGGCAAACAACAGAAGCATCTATGTTGAAAATTAAGGAAGACACAATGGCAGGTTTAGTTCATTTTCAGACAGAATAGCTTGCAAGTACAGAAAGATTCAGTCACTAACGGTTAACAAAATTGAAAGAGCTAAGAACAAACATGCTCTGTGAATTGTAGAGGACACATGGAGGCAATTTAACAAAATACAGTTGCAAATTCTTTCAAATATGGATTACCATGCACCTATTTACAAGAACAAAATAGTGTCTTAATGGGTATTTTTCTCTAATATATGGAAATTTTAAGTTCATTGCTCTGGATATTAATGGGAGAATGAATCCTTTTTTTGTAATGAGGACTCTATGGGTGAGACCGATTTTTTTTTCTTATAAATTATATGGATCTGCACAGCTAATATTCAGAGAGGTAGCCGGGTTAGTCTGGAATTGCAGAAGTGACAAAGAGTCCTGTGGCACCTTAAAGTACTTCCACTGCATGCACCCAACAAAGTGGGTATTAGCCCACAAAAGCTTATGCTTCAATACTTTAGTTAGTCTTTAAGGTGCCACAGGACTTTATCACAGCTAATGTTCTAAATAGCACCAGGGTTTGGCTAGGAATCCAGTACACTTTGAATTTTACTCCAACCCAATGTTCATTATTTATCTGTGTAAGAGTGAATTGATTTTTTTCGATAATGTGTGGATACTGCTGTAATTAATTTTATTAGAGTGAGATGAAAGGGTTGACTTTCCAATCACAGGATTTTCAAAGGTGTGCTCTAAAATTATGGTGTCAAGTGTCAAATATGGTGTCAAGAAATATTTTCTTGCAGTCAAAACTGACTGCAAATGAGGCAGAGGTATATCATGCAAAACAGTCAGGCCAAAAAAGTCAGTACCATACACAAACTTTGGACATGGTGCTTACTTTGCCACATGCTGTGAAATGTGATTTTTCTTTTCTCAGTTTGTGAGTTTATCACAGTTCTACAACTTTTAAAAAAACTTTTTAAAAAAGATTTATTGTTCTGGCAGATCTTCAAGCAATTTATGCTGGTCAAATCTCCCTTTCACTCAAGGTAAAATCTTTCCAAACTACAGCAGTGATTTGTTTATCTGTGTACGGGAAAAAGGGGAAATAAGAAGCTCCCTTAGCATCCATGTGAAACTTACCTAGTCCTTGCATCTAGGCAGGCAGAGGTAAGAGGCTCTACATGCCTGTTTATTCTCTTGCTAGGCTGGGAGCCTTGAATCTGACCCCAAAACATGCTGGACAGTGCAGTTAAGTTGGTGCAGAGAAGCTGAGATCTAGCAGCTGCCAGTACAGTCCAGCAACACATTAGACCTTCTCTGGAACAACAGTAGAGCAGGGATGAAGCAGGGATGGAGTTGTGACTCTAAGCCACAGTTCCTTCCCTCAGATTCTCCCAAGGAAAATGTTGAGGGTTGTTGGGTTTTGTTTTGTTTTTTTCGAGGCCAGGGGAGTGTCCCAATTTGGGATGGAAAAATATAAAATTCACATTGTTTCATGGGACAGAAATTCTGATAACGTCTGTTTTGGGAGAACTGAGAGAGAATTTTTTGGTTTCCCCAACTGCCCTCCTTGAAGGTTTTGAATTTCACTCTCTCCCTTCAGACATTGGAATTGACAGTAGCCTTTTAGGTGGAACTAGGGACATGCCATTTGACTTTGAGGAAATAATTATTTTTTTGCAAAACTGGAATTTTCCCAGTGTTGATTTTTCAAAAAGAGCAATTATCAACCAATTCTACTGCAGCAACGCAGCACCTCTTAGCAGCACCCAAGGTATCAAGGGAAAGGTTATGATCTGCTAAATGTCATTTCTCTGTCCACATATGTGTACATGGCTAGAGATGATATCCATTAATCCATTAGATATCATATGTATTAATGATATGTGTATCATTAATGCATATGAAGCTGAGAATTGTATTGATGAGTGATCACTAAAGCATGCTATGAGTTGGGGAATCAGACAGATATTAGCTCCCCAGAGGCAACAGCAAGGAAAGTAACCAATGCCTGGGCCTGTCAAACACCATCAACAGCCATTGTCCATCATGGGAGCTACAATGCAATGACTCACCTGCATGAGGTCATACCAGGGGAATTGCTCAAACCTTGTTTGGAGAGACTCAGCAATGCCCCCCAGACATGTCTGGAATTGTGCTCCCCAAGCACATGGACTGAAACCATAAAACAGAGTGGACACATACTAGGCCCTTCACCTGCCCCCACCTATGATGCAAGCAACTAAGACAGTGAGAAGAAAAGACTCCAACAGATATTGGCCCAGGTTTAAGAAAAAAAAACACCCTGTATATTAAGGATTGCAGAATGCAGTGGGGTGAGAAACTGCTTAATCTAGGCTTATAGAGTTGAGAGTTTAGACTGTGTGCTTATATTTTTGGTAACCACTCTGATTTGTTATGCTTTGACTTAGATTTTAAGTGATTATGTTTATAGTTATATTTGTTTGTTCTACCTGAAGCAATGCATTTGGGTTGAAGTGTGTCAGAGGCTCCCCTTGAGATAACAAGCCTGGTACATATCTATTTCTTTGTTAAACTGGTAAACTTGTATAAGCTTGCAACGTCCACTGCAGGAATAACTGGACACTTCAAGATGGAGGTTCCTAGGGTTGTGGCTGGGACCGGAGATATTGGCTAGTATCATTCGCCTGCAAGTAGCTGGGAGCTGCTTACACGCCAGGGGCTGTGCATGAACAGCCTAGGAGTGGGGGTTCTCACAGCAGAGCAGGGTAAGGCTGGCTCCCAGAGTAAGGATTGGAGTGACCTAGCAGATCACCAGTTCACCAGAGGGGAATGTCACAGTACTCAGAGGTGCATCATTATGAGACCTACATATGGTCTTTTGATCAAAAATTGTTACTCAGAAGCATAACAGGAAAATGTATTGCAAAGTGAGCGTGAAGAACATTCAACACTCTACTCAAATGAATTGTAACCACATGAAGGCACAGGGGAAGCATTCAATAAAACTTCTTTATTAGTCAGTTGTTGGTGATAAGTGAATTGCAGTAGAATGAGCCATAATTTCTTTTAAAATACTTGACTATAAGCAAAGGCTCACATGATGTTGGGAGCTGGCAGGAGAACATCAAGAAGTCCAGCTTTAGTCTCTGGCAGTTTTCTTTTTCCTCCTTCTTGCAAGTATTTGGTTTCACTCAACAATTCTTTCTTGTTTAATTCTTTCATTAGACTCATCCTTCCCTCTCCCCCCACACCAAACCCAAGCAAATGAGTTTGTTGTTGGAAAGGATGGGGATTGGGACCCCTAGGGATTAAGGTTAGGTGGAATCCTCTTTTCCAGCTGCAAAGTAGTAGTGGAGTTGATTCATGGCCATTAGTCTATCCCCAGGGCTGGAACGATCATCTTTCCTCATGATTTTTAGGGCATTTTCTTTGACCAGCTATTCAGAAACTCAGGTAGCCAGAGTCAATCATGTTGTTCTGATGATTAGCTAACACTTTGATTCTTTAGAGGATATTACTTGATTTTCAGTGATTGGCAATAAAACCACTCGGATTGGAATAGCATTTAAATGTTTGTACTGATAAGCCACAAGTTCTTCCTCTGAAATAAAAGGGAGTTCTTAATTAGGACAAGTTGTACTAGCATAACTAGAAGACACTGCTCAAAACATGTTAAACATCTAAATAAACCTTTCCCCCTATTAACTTTCTTTAAAAAAATACTTATAATTATCCATTTTGTTGCTGTGCATCTCCATTTTAGAGACGTAGTGTTAATTATCCTTTATTAAACTATCTACTGATGAATTAACACACTAGAGATAATCAGCTTTCTATGTATATTAAGCAAATATGGCTGTTGCACATACTTAACCCCATGGGTACTTCTCTCGGGGCTATGCGTTTTGAGGCGGAACCCATTACAATGAAAGCAAGAAAGCCAATTTTATTTAATTTCACTTTCTAGATATTCGTATATGGATACTGTTCTCAGGAACACAATGGCCTGTGATGGGATGTTAGATGGAGTGGGATCTAAGTTACTACACAGAATTCTTTCCTGGGTGTCTGGCTGGTGAGTCTTGCTCACATGCTCAGGGTTTAGCTGATCACCATATTTGGGGTCAAGAAGGAATTTTCCTCCAGGGCAGACTGGCAGAGACCCTTGGGGTTTTTCACCTTCTTCTGCAGCATAGGGCACGATTCACTTGCTGGAGGGTTCTCTGCATTTCGGACTCTTTAAACCATGATTTAAGGACTTCAGTAGCTCAGACATACGTTAGGGGTATACTACAGGAGTGGGTGGGTGAGATTTTTTGGCCTGCGTTGTGCAGGAGGTCAGACTAGATGATCACAATGCTCCCTTCTGACCTTGAAGTCTGAGGCTATATACACACAAATAGCACTGTGAAATCAAAAATAATAATTTTTTTTTCTAACACAAAACAGAAAATGCAAAGAAAATATTCTCCCCAGTGATGGGCTATAAACACTGTTTAGTATGGAACAGGAAGATCTCCTTCAGCAGATACACAGCGGTTTCTCCTTCAATTGCTGTGGGGAGCTGAGTCATGAGGGAAATATAACTGGGTACAGATGTGAACTAATGACTGCCAAAGGACCTATAAAGCAAAGTGTTCTGGGAGTTAGCTAGGTAGCTTGTCTGAATCTGTCCCAGCAGCTAGACCTCCCCTAGGAGACCCAGGACCATTAGACTGGAAGAATCCTTTTTCTAAATTATTTGAGCTCTAACTGTCCTGTCCTATTTTAGTTAGGAAGCTGGGCTGAATGAAAGCTTTAACATTTTAAAGAATTTGCTGGACGCTCTGAGTGCACAACTCCCCTTTAATTTCATGTGAGAATTCAGGCTCTGAGAAACCCTCTTGCTTTCAGTTTATTAACCCTTGTCAGGATTGCCTCCCCACTCTGAACTCTAGGGTACAGATGTGGGGACCCGCATGAAAAAAGAAATAACCCCCACAAGCTTATTTTACCAGCTTGGGTTAAAATGTTTTTCCCCAGAACACAAATTCTTTTGTATCTGGACCTGGTACGCTGCCACCACCCAAACTAGGTCTAGGGTAGTTTGGGGACCCTTCTTTCCCTTTCCACTAACCCCCCAAACTTCTTCCTTCCCTGGGAAGCTTGAGAGAAAAAAAAACAAACAAACCTCGCCTGATCCTGTGAGACGTGCCCGATACAAAACCAGGATCTTACACAATGAAAAACAAGCAGTCAGCTTCTTAAAAGAAAGATTTTAATAAAAGAAAAAAGAAAGGAATAAATCCCTTATAACCATCAATAGAACAGCATCTACCATAATCAACAAAAGGATTCAGAAACCAAACCTCTCCCCCGAGGCAATTTTCTCCCACAGTTGATATCTTTGCTGAAGCTTACAATATCAAGAAGCATCCAGCCAACACTCACCACTGAGAACCCTCCAAGTGATAAAAAAAAAGGTAAACTTACTAACTGCAGTACTTGATAGAATCTTATAGTTATAGTGAAAGACATAGCTGTGTCCATCCCATAGCCGAGGTGAACCGAGAGAGACCCAGAGAGAAACTGAAACTTAAAATCCTTTGTCTCCTGAGGAATTTCTCATTGGTCAGTTGTCCACCTCTCAGGTTACCTTTAGCTTAACCCCTTACAGGTAAACACTAATTCTAGGTTACTTCACACTTATGACAACCCTCATGAAAACGCTTGAAGTTTGCTAAACGTGTGTTTGCAACTAGGTAGTACACCAAGCTTAAGTGACAGGTGAGCCCAGAAGAGCTTGTGAACACAACTTCAAAGTCACCAGGCTTAACTGCATTTGAAACTAGACAAACCATGTCTGCTTATTCCTATTTACATTCCTGTTTCACAGCATTAGCTGAGAATATTTTTCTGTCTCATGATGTGTAGTAACCATGTGGATTGTGAATCTTCTTTTAACTGTGCTCTCATGCTGAGAAATTAGTGGCTAAGGATAGGTTAATAATATCTTAAATACCCAAGGAAGAAATATTGCTCACACTGGGCTGCTTCTGTCATCCACTTTTTTTTCACATAATCTAAGAACTCCTAATTACTGAGAAGATTTGACAAAAGTCTGTTTTACACATCCCTCCCATATACTTTGTACCCTCCTTTCACACTTGAATCATTTGTGTAACATCCCCATAGCTAGCAGAGGTGATTATGGTGTCCTTAACAGAGAATTATCACATTCAAAGGAGGATTAAATAGCAGAAGAAGATAAATGTATAAGCAACAATTATCCTCTTTTCATCCCAATGTGTTCAAAACCGAGAGAAAAAGAAAGACCTCTTCCTCCATCTTTTCTGAAAATAAATTATCTCTGCCAAATTGTCTCTAAAGGCTTTTCCATGCAGTGTCAATGGCTTTTTAATCCCAGGACTGATTTCTCAATCAATGGAACCAACAATGAAGGAATTAATATTGGCTATGAAGGAAGCCTAGTACAAATGGGAGAGTTTTAAATAGTGTTCAGTACAACAGTATTAAATAACATAAACTATAAAATGAAATATCCAAGAGGAAACCAGTTAGGCTATATACTCTTACAAAGCTTTTTTTTTTTTTTTTTTTTTTTTTTTTACAGTGAGTATATGTTAAATAGAAGAATCCCATCTATAAATTACACAAAAGAAAAACAGCAGGAGTTTGGGGGAGGCATACATACAAAGCATAAAGGAAAGAGAAAATAATTAGGCTTAGCTAGATGAATCAGACAGACATAGCAAGACTTTATGGTTACTCTCTGAGGTATTTCTTTAGCTATTTCAAAAGCTGAGCAGTCAATAAAGAGATAGCATGACCCAAAAATTGCCAAGCAAGAGGAAGTTGTGGAAAATGATAAAGAGATAGGAGCTTTCAAAAGGTTCTATTCAGTAGTACTGATTTAGGAGGGGTATTGATGTATTCAAAAATATTTCAGGGAGGATGGATCTTAGTAATTTCCCAATAGATTTTGAGACAATGGAAGTAGTTTTGGAAGTAGTTTTGAAACTTGATATGGAATTCAGATGGCTGTAGTCAGAAACAGTTTGGGAACAGCTTATTCAGATCAAAACTTGTTTTTAACTTAGATACAAGTTTGTTGATGTGAAGAGTATTTGGGTGATGCCCAAGAAATTGGGAAAAGACACGCCAAAATTATGGGAAAGGCATAATTATTATTTATAAAACTAGTTATTTATAAAAATCACTGAAATGGAATAAATACTAAATCCAATAAAACAAAAAAACCTAGGAGGTACCAGGTGATGGAGTAAAGGGAAATGCAAATTAACTTGTCTACAAATGAATGAAAGTTCATGCAGCTGGCTGTTGGTTTTGGTTAACCATAGACACTGCTATGATCATCCCAAATCACTTCTGGTCCCAAAATGATTTGACACAGTTCTAGTTCTCAAAAGTTTCCTTTCTGATAAGGAAAATGGCAGGGCTGGATCAGATAAATCTAGTCTCCTGCCAACCCCTCAATTGCTCCCCCTTTTCATCCACTAACTCAAAGGCCCCAAAGTCAATGCGACTTCCATTCCAAACTCCATTTACATGATAGTTGAGGGGCAGTAGGTAGGATGGAGGAGAAAGAGATATGTCAGAATTTGAGTGTGTTGGTAGTATAGCGAATTGAGATTTCCTGCTAAAGAAATCTCAATTGGATTTCTTTAGCAGGAAATCTCAATTGGAAGAAATGCAATATCTGCAATGGAATGAGCCAAGATAGAGGCGGAGACCATATGATTGCCCATAGTGTGTGTTCCACCCTATTCAGATTGTAACCGGATACTTGGTAATGGTGTTTATAGGGGTTTGTTATTGTCTGCCATTTTGGGTTTGTAAAAGGACAAGTGATTTGCCATGTTGGACAGCCTTTTTGTTCCCTTCAGGAAAGAAAAGGCGGGAAATCTAGTGGCCCGTTGCTATGCATTGGGGGCCGGGGGGGAGGGGGAGAGTGGCTGAGAGGAGGCTGCTTCTTGCTTCAGATCTTGGAAGGAAGGGAAGCAGACAGACACCTGTTATCCGCCAAGATAACAGATGATCTTTAAAGGGAGAAGATCTGGTTTATTGTTGGGGTTTGGTTTGCTATTTTAAGGGAAACATACACACATTCATGGGGTATTACCTCAAGTAATTAGGCTCTCACCCGCAGACAGGACGTCACAAAGGGGTTAGGGTGGGAAGCTAGCCATGCCTCTCACTGGATTCATCTCCATCCTGGTGCTCTGGGGAGTCTTTGGTGTCTATCGAGTCCTGGCCTCAGCAGCAGCTTCTGGACAGGGTATAGGGAGCAGTTATCACTCATCCCTCTGTAATCCCCGTATTTCCTGTGTGAAAGAGTGCATAGTGAATCTGTTCAGTATTATTAATTCTTCCTCCCATTCCTTTTGTTCATTCCATTCCAATTTCCCCTAGTTAATAAAGATCCGTTGATTACAGAAACCACAACTAAAACATTTTATATAAGCTCTGATTGATGGGTTATGCTGAGTGAATCTTGGGAGACTTCTGTTGGCTCCCCGCAGTTTTCTGAAAGTAGGGTCCTGAAATAAACAAACCTATCTATAGGGGATAACCCACTTCTATCCACATAAAGCAACTTATTCTCCACACCTCCCTGAGCTGGCCCACGTGCAGTAAACCTCACAGTAGTTATTGTTCCCCAGGACCTTGGAGGCCATCTGTACTGATAAATAATTAGACTGAATACCTGGCCCTGAAATTAACCATCATTAGCATGAGATCTACTACCAAGAGCTTTGTGCAGACAGTGGGGAAAAATGAGGTGAATCCTTCCTCCTTGGTTATGCAGTAAAAAGAGCAAGTACAGTAAAATACACAATGTGCATGAAATTTACAGTATCTTCTAAACTACTCGTGGTGAGAGTTACAATTACTGCCCTGTGCCTGGCTCAGTGATGCTAATTGCAATTGTTTTTAAGAAATATGTTCAGCTTCACACTCCAAGGTAAAGTAACCCACTATATTTTTTTCATATATAATATGTGCAACCCTTTACTTGGACTTATTCTTTTATTGATCAGCTACTGGGATTTTTCTGCTTACTTAGCTAAAGTGACCTTAGTGGTTCCTCTTGGAGATTTTTATCTATTTTATACATAATTTTTAAGAAATGCAGCTCTGATTTCTTGTCTTACAAAAGTTCAGTCATCTTGAGGAAAAACCAATGTTTAAATAGCAGTTGGTGAATCTTGCATGCATTTGCAATCGCTTATTTATTTATGTATTTAGGTGACCAGTTGTACCAATTTTTATAGGGATAATCCCCTTTTTTCTTTTTTGGAAGGGGTCTTTTTCTTTTATAGGCTTCTATTACCCCATGTCCTGATTTTTCATGCTTGCTGTCTGGTCACTCTACATGTATTTTTATTTATTATATAGTGCTTGTCTTTGAAGAACTGAAAATAAAACTCTAATAAGAAACTAGAGAATTTTAAAAGCTTTACTGTTGTCTTATGGAAAACTCTAAAGAACATTCTTCTGTTTTTAGTAACCATACATGATACTGTGCAATATTTCTCCTATTACTGCTTCTGCTTTCCTTTCTGAAATCACAAGTCTTTATTATTGATACAAATAGTTTTCCAAAGGCAAAGGAAATATAACATGTTACTAAAACTGATGACAAGCTTTACGCTGTTTAGATTGTAATCCCATTGGGTTAAGGGGCCTTGTCTCTGTAATTGTCTGAAAAGCACACAACCTGGCATTGTTCAGAGTCTATATAAATACATAAAAATCAGCAGCATTGCTGCAATATTTGGATTTGAGACCTGAAGGTAGAGGTGGTCAGAATGTTAGTAAATTCATAAAAAATCTCATGTTAAATGTCCTGATAATTGATGTTAAGGAAAAAGCTATTTAAATTAGATTTTTAGACAATCGACAAGAAGTGTAAACACACTGATGGGGATGATGAGGGGGAGAAGAACTCTGAAATTGTTTGGCCTTGCTTGAGTGAGGAATGATACTACAGGCAGCCAAATAGAAAGGCAAAATATAATGAGAATGGATCGAAGTTTAACAATAAAACTTTAAAGAGTACTTTCTTTTATCTTTTAAAGCTTTTCTTCAACAGAATGGGGCTGTATTTCAATGACTTCAATGGAGATGCACCAGGGATGAATTTGGCCCACTATCTCTTTGTTCTGTCCTTCCCAGTTAAGGATAATCTGCAGGAGAGAAACACACAATTTGTGAATGAAGTGGGAAAAGAAGCTTAAGCATATGGCCCATGCACTGATGGGTTGAATGACCCAGTTGGAGACAAAAGGCCAGTTTTCCACTGGTGTAAATTGCTGGAAGTCAATGAAGGTACACTAATTTATACCAGCTGAGGATCTGGCCCAAAGTACACCAGTCGACTGACTTCAATGGGAGTACGGTCCATATGCAGAGCAGAGTGTGAATGAATTGACACATTCATTGCAAACTGATTCCACATCAGTCTAATGCATATTAAGCTATTCTCTCTCCTTGAAAAGATTGACTGAAATTCATATTGAATCTGAAACAGTCACTGCTACAATTACCCTACTGGTTATTTTTATTCACTACTTTATTACCATTTGTATTGATTGATTTATAATTGAAGTCATCAATTGAGTTTCCTAATAATTTGTTCTATAAATTCATTCCTCTTTTTAGCTATCATGTTTTAGATATTATCATCTAGTCTGAGTTAGAGAAATTGCATGACAACTTAATCAAGTGGACCTTTGTCCTTTTTCCTACTGGGACATTATAGTAATAATTTACCAGTTTTCGCTGAGATTTATTGTACCATTAAACTTAATAGGAGTAAATAGTTATAGCTATAGGTTAGAGTAAATTCCGAGCAATAGGAAAAACTCTTCTCAGTTGTGCACTTAATCACCATGTAGCCTTGTCCAAGTCATGAGCTAGAGCTATACAGGAGCCAGCATTTTCATTTCAAGGAAAATTTCACAAATTTGTCATTTCATTCTAATTCACAGTAAAATAAACAGAATTTTGCAATTTCTTGTGAAACAAAATATTTAAAAACAAAACATTGTTTTGGGCATAAAACACTATGGTAAAATTAAAATTAATTTCAGTTTCAACATTTAAAAATGATCAAATAAAAAAAATCAAAACAAAATCACTTTGACTTTTTGGAATAAAGTGTTTCATTTCAATGGAATGCTTTGATCTTGTCAGATGCTTTCATATTTTCCCCCAGAAATGAACAGAAATGAAATTTAACTGAAATTGACACATTTTTACAGAAAACATAATTTTAGACTATTATGGGAACTGCTCACCAGGGCTCCCTTCCGAGAGATGAGTAACTGCATTCTGGAACGTATGAGAGGGAGTTGGATGAAGGTGACAGTGAATGTAAGGAGATGACTGGGCCCTGCAGCAGGATAGCAGAATTGGTTCCATGAGCTGGGGAAAATTGTTGTACAGTGAGAGAATTTAGCCTAAAAGAGGGTCAAGTAAATTCTGGGACAGAAAAGTGAGCTCTAGAAATTGAGCTTTGGAAGTGATTGTTTCAAACTTGTGGAATAAAGCTCTGTCCAGATACAGAAACACTCGAGTGCTTGTATAGTCTTTATTACTATCCCTTCTGGTATAGTTGTTTAACATATATTGTGGGAGTGCCTAAAGGCTGCAATCAAGTCGGACCATTCTGTTCTAGGTGCTCTACACATTGATAACACTGGTCTACAATTTTTTAGAAGTCGTCTGCTTCAGAGATAAAATGTGATATTTATGATGTATTTTGATGTGCTGAATTCAAATATGACAATTAAAACAACTGATTGGCTACTGTTTCTAAGATATTTAAGTTTTTACATTTTATGTCTATGTATATTGCGTAGATAGTAGAGTTTTAATCATAAATTGTAAACCTAGGTCTTTTCATGTGTTTATGGTTGCTTTACATGATAATATTTCACCTGTCCTGTTTATGTAACACTTTAAAAATCAGCAAAAGGGTTATATAAATAAAATGTAGTATGAAACAAAAGGCAAAAAACTATTATGTACATAGTTTAGTCCTATTCAGTATCTGCTCGGCGCTTCTTGGCTTGTCTCTTGTATTCATTAAATGGAACATCTCTTGTCACTGTCCAGCAATAGTCTGCAAGCATTGATGGGCTCCATTTGCCCTGATAGCATTTCTCCATTGTTGCAATGTCCTGGTGAAATCGCTTGCCGTGCTCGTCGCTCACTGCTCTGCAGTTTGGTGGAAAAAAATCTAGATGAGAGTGCAAAAAATGTATCTTTAGTGACATGTTGCAACCAAGGCTTTTGTACGCCTTGAGGAGGTTTTCCACCAACAACCTGTAGTTGTCTGCCTTGTTGTTTCCGAGAAAATGTATTGCCACTGACTGGAAGGCTTTCCATGCCGTCTTTTCCTTGCCACACAGTGCATGGTCAGATGCATCATATCGAAGAAGTTCACGAATCTGAGGACCAACAAAGACACCTTCCTTTATCTTAGCTTCACTTAACCTTGGAAATTTTCCACAGAGGTATTTGAAAGCTGCTTGTGTTTTGTCAGTGGCCTTGACAAAGTTCTTCATCAGACCCAGCTTGATGTGTAAGGGTGGTAACAAAATCTTCCTTGATTCAACAAGTGGTGGATGCTGAACACTTTTCCTCCCAGGCTCCAATGACTGTCGGAGTAGCCAATCTTTCTTGATGTAGTGGGAATCTCTTGCACGACTATCCCATTCGCAGAAAAAACAGCAGTACTTTGTGTATCCAGTCTGCAGACCAAGCAAGAGAGCAACAACCTTCAAATCGCCACAAAGCTGCCACTGATGTTGGTCATAGTTTATGCACCTCAAAAGTTGTTTCATGTTGTCATAGGCTTCCTTCATATGGACTGCATGACCAACTGGAATTGATGGCAAAACATTGCCATTATGGAGCAAAACAGCTTTAAGACTCGTCTGCGATGAATCAATGAAGAGTCTCCACTCATCTGGATCGTGAACGATGTTGAGGGCTGCCATCACACCATTGATGTTGTTGCAGGCTACAAGATCACCTTCCATGAAGAAGAATGGGACAAGATCCTTTTGACGGCCACGGAACATGGAAACCCTAACATCACCTGCCAAGAGATTCCACTGCTGTAGTCTGGAGCCCAACAGCTCTGCCTTACTCTTGGGTAGATCCAAATCCCTGACAAGGTCATTCAGTTCAGCTTGTGTTATGAGGTTCAGAGGAGGAGGATGGGAGAAAATGTGGGTCCTGTGACATTGATGGTTCAGGACCAGAAGTTTCATCCTCTTCCTCTTCCTCATCTGACTCAAGTGAGAATGATTCTGGTGCATCAGGAACCGGCAGTCCTTCTCCGTGGGGTATTGGGCGTATAGCTGATGGAATGTTTGGATAATGCACAGTTCACTTTTTCTTCTTTGACACACCTTTCCCAACTGGAGGCACCATGCAGAAGTAACAATTGCTGGTATGATCTGTTGGCTCTCTCCAAATCATTGGCACTGCAAAAGGCATAGATTTCCTTTTCCTGTTCAACCACTGGCAAAGATTTGTTGCACAAGTGTTGCAGCATATGTGTGGGGCCCACCTCTTGTCCTGATCTCCAGTTTTGCAGCCAAAATAAAGGTGATAGGCTTTCTTAACCATAGTGGTTAGACTGCGCTTTTGTGATGCAAAAGTCACTTCACCACAAACATAGCAGAAGTTATCTGCACTGTTCACACAAGTACGAGGCATCTCTGCTCACTTTGGCTAAACAGAAATGTGTCCCTTTGCAAAATCAAACACTGACAAATAAGAGAGCACGATGCTGTATGATTTCTAGAGCTGATATAGGGCAGTTTGTTCAGCAGAGTGATGTAAGCTTCGTTATGATTGCATCATCCATGACTTCTAGGAATAACATGATGCAATTCATATCATGTATGACCCAATACCAGCTTCAGATTGCATCATTCATTGTTTTGCCTAAAAAGCAAGTACTGTCCAAACCCAGCCATAGATTTATTCATAGATCCAGTCAAAGATGTATTTTAGTCATTTCTGGTTTAAATTGAGATCCCTTCCCTTTATAACTCACTTATCCTCCACCATTCCCATGTCAAGGGTGGTATATACAGACCCAATAGCATATCTTGAAAACTAGAGCCAATCAACAATTTTAAGCATCATTTTCGCTCTCAGTGACCCAGAATTAGTAAAGTTTGACTACATTTATTTCAGAAGCGTTTTGGCTGTAGAGCAGTGTAATCAGTTCAGTATATAACATCTACATTATTGGAAGGGTACAAGCTGCAAGACTAGAGAGTATTCCATAGTGGTCCAAAAAGTAATGGGATGAAACTAAGAAAAAAACATAGGACAAATATTAAGAAAACATTTTATAATAGTGATATGTATTACACTGTGAAATGGTCTCAAAGCTCTGTGAGAGACTATCCTATTTCTCTAGACAATTCACTTTCTAGAAAGTAGATAAACATCAAGTGGATCTCACCTTGGAACTGGTTAACTTCTAGGTCTGAGGGACAGGAGAAGAGGATGAATTTACTAGTGGATCCTCTTCCAAGGAGTGGTTTCCAAACAAAGAAAGTGGGAATATACAGGTAATCTTTAGTCTCAGTACGTCTTTCCTCTCTTAGACTCTTGGAGAGAAATACTTCACAATAGCCCAAATATACTTGCCTACTGTGGTTTAAGAGTTAGAATTAAGGTTAAAAAGGGACTGGAGAGTATATTGGAGACAAATATTCTTTTAATGTAGTTACCAGTGGGACTGAAGAGCAGATAGAAAAGGAAAATACTGGTTAGGACTCATTTCTTATTCTAAGGACTTGTCTACATGGGCATGCTCCAACATTACAATGAATCAACTAAAGCTGTGAATTTACAGTATACTAAACCTCTGCATTCTTATTCAGAAGTAAAGTGTCCTTGGTTCACAGTGACCTAATTCTCCTATCACCCATAATGGAAATCAAGAATAACTCTACTCAAAGTGAATTATACTGGCATGGAACTGGAGCAAGTATAAGCAGAATCAGGCCATTCTAGTTTTTTTCAAAATCTCATACGTTACCTAAAATGCCCCTTGTGTGGGTCAGCACTCTGGGAATTTATTTTATTAGCTTTAAAAATTGGCATCACTTGCTCAGAAATTTTTCAAGCTGGTTGCAATGAATGACTCAATTTGGGGAAATTGTCTTTGAGCAAAGGCAGAAACACTCTTTGCAACCACTTGAATTGCACATTAGGAGGTTGAAGATATGCTCCCCTTTTAGCAATGGCAACAAAAGGCTCCATTTTGGTGCTTATTTACCTCAAATTTATTTATTTTCTTGTCCTCTGATGGCAAATCCCAGTGGGATTACTGTCAGTTTTGCCATGTGATTTGGAGTCAACACATATAGCTTGACGGAGCTGGTGCAGTCAAAGCTAAAACATTTTGCAGCAGGTAATGATAAACTCTTATTGCTGTACTTTTATAACTAGCTGAGACTGCTTGCTTACTCTATCCCAGGGATAACATTTTTTTTTAATATAATGCACGTGTCCCACTACGTTTTCATGTTCTGCAAATTCTGGCAGTGCAAAAGGCTACCTTGCCTACCTTTCACCTTTGGGAACCTGGGTATATAGATCTGTAGGAAATGAGTTGGTCTGTATCAAATCCAAAGTGAGCATCTGTTCACATCACACAGCCACCATGCAACTGTAGGAATGACCATTTGTGTATCAGGTAAAAGAAAGGAATATAGGAATTGCCATACTTAATCACCAGTCCGCCAAGGCTTTGTCTACACTATGCACCTTTTAGCAACACGGTTGTGCCGCTAGAGCCATCCTGCTAAAAGGCACAGTATAGCCACTGTTTGTCAATAGGAAAGAGCTGTCCTGCTGACAAAAAATAAATTCCACCCATGATGAGCAGCGCTAGCTTTGTCATCAGGGCAGCGCTCCTGCCAACAAAGCAGTGTTCACACCAGTTCTTTTCATTGGCAAAACCATTGTCGTTAGGGGACATTTTTCCCTCCACATCCCTGAATTAGTCTGTAAATTATTCCGATATCTTGAGGTCAGAGGGGACCACTCTGCTTATTTAATCAGGCACTGAATTTGAGCCAGTAATTTCTGCAGTAGAAAGAGAATTGTTCATAATATTTGCTTAGTAAAAATGTTTTTCACTGTTAAATGTGAAATTGAAGTACAAGAGAACAAACATGAAACCCAGAATTAAGATGTCCTAGTTCTCAATACAATTCAAGGTTACTGTAGCTTCTGGTTTTTATTTTTCTGCTTGCCAAGGTGTGACAGCTCTTTAGTGAGTCCTGCATTTCATCCACACAAACACGCCAAGGCACTGTGTGTAATTTGTCATTATGTTCTGTGTCTTAATGACAAATTGTGGCTACTTTGAAACAATCTATGCTGACAACAGAATCAACTGCTGGACATTATTAATTGATTTTTGGGAATCCATTATCATTGCTGCTAGCCAAATGGCAGGGAGTGCTTTGGTACATTGCAGCATAAATTTGAAAAGTACAGCTGTTTAACAGAGTTGCTCCTGCCAGTCTATTAACACAGCCTATAATTCCAGGAATTACTCATTGATCCCTTTGTTTCAATTCTTCATAAAGTCTGTTCTTCTCTGCGAACGTCCTGCAGCTCTGATATCATTAACATGCTTTCCAACTGATGTATATGTTGTTGCAGATCTTGTGCTCATGAAGTTTAGATGGAGGAGGGTGGGAAGGGGGAAACAGTATTAGACCTCCTGGTCCTGATCATCTGTTGAAGTTGAAAGAATGACATTGACTTCTGCCAGCTGAGGATCTGGCCCACTGAGGGAATGCAAATTTAAGGCTTGTTTATGTCATTTTGGCAGAACCCATGGTAAAGGTGGCAGCGCAAACAATTTTAGAGGGAGCACAGGGCGGCACAATATCTGCAGATCTCCCACAACATCAGAGTACTCCCCTGTGTAGTCCTCTTGGAGTTGTAAGCAGCAACTCCCCTCCTAGAAGCTATCCAGCTTCTCTGGCCTCACAGTAGGGGCACCAAGATCCTAATGACTACCCCCACCACCTTGTACTTTAAGATGCTGTGCCCTGTGTGCTTTCTTGAGCACAGTGAGTGGAATTCAGTGTGGTCTTTACTCTGTGTGTGCATGTCGTGCAGATGGGTGAATGCTGATCTTTCTCTTTCACACACACCCTGTGCAGATGAGAAAATGCAGAATCTGGCCCTTACTGTTTAGCAAGGGAGAGCAACAGGCACACACCTGGTACAGGCCAGAAAAATCAAGTTATCTTCTCAACAACCATGAAATCGCTAAGAATGCTGGGCAGATCCAGTTACATCACTCCTTTTCTACATGGGCCACTCTTTCAATCAAGTCACTTTCTGTGACAATTCCTCAAACAGCTGCTCACCTAAACCCCACCTCTAATATACCCCTTGATGAAACATCTAAGAAATCAACAGTGCAGAAAAAATAAACAGTCATGAGGGAAGAAAACCATTATTTTTCTCTTTGGTGGTGCTTATCGTACAACAGGAGTAATGTTCATGGTATCAGAGTAGTATCTGTGAACAGCTTTTGCAGTTATAAATTGTCTTGACTTTGATTAATGGCACCAAAAAATCTGATGCATTCTCTTAAATGCCTTTTTTCTCTATGAACATGATCTCTAAAGCATACTAAATCCAATTGTTTCTACATTTGGGACACCATTTTCACAAAATTTGGCACAAAGCTGTGTGAATGAGATCTGTCTGAATACTGGAAAATATTATTTGTAAGTAAACTATGCAATCATCATTGAATCTATTAGTCAAGGCAAATCTTAGGCTTTGTAGCACCATGCAAAGGGTAGTGTGAAACATTACTGTTTCTTCCTCCTCCTATATCACAGAAGTAGTAGGTCCTCTCTTAAACTGCCAATCTTCTCCATACTTCAGTCATTGCAAGCTGGCTTTATTGATAGGGCGTATTGGAAATAATGCTCACTGATTTGGAAAGTAGCACTTTTTGGTAAGCGTATAGATACAAAACGTCATGTGTAAGGAAACTGTGTTTAGGTAGATGTACAAGAGTAATCTATTGTCATTTATTTCTGAATGCAAATATATAATATGGGAGAGGCAGTTCAGTTAATGCAGATATTAAACATTATTTTTGTTCCAACATTTCATCCTCTGGAGATCTTTAGATTAAAACATTTTCATAGGTTGTAAGTGTAATTTAGTGCCTTGAAAGAACATAAACCCAAAGATCTACTCAAGTGTCTCTCTGTTCTCCAGAAAGACTGAGAACTTGAATAGGAAGCATTCTGTAGAGCCAGGACTAATGTGCAGTGTCAGAAGCTATGTGGAAAAACTGACCCCAAGGCTGACCCATAGCATGAGAATTGGTCTAATAATATAAAATGGGATCTTTTACTTGATGTAATTCAGTGTCTTTTCAAATTATTTAATTAATATTTATTTTCACTTATTCAACTGATTCCAAGCTTTAGCACTAGCTGAAAGCTATGTGATTTTCATTTCATCAGCATTAATTTCACCAAATTAATGAAAGCAAGATATGAATATAAAAAGAGAGATGAAACAAGCAGGCATGACAGTGTTTGTATGTGTGCAAAAATAAAGCACAGTTGAAATGCCGTACTGCTCTCTGTAATGAGTAATTTATACAAATAAGTAACAGGATACACAACCCATATTACCATTATTGTATAATATTTGCCCCCAACAGCACTACTGCAGCTAAAAGTCTTCCTGCATTTCCTTTAGAATCCCCAATTTTCAAGGATTTATAACACACTTGACACATCTATAAAATTTGCTCCAGGCTGAAATCTAGCAAACGAGGACTCAACACAGGAAGGAAATTATTGTTAAACATCCACAAAGTCATTTGGCTATTTTGAGATTCAGCTTCTTCCCCTACACCCCACCTGCAACCTAAATCTATCTTCAATTAAAATAATGAAAATATCCTGACAGTGGGATTTGTCAGAAATACTTTGGGAGGCAATAGGACAATTTGAGATGCTCCAAATTGCTCATAAAGGTGAGGCACTGCCCCAGTCACTTTCCATTCACAATATGGGAGGGACCCTTAGGTCTGGTCAAGGTTTGAGGCTATTTCAGAATTGAAGTGAATGAGAGTTTGTTGGTTTCAATAGACTTTGGATCAAACCCATAAGGAGTAGTCAAAGATGTATGGGGAACCTTTGGGAAGTGTTTCATTCTGCTTGCATTTTGCCTTCTCTGTTTATTCTTCCTGAAGATGTTTACATTAAATCTGAACCTTTTTGTTTCTTTAAAGATAACTTTGGCTTCTGCTCCCTGAGATTCCACAATCCGAAATTGTCATGGTCATCTTACATGTGTAGCACAAATTTAACTTCCAGAGTAGCTGGTGATATAGCCAAACTTACTTATGATTTCTGGTCTAGATGAAGCAGCAGGAGCCAATGAACACTAAAGGCTCATTCTCATAGACTTTGAGGTCAGAAGGGACCATTATGATCATCTAGTCTGACCTCCTGCACAACGCAGGCCACAGAATTTTACCCATCCATTCCTACAATATACCTCTCACCTGTATCTGAGCTATTGAAGTCCTCAAATCTTGGTTCAAATTCTGCTCACCTTCAAGTCAGTGGAAAAACTCCAATTAACTTTAATGGGATTGCAGGATCAAGCTTTAAAGGAATAGAAGCTGTGGTTATTTTTCATGGAAATACACTTGTGAATCCAAAGGGAAAAAATCTAGAGTATTAATACTGTACTAGACTGCAAGAGCTACAGGGCAGGGAATCTTCTGTCCTTTGTGGAGCACCAAGCATGCTGTCATTGAACAAAACCTAAATAAACAAATGGGGGCCGTACAGCCCACTTCACAAGAAAGCTAAGGAGAGAAGGTTCTGTGAGGAAAGAGAGTTTAACTAGATCCCCCTCTCAGAGTTGCTTCATTCCATGGAATAAATAGAGTGTGGGGGTGCCAGACTCCAACACCTGTGGAGCCTCCAAGACTGGCTGGAGAGACAGTCATCAGTGCTGAAGCCTTTTCCATGAGCTATGCTGCTAGAGAAACCCACACAAGAGGCTGCTTCTGTGATGCCCTCTCTCCTCGTGATGCCTCTCCCACACTTGGAAGGTGGTGTGATAGCACAAGAGCTCCATACAGCCTAGGTTGTACTATTTTCATGTGGATTCCTCATGGAGTGTGGTGGAAGAGAAGTGAAACATGCTTCCCTCCATGAATGGAGCCACAGCCCTCTGTAGATGTGGGGAAGACCATGCGGTGGATACAGCTGACTTCTTCCACACAGTCTGCCCCACTGCTTGTCTAACTCACACTCCATATTGTTTCTATATTGAAGGTTTTTTCTTCACTTTCCCAGCTAATGGCCAGGAAGAGTTGCAAGGGAAGTGCAGTCTGTTCTGCCTGTGTTATTCCTAGAGAGCCACCAATCCTTTCAGAATAGCTCAGCTGCTGTGGCAAAATTCTTCAAGGCCAGAACTCCTGCATTTTGCCTTGATGTCACCAGTGTTAGGCTACTGATCTATTGCCATTCTCAGCAAGGAGGCCAGGGAGTAAATGGACACAGAAGATGTGACTTTCTCTAAAATCCAGCTTGAGGCCCTTAGGCCAGACATTCTGGGGGAGTGTAGAGTTCTGCAGGCTTACACTGTGCCTGTTCAGTGAAAATGTACAGGACTTTCCCATCAATCTGGCAATATTTTTATGGTGACCATTCCATTCCAGCATACAATATATCCCATTGCTGCTATGTGCACTTGATTAGAGGCTCATCAGGAAGGCTTTGGATGCCCTGTTTCGATTCGGATACAGTGCAACCATCTTGAGTGGCTGTAACTTGGATTTAAGTATACCATTGTCTGTCAATCTTCCATGTGTGTTTTAAATTGCTTCCATTACTGCACTCAGATACCTTTGATGGGATATTTTCTACTTTAATAGGAATTATGTGGCCAAAAGTGTATTCCACTCTTCAGACAAGCATCCCTTCATGCTCTGAACATAAACCAATACAAACACAAAACCTCAGTGTCTTTTTCTCATTTTCACTGAGGCTCCAGTCCAGTATAGTATTACAGAAATACCGTGTCCATATGTGCCCCTATCAGTTTCAGGCTGCAAGGGGAAGATGTTCGATGGTACAAACAGGAGTTAGATGCCCAGCTCCCATTGACATTTAACTGGGGTTTGTGCCTTTTGTTAATTGCCGTTTGTGGTTTGAAAATTTCCCTCCCAATGTTTTTGATGTGACTGTTTGACTACAACTGAGAAGGGATGCTAGAGAACCAAGGTTTTCCCTTATATTTAGGATTTTCTCCATGCTTTTTCTAGCATGTTTAATCAAGGATTTTTAAAAAATCCTTTCCATTCCATGGCAAGGGGAGCTTGTGACACTATTATTTCTTATTCAGAAATAGGAATAAAATAGATGGCTTGGGTATATTCCACAATAGAGGACAATGTTGCATTTATGCTGTAGCAATTTATTTGAAATTCAAGCCATAGCACTTCTCAATAAGCATTGCTTCTGTAAGTACTGGAGTTCAAAGCAGTAGCAAACCTATATATCTTCAGCTTAAAACATATATTTATAACACTGATGATCTCCTGCAGAAGTGACTGGCAAAATATGGAAGCATGAAGCTACATTAACTTCAAATGGAATGTAGGCATAACTGAAGTAGCAAATGACTTAATATAGATAAACAAATTCATATGAACTGTCCCATTTATAATCACTATCATACTTTACAGGTCTGAGGGTTTCCCAATAGGATTTGAGTCCAAAATTGAAATATCTGCAACTTACTTGTGCTAATGAAGGACAAACTTCAAAGGATGTAAGTGTAACACAAAGTTCTTCTACATGTTAAGTATTTTAATAAAGGGGAGGAGAGTGTTTTTCTCCCCCATTCTTTTACTCCACACTTTTTCCAATGGAAAAAGGATTGTTATTTTTAATTTAAGAATGGGGGGTGGCAGGGAGCGAATACCACTATATTAAACAAAATTTTCTAATTGAAATTTTATAAAAATGAGAAATTTGGGAAAACATCTTTCTAAATTGTTCATGAAATATAGTTTGTGGGTTTTTTGGGGGGTGTGGGGTTTTTTTTTTTGTTTTTTTTAAGTAGTGCTGGTTAAAAAACAAAAAATAAAAAAACCTACAAAAAATATGAGCACCTGAAACCAGTAATGGATTTTATCTTCACATTTTTATCACAACTCCCACATCTTTTTCAGAATCCCTACTTCCCAGGATAGAGTTCCACCATCCTGTAAGTATGGCCTACATTCTTTGTTTCTAGAACAAAGGACTATTTAGCCATCTTAAAATGCATGTGAAGTTAGTCTGCAGGTTCTATTTTCCATAAATATGTTTGCCACTACTCATATACCCCCCCACTTTAATTTAATCCCATATCAGCTGCTCTGGGAAACTGAGAGTAATCTGGAACTGAATCCAGATCTCCTGAAACCCAATCAGCTAGATCATTCTTCCTCCCTGTGACAGAGTGCTAGGTACAAAGGACTGAGTCAGCACTCTTCAACTATGCAAGCCTGTGCCTAATTTGTATGTGGGGCAAGGTAGAAAGACTAATTAAGCCATTAGCCAAGAGCCCACAAATAGGCACAGGAAGGAAGAGTAGCATCAGAGGGGTAGCCGTGTTAGTCTGGAATTGCAGAAGTGACAAAGAGTCCTGTGGCACCTTAAAGACTAACTAACGTTTTAGAGCATAAGCTTTCGTGGGCTAGTACCCACTTCGTCGGATGCATGCAGTGGAAGTATCCAGGGGCAGCTATAAATAGGTAGGCAAGAACTAGGTGGGAGATAACAGGGTTAGTCCAAAGAGGCTGAACCAACTTGTTATCTCTAATCAGGGAGGGTGAGGTGTTCCTCTAGCAGCTGAATTGGAGGTGTGAATAGCGAGAGAAGAGAAGCTGCTTTTGTAGTTAGCTAGCCACTCATAGTCTTTGTTCAATCCTTGATTGATAGTATCAAATTTGCAAATGAATTGCAGCTCTGCAGTCTCTCTTTGTAGTCTGGACTTGAATTTTTTTGCTGCAAAATGCTGACCTTTAAATCTTTTATAGTGTGTCCAGCGAGGCTGAAGTGCTCTCCTACCGGTTTTTGTATATTGGCATTCCTGATATCTGATTTGTGTCCATTTATCCTTTTTCGTAGGGACTGTCCAGTTTGGCCAATGTACATAGCAGAGGGACATTGCTGGCACATAATGGCGTATATTCTATTGGTAGATGTGCAGGTAAATGAACCAGTAATGGTGTGGCTGATCTGGTTTGGTCCTGTGATGGTGTTGCTGGTGTAGCTGTGTGGGCAGAGTTGGTATCGAGGTTTGTTGCATGGATTGGTTCCTGTGTTAGAGTTATTATGGCGCGGTGTGCTGTTGCTGGTGAGAATATGCTTGAGGTTGGCAGGTTGTCTGTAGGCCAGGACTGGCCTGCCTCCCAAGGCCTGTGAAAGTGAGGGACTGTTGTCCAGGATGGGTTGTAGATCACTGATGATGCGTTGGAGAGGCTTTAACTGAGGACTGTAGGTGATGGCCAGTGATGTTCTGTTGTTTTCTTTCTTGGGCTTGTCTTGCAGCAGCAGGCTTCTGGGTACATGTCTGGCTCTGTTGATTTGTATCCTTATTTCCTTGTGCGGGTATTGTAGTTTTGAGAAAGCTTGGTGGAGATCTTGTAGGTGTTGGTCTCTGTCTGAGGGGTTGGAGCAAATACGATTGTACCTCAGTGCTTGGCTGTAGACAATGGATCGTGTGGTGTGCCCGGGATGGAAACTGGTGGCATGAAGGTAGGCATAGCTGTCGGTAGGTTTTTGGTATAGGGTGGTGTTGATGTGGCCGTCATTAATTTGCACCATGGTGTCCAGGAAGTGGACCTCCCGTGTAGGCTGGTCCAGGCTGAGTTGGATGGTGGGGTGGAAGCTGTTGAAATCATGGTGGAATTCTTCCAGAGTTTCTTTCCCATGGGTCCAGATGATGATGATGTCATCAATGTAGCGTAGATAGAGGAGGGGCGTGAGTGAACGAGAGCTGAGGAAGCGTTGTTCCAGGTCAGCCATAAAGATGTTGGCATACTATGGGGCCATGCGGGTGCCCATAGCGGTGCCACTGGTCTGGAGGTATATATTGTCACTAAATTTGAAATAATTGTTTGCGAGGATAAAGTCACAGAGTTCAGCAGCCACTTGTGCTGTGGCATCATCAGGGATACTGTTCCTGACCGCTTGTATTCCATCTTTGTGTGGGATGTTTGTGTAGAGAGCCTCTACATCCATGGTGGCTAGGATGGTGTTTTCTGGAAGGTCACCAATGCATTGATGGGAAGCAGGCAGTAAGAGGGAGAGAGATTGCTCTCCTCTGCTTGGTAAATGTCTTAGATGTGCTGTGAAGGTGATGGGATGCAACTCCAAATAAACTGCACAGGGTATTGAACTAGCAAAAGAGTCTCTGCATAATTTGTGGTCTGAGACAGAGGCAGGACCAAAGCAGCCTTGTTAAACTCCTGTAGCCCCTTGTCCACAGTCTGATTCACATTTCTTTGTCTCCAAGCCTCCTTACTTTTTCAAATACATTGAATCCATTGCAGCATCTTAGCTAACATGGCAATGTCCCTTGAGCCTAGGCTAACTGCTGTCTTCAAGTTGCTTGGATGTCAGAGATTTGCCCCAGATTGACCTCTATGCCTCTGCCCCCATTAAAGACTTAACACACACAAAGCTGGCTGCCATCAGCATATAATATCTATCAAAAATGTTGAATTCCTCTATGAAGTTCACAATATGTTCACCAAAAACAAGTGAAGAGCAGTTAGTGAATGTGCAGCAGGCTCTCTCCATTTATCTGCCAACTGATGTGGGGTTTCTTTTGTTTGTAATCAAGCCTGAAGTTCAGGCTGATGTGATCTTTCGCTAGTCTCCTACCCTATTTGCAATTTTTCTCTAACCTGTGCCTTCTGCCTGTCACTTACAAAGTTCTAAAGTCTAGTACTTTGGGCCCCAGTTTCCCTAGGTCTTAGCCAACCTGTGCAGTCTCCTTGGTTGGTCTTTAAAGTACTCTCAGTTCAGATCCTGAAACTGAAAATATAGGCAGTTCAGTTTGTAAGTTGTATTGGTGAGTTGGACACCAGCCCAGCGTAAGATGTGAGTTTTCATGCTGGCTCTGCCTTGGCTCACTGTGGTCTCAATCCTGCAAGATGCTTTGCATCTAGACCTCATCCAGTGACAGTTATAATCACCTGCACCATCGAAGTCATTAGAACTACAAACCTGCTTAAAGTGAGTCACTGAATGTAGGCCACATTGTTTAGAACCTTGTAAGACTGAGCTACGGGTGACCTTGAACAAAGTGGTTTTATTAGTTTCACTGTGTGTAAAATGGGTATAATAATTATTACTCACCTTGGTAAAGCTCTTTGGGATTTATGGAAGAAAAGTGTCATAAGAGTGACAGTATTATTTTTTATTTTTTACTATCACATTTCACATTGTCTCCTGCAATTTTTTTAGATGGCTCTCTTGTTCTGGGTCTTTTCTAATTCAGTATCATGTACATTTGGGCTCAAGCAGGCAGAGAGGTATGCTCTGCCTTTCCTCACAAACTGTTAGGAAATGGCTTGAGCTTGAATTTGATAAGCACAGGTACTTAGTGCCTATATGCAAGACAGCATGTATTTATTTAATTCTTGGTACTATCAGTAAGCCCTGATCTCTTAACAGTTGTTTCCATCTCCTATAGCTATTGCCACACATTTAATGAGCGCACCATGTGGTATTTCTCTTTCCTTGTCCTTTCCTTTTTCTGAAGTTTAGTTCTGAGACTTCAGCATTTCATCCCACTGCATTGTTCTCTCTAGAGCATACCCTCCATGCATGTACCTGTCATGAATCTAAATAATGGCTTCCCAACAGCTGCCTTCTTTGGGCTCACACAGTTCTGACCCTAACCTAGCAATACAAATGTGGCTGTGTTCTGTCTGCCAAAAGCTGTGCCTTTTAATTTTATACACTATATTATCTTCAGTTCATTCAGCAGAGTTGAGAAATTGTTACCAGCTGCTGTTTCAATTACATCCTATACCTACAGGAGCATTCTAACACTGAAGTTGCTAAGATGGTATAATTGAAGGAAATATTTGTTTAGAGGGGGAAAGAAAATATAATCTTCTCTTTTTCTTTTTTTTTTTTCTTATTGCTGGCTGCAGTATTTTCAACTGGACACCAAATTACAAGCTCCCAAACCCTGCCACATTTTAAAAGTCACATGTGAAATGTGTTGGATGATATTTTTTGGTAGCATAGATATTGATGTAAGCCTTTCTATTCCGACCCGTATGGACCTTATGAAACAGACTTTTGATGTGAATTAAAGACATTTACATTCAGTTCAGTTGTCTTTGGATGAGACATTGTGTGCTTTATGATGTGTCAATGTACACAGATGGTGAGGAAATTATTAATTTTCCCCAAAAAATATTTTGACCAGAAGATATAGCTTTGTTATCTTTATCAAAATTTTATTTGAAATGAATGGGTTTTTGTCCAAAAAAATTAAAAACAAATACTTTTGTGAAAATTTCAAGTTAGCCAAAAAAGCTTTTTTCCCCTTTGTTTGCCCCCTCCCCGCAATCTGACAGAAAATTTTCAATCATCTCTAGTAGCATGTGCTTTGACTGCGCATTACTGCAAATGGGTTTACCTGCAGCAAGGGGATGGAGAGAGATCATATGGATATGATAGTGTGTGAGTAGCCTAAGGCTCACTCACCACTCTGGACATTTTGGAAGCATTCCTACACAAAATAAATTCATGAGGTAATAGTGATTACTAATTAGTTGGGTGATTCAGCTCATCAGCTAAAAGGGTGAAGGGGGAGGAAGAGATAGTAGGGAGGGAGAAAGCTTGAAGGAAGGGCCAGAGAAACCCAAGAGCCCAGAAAGGTGAGATCTCCTGTCCTGTGCCTTGGTGGTACGTAAAGACTTGGGGGGAAAAACTTTATGCCGTGGGGAACGAACACTTACAAAGCACCACTGTAAATAAAACACTTGGTGTTGAACTTGCCACTACTGTGCGTGAAGACTGTTTGCAGTATGAAACCAATCTGAGAGAACCCTGACACTGGTGCTTGGATGCTATTATATTTTCTGTTCCACTCACAGCATATAATAGCTATGTTTGCAATGTTCCTGAATAAACAATAGACAGTATCTTAGTGATGGGAGGAGACACTGGAGGAAGGCTAGGGTGTAACCAGTTCAAAAAGCACATGAAAATATTTATGAAACATTCATTGAGTTTCAATGGAAGCTCAGTTGGTACACATTTTTCTTATTATTTGCTGTTAGGATACCATGTGGTATAAACACCAGAAAGTGAGACTGAAAAGTGAACTGGAAAAGGATACACATCTGGGAATGGCAAGGTTCTTTTTTGTGCTCTCATTATCCTATGAACTAAACCTGGTTTCTTTCAAGGAATAAACATTCCGTCTTCAGTGCTGAATTTTCCATTTCAATAGGAAGTAGAAACTGTCTATCTAACATTTTTTTTACAAAAAACCCCTGCAGATTTGCACTGTAGCATTTTATGTAGAATCAAGAGTAGTATTAGTTTAATATTTCATAGGGTATCCTCTTAGGTTTTATACCTGGAGATGGACTTGATTATCTGATACAGTAACTCCTCACTTAACGTTGTAGTTATGTTCCTGAAAAATGCAACTTTAAGCAAAGAGATGTTAAGTGAATCCGATTTCCCCATAAAAATTAATGTAAATACGAGGGTTAGGTTCCAGGGAAGCTTTTTTTCACCAGGCAAAGATTATATTTTACACACACACACAGACACACACACACACACACACAGTTTTAAACAAACAATTGAATACTGATACAGAGCAATGATGATTGCGAAGCTTGGTTGAGGTGGTAAAGTCAAGAGGGAGAGGTTTGTTAATGTAGCCTCACACTGTACAAGGCAGCAGGAATTAAGGGAGGGGAGACAGACAGAGAAATACATCCTGTGTGGGTGTGAGAGAGATATGTGCATTTCCCCTTTAAGGATGCTGACCCCTGATTTAATTAAATTAAAATTAATTAGATTAGCAAGCTGAGACCCAGGGCAGCTGCTGCCAGAAAGCTCCCTCCATCCAGAGCCCTGTTGTGTGTCCCCCCTGCTCTATGGAAGATGGGGTAAGTGAGGTGCAGGAGCAGGGGGGAAGGGGACACCCTGACATTAGCCCCCGCAGTACACACCCCTAGTCCCCTGCACAGCAAGCAGAAGGCTCAGGGAGCAGCTCCAATGCAAAAGGCAGGAGCAGCACATGGCAGTGGTGGAAGGGACATCTGAACTGCCTGCAATTGATATCCTGGTGGGCAGCTGCCGCACAGGGAACTTAAGGGAGTGGGGAGCTCATGGACGGGCTGCTGGTCCACCCTGGTTCCAAGCCCCAACCAGCTAGCTCCACAGAGCTGCTCTTCCTGCAAGCAGTGGACAAAGCAGGAGACTGCCAAACTACGCTATAAGGGAACATTAAACAACTTTAAATGAGCATGTTCCCTAATTGATCAGCAACGTAACAACATTAACCGGGATGACTTTAAGTGAGGAGTTACTGTACAGTAAACCAGTAATTTTCAAACTTTTCCATACCATGACCTCCTGTTACAACAGAAAAAAAACCATTAGGCTCCTCCCATAGTTTTGGGACTTACATCTCATCTAGCCATAAAAAGGTTCCCATTTTAGGAGCCCCAGTCCCAGGCTGAAAAACTAAGTTGTAACATATCTGCCTTTCCATATCTAACTGAATTTAAAGGAAAACTCCAGTGTCTAGATTTAATATCTTATGTAACTCCATATCTAGTATATTGGGATGATGGTGTTGGCCTGTAGATCCATACTTACTGAAATGGGTATCTAAGTGTTGATTGATCACCCAAGTAAAGGATTTAAAGAGTTTGTTAAGGTTTCCAGACTTGGAAACTGGACTTCAGATCTGAGAAAAAGAATAACTAAGTCCTTTGCGTGCATAGGAGAGCAGGGATTTTCAAAATTATTGTAAAGAAAATCTCTTTGTTTACTTTTTCAGAAGGGTTAATTTAACAATTAGTAATTAGTGTTAAATTAAAACTCCTATTTCCCCTTACCTAAAATAGCTGAATTTTCAGTACTAACTATGTAAAATTAGGCACCTAAATAGCCAGTCATTAACTTTAGGCTTCAATTGTAGAAAGATTTGTGTGTGTCCTTAATTTTGGCAACATGAATAGTCCCCACGGGCTTCTACCTTTTTTTGCAATGGAAATGCTATTGATATGTGCAATGCATGAGTATTTACATGGCTAAATACATATTTCAGTGCCTAACTTTAGACTCAAGTTTGAAATTTGTCCTTCTGCTTTTTTGTATCATGAAATGGTAGCTTCCTAGCTGACTGTTAATAATTCTTTTTTATTAGAAGTTTGTCTGACACTTCAATTTTAATGATTTATTCCTCCTTGCAGTTAGTTGCAGTGATTATAATATATTGTATTCTTTACAAGGAAAATTTCATTGTAAAATAAGGCTTTGTTTAGTTCTCTGAGCCCAGATGGAGCAAATTGCCATAATTCTATTGCCTTCATCAGCTAGCAATCTGTCCCATGTTCTTCAGTGTTCCAGTAAGAATCCTTATTTTAAAGTTGCATGGGGCAATGAATGAATCAGAGCTTGATGGAAATAATCTGCCATACAATAGAAGTGTATGAAAGGTAATTTATTAACTTCTATTATCTATTTATATAGATATTCCTATTTTGAGAAGAATTTCTTGAGTTTACCAGTGATCATATTCCGAGCATAGACTAGATTAATTTCCAGAGGTTTCTAAATGCCCCGTTAGGTATATATGGGCGGGGAACTTTGCACTGTAAAGCATATTTCTTTTGAAAGGAAACCATCTAAACCACAGGACAGCAGTATAACTCAAGAAGAGTAACTACACTGAAATCGATGTAATATAGGTGTGACAGGAGAATCAAGCTATAAAAAGATCGTGGCTGTAAGGAGACTTGTATTTAAAACAAGGGATAGTGAAAGAATATTTAGTGTAATAGTTTGAAAATGCTCTTGTTAACAACTATTTGTATGTTGTTTATCTTGGGAGTTTCCTAAATTGGTTAAATTGTTGTTTTGCTTGCAATGGAACAAAATTGTTGCTTATCATCTGCCGCCAAAATTGCTAATGGTTTCATATTTCTTTCCAGAAATAGATCGGTCAAAAAACAGTTTGGAACTATTGTTTCAGAACCCAAATGTAGTAGGTATTGTATCTAACTACAGGAATATATAGGCTAATAAGTGTTCATTTCTTCAAAGTACCTCATGTTCTACCTTTAGCAATGCACACACAGAGGCACTCTGGAATGAGAGTTCTCTGGAGAAAGGCATTGACCACAATTCAGACATGTTTGTCACTGTAATAGGGAGGTTGCTTTCTTTGGTAGTCTATGCAATTTACAATAGTTCTGGGATACACACAAATTAAAGAACTTTTTATTTAAAATTAGCCTCTACTTTTGTTTGCTATTCCTTTCTGAAGTGCATTTCTTTTTTTATAATATTTGTTTGGATTATGAGGAATAATGCTGGGGACTAGAACTGGACAAGAATTTTAGACACAAATTTTCACTGGAAAATGCTGTTAAAATACAAACTCAGTCAAAGTGAAATGTTTTAAAATTATCAGACTGAAACATTTTGATTGACCTAGTCTGAAATTTGTTTTGGATTCTCAGTTCACAAACATGTTCAGCATTTTGAATTTGCATCCCCAGTTCAGAAAGGGATTTTTTTTTTTCAAAATCTCAAACTATTTCCCATCCAATTCGATGTGTTCCTTTTTAGCCAATAAGGTCTGCACCCAAAGACAGGAAGTTTTTGTGTACTACTGCAGGATTGATAAATAGACTTGGACAAATTAAACAAAACATTATTATGAGCATTCACTCACATTTTAAAATGGCATTGGTGATGTTTGTGGCTCTCTTGTGAATGTTCTCCACAATCATTCATGTGATCCAGTTTTGCTTGTCTGAATGCCTGCAGAATGCCAGCTAGTCCCCTATCTCAGAGGGGGTATGTTGGATTGGACTGGCAGATAGACAAGCCTTGGGTTCCTGAGAGGAAGAGGAAAAGGGAAAGTCAGCCTTGGTGCTCTGGAGCCTTCATTCCTACCCTTTGACCAGAACACACGTTGAGATCACGCCTGCATGGAGGGAAAGGAGAGCTGCCAACTCTCACTGCTGCCATTGGCTAATCTGTAGAAGTGGAGTGAAGGAAGAGCTGTTTGTGTGTCATGCCCCTTCAGTCCCATGACCTGTTTATGAAGTCCTCAGGACATGCTAGGGCTATTCTGGGATTGCTGTGTCACCCTTGCTGCCCTAAATTGTCAGTTTTGGGGATCAGGATGGAATTTTTCCCTGTGACTGACAAGATATGTCTGATGGTTGGAGGTTCTCCCCTTCCCCCTCTTTGTACTGTATGCTGGAGGCCTAGTTTTAAGTTAAGGAGGGAGGACAGGAATTTTAAAGTTTTACATTTATAAGTAGCATTTTAATTTCATCACCACTTACAGTTAGTGTCCAGTGTCAGTAACAGTTTCAAAGGTGTCAATTCCTAGTTGTAAACATGAGTAGGAGACCTGGGAGATGGGGAACTCTGTTAAACTGGAGGAAGAATGGTAGATCTAAAATCTTCGCTGAATGAGGCACTCTTCACATGGGAGCAGGGAGAAGGGATTCAGAGATGGCTGAATCCTAGGGATTTAGCTGAAGGGGAGCAATCCTGAATACTTGTTATTTGACATGAGGCTATTTAACAGTACACTGCACTTAAATAAATGCCTGGTATTTGAGGTGGAGGGTGGGGAGAGGGATTTATTCCCCCCATGGTAGAGTTCAAAGTTAATAATTATTGCCTTCTACTTCATAATGAATCTCTGTGTATTTTTCATTCCTCTACCTGTCCTGATCAAAGATAATTTTAAGTAATTATTCAAATTGCATATGCACATGCAATTATCTGCCTGCTCAGTTACTCATGACTAGTGAATTTTAATACTTTTGAATGCATGGGATGCAACACCGCTTAACACAGTGGTAGGATAATCTATATTCTCCTTTGCTCTATTTCATTCCATTACTCTTATTTCTATTTTCTTTAGACAACCCCGAAAGAATCATTTCCTTCTATAGGGCCTGATTCTGATGTTGCACTGTTTAATACTCTTCCGGTTTGTGTAACTGAGATCAGAGACTGGGCCTTGATGTTTTTGCATGCTTCAAATACATGTAGATATTCTAATATTCAGTGGTGGTTTAGCTATGTTGGTCCCAGAATTTTATGTATGCACGGTGGGTGAGGTAATATCAGAATAACTTCTGTTAGTGAGCAAGAGAGACTCACAGAGCTCTGTATAAGCTCAAAAGTTTCTCTCTCTCTCTCACCAACAGAAGTATTGCCAATACCAGTAAAAGGTATTAACTCGCCCACCTTGTCTTTGTAGATGCTGTCGTTATTTCTCTCACACTTCTGCTTTCTTCAGACAAACTATAAAGCAAAATGTCCTTTCTTATGTTACTTTAAGTTTTTATTAGATAATGAGACTATGGGTCTATTATTACAAATTCCCAGAGTGCCTTTCACCATAACAGTTGGGTACTTTAATCATGGAGAATAAAACACAAAACAAAAACTGTTAGTGAAACTGAAGAAAATAAATATCGTGCATGTGCCTTGAAATTCAATACTTTGATGAAAGTGGCTGGAAATCCTCCTCAGATTCACCATCAGTTGCAATTACTGTTTCTTCTCTGTCAGTGAATGATGAGCATGTGGTATGACTGTGCTATTCTCTTTAGTGTAACTGGAGGAGAAAAGGAAATGGAGTTTCTTGCCAGTAACATTGCTGTTGATTTCCTTGCTTGGAAATAGTCTGCATTCCTGTCAGTAACCCAGATTGTGTTAAGCAGATATATTTGTCCTGGATGTGATTCTCTAAAAGAGTAACTAATCTCTGCCCTTTTCCATGGTGTATAATTTATCATTGTCAAAAAAATATGCAAGCATTTCTTTCCAGTAAATGGAAGAGTACAGAATATAAATGAAATTGACTGAGTGATGCTGTTTCGGCACTGATGTCTAAGGTGGCAATCAATCAATAAGGTCTTCAGCTAAGGAAGACTTATTGAAATGATGTGTGGCAAAACAAGCAACACCGCTGCTGGTAGCGGCATCTAGTGCTTTTTATTATTACTCTGCCAGTCATAGACACTTCACTTCTTCTTTTGTGTGTGTCACAAGTTGATATCTAGATTATTCAGCCAACTGACTGCTGTATCAGTGAGAGTAGCCAGGTATTGTGGTCCACCGTACAACCTTCTAAGTGTGCACTCTTCCACTACGTATGTGACAGTTTGCATTACTATTCCACAGTCACAGGGTGAAGATCAGACTAAGCCAAATGTTTGCATTCATAGATTCCAAGGCTAGGAGAGACTGAGTCTGATCACCTGTGTAGCACAGGCCAGAGAACTCCCACACCTCCAGTAATTCCTAGCACATATCTTTCAGGAAAACATCCAGTCTTGATTTAAAAACTGTTAATGATGGAGAATCCATCAAGACCATAGGTAAATTGTTCCAGTAGTTAATTACTCTCATTGTTAAAAATGTATGCCTTATTTTCAGTCTGAATTAATCTACCTTAAACTTCCAGCCATTGTACTGTGATATACCTTTCTCCTCTGGATAGAAGATCCCATTATTTACTATTTGTTCTCTCTATAGATACTTATAGACTGTAATCAAGTCATCCTTTAAATTTCTCTTTGTTAAGCTAAATAGACCAAGCTCCTTGAGTCTATCAATACAAGTCTATCACATTTTCTAATCCTTTAATTATTCTTGTGACACTTCTGTGAACCCTCTGCAATTTATCAGCACCCTTCTTGAACTGTGGGCACTGGAACAGAGCACAATATTCCCATCAGCAGTCGCACCAGTGTGAAATATAGAGGTAAAAATAACCTCTCTGCTCCTAGTCAAGATTCCTCAGTTTATGCATCCCATGATTGCATTTGCTTTTTTGGACACCTCCCTACCCCAGCCCTCAATTGGCACCACTGTGTGGGGGTACACTGTTTAGTGTTATAGAACATGAGTAAGAGTTGAGATTTGAGTATTTGTTTTGCCTGCCTAAATGTCACTCTACAGTTTCAGTTGAACACAATATTTCTCATTCCTTAGCCTAAATAGCTGGATAGTAGTCTTGTGCAATACCAAACAGCTACTTCCTTTTACTCCAGAGGTGGCTGCATTTTAATGAAGAGATAAAATTATTTCTATTGGCAATAACACTTTAACTTCTTACTTTGAAAGGCTGGAGATGAATGTTTTCCTTAAACTTCAAATAACTTTAGCAAATAGTTTTGAAATTGCATCTAAGAACAAATTCATCCCTTGGCCCATTTGAAAACAAAAAATTGTCAGTTTTGTGGTTTGGGGCCTGTCCCACCCCCAGATTAACTTGTAAAAACTTGCACACTAATCAATCCTATTCATCATCACCAATATTTCTATCACTGTAAAGATAGATTGTGTTGAAAACATTCAGAGCCAGATAGTGCGTGGCTACTGTGGCTTGCTTATCATTTTTGTAAATGGTTTGGAATGAAAGGCACTCTTTGAATATAAGATGATGATAATTATTATTTATTTTATTATTTATTATAGTTATATTCTCTGTAGGGCTAGTACTGCATTTGGGAAATAGTGGAATCCATTTGAATTTCCAATATTTTAAAAAGATTGGGGTTTTACAAATTTTTGAACCCTGAGCCTGCTACTCTGAAAGTTTCAGTTGGAAAGGATGAGGAAAAGGCATGAGTACCCAAATGATCTAAAAATCCTACTGCAAAATCACTTTTCCTTTTAATTTTAAATGTGTTTGGGAGCTGATGGAGAGATAAGTTACTTTGTGAATTGATGTAAATTCCTTACTTATGATAAATCACGCCTATAACTTAGGAACTACAGGTTCATAGGAACTTATGGAATAAAGTAAATGGAATCTATGGAACTTACAATTGTTTATTTTAAGATGCATACGTATTATTTTCCATTAGTACTATGCCTATTTTGACATCGGACTGGATGTCATGCTTCTGACAGGAAATAAGAATCTCTGTAATGAGTAAAGGAGTCTAAGTGTTCTTCAGTTCAGTGATGGCACAATATGGACTCAAAACAAGACAGTGAAGCTGAGACTACCAATAAAGAAGACAAATATTTATGTTCTACCGGTGTTTGCTGTTTGGGAGATTTATGTTGCCATTCTACCTACAAGAGACTTATGGATATGTAAAATACATCCATTTAAAATATTTCACTTTTTAATGACTATTTGTCACTGTGATGAGCACTTAGCT
>ML677335.1:34718837-34822944 GCA_007922305.1 Dermatemys mawii | reverse complement strand
AATATGTATTGTTTTAATTTCTCTTTTAAATACTGTCATGACAACACTGATACATTGATCTCCCCAAAGACTATCATAGCACCCACATACAAATAGATTTGTATTTATTAAAGCTAATTACTTAAGATGTTAACTAGGGCTGTCAATTCATCACAGTTAACTCATGCAATTAACTAAAAACATTAATCACAATTTTAAAAATTATCCATGATTAATCGCAGTTTTAATCACACTGCTAAATAAAATATCAATTGAAATTTATTAAATATTTTGGATGTTTTTTTAACATCTTCATATATATTGTATTCTGTGTTGTAATTGAAATCAAAGTGTTTATTTTTTATTAAAAATATTTATCCTGTAACAATGATAAACAAAAGAAATAGTATTTCAATTCACTTAATACAAGTATTGTCGTGCAGTCTCTTTATCATGAAAGTTGAACTTACAAATGCAAAATTATGTACCAAAAAACTGCCTTCAAAACTAAAAGAACTTAGAGTGTACAAGTCCACTCAGTCCTACTTCTTGTTCAGCTGATTGCTAAAATAAACAAGTTTGTTTACATTTACAGGCCCGCGTCTTACAATGCTGCCCTCTTCTTATTTACAATGTCACCAGAAGGTAGGGTGACTAGATGCCTCAATTTCAAAGGAACGTTCCTGATTTTTAGTTCTTTTTTTTATATAGGCTTCTATTACTACCCCCGTAAAGATTTTTCACACTTGCTGTCTGGTCACCCGACCAGAAGATGAGAACAGGTATTTACATGGCATTTTTGAAGCCAGGTTTGCAAGGTATTTACATGCCATACGTTAAAATTTGTATGCCCCTTCATGCTTCAGCCACCATTCCAGAGGACATAATTCCATGCTCATTTTTTTTTTATAAAAAAAGCATTAATTAAATTTGTGACTGTACTCCTTGGGGGAGAATTGTATGCTCCCTGCACTCTTTTACCTGCATTCTGCCATTTATTTCATGTTATAGCAGTGTCAGATGTTAACCCAGCACATGTTGTTCATTTTAAGAACAATTTCACTGCAGATTTGACAAAAAACAAAGAAGATACCAATGTGAGATTTCTAACGGTAGCTACAGCACTCGACCCAAGGTTTAAGAATCTGAAGTGCCTTCCAAAATCTGAGAGGGATGAGGTGGGGAGGAGCATGCTTTCAGAAGTCTTAAAAGAGTAACACTCCGATGCAGAAGCTACAGAACCCAAACCACCAAAAAAGAAAGTCAGCCTTCTGCTGGTGGCATCTGACTAGACAATGAAAATGAACATGCATCAGTTTGCACTGCTTTGCATTGTTAGCTAGCAGAACCTGTCATCAGCATGGATGCAAGTCGCCGGAATGGTTGTTGAAGCATGAAGGGACATATGAATATTTAGTGCATCTGGCATGTAAATAGCTTGCAATGCCGGCTAGAACACTGCCATGCGAACACCTGTTCTCACTAACAGGTGACATAGTAAACAAGAAGCAGACAGCATTATCTCCTGCAAATGTAAATAAACTTGTTTGTGTGAGCAATTGACTGAACAAGAAGTAGGACTGAGTGAACTCACAGGTTCTAAAACTTTACATTGTTTTATTTTTGAAGGCAGTTTTTTTGTACATAATTCTACATTAGTAGGTTTAACTTTCATGATAAAGAGCTTGCATGACAGTACTTGTATTAGAGGAATTGAAAAACTTTGTTTTTTGTAATCAAAAATAAATATAAAGCGAGCACTGTACACTTTGTATTCTGTGTTGTAATTGCAATCAATATATTTGAAAATGTAGAAAACATCCAAAAATATTTTAATAAATGGTATTTTATTATTGTTTAACTGCATGATTAATCGTGATTAATTTTTTTAATCTCTTGACAGCGCTGCTTAATACTAATAACAGTCTACTGAATGGAATACTAAGGGACAAAGTATTCCTAAAATGTAGTTGACATGATAATTTTATATAGCATTTTCTTCCTATAGTTCAGCAACTTGTCAGAACTTTGCAAACCCATTGAAAAATCTGTCTGTATTTAAAAGATCTACAAATTGGAATCCTGAGATTAGTAAAGGTGATAAGCTTTTTATGGGATTTGTGACGTTTCTGTCATATTTAATTATGTGCCTTCTTTGTCCACCTGAGAGCCAAGTGTGTAAGGGATGTTCATAATTTTTACCCACAAAAGCTGCCATAGCTATATGTATGAAATCAGAGGATACAATTATTTTATCTACATCTCAGTTGAAAGATTTGCTCTTGATTTGTTCATTCATACCTTTAAAAATGTAATGAAAAGCATGCACTGTTAAATCCAGCCTCCGGGTGTCTGTGGCTGTGGTTCTGCTATGATAGGCAGATACAGGATGTTGGATTCCTGCTTACAGAGTCCATGCTCAAGTATACTGGGGAGCATAGGAAAATAGGAAATGCCATTCTGAATTGGACCAGAGGTCTGCCTAGTCCAGTATCTTATCTCCAACAGTGGGTGACAACAGATGCTTCAGAGCAACGTGAAATAAATGCCACAGTCTTCTCCCCACCCCTTATAGTCTTAACCTAATGCATAATAGAGATTGGCTTAAGGACTGATGTGTGAGATTTTATATCTTATACAAAACACTTTGTGTTTTGATAGCCGCTGATATGGAGCTATGTGCCTCAGGGACTTATTCCAACCTGATACACCATGGCCCATTACTGGAATGTCACACCTACTCTGTATTCAATTGTAACTTCCTTGCTATCTGGTGGTGAGACTAACCTGTTGGAAAGAAAATTCGACTTACCAGATTTCATGTTTTGTTACAAAAGACAAATTCAAAGAGGACTAATCTTACACGTGTAGAGCCTCACAGCAGACCAAGACCCTACGTTGAGCGAACCAGGGCTGTATTATGGATTTGCATTGAAACCAGGAGAAATTGCATCATTTCAACTTAATCTCTCCTCTCTCTCTGAAAAATCAGGCACTCCAAAAGAACCTATAATGCAAATGTCAATATTTGGGCTTCTAAATTTTATAGACTTCATCCGTAGTCGATAATTTAGTCGATAATTTAGTTAAATTCCACAGAAGCATGTTTAAAACTGCACATTTAAAGTAAATTTAAAGTAAATTAGTGAAAATGGTTAGCAATTATTCGCAGTGTTTTACCAGTTGATAAACTGATGATGCCATTTCTGGAAGCTCCTCTTAATTTAGAAAAGTAACAGAACTTGCAGCCACCTGCTTCTGAGTAATTGCTACCTATGCAGACTTGGTTAGGTGATTCTAACTGTAAGCTCGGAGGTCAGAATCTCTCTTTTTTTATTCATAGCATGTAAAAGGAGCCTCATCTTGTAAGGTCTATTTATGCGCTGTGGAACAAGGTATCTCATTAGGTGTAGGCAAGAACTGGAGCAAGTACTTGATAGGTCAGTAGGTGATATTTAATTTAAAAATATTTAACCACACATCTGGCAAAATAATGTAAGGAGTGTGTATTGGAGAGAGGGAAAGAAAAAAATATGTAAGTAACCTAAAAGACGGATGCATTAATCTGTTTTGCATTAAAAACAAGAAATTCAGGGTCAGGTTTAGAAAGTGAAGCATGTACAGTTATCCACATAAAATTTATGTGCGCAAGTCCTGGATGCATGAAAGCAAAATTAGGCACTGGTGTATATTTGTGCATGACTATGGGTGACTGAATGCATAAATTGTGCGTAGAATTGTCTGTGCTTAATGTTAGGGAAAAACATAGCTCATGATATATATTTTTTTCTTTGCAGAGGAATATGTTAATGGTTATATTTGGGGCCTGCTTTTCAAAACAGTTACTTGCTGTTTTCAAAGCAACCCAACACTTATAAAAGGGAGTAGTGCCCCAGCAGCAATATTGTGAGGAATTCTCCATGGGGCAGGTAGAAAAGCTCTTGGAGCTTCTAGGTGCCAAGCTCTGCCATGCAGGTATCTCCTGCTCTCATAGCTGGCTGCTTTCTCTGGCCAGCATACAGGGATGGGAGTTATGGTTCCACCCCTTTTGCCCCTTAACACACTATGATTCCTAAGGGAAGAGGGACAGGACAGTCCCTGGCTTCACAGGAAACCAGAGACTAAAATGATGCGCAATGGGATTTTCTTGGGGGAGGTAAGGGGAGAGCCTAAGGAGCCTCTCTCTCTTGTTTAGGAAAACATATTTTTTGCTTTAAAAAGTGTGACAGTTAACCATATCTGTTAGCACGACTAGTGCTTATTTTTTTACAAGCATCTGAGTATTCATTTCTTCAAATAAGCAAGCAATTATTACACAACAAAACAGCTATTTACAAATATCTGTATTCCATTAACTAGATTAAAAAGTGTTTAACCCTTTTTGTTTTTCATAGGATTGATACATTTAGTACACAAGAATTATTTTGAAATAATCCCAAGACTTTCAACGTTTACAATTAACACATTGTCTCTGTCACTAGATTTTACCCTAGTCTGATTATTTCAGAAAAGGTAATTGCAGATCATTACTCCCTTTTTATTCCCAATTAATTACTCAGTGTTGTTCAAAAATAATATGCACTGACTTTAAACCTGACTTCTGAGAGTTTGGAAAATTTGATATGAGGCAGGACTTTTTTTTTCCCAAAAAGAATAACCATAAGGAATGTTACTTCTTTATTTACCTTTGCTGCAATCTGTTACAAAGGCGTGTTCATTTACAAGTCTCTTGTCATTTTTACAAAGTGCTTTGAGTTCACTTGGCAATTATGACTAAAATGGCACATACTCTTGAGATTTTTGCATTAGGTGCACAAGTTAAACTACCCATTCGATCTCCTTGGTCTCCCAAACCCAATCCCTTTCTTTAGTCTGTCTCCAGGTGGTTGCCGACAGCATTCACAAGCTCCACAGTGTGGGAACATACTGTGTCATGATTCCAATCTGCTTTGCAGCACATGCTGATGTATGCTGTGTTGTATTCTATTCTCATTTCAGCACACTCAGAGAACCCCTAATTGTGTTCAGTGTTCCTCTCGGACAATTAAATTCCTTTCTTAGTGGTTTAGCACCTTCTAGCAGGGTTTTACCATGGCATTTTATTGTATTGCATCCATTTTACCCCCCTACCAACCATCTTTTAAAGGTGCACTGGTAGTGTGTGATCTCCCTTTCCTTAGTGAATGTCAATTCTTCCTTTATATTTAGCATCTAACCCAAATAATCTGCCCCTGAGGTCCTATCTTTATTCACAGAATTCCAACCTGCTATGAAGGTAAAGACAACTTAGGCTTTACCGGACTGTGTTGACAGCCTGGTTTTGGACAGATGAATGCTAGCTCTGAAAAGATAATTCAGTTTCCATGTTTATTCACTGCTTGATCTCTCTGCTGAGATTGCCAAGGATTCCGCACACAATTGTGTTAGCTTAAAATAAACAAAATGGTAATGTTGTGACCCAAAGTGAAAGTGGCCAGCTCTTTTAAAAATAAGCCTGACAGATTGTTGTTTCCATACAACACAATTTAGGGATGAAGTGTCAGCCTCAACTTCAAATATGTGGCCTTTTTATTGATTTTTGTCACCACCTTCATACTACAGTTTTTTTCTCCCTCATGAATTAGCTTGGTTTACTTGCTCAAAATGGAAAAATACATTTTCCTTCCTCCTCCAAGCCATTTAATTCTCTTAAATTTCTTCTCTTGGGATTACATGGGGGGTTAGTTCTGAAGCCAATAAATGCTTGAAAAACTGATAATTATTTTCTTCTTTAACTGTTACTGTTGCTAGAATGCAAAATGATAGAGGGCACAGTTAAGGAGTTGGTCCTTGCTTGTTTAGAATGAGATTGTGTATATTTTGCTTATTTTCTGTTCAACAAACAATTCTGAAAATAACATGACATTTTGGATTACATCCTTGTTTTGAGGCTTAGCATCACAACTGATGTCAGCCCAGCTCTTGAAGTAGTACAGTAATTAATAGGTACTGCACATGAGCAAAGTGTCATGGACAGAGCACAAAAACAAAGGTTTTTCAAGCTGTTGTTTTGTGTAGAAAACAGAAACACTTGCAATTTAATAACAATTACTGTTTGAGGCATTTGTTCAGCTTTTAAAGATAAATATTCAGCATGTGCCTTGCTTTATGACAGTTGAGACAAATTTGTTGTGGCTCTATTGCTTGATGGACAAGCATGCTTTGAGATCATCAGATGAAAAGAGAAATATTATGAAGTAGTTAGTGTTCTCCAGTAAATAATAATGATGTAAGTGTCAGAGGCAGTAAATACTAAATCAGTCTCTGTTGGGTGATAGGCTTAGTACACAGTTATTGTTTTCAAGACAAGTGATATCGTTTCCTTTCATACCTGGTGGTGTACTTGTCCAACCGCCAAAAAATCATAACAGTCAACAAAGGATTAAATTACAGGGTTCAATAGGCGAATCAATGATCCAATTTAAATGTGTACTTCAGTAAGTGTATGAACAGCTACGACAAGTGGGTTATACACTTAAGCAGAATGTACTGTAAGTGGCTAAAAACCAAAACATCTGCATTGTTACTTTGAACCCAGTTGGTTTTACAGGCATCATTTTACTCTGAATATTCACATTATGCTCCTGTTAGTTCAGAGCTCTGCAGCTGCAGAGTCTTTTTATTTATTAAACAATTTGACATGACTGAATATAAAAATACTGGGGGCTTAAAAGAAGTGCTTTGTCCTTTGTATTGTCATTTTTCTCCCGAGAAATATGACTTATTTATACTTGTTATTTATTGTTCCCTGGGGCTGGCTTTTGTCATGCAATGATGAGCCCTGTGTATTCTTGCTTTTTAAAAAAACAAAAACTCTTGGAAGGAAATTAGATGCTACAATGATTGGGTGTGGAGTGAGAAGAGGGGGTTGTCATGTAATTAGCTAGTTAGATAGAGTAGAATTAATGGAAAGGCTGGATTTCCATTAATATTTTTGTGTCCTTCTGTAGCAGTAGTTTGGACTCTATGAAAAATGTGCTTGATGTTTAACAGGGTCTGATTCTGCCACTTAGCACAGTACCTTACTAAAGTGAGCATTCCCATGAACTGTGCTCAGGGCTACTTATGCCAGGATGCTGCTCCTCATTGGCAATGGCTGTAAATTGGGGCCCCAGTTACGTACTCGCTGTTCTTCAACAGGGCTAGATCATCACAAGGCTACATGGCCACGTAAGAGAGTAAGGGAGTGTAAGGCAACCATTGACACTTTTGTGCAGGTAACCTATACCGTGAGTTACAGAGGTGATGGAAGACAGAATTGCCTCCCCTGCCCTCCTGCAGGCTGAGCAGAGCCTTGGCACCACCTACTTTAGTGTGCTGGCAATCCTGTGCTTCATTTGGTATAAACTGGGTACAAATTGCTTTGTTCTCAGACCAGGCAGGAGACTAGAATGCAGATTGCAACTCTCCAATGATCAGTCTTCTTTTTGGGCTGTTCCTGAGTGGTCACCATGAGTGATCTAGCCTGCATTGAGGTGCCCATTCAACAAAGCATTGAAGCCTAAGTGTAACCTGAAGCATGTGAGCAATCCCATTTTGCTCAGCAAAGCATTTAGTGCTTAATGAAGTCTCATCCTTGTTTTGATATCACCATGCTACTCTACCATGACATGACTCCTTGCCCAGTCTGACAGGCTGAGAGTATGTCTTCACTGCAAAGAAAACTACGCAGAAGCAGATCTCAGAACCCAAGGCAACTGATTCATGCTTGTGAAGCTCGTGCAACAGGGCTAATTATAGCAGGATAGATGTTCCCACTCAGGCTTTCGCCTGGAATCTGAGACCTAGTGAGCAGGGAGAGTCTCAGAGCCTGGGTTCTAACAGAAGTGGGAATATCTACTCTTTTTAGCTCTGTAGTGTGAGCCCCTCCCAGCCAGACTCAGTTGACCTAGGATCTGAGGCTTATTCCCACAGGGTTGTGCTGCTTTTTATGCATAAACGTTCCCTAAAAGTCTACTGCTTTGCAGTGGGTAATAGGATAAATTGCATGAAATGATTGTAAATGGTGAATTAAACCACACATGGTACATTCTTCCAGAAATGGCTGTCCTAACATCAGCAAAAGAAGAAAACTTTGCATCTGAAAAACTGCAAGTGACACAGTTTTAGTGTTCAAGCACATTATTCTGCTGTTATTGTAGCAGTATTCCACACAATCTGAACTTTCCTTTGTTTTGTATGAACTTATGCATTGTTGTTGTGGGTTTTTTTGGTTGATTATTATTACATCTTATGTTCTTTTCGGGATGACAGAAAATTGGAGTAGAAGCTTCTTTTGCCCTTTTGTGAAAGAGCAGAGATGTCTGAGTCTTCATCAAATAACTTTTCTCCTCATTATTTGTCGCCAGACAAACAAAAGCAGAAGAGAAGATGTGAACTTACTCTCTCCCCATGAACCATATTTATTTAAGTACAAAACTTAATTAAGCAGAGCTATTGTTTTTCCTCTCATCCTTTAAAAAAAAAAAACACAAAAAAATGTCCAAAGCATAATTATTTTAAATTATGGCACCTTAATGTTACATTAACTTAAGGTTCCTTCATCAAACTCAACACAGCCCTATTCCTATAGATTTTATGGCATGCATTTGAAATATAAACAGAAATATAGTAAATTAGATGTGAACAAGATAAATAGAATGTCACCAAGTTAAAATTTTGTAAAAGCTTTTCTTTCATTTCCTTACTTTATTAAATTCCTATGTGAAAGGTTAACATTGGAATAATGTGTTTGGTTTTTTTTAGCAGTGCCTTTGCCTTTTTTTGGTTGCTTTTTGAATTACTCCAGATTATAATAGCCATGGAACACACTACTTAGGGGCTGCAGTACTGCCTGGGTCCTTCATAGCACCACCTTCAGAGGTGATCCCATTTCCCCATCCTTGGGGTGCCACCTACAACAGGGCTTGAAAGGGGCACGGCTAACTTCCTGTCAGAATCGTCACCTGGCTGCTTTAACCTGCCATACAGGAGCCAAGCAAGGGTGATGTTCTCACCTTTTGATGTTTTATTTTTGAAGGGCCATCTGGTGCACCTCAAAGCTCAGAAGGTCCTTTATGTAATAATAAATAGTAGTGATATCCATCTTCCAATTACTAAGAAGAGTCACTTTCTGGAATCTTCAAAATGTACCTATCACACAATTAGAAAACTTTCTTTTAAAGTCAGGCTAGTTATTGGCTTGTTAAGTGCAATGTTTTCATTCCTTGAAGTTTTCTATTATATTCAGCTGACCTTTAAACATTTTTTTCTTCCTTTTAGTGAATATGTTGTCACTTCTCCAGCATTTGTAACTCCTAGCAGTTTAATTGGCTTAAACTGAGGAAGAATTCTAAGTGTGTGGAAAATTCCAGAAATGAAATATTTCTGTTCCTAAGGGAGGTACAAATTTTCCTATAGGGTGCTTGCTTACTATTTGCTAGAGATGAGCCTAGTCTCTAACCCTGGATCTGGATAAGCTGGATCTTGGTTCTTTGAAATCTGGATCTGAATTTTCTTTAAGAGTGGAATCTTAATTCCAGCTCTAAATTTTAGGATATGAATAATCTAAATTTTGCTACTTGACCATCTCTCTGTTAGTAATTTGGGAGAGGAACTACTCTTTCTTAGGAAAAAAGCATCAAGAACCAAACTGAGCCTTGTGTATGCTATTCAGAACTCCAGAATTTCCATAGATTATTCTTCTGGAAGTGGGAGGGATTGTTTATACATAATGAACAAACATTTGGACTCTCAGTGCTAGCAGATCTTCCAGAATTTGCCAGAAACCAAGACTATGTATACAGAGAGATCCTTTATCCCCACACTGGTTCCTGCTTTTTAACAGCAATAGCTCCACTGGCACCATTTCCTGGTGTGACAAAGCTCCAAGTTTGTACTTGTGGGTCCTGAACTTCCTGGCAGATTTAGGGGCCTCAGAAACTCATCTAGGCCCCAGAGTGACCTCCCTTTCTCAGTATAATTGGCAAGAGTCACCACCTAGTGAGTTACCTTCATCACAGGCCAGTATGGAAGGTGGAAAAAGGGGGGGAGCCCAGGCCCACCCTCTACTCCAGGCTCCAGCCCAGAGACCCTAATAGTATCAGCTAAGATGGCTGACCTTTTATCCACAAAACACAGTTCAGTTCCCTGGGCTACTTCCCCACAGCAGTCCCTGCTTCTTCAAACTCCACTTCACCCTTATCTCAGGGCCTCCTTCCTTCTGGATGATATGTTGTCCACCACTCAGTCTCACTAACAGCATAACTTCCTTCCACAGCTCCTGACACCCACAGCCCACCTGACTAACTGGGAGGTTTTTATCTGGATTCAGCCAGTCCCTGATTGTCTTCAGGTGTCCCAATTAGGTTAGCTGTTTCTACTCCTTTTTAGAAGGTTCTTAATTGGCCCCAGGTGTCTTGATTGGTCTGGAGTAGCCTTTGTTTGGCTATCCAGGGAACATCCTGCACATCCTGAGACTAATATACCTGCCTTCCAGCACTCTCCTATATCCTTCTGGTCTGACTCCGTCACAGCTTTCTGTGGTACTTCTCCCAAATGGAGTTCAGGAAGTGGAGGGCAGGAATTAAACACACACCATCAATTTGAATGATTTTATATTAACTAATACATGTAATTTTAAATAGAGGGTGTTCATATAGTGTGTGTGTGTGTATGTATGTATGTATGTGCGTGTATATATATGTGTGTATTTAACTTTCCCTGCTAACTACCTATGCTGTAACAGCCTGGAGGGGAGAACAGCCTCTCTGGGACTGCTGCACAGCTCTTTCCTATGCCCATGTAGATGGGGAATGAGTGGGAAAGGGCAGGGAATTAGTGAGACTGTGGCTCTACTCTGACAACATGCCAGCCAACATTGCTGTGCTAGTGCACTGGGGAACACACACTGCAGTGGGGGTGGTGCAGTGAATGTCTCCATCCTGGAATAGTGGGACTTTAGGAAGAAGATTGTGGTTAAATGCTTCCTGGGCTTCTCCCCAAGCTGTGAAGCAATACATAGAGCTTGTGGCAAAGTCACAATTGATTTACACATCAATAATGCATTTTAAGGTCCTACTGGATGTTTATACACTGTCACTTATACAGAGATCCTTTTCTGCTGTATCTAGAATTTTAGAGTATGGATACTTACATTTCTGCTGTTTCCTGGAGCTAATGATTTACCAAGGAAACCTAGATTTTTATCTTCATCTGATCATGAGTTTTGAAACTTTAATGATGCTACAAATGACTCATCTTTAAGAACAACTGTAAATACTAAAAATTAATTTATTATAGGGAAAATAAAATGGAGACTTCACTGGTGGTTCAGTTGGAGAGTGCCCAGTGTGCAGTTTTCTCTGAACTGTTCGTCCTTTTGTTTCCTGAAGGTTAAACCCTTCCCCAAATATGCAGCTCAGATAAACAAAGGGGCTAGGGAAATAGGGTAAGGAATCTTTCCCAAGGTCATGAAGTGACACTGTCTAATCCATAGCTGCTAAAGCCATCCTGAGGTTCCTGTAGCTTCCCTGATTTCTGTGGGAGAATGTCTGGTGGAGCCATGTAGTGAGTTAACATGGATCAGGGTTCCAGGGCATACAGGAGGTGCAAATCTTTCCCTTTCCCATACCCCACAGGCTTTAAACTGAGCTGCTAACCACGCTGCTGTTTCTTCACTGCTATTCTAACATGAGTTAGCTAATGTGGGTTAGATAAAAAGCGTGTTCTTAATCAGGTTTGCAGCATAGATGTAGTCAGGAATCTCCATTCTATGTGCAGATGAGGTGAGAAATTTCTTAGTGAATTTCTGAGACAGATCCTCCTTCAGACAGCATGATGACAAATTGACATATGGCTATATTGTAGTATCCTGACATTAAAAAATTCCACTTTTCTAACTGAGCTATGCTATTTCATTGCTGATTTTGAAACCTGTTGTAAGCTTTTATTTTAGTACTGTTTATATGTGATAGCTATTTGCAGACGCACACACACACAATAAAAACATTAGATACAAGAAAGTGATGTTAGTGAGCTCTGTTCTTGTGTTTAGAAATAGAGACTGCCTAGAACATTTTACAGTTAAAATCCAGACATGAAGTTCTTCAGCTTTCACTATTTAAATGAAATTTCATATTCTGACACTAAAAATTGTATTCACATGCTCTTAATCAAATCAACATCATTTACAATATAGGTTTATTGGCATCTGAGGGAAGATAAATGGAGAGATGCTTAAAGCAATTGGTAAAAGTCTCCAGCCTTTCCTTGTGTTTTTGGATCAGACTATGGAATGAAGAAAAGAACCCAACTCCCTGGAAGAGAGGCATTTTATAGTACAATTGCCAAAGAAGGGTAACCTTACCAATTGCAGTAACTGGTGAGGAATCACATTACTCTCAGTGCCTGGGAAAATCATGTGCAACATCATCCTGGAAAATATCAAGAAACAAACAGACCTTCAACTTAAAGAGGAACAAGCAGGTTGCTTAGACCACTGAGATGATGTGTTGACCATCTTGTTATCCAGCTATGCTGGAAGAAGAACAGGAGACACTGGATGTGGCTTAATTAGGCTGCAGCTTTGTTAACGGTCTAGGAGTACCTGGCAGATACCAGTGTACAGTGCAGGTAATTCCATAATCTTTCACTATATATCTGGGAAGCTTCCGTCAACCCTCACATTTATCTACCCTGGTCCACAGCCAACCCATTGCTGGGCCCTCATCATCCCTCCTTTCTTGAAATAGGGTTAAGGGAGGGCTATAAAAGCGAGCGGGGTTTGGGTCCCTGACTTACCAATCCTAGGAGCCCCAAATCATGCCCTCTTCCCATTTCTGCTTCTCTAAAGAATACCTCCTTTCAGTCCTTTAGCAATCCATTGTATCTGATCAGTGTATCCCATCCTTATGGAGAAACTGTACTGGATATATGCCACAAGGATGTGCCACCAATAAGTTTGGCTGCTTCCCCCAGCATACCTAGTCAGGTTCCCAGACATCTCCTAATGCCTTTTTTAATATTGGCCAAAAATGTGCCCACTCTCAACTCTGACAGGGGTCCCCTTCCTCCCTGAATAATTCTAGTGCCCTGTATGCTGTGTCCAGATGCAAATTACTGACCCTCCTATGACACTCATGAATTTGGCTATGTCCGTATTCACATACCTCCTGGCCTTGTCAACAGCACTGGGCTTCTGTCTGGGAAAGCCTCATCAATAACTGCCACATAGATCAGGAAGGAAGCTTCCCAGTTTTCCCATGTTCTCACCACCCTTTGCTCTTTAGACTTTTGATTACCTTGCTTGCTTTGCCCTGGCTTACTGTCTGTCACAATGATTAATGTCTAAATATTCATCGCACAATATTTTATCTTTTGTACTACTGAGAAGGTGAACTCCCATTGGGTCAGCTACCCAGCATAACCATACTCGTGACTGACCATTGGTGCACTCTCAGTGCCCTGTTCCCCCCCAGATGTTTTTAGGGCAGCAATTTTATGCCACAAATTTACATTCTGTGTCAATGAGGGAGTTTTAAGGTCCCCATATATTCCTTCTTAAGGTCCCCCACCCTGTGGTAAGGGTTTTTCCCCACATATCGCCTGTCTCCCCAACTTAAGCCTATGCTCAAACCATCTTATGTGGTTTATTTAAAACTCCTTAATTTGCACATACAATCCTAGCATGCTGTGTGTATACTGAATGAGAACATTTAGTGTAATGAACAATTTCTGTACCAGGTAGACAGGATGGGACCAGAGAGAGGAGATGAGGGGATGCACAAGGGAGATGAGAGTTGGAAGGGAATAGACTCATGGGGTTGATGTACAGGTCAGAGAAAGATAGATGGAAAGAGACTTTAATATTAGATCTAGGAGTCAAGGAGGAGAGGGAAATACAGGAGAAAAAGATTTTAACCAAAATGTTTAATCAGCTACAGAATATCAATTGAAAGCATTTACTGTGCTTACAGAAATGTCACCTGAGAACGTATGGCACATACAACTAATATGAAGTGAGATGTGGATATTATTAACCTGCAAGTCATTTCCCTCCCTTTACTGTTGGCAAGAACAGCCTTGCATAATTTGTTCTGCATTTTCTCATGTGCCTTAATGTGTGCTGATAAACGTGGTCAATTTCTCCTAAACAGCAGTGCATCCATACATAACTAAGTTCAGCTCTGCCTTACTTTGCTTTTTCAGATAGTGTGGATTTTACGTATATAGCTTGTTTGCGTGTGTGTGCATGTTTGTTTTCCCCTCCCAGGTTAGGGAGATTTTGACCTCAAATTAGGAAGTATATTTGTGATTTTGTTCTCAGATTTTTTAATACAGTTGGAATCAATAATAAAGGAGTTAGACCAGCAGGTGTATGAGGTAATCATATTTTTTCTATATTTAAAAATCATAGAAAATATGATGACTCAACAATTCTTAAGTACTGAGTTTTAAATGTTGCTTATGTTGTTTTACAAAAAAGTCTGCTTTATTTTGGGGGACAGAAGTGTGATTAAAAATATTGCTCATACTGAAGCACAGCATAGCTAGTTGGTTGGTTTTCCCCTTATGTTCTGTATTGAGGTTTTATGCATATCATTGCTGTATGTGTCAAATATAGCCTTAGCCGCAGATTCTAGGAAAGATTTCCAAATATTTTTGAGATGCCTAGTTGTGTTTACCCCTTTGGAAGCAATGAAAATGTGCTTCCTGAACTCCCCCTAATCAGCAGACTGATTTCTCAGGAGACAAAACATCTGTTTAATGTATTATTGCATTTTCAGCAGGACCTTTTTGTATCCAAATATTAATTTACATATTAAATTGCCAGAAGTCATTAATTTGCTGAGCTAACATAAGAAAGTATAGTTGAAAAGAACTTTTTGGTTACAAGTGTACCATCACTTACCAGAGTAGTGCTGTTTAATGGCATTATAATATATTAAAGACTAATTTTCTGGCATTCTTTGTAACTGATTATATTAGAAATGTTAAGTCAATAGGAATATTTGCAGCATTAATTGTAGTATACTTGATAAATGTGAATTGGCAGTGTAAATAACAATGGCAATGAACCACATCGACCAAGTTCAAAATTATTCACCCAGGTAAATCTGAACAATAGCAATGAACCCAATGTTAATACGGCTATAAAGTACAGACTCATTATGATTTATATAGATGTAAACTCACTGCTGATATCCTATATATAAACTGATTGCAAAGTAATGAAGCCTGGATTTGTGTTGATTATTCCTAACATCAGTACATACGTACATAAGAATCAGAGGGGTAGCCGTGTTAGTCTGGAATTGCAGAAGTGACAAAGAGTCCTGTGGCACCTTAAAGACTAACTAAAATTTTTTTAGAGCATAAGCTTTCGTGGGCTAATACCCACTTCGTCGGATGCATGCAGTGGAAGTATCCAGGGGCAGGTATAAATAGGTAGGCAAGAACCAGGTGGGAGATAACAAGGTTAGTCCAATCAGGCTGAACCAGCTTGTTATCTCTAATCAGGGAGGGTGAGGTGTTCCTCTAGCAGTTGAACTGGAGGTGTGAATAGCAAGAGAAGAGAAGCTGCTTTTGTAGTTAGCTAGCCATTCAAAATCTCTATTCAGTCCCAAATTGATTGTGTCAAATTTGCAAATGAATTGCAGCTCTGCAGTCTCTCTTTGCAGTCTGGACTTGAAGTTTTTTTGCTGCAAAATGCTGACCTTTAAATCTTCTATGGTGTGTCCAGTGAGGTTGAAGTGCTCTCCTACAGGTTTTTGAATATTGCCATTCCTGATATCTGATTTGTGTCCATTTATCCTTTTTCGTAGGGACTGTCCAGTTTGGCCAATGTACATAGCAGAGGGACATTGCTGGCACATAATGGTGTATATTACATTAGTAGATGTGCAGGTGAATGAACCAGTGATGGTGTGGTTGATCTGGTTTGGTCCTGTGATGGTGTTGCTGGTGTAGATGTGTGGGCAGAGTTGGCATCGAGGTTTATTGCATGGATTGGTTCCTGAGTTAGAGTTCTTGCCTACCTATTTATACCTGCCCCTGGATACTTCCACTGCATGCATCCGACGAAGTGGGTATTAGCCCACGAAAGCTTATGCTCTAAAAAAATTTTAGTTAGTCTTTAAGGTGCCACAGGACTCTTTGTCACTTCTGCAATTCCAGACTAACACGGCTACCCCTCTGATTCTTGACAACATGCAAGGCACTGCATTTAGCCGTATGGAGTGGAAATCCATCAACCTCATGAAGAAACTTGCACAAATACAGACAGATATCATCTTTCTCTCCAAATGCAAATGGATGGACATCATACCAAATTGACTGAAGGTGAAAAATCCATTGCTTTCTACATACTGCACAGACTACAGTGAGAGATTATGCCAGACACTATCTAAGAAACTGAGGAACCACCTGATCAGCATCCTGTACAGCAAACAGGAAAACATCAAAAAAAAGCTTTCCAACCTGGAGACCTTGATAAATAACCAACCCTCCACACAAACAGACTTTAGTAAAATAAGACAGGAGATCTATATTACACACTTCACCTCTCTACAAAAGAAAAAGGACTGCAAGCTATCTAAAATCCTGCCTGCCACATGGGGCCACAGCAGTGGTACCCCTAACTCACCCAGCAGTATCGTCAATCTATCCAGCTACATACTCAGCCTGGCAGAAGAGTCTGTCCTATCTCGAGGACTCTCATTCTGCCCCAGCACCCCCACAAACATGATACAATTCTGCGGTGATCTGGAAGCCTACTTTCGCCGTCTCCGACTCAAAGAATACTTTCAAGACTACACATAACAGCACACTGATACACAGACACCATCCCACCAGCAGCACAAGAAGAAGAACTCCACATGGACTCCCCCTGAGGGTCGAAATGACAGTCTGGACTTATACATAGAACGCTTCCGCCGCCGTGCACAGGCAGAAATTGTGGAAAAACAACATCGCCTGCCTCACAACCTAAGTCGAGCAGAACGCAATGCTATCCACAGCCTCAGAAACAACCCTGACATCATAATCAAAGAGGCTGATAAAGGAGGTGCTGTTGTCATCATGGACAGGTCTGATTACCAAAAGGAGGCTACCAGACAACTCTCCAACACCAATTTCTACAGGCCACTTCACTCAGATCCCACTGAAGAATATACTAAGAAACTGCACCGTCTACTCAGGACACTCCCTACACTAACACAGGAACAAATTAACATACCCTTAGAACCCCGACCGGGGCTATTCTATTTTACCCAAGATCCACAAACCTGGAAATCCTGGCCGCCCCATCATCTCGGGTATTGGCACTCTCACTGAAGGACTGTCTGGATATGTGGACACTGTACTCAGACCCTATGCCACCAGCACTCCCAGCTATCTCCGTGACACCACCGACTTCCTGAGAAAACTACAATGCATTGGTGACCTTCCAGAAAACACCATCCTAGCCACCATGGATGTAGAGGCTCTCTACACAAACATCCCACACGAAGATGGAATACATGCTGTCAGGAATAGTATCCCTGATGATGCCACAGCACAGGTGGTTGCTGAGCTCTGTGACTTTATCCTCACACACAATTACTTCAAATTTGGTGACAATATATACCTCCAGACCAGTGGTACCACTATGGGCACCCGCATGGCCCCACAGTATGCCAACATCTTTATGGCTGACCTGGAACAACGCTTCCTCAAATCTCGTTCACTCACGCCCCTCCTCTATCTACGCTACATTGATGACATCTTCATCATCTGGACCCATGGGAAAGAAACTCTGGAAGAATTCCACCATGATTTCAACAGCTTCCACCCCACCATCCACCTCAGCCTGGATCAGTCTACACAGGAGATCCACTTCCTGGACACCACGGTGCAAATTAATGATGGCCACATCAACACCACCCTATACCGAAAACCTACTGACAGCTACGCCTACCTTCATGCCACCAGCTTCCACCCCGGGCACACCACACGATCCATTGTCTACAGCCAAGCACTGAGGTACAATCGTATTTGCTCCAACCCCTCAGACAGAGACCAACACCTACAAGATCTCCACCAAGCTTTCTCAAAACTACAATACCCGCACAAGGAAATAAGGACACAGATCAACAGAGCCAGATGTGTACCCAGAAGCCTGCTGCTGCAAGACAAGCCCAAGAAAGAAAACAACAGAACACCACTGGTCATCACCTACAGTCCTCAGTTAAAGCCTCTCCAACGCATCATCAGTGATCTACAACCCATCCTGGACAACAATCCCTCACTTTCACAGGCCTTGGGAGGCAGGCCAGTCCTGGCCTACAGACAACCTGCCAACCTCAAGCATATTCTCACCAGCAACAGCACACCGCGCCATAATAACTCTAACTCAGGAACCAATCCATGCAATAAACCTCGATGCCAACTCTGCCTACACATCTACACCAGCAACACCATCACAGGACCAAACCAGATCAGCCACACCATCACTGGTTCATTCACCTGCACATCTACTAATGTAATATACACCATTATGTGCCAGCAATGTCCCTCTGCTATGTACATTGGCCAAACTGGACAGTCCCTACGAAAAAGGATAAATGGACACAAATCAGATATCAGGAATGGCAATATTCAAAAACCTGTAGGAGAGCACTTCAACCTCACTGGACACACCATAGAAGATTTAAAGGTCAGCATTTTGCAGCAAAAAAACTTCAAGTCCAGACTGCAAAGAGAGACTGCAGAGCTGCAATTCATTTGCAAATTTGACACAATCAATTTGGGACTGAATAGAGATTTTGAATGGCTAGCTAACTACAAAAGCAGCTTCTCTTCTCTCGCTATTCACACCTCCAGTTCAACTGCTAGAGGAACACCTCACCCTCCCTGATTAGAGATAACAAGCTGGTTCAGCCTGATTGGACTAACCTTGTTATCTCCCACCTGGTTCTTGCCTACCTATTTATACCTGCCCCTGGATACTTCCACTGCATGCATCCGACGAAGTGGGTATTAGCCCACGAAAGCTTATGCTCTAAAAAAATTTTAGTTAGTCTTTAAGGTGCCACAGGACTCTTTGTCACTACGTACATAAGAACAGCCATACTGGGTCAGACCAAAGGTCCATTTAGCCCAGTATCCTGTCTTCTGACAGTGGCCAATGCCAGGTGCCACAGCAAGAGTGAACAGAACAGGTAATGATCAAGTGATCCATTCTGTTGCCAATTCCCAGCTTGTGGCAAATGGAGGATAGGGACACCATCCCTGCCCATCCTGGCTAACAGCCATTGATGGACCTATTCTCTGTGAACTTATCTAATTCTTTTTTGAACCCTGTTATAGTATTGGCCTTCACAACATGCTCTGACAAGGAGTACCACAGGAAATAGCCTGGTTCCTCTGCAGATTGTAAGATCTTAGCTTGGAAGGAAATAGTGTAGGGAGCTGCAAACTAAACTGGGTAAGCTGGAGGATCTTCACAAGAGGATCAAGACATTTGATGCATTTTTTAAATTTAGTTTCCTGGAACTCTGTTGCAACTTCAGTAAATTAGTATATACAAATAAATTAACCTCAAATAATAATCATAACCTGCCCATCTAGTCATAACTCATTTGCTCCTGCTTGTTTTATCTACCTCTCCTATCTGTGTGCTTTGTGTGTGTATAAGAATTTATTTAGCTACTCGTGCTTGGGCCTGTAGCAGAGTACAGCAGGGCGCTCTTGGCTCCCGTCTCTGCTACGTTCACAAAGTCACTCTGAGACCATAGGGTTTGTAACCACTGGTGCAGTTTATTCACAGACATGTTCACACCACCATTTCAGTTGGCCCTTCACCGTATGCAGGCAGGAGGGAAGAGCTACCTCTCTGCTTCCACTCTAATTTATTCCCCTTAATGGGAGCAGCAACCCTTTGCCCAGCATCCTAACACAGAGCCAAATAATATGTTTGGTGGGTGATCAGAATATCAATAATAGTTCATTTTTAACTGTTGTCATGGTAAAGGGAAGAAGAGTAGAGTGAAATCCTGGTCCCATTGCAGCCTATGGCAGAATTTCTGTGGGGTGAGGATTTCACCCTAAATGTTTGCCTGAGTTTATAGATCTTTGAGAGTTTACCATGTTTATCAAGTTTATAAAGCATTTTACCCACTGAAACCACCAAGTTTCTCACATATTCGCTTATCACTAATCTAGTTCTCAGACTATCTTTTAACCTGCAACAGAGAAGGAGTGTGATCTGATGATTAAAATGAAATCAGGAATTCCAGGTTCTACTCCTGACTGTGCCACAAACATCCTCTGTGGCCTTGGGCAAATAACATAACCTCTCAGTTTCTTCACAGCTCTCTACATTGTCAGAGAGTTGTGAGGATTAATTCATTAACATTTGTAATGCTTTAAGAACCTTAGATGAAAAGTGCTATAGAAAGGCAAAGTAGTGTTGTTTTTAAGTTACAAGTGACAATAACAGTTTGCATTAATTTATGAGAATAAACATTTTCTTCAATTTCTCAGTATTATAATTTGTTATTTATTTGTACTGTCATAGCATCTACGAGCCCTGGTCAGTGGTAAGTGCTGTACAAATACAGAACAAAAAAGACAGTTCCTACCCCAGGGAGCTTACAGTCCAAGTATCACAGGAGAGGCAACAGATAGATACAGACAGACAGATGGGTACAAGGAAACAATGTGTTAATATCGTTTAAGCAGACAATTCAGACAAGTTGAAGAAAGGGTGAATGCACACACACACAAGCAGAGTGAACAATGTGACGGTGGTAAACATGTTATTTTCACAATTCTTTTGGGGGGTGGTGGAGGAAAAGGGTAGGTTTATTTAGTAAGTATTCAACTAAAGGGAAGGAATGGAGAGGTAGGGGATAACAATATTATTCCCCTTTATTTCTAATGTGGTTTCATGTCTCTGTTGTGGTTGTTTATAAAGGGATAGAATGGCTAGAAATCTTCCAGTGACTGTTTTCTAAATTCTTTGTTTAGTTTCAGTTGTTGTTGAATAGAAGTGCTAATCTACATGCTCATTCAAGAGAGACACTCTTTCACGACATGTACAGGTTAATACGGAAATGTAAGGATCTTCATTACCCTAAAGTTATTGTTACTCTTACTAGTTTTGCAGGAATCAGTTGTGTAGATCATTTCTTGGTTTGTTGAAGATTTTAATTTGTTTTGTGTAAAGGGAAGAATGTTTGTGCAAGTTTCAAAAGATGTCTGTCTGGTGGGGGATGGAATCTCATAGCACCAGACAGCACACAGAATAAAGATAAAGCATTCAGTATTGATAATGTTTCTTGCAAGACTAATTAAAAGTTCTGAGATCACATATAGAGCTTACAAATGCTAAATGTTTCAGGAATATTGCATTTGATTCACATTCTCCTGAGGCTTCCTAAATAGATTTATCCTCCCAAATCACATTATTAAGAAATCTGTTTCAAGCTCAAATTATCTGTTATTTCTATATTTTTGTGCGAAAGATGGAACATCAGACATCTGATGTCCATTAATTCCATGAAGATATATATATTTTAATGAGTTTATCCTTGGCAATATGTACAGTATTGGCATATCTTATTTCTGCCCCCACATTCACTAAGAAATCCCTAGATACGTATGAATAAATAGCTCTTCAGAGGTTAGAAATAGGGATTCTGATTTTGAAGACATGAAGTCATGTGATTATTTTATTGCAATACTAATGGCAGTGAGGAACATAATCTGTATTTTAAGTGATTCATCTATCAATTTTAGATGTTATTCTAGATTTATTTGAAGAAAATGTGACTTTGATCAGCCAAAGCACTAACACTCACATTCAAGGAATTCTTTCATCACTATACCTTGTCACCTAAAATTAGAACCAAAATTATGATATTTTGTCTGCAGCTTCATTATCAGTGCAACATCGGAAAAAAACCAGGGAGAGACAATGTTATCCTGAAAATCCATAGTCATCATGTGAGTAAGTGTTTGAAGGTAAAATGAGTAAGTGATTTTTGTTTGTGAATAATCCAAGGAGTGCCCCTAATGGAGCACTGTTCTGTCATTTTCTCACCCTGCATCAGACATTAAGAAAATGTTTTCTGGAAGAGTAAGTGAGTCTTTAGTAAGATGTCCTGAAGGTGATATACCAGGGTATATGTATGAAAGTCATATTGAGCGTCTCCTGCCACTTTTCCCTGCTGACATTTGCACTGGATGGGGCCATGTGACTTTTGGAGTACTGTACTATTTACTATAACATTTTAGGACTCATTCACTTACATTACTTCTTTTTAAGATTGTTACAATGTGAGAGCCTTTTAATTATTCTTCCTGCATGTTTCTGATGAGCAGTCATAGGAACATCTCCGAATCTATCCATTATGGAAAGTTTATAACTGAATATGGGCATAAGGCTAATTCTTTAATTAAGTATCAAAGTGCACATCAGAGCAACATCCTAAACTGGTCTCTCTGTGCATGCTTTCTCTTCGGAACAAACAATAGCCCATTGACTTAAATGGAGTTTGTCACATGATTAGAGTTAAGCATGTGTGCAAGTGCTTGATGGGATTGGGAATCTATGTATGCCTGAGGAACTGGCTCTCAGGCTGGTGGTAAACACTTGTGTCTGAATGCACCATTAAGATGACCTCATTATTGTGAACTTTTCTCCTTTTTTTTTTTTCAAATTAACAGTATTTGTATATGACTGCCTTGAACATTTGCCATTAGAGAGCATCTATCTAGATTTGTCAGGTTATTATCTCTAATTATTAGACATAGATAATAGCAGGGTAAAAAGTGCTTTATTGCAAGGGTTAACCATCTTCACCAGGATCAGTGTGTTCCTACTGCTTAGGAAGGACTGCTGTGACATTTCCTTTTACAATGAAGCCTTTATAGTATTCATATAGTATAGTATTCATCTGCCAGTGTGAGAAACCAATAAGGTAACCTAGAGATGTTTTTTTTCTGGATCTTTGTTTCATGCAGCACACCTTTGTTTTGAATAGCTCTGTCTTTTTGAGGAGTTATTTCTAGGGCTGCTAATTTTTTTTCACAATATTGCTACAAAGCACTGAAGGCAGCCACAATTAGTGATGGACAAAAAGATGTCTTATGGCTTCATACCCAATGAGAGAATACTAGATAATGATGTTTTCACATAAACAACTGTTTCTTTATTTTTCAATGAATGAGAATGAGCAAAACTGAACAGAACAATATACACCTACCTCTACAGACTTTCTTTCCTACCTTATTGTTAGCATGGACTGTGACATCCAAATATCTTCTAAGAAGCTACAAATGGGGAGAGACCCCCTAAAATCTCATTTTCTTCAGTTAAAGCTCTAATATATAGATGTATTTGATCATGCAGTATCTGCATCTTGTAAACCCTGAAGGATCAGCTTACCTAGTCAGAATGAAGGTACTGTACTTAAGGTACTTCACAATGAAAAGCATTTCTCCTGCCAGAGAGAGATTATTTCCATTGTGTATAGATTACTCTTGTACACATCCAGTTGTTCTACAAGCCTCTTAAAAAGTTTGAACATATGTATATAGGGCTTACATCAAGAGTGTTTCACAGCTTTCATTTTATGTAAATGAAATCTATATCTTTATTATTGTCACCTCATGTGCCTTATAGCACTAGTCTACTCTAATAGGCTAATGCCACATTGGGATCTTTTCAAAATTCTGGAGCTCTCAGCTGTGAAGTTCTATGGACCAGTAGCTGCTAAGGAGAAACACTTTACAGTACCGTACATGTGATTGTTGCTGGGTGCAGAGCACACTACCACTGGCTTTGCCAATTGTGTTGTCAGTATAATGAAGGAAAAAATTGCAGGTAACATCCTGAATAAAGACAGGGAGCAGATCTATTGAGATAAGATGGTGCCATTGTTACAAAAGCCTTTCTGTGGCCATAACCATACATTCCTTAGAACAATGTTTTGAAGGACTAATGTAAAAGATTTTAAGTGGGTAAGAGAATTGACAGTGACTTTAATCGTAGAATTCAGTGAACCCATGGAATGGATTAATTGTAGAGATATGTTTTATGAAAAGAGACTTGTAAAGCCAAATCACTGTATATTATTGTTCTTTTGTTTAGCCCTATCCAGCATTCTTTCCATGCAGATGGTCTCCTCAAAGTCAATGAAACTGCTCATATTTGAAAAGGCCACAGAATCAGGCCTATAACTTAAGATCTAGCTTGTCTTAAAGTATGGCCTGGAACAGCACCAACCCAGGAATAGCCCTCAGAATAATTCTGATAAAGAAATACTCTTTCCCTGCTTTCTCCATGCCATGGGGTGAATATGGTAATTTGCTAGTAGACTGGATTCACAACTAATTATCTCCTGCCAGCTCAGTGGTGCTGACATGCAAGTAAGAGAGCCAAGGCTCTGCCAATTCCTCACTCGCATATTATAAGTGTGAAGGAGTAGGCAGACAGGTAGAGCCTGATTACTCCTTCTTACATACTTGAACTCAAGATCTGTGTAATCTTGCATTGTGGTGTAGGAAGAGTTCTTCCTACTTGAATACGTAATGCAAATCACAGGTTAGTTTATTAAATGTATTGTTCTCCAGCTTGAGCCTCCTAAGGTTAGAACATGGAGTTTCAAGGATCAAACAAGGACACATTGCATGAATTGAAAAACGTGGATTATTTATCTAAAGTTTGGAGTTCTTAAGCAATTTAAGCTTGCAAAATGCAATCACTGAATGAATTTAATCTTTCTGTCAGTTTCTATGAATCCTCAAAACCAGTTAATGTTTTTGCATATTTCTAAGCAATGCACAAAAATAAAATTCCTCCTGGAAAGTGAAGATAATATCCTAATAAATGTCTCTAATATCCTGCTTTGTTCACAGTATATCACTGTAATTATTAAATAGACAGAAGCGAATGCCATAAGAAACCATCTACCATGCCCCACGCTCCACTACATCTCATAAGCCTGTCTTGTAAACGCTAATTAAAAATATATTGCAATAAAAAGAGACATGACTCAGTGCTAATAAGTACCTGTTAATTTTGCTCCTTGTTTATGATGGTGCTGCTTGAATCAGAATCTAATATAATGTCTAAACTGCTGAACACATCCAGCAGGGGGCATCCATGTTTTTTATAGATTAGAGGCATGACAAATGAGCAGTTAACTCATATGCAATGTTATTGAGAGAGGATACCAGACAAGTTAACTTTATCCTTTCCTCACAATGAGAATGGGTATATGTAGATCCAAGCACGGAGGATTGAATATCAGCACTGATATATTTTGATGCCTGTGGTGTTTATTTTGAAATGTTCAAATACTGAGTCTATTTTAAAGTGGTGATTCCGGTTAGAGAGTCACCTTGAGATTATTTACTCATGAAGACTGGGTAAACTGCTTGGGTAACATATTAAAGACTTGGGTGTGGAATCTGTTGGCTGTATGACCATTTATTTTTTTCTCATTTCAAATTTGCCTATACTGGTTAGTTATAAAGAAACTGCAACTTCTTTTGCTATAAAAATGAGGTTGGCATTTCTGGTACTGCAGTTTACACACTGTTTTTGGCAATCAAAATCCATAAAAGTTCTAAGTAGTTTACATGTGCGCACACAAAAAATTGCCCCTGCCTTTTTTTCATCAAAACCTTTTGAAACTTAAATTTTGTGCCCAACTCTACCTCTAAGTTCACATTTTTATGTGGTCTCACAGGTTTTTCACATGCAATCACATCTTGTATTCCTTACTGTTTCCTGTGAGGCTTCTGATTTGCTCCTGAGTGGGGCTGTGTATTTTTTTTCTCTTTTGAATGTTAGCTGAAGCCCTCCTGTATCCTTCATTTGGTACATTATGATAGCTAATTAAAAAAAAAAAGTTGCCCACTTAATCTAACTCCAAATGAGAGGCTTCATTTTATTTGCCACCAGCAAATGCTCTCCTTTTTCTGGAAGCCTTTTCAGAGTAGCCTCCAAAAATGGCATGTCAGGACTAGAGATATGTGAATTAGCTATTAAAACCAAACCAGTCCAAATCTCCGCATGTTACATGACTCAAAATAAACCTGAAACTATTATAATGTTCAAATCATTTCAACTTCATATTCCCAAAGCTCCATTTTGTTGATCTTCAAAAAGCCCTCTCTCTAATCTCCAGCATGTTTTTCTCCACCCCGCTCTCCTACTGACTGTCTCAAGCTTTGGTCTTTTTGACCTTCCTGAATAACTGGTACTGTCCCAGTTAAAACCTTGGCATAAAGTTGCTGCCCCGTTGTAGTCAGTGCTGTACATATATGACAAAGACACTTTTCCTGTCTCAAAAAGCTTATAACCTATGAAAAATATCCACTTTATTCACTTCTTTGTCTAAAGATCCATAATTGTAATGTTTCTGCCTCGTCTATTTATTCATTTATAAGGAAACTTCAGAACCCGGAATAATCATTGGCCAACTGGCTAAAAAAAGCCAATTAAAATAATAATTGCCATAGTGTATTCAACTTATTAAAATATTACAGTATTATTTCCTCCACAATTGATAAATATCTAAAGTGAAATCACAACAGTTCCAGATACAGAGCCGTTAGAAAAAAGTAAATAAGTTTGATGTAAATCATGTCTTATTTATGCTCTTTACTATCATTTTTAATGCACCATATTCAGAAAAATATACTTGTAACTGAACAGTTTCTACATTTGTGATGAAAAATCCTCCTACAGCCGCCTTCAAAAACTCCAACACAGTTAGTTTTTTGCAGCCTTCCTGTGCTCACTCCCTGTTTGCTGCTGTATTGTTTTATTTTGATTTCATTGAATCTCCACACAGGAGTCTGCACATTTGAATCGGTTTGCACTATCAGAAATGGGCAGAGTTTGGAAACTCATCCATGAACATTTTGTCCATAGTAATATGCATATAGCTGGTGGTTATATGAATAATTATGTTAAGAATTATAGTTACATAGTTTAAAATATTTGAATCCAATATAGAGAGAAATGCTTATAACGTAAACTAACAAAAATCATGCAACGAGAGAAGAAGACTGATCCTGTCTTGAACCATAGGACTAGAAGTCCAGTATAAGCTTTTGCCTCTCCCTTTGAGCAAGTCATTTAAGCTCTTGTGCCTGTTTCTACCCTTTGTGTAAAAAGGGATAAAAATGTCTACCAGACTGGAATATTCTGCTGCTGAATTTATTAATGGCTATATACTTTTTTGAGATTCACCGTTGAAGTTCAAAGTTAATATTTGTTCATGGATTTTACTAATATCTAATTACACATATTTTAAAGTTATTGCATGGTAGAAATGGGACAGCACCAAAATCTTAGATCTGTACACCACTTGGCAATTAGGTTTTCATTCTGATGCTGATTGGGACCATTACTGTTATACAGCAAAGGTGGCATTAAAGTCAACGGGAATGTTACCATTGGCTTCAGTAGAATGTAAGCTCTTTTGGGGAGGAACTGTTTTTTTTTCTGGGTTTGTACCTTGCACAATGCGGTCCTGGTCTGGTCTGGGGCTCCTAGCTACTATTGTAATACAAACAAACAACAATAATAATAGAAATCATACAGGGCCAAGATTTCACCTTAAATTTGGATTTGCTAGGAATAGTCTTTCAATAGCTATTGCTGTCATATTTGAAATGTCAACAGAATCAAGCTGTGTTGTATTTCCATGACTTCCTGTGAGCACTCCAATGATGACAAAGATAGTAATAAGGACTGCCATGGATTACTCAACAGTGTTTGTTACATTTATATTCTATTACATTTCAGGCTGTGTCTACACTATAAGCCAGGGTTGTGATCCCCTTCTCTGTGTACTTAAACCCTCATTGACTTGCATCCAGCTAGCACAAGCATAAATAGCATTGTAGCCCCAGTAGCACAGGTAGTGGTAGTGCCAACATGGCTCAGTCTTGCTGAGTACAAACCCACCTGAAACTGGCGGGTACGTGCTTAGTACACCCAAGCCCTACTGCCACTACCTATGGCTACACTTATATTCATGCTAGCTCAATGAGTGTGAACACAAGCAAGGGAATCATACCTCTGGCTCATAGTGTAGGCATAGCCTTAAATGAAAAGGTGGCAAGGATCTAGCTTCAGAAGTTAATTAAATGCTATAAACAATGTACTTCTGTTTATGACTTGAATTATGGTCATTAGCATTCCACATGGGGAAACTATTCTGAACTTCTAAGTACAGCTGCCTGGCCTACCCAGGTAGCCATAGCAACAATTGAAATCTATCCTTCTAGAAATTTTTGTCTTTCATTTTGTTTAAACTTTTTTTTGGGGGGGTCACTATATCTGTAGCAATTTCAACCTGAGATCTATAATGCTTTGATCTGCAGTTCATTTTGAGACAATCTAGTATTTCGCTGGAAAATACATTTAACTTATTATCTTTATATAGTCTGTTCAGTTAATTTCTTATGAGCATGTTTAGTATTAGCAGATAAAAGTGTATGAGAGGAAGAAGGAATTTTCTCATTCTTATATGCCACAATTTAATGCACTGGTGGTGAGCTGTCAAAAGCTGGAGCCAGATGTAATCAATGAGCCATCTGACTAATAGCAATATTGAGCTAGGACTAAGCAAATTGTTTTTGGATAGAAGATCCTAATTTAATAGAAGTTAGATTCTTCTAAATGAAAGTCAGAAATTGCTGACTTATTAAGAAATATAAATGAATTGTATTTCATCCACAGTTCATTTGTCTTTCTACCAAGTTAACATCAAACAATGCAAAGTATTATGTTAAATATAGATACAATCTGACTCTGTTTCATGAACATTATTCAGTATAATATCAGAGGAACATCTAAGACCTTTTTATGTCTACGTATATACAAGAAGAAAGCACATTTTACTTTTGACCGACATTTTTTCCAGAAGACTAAATAAGGGAAAACTGTGCCAAACAAATTCTTTGCCCATAAGAACTTGTTACTTTAGACCCTGATACAGTGTTTAATTTAATGCAGTACTAGTGTGTGAAGTTAGTGGGATGACTCACAATGGGTAAAGTTAAAAAATGTGTTTTTTAAAAAAGTCTTTGCACAATTGAGGCTTTAGTGCACAGCCTAGTATGGTCGAGGACAATACACATTTGAGAGGGAGGGGAGGGTGGAATGTGTCCTAGAAAAGATGTGCTTTAAATAGTTTTTGAAGAGGAGAGGCTGGAGTCTGGGGGAGGATGTTTATGAATTAGGAGCAGTATGCAGAGGCAGAGAGACAGTCAATGTGGAAATTTAAGAAGAAGATGAAATCCAGCCAGATTGATGGGAGCATAGGATGATGGTGGCATACCTTTGAATGGACCTGGATGAATGAGAGATGAAACAGGAGGAGGATGGGGAGTGTGAGGCTGCCACAGATAAAGCAGATAATTATGGAATGTTTTAGTGTTTTAGCAATAAGGATTGAATTTTGGAGATACTGTAAAGTTGGAGATAGCAAGTTGTGGTGAATACTAAGATATATGCGGAAAGAAAACAGAAGCTGATATTTAGGTGATGAGAGGATGGAAGCTTACAAGTCTGGGTAATCAAAGGATGGAACTGACAGTAAAGGAGCAGAAATATATGAAAGGATAAGAAGCTTATGTTTAGAAAGTGTCAATTTTAGACATGAGGGGCCAACTTTTGTGCTAACTTGCACCCTATGAAAAAAGGCAATCAAAAGGGCTGCAAGAGAGGAAGTGAACACAGAATTTTCCCTGTTGAGCATGAAATGATAAGAAAACATCAAGAAGAAAATATCTGAAAAGCAGACAGAAATGTGGGAGTGGGCAGAGGGTGAGAGGTTGGGAGTGTAGAGAAAAAATTGGAAGTCATTAGCGAAGAAGTGTGATAGTGATGGCCCTTACAAACTTGCCACTTTTACCTAAGGAGAATAGATAAAGCTACCTAAGTATTTTCAGTATTCTTCATGAATGCTGCAAATATTGATGCTGTCTAACATCGAATACATATTTAGTTCTCAAAGGCAATTGGCAAGTGTTTAGGAGCCATGCTGCAGTAGAGGGCATGAGAATGAATGCACACCCCTAAGGCGTGAGAAGGCTGACCCCTGCTAGAGTGCTTGTGTGTTGGGATATTGCTAGGCTACAGTCAGTTTTAGAAAATCGAACATGCCCTATCAGTAGGAAGACAAAACCTGATTACAGTTTTAAGGACATGTATCTTTTCTTCATATATTGTTAGAATTCTTGTTTCATATCATATTTGTAAGCAGAGAGGCCAAAGGATTAGAGGGATTGCAAAGGTGATTTAGGGATACCTTTGCATCCTTGCAATTCCTCCCTCCCAATTCCTCCCAGAGACGCCATGTGTGAAGGGTTGGACCCCACTTCTGGAATGCCACCTGATGTACTGGGATTTCACTGAGCCTGCCTGCTCCACTAGCCTGGGCACGCTGTCTCTGTTTTGCTGAATTAGGCTCTCCGGCCTCTGTCAGCACGCACACACAAGTAGGGAACCACCAGCTGTAGAATTACAGAGTGAAAACAGCTCTCTGAGAAGACTCAGCTAGGAAATCACCCAGCAATCAAGTGCAACTCCCCTCCGGAAAGCATACCCAACATAATATTGTCTTGCGCTGTAGAGAAATCTATGAAACGTACACTCATAAATTCCGTCCCTCCCTTAATATTGAGGAAGATATGCACAATTTCTCTCCACCCTAGTTAGAAATTGCACAAACTGGGTTTAATAATAAACAAAACCAAGTTTATTAACTATAAAAGGCAGCTTTTAAGTAATTATAAGGGATAGTAAACAGAACAAAGCAGATTACCAAGCAAATAAAACAAAACATGCATATTAAGATCTTAGACTGGTTTCAAGAAATATTTTATCACCCTAGATGTTGTTTTAGGCAAGTTGCAGCATTTCTGTGGCTTTGAGATCCAGTTATTTCTCTTTACAGTCTTAGTCTGGACTCATCCCTTGCCTTTCCCACCACTCAGTTTCTTTGTCTCTTCAGGTACTTTCAGTAGTCTTTCTTCTTGGGCAGGAAGGCAATGGAGAGGAGTCCGGTTTGCCTTACTCTCCCGCCTTAAATAATATTTACATAAAGCAGGAATCATTTGTTTCCCAGTCTTGACCTTTCCCTTCTTTTAGTGGAAAGTTATTAGAAGTCTTAGGTCTTGTCTACACTGCCATTTTACAGTGCTGAACTTTCTTGCTCAGGGGGTGTGAAAAACTCCCCTCATGGGGGTGAGTTTTTCACAATGCTAGGAGAGCTCTCTCCCAGCACTGGTGCCACCACTACACAGCCTTGTTAAAGCGCTTCCACGGCAGTGCTTTAATGTTGGTAGTGAAGACATACTCCAAGATGGTGTTTAGTACCAGGTGACAGGACTATCTGATTTAGTAGTGTCACAGCTATGTCCTAGGATGCCTCTCAGGAAGGAGAGAGATTACTATTTTCAAAGTCTTACTGTTTCTTCCTAGAGGACCATCAAGGCTAATGGCCTGTTGTCTGGTAGGTGTCTCCCAAACGCACACATAGTTGAAATTGATACATAGTAAATATTCCTAACTTTACACACAAATGATACATACATAAATTGGATAAGCACATTTGGTAAATTATAACCTTTAAGATGACCCCTTACAAGACCCATCTTGCATAAAATACATCTGTTATGCATATCCATATCATAAGCATATTTCCATAAATAATATGGGGTGTAATGTCACAGCAGGATCTCACACTTTTTTTTTATAATTTGGTCCATTTAATGTGCTATTAGTGTTGACATGGATTGTGAGGAAGTCATTGATGTATAAAACTACATGAATCAGTACTTTATAAAGGTCACTTAGGTAAGTAAGGGTGAACTTCTGCCTGGCCTTTATATAATGAGGGTCTCCTTCTCTTTCCTGACCTCTATGAGGGTCTGGTAGGATTGTAGCCTAATGTTTTGGGAATTGCTAGACACTGCTCCTTCCCTATTCCTTTGTGCTCTGCCAGCTGGTGCTGTGGCAGCGGATGGCGAGGGAACACAGTGCAGAGCTGCAGAGGACAGCCACCCGCTGACAAGGGCAGGCAGGGACTCTCGCGGGAGGCACACGGGGGTGTGGCTGGCTGATGCTGCAGGGAAGGCACTCAGGTGTGGCAGATGCTGCCTGAGGAGAGACTCTTGGGCCCTGAATTTCATGGAGCCTAGGCACCACGAACCCATAGCTCGCTGCCCCTGATTCTAGCCCTCTGATTTATTCTTAATCTGTGGAGATATACACAGTACTTAAGATGAAACATTGACTAGCAGGCAGGTGAAGGTTTGCAATAGGCAGAAGGAAGAGATGAGGACGATTCGGTCATATATACTAGTTTTTGACAAGGGAAATAATCCTATGAGATGTGAGACTTCGTACATATAATTTCATCCACAAGTCTTATTCTGTCTACTTCATTGTAACCTGGGGCATATCAGCAGAAATAAAGAAATTAAGCAGCAAGTTGGTTTATGGCAGGCCAGTTCCTGCAGCTAGAGACTCAACACTGAAATCAGACCATAAAGTAGATAAGGTTTTCATGATCTCATGAGAGTGCAATAATCTTTGTTTTGATATATGGGATGGAGAGGGGAAGACTGTATGGCTTAATTTCAGCTTTCTTCTTTCTTGTAAGTTTAAGAGATCAAAAATAATTCTTCCTGTTTTATCATTTCTAAAACCATCTATATAACTTAGTAACTTGTATTGCTCCCATTGCCATCACAGCAGAATGCCTCACAATCTTTAATGTATTTGTCCTGTGAGGCAACAATTGTTCTTAGCTTAATATCAGAAATGCAAAACTGAGATGAAGGGAAACAGTGACATAAGTGTGTGGTCACACATGAAGTCTGAGTCAGACCAAGCTTCTGAACTTGGGTCCTGTGAATCCTAAATTAGCACTCTAACCTCTCTGCCATATTTGGAGAGATGAGACACTTTAATTTTCATTTAGACTTAAAACGAGACAGAGACTATGTTCAGGAAAGTCTTTAAAAATATCCCTAATTTTGGGGGGATTCTGTTTTTTTTTTATTTTATAGTAGCAATAACTGTACTGTCCCAAGACATTTTCTGGGTAATAATGAAAAACTATGGTCAATGACAATGTGCTTATATCTTGGGCCATCAATTCCCTCATTCATTCATTAATCACTAACAAAGGCCCTGTGTCTCCATCATTACTGCTTAACGAAAGTGTACCCAAGAGTTATGCAAGTTACCTAACAATAAACACAGTGGATGTTATACAAGCTCAAGGATGGTGAATAAGAAAATACCAAAAGTTTTTTTTTTTAATTTAAATGCTAGCAAGATTAAAGAATAACTAAAAAGCCATAACAGGGAATGAAAGGAAGGACTTCAGAATTTAAATTAAAGACACAAATTTGAATTTTGAGTACCATTCTACTTAGTAACAGTATTCTATGCTGGAACGGTTGAATAATGAACAAGCAAATTTGTGAATAAATTACTTTAATTCAATTTGCCTTCATTTGCAGTAGGATCTTAATATTTATTATTTTTAGAATTATTATAATGAAGTTCTCTCTCTCTTCTACAGGTCTCTGACAGGTAGAAAACAAGGAACGTAATTAAACATACTACAGTTACAATTCAGTGTCACAAAAATACAGAACAGGGATTGGCAACCTTTTATCACAGCTCCCACTGGCTGCGGTTCGCCGCACCAGACCAATGAGAGCTGTGGGAAGCGGTGCGGGCCTGGAGCAGCAAACTGTGGCCAGTGGGAGTTGCAATCGACCAAATGTGTGGAGGCGACAGGTAAACAAACCAGTCCGGCCCACCTGGGGGCTTACCCTGGCAGGCCATGTGCTCAAGGTTGCTGATCCCTGATATAGAAGATCCAAACCGTAGCCAAACAGTTAAAAAAAACCCCAAATTATAAATCTGTGGGTGTATGATGAGTATACAAACCCCACACTGGGCCAAACGGGTTAAAAGGCAATACTGGGACCAAGTAGCCCTGCCCCTCTGGGCTTGATGAGCATGCTCCAGCTGAAGGTTAAAGAGAGCTCAGCAGCCCAGGCAAGGGGTGATAGACAGTAGGAGAGAAGAATCTTTCTCTGGGAAGACAGACAGAAATTGGAGATTGAGAGGGGACCACAGAGCGGGAAGGCCCAGGCAGTGACTTTTCTTTGAAAAACAGCAAGTCTTGCAGAGTCCTGCTCATTTAGACTTTTTTTGAAGCTATTGATTGTTTGAACTATAGGGACCATGCCCCAAACTGAAGGCGTATGCATGTAGGAAGTAGCTCTGAGAGGTAAACATAGCCTTCTACAAGCAGGAATCTGCTGATGTTACTTACGCAGGGCCATGGTCTGGGACCTGGTAGAGAGGGAGGGTCTGGATGAGGGACCATGTGCCATATAAGGACCAAGGCCTGGATGCTGGAGGAAGATCCATACATGCCTAGCTTGGGGTCAGAAATAAAACACTGCTATCATGACCTGACAGAGAAGTGAGGAATTGAAGGTCAGGTGTACTAACCATTAGATCACCTGGCCCTCTGAGCACCCTGTCACATTATTTTGGCTTCTGCTTTTTTTAATCAGTAAAACATACATCTTGCTGGCTACCTTACAGAAGGATCTGTAATTGGTTTTCAAAGAACAACACTTACCCATGTAGTGGTGACTTGAACAAGGGGAAGTATTATTCTTAGTGTTCAGTACATCACAGAACAATGGGCCATATCCTGTTGTACCCATAAGAGTAGCGCCAGTGATTTGCTGAGATGACCCATATGGGTAAGGCAAGCAGGATTTGGTTCAATCTATAGAGCAATTCTCTTTTTAATAAATAGCTTAGATCTTGACACCATTTCAATGGGGAGGAAATTTTAATTATCTAATGGACAGTGATTGCTGTTTATTTGCAGTGTTTGGCCATAGATTGATTTTCTTTTCCAATAATTATAGCTAACTTTTAACTTGTGTATGGAAAGTATCTATTTGAGCTTTAGTATTCTGTGGGCAAGAATGTGTCACTCACTACTGATCTGTACAGCTAATACTGGATTATAAATTATTTAGGAATGAGTAGCACACCTAAACATCAGGAACACTTGAAAGAACACTTGCTTAAATTCTAGATGTTATTTTTTTTTAACTGAAAAATGATACTTCCTCTAACTAATATGGATTTTTGAAGATAAGCAGCATTGATTTGAGTTATACAAATCAATCCTCATTTCAGTTGACTTTTGAAATTATGTGTTAGCTTTAACTTTGGCACAAATAAACATTGATTTTCAAGACTGGTTCAGTAGCTAGAATATTATACGTAAGGCAACAGTACTTGTACATTAACACTGAAAGCAAAGGAAATCTGAAATTCTCCATTTTCCCTATATGATTATTGTATATTTAACAAGGTCATATTTTTAATTCTCAAGGGTTCTTAATAATTATAACTGATTAATGCCTATTTCCTTCAATATACTTCTTTATTAAGAGGATGTAGAAAGCAGGAAGTTTAATCATTTTGATTCATATATTCCCATTGCTTTGCAATTGCAAGAGAGCAACTTTCTCATAAATTATAACCGTATGGAACTGGGGCAGAAGGAAGTGAACTGATGGGAGACTGAGCCATACTCTCTGTTTTTATGGCTATACCCCATATGGTGCCTTCCATAAAAGGATTTGGTAATATGTAAAATAAGGGTATTACTTGCTGTGGGAGAGGGAGCCAGGAAGAACTAGAAAAGAGTCATTGTATGAGGTTTGTGCTCATTTGAAAGAAATTAATGTTATGTGGTTGACTGCTGCATATATTAATGCTTCTACATGTAGTGTTAATTCTGCTTTCTGTGATTAACAGCAATCACAGAATTAAAGGGACTTCTCCTACTGGAGGAAGCAATAGCAACACTAAAGTTGATCCAGATATACTTCTGTTGCTGGGCTGGAGGTGCAAGTAGAGGAATATGCTATGAACAAATGTCCTGAGATTAGTTAAGTTTTTTCTAGATTCCCCCTCCCATGAATTCTGAGATAGTCTCCCTCCCATTATGCAATGACATCAACTGTTATCTTTTGAGAGTACAAGGTGACTCAGTGTGGGCTACCTGGAAATTGCACCGTTTTCTGAGTCAAGGCTCACCTTCTGTGACTTTTGTGATGAATATTTAAAAAATCTGATGACCTGATTAGTTTTGTGTACCACTGTGCTCTGTTGGTCAGAATCCAAAGTGTGCAACTGTGTCATGAATTCTCCTTTTGCTCAAGTGGTAGAGTCTTGTGGTTTTGGAGCAGAAAGATTTCAGTTAATTGTTCAGTCCACACAGCAGTGCAAACATTAAGACATAATACGCTTGAACTTCTGTAACTCTAAGTGTTTTTGTGAAAGAATTTCCAATGGGAAGGAGGGGAAGGCAAAGAATAATTCACATATGTGAACGTGGGGGCTAAGGCTTATGGGTTGGAGACTGGTTGAAAGTCTGCAAAGTGGGATTGCAAAGAAATAATCATAGCTTCTTTATTTAATACTTAGCTTCCAGTGTTGCGGGTCCATCTTTCTCTGCCAGGTGTGTAATCTATTGCTCAGAGCTACAGGAGGCTGGTAATCTTAAAAAACAAAAACAAAAACCTTTGAGTGCTGGACGGAGGAAGCTTGGGTTTCAATTCTATTTCCTCCCAGTTCTGAAAGCTTTAACTTTCTCTGGCTCCCCATTTTCCTTTGTCCTGTGCCCTGGCCAGCTGCACTGAGGAAAGGCAGTTTCCAGTTCCTGCCCCCTTTGCCTCCTATTCACTGTGCCCGGTCCATTGCTCTGTCTAGTTTTCTTCTTGCAACTACTAATGCTTAATTCACAGCCATTTCTGAAGACTTGCAATATTTTGACCTCCCCTCCACACTGTATTTTACTATTTTTATTCATTCGGATTAAATGAAATAATTCTGAGGTGATAACTTTTTTTATGATTACAGTAGAACTTCAGAGTTTTGAACTGACTTGTCAGCTGCTCACCTCATTTATAACTGGAAGTATTCAGTTGGGCAGTAGCGCGCGCACACATACACACACACACAAAGCAAATATAGTACAGCATTGTGTTAAATGTGAACTACTTAAAAAAAGGGAAAGTTTAAAAAAATTGTCAAGGTTTTAATTTAATTTAATTAAGATGGTTAAAAGCAGCATTTTTCTCCTGCATAGTAAGTTTCAAAATTGTATTAAGTCAACATTCAGTTGTAAACTTTTGATAGAACCATAATGTTTTGAACGTAAGAATGGACAAACTGGGTCAGACCAAAGGTCCATCTAGCCCAGTATCGTGTCTTCTGACAGTGGCCAATGCCATGTGCCCCAAAGCGAATGAATAAAATAGGTAATCATCATGTGGTCCATCCCCTGTCTCTCATTTGTTCAGAGTTACAAACATTTTAGAGTTACAAAGAACCTCCATTCCTGAGGTGTTTGTAGATCGGAGGTTCCACTGTATTTTATTTCAGAAAAGTGGAATAAATGTATCTGTACCTAGATATGTTACCTGATCCTTCACTGACTCGTCTGATTCATCTGACGAAGTGGGTCTTTGCCCATGAAAGCTTGTGCTCCGAAACATCTGTTAGTCTATAAGGCGCCACAAGACTCTTTGTCACTTTTGCAGATCCACGCTAACATAGCTATCCCTCTGATTCTGATTCTTCACTGCTTACTTAAGCATAAGAGTGCAGAGTCGGGTTGATAAGATACACAGTAACAAGCAATCCATTTTCTCATAGAAAATAATTTGGAGTAACATGTCATTAACATTAACATGGAGTAAATGCATTAACATTTTAAGACCCTTTTGTAGTTTTATATTAGTTACAACACTGAACCCTCTGATGCTGCAGTATTGAAAGAGTAATATGATATGTAACACCATCACAAGCATCAGGCAAATAGATGCAACGTTTCCTAAAGTATCTCATTATAGACCTGTGAGACCAAAGAAATATGTAGGTCTCAATCCCTTGCCACATTTACCTCTCATAACAGACTTTTTGAAAGGCACTAAGCAGGAACTGGAGGAATGTGATTAATTATTCATTTCATGGACAGAGTGCGAAGCTGCAGAACAGACTCTTTGCACCAACCATGGTGTAAAACAGCAATCCTTGTAACTCTGCATGCTTTACATGAAATGTTAGGAGAACTGAATCAATATAGTAACACTTCCTATGCACTCTCCCTCCAGCCCACTTTTAAGCCTCCTTTACAATCTTCTGTTTGGAGCTGCTGGAGAAACCCATTCTACAGAATGTAAGGGTGAATATTTCTCCTGGCATGTCCAGTGGTTCCCATATGATTCTTCACTATAGAATGTAAGAGATTTAAAGGGCCTTGTTGAATCCCTTTGCAGTACAGGAGAATTTCACCTATAATGGTTTATATAAGATCAGGTTAAAGAATATTTAGGTAAGTTTGATGTATTCTACTTGGCAGTCCTGATGAAATTCACTTTAGGGTACTTAAGGAACACATTGAAACAATCTTGGAACAATTAAATCTTTGAGAATTCATGGGGGATGGGCGAGCTCCCCAAGCACTGGAGAAGGACAAACGTAGTACCTATCTTTAACGGGGAACAAATGAGACTTCGGAAATTATAGACCAGTCAGCTGAAATTTGAAACCTAGAAAGACTGGAACAAATTAAATGGTCAGTTTGTAAGCACCCAGAGTCTAATAGGGCTATCAGAAATAGTTAGCAAGGATTTGTCAAAGAACAAATCATGCCAAACCTACCTAAGTTTGACAGGGTTACTGGCCTAATGGATGCGGAAAGCTATATATATTTTAGTAAAGATTTTGGCATGGTCTTTTGTGACATTCTCATAAGCAATTGAGAGATATCTGCTCTAGATGAAATAACTATAAGGTGGGTGCCCAACTGGTTGAAAGACTCAAAGTAGTTATCTTTGGTTCACTGTCAAACTCTGGGGTTGTATCAGTAGGGTTCCACAGTGGTCTGTCCTAGACCCAGTATAGTCAATATTTTCATTAATAACTTGAATAATAGAATGGAGAGTGTGCTTAAAAATTTGTGGCTGGCTTCAAATTGGAAGGGATTGCTAGCACTTTGGAGGACAGAGAATTCAAAATGACCATGACAAACTGGAAAACTGATCTGAATGCAACAAGATGAAAATCAGCAAAGATGGATGCAAAATACTGCACTTAGGAAGGAAAAATCAAATGGATAACTGCAAAATGAGGAGTAAGTGGTTAGGCGGTAGTGCTGCTGAAAAGAGATGGGGATTATAGTGGATCACTCACTGAATATGAGCCTACAATATGATGTAGTTGTGAAAGAGGCAAATATTCTGAGGAGTATTAGCTGGAATGTTATAAGTAAGATGTGGGAGGTAAATATCCAACTCTCCCTGCATTGGTTAAGCCTCAGCTGGAATACTGTGTCCAGTCCTGGGCACCACATTTTAAGAAAGAGGTAGGTAAATTGGAGAGCGTCCAGAGGAGAGCAATAAAAATGATAAACCTGGCCTATGAGTAAAGATTTCATAAGCTAAGGATCCTCAGTCTTGAGAAAAGAAGACTGAGGAAGGACTTATAGTCTTCAAGTATGTTAAGGGCTGTTATAACATATGGTGATGAATGATTCTCCATATCCACCAAGGGTAGGGTAAGAAGTAATCAGCTTAATCTGCAGCAAGGGAGATTTAAGTTAGCTATTAGGAGAAGCTTTCTAACAGTAAGGATAGTTAAGCACTGGAATGGGTTTCCAAGGGTTGTGGAATCCCCATCATTAGAGGCTTTCTAAGAACCAGTGAGTCAAACCTCTGTCAGGGATGGTCTAGGTATAATTGGTCCTGCCTCAGCACAGGGGGCTGGATTAAATGACCTCTTGAGGTCCCTTCCACCCTAACATTTCTATAAATCTGTGTAAGGATGAAAGATGATATCTGTGTAAATCTACTGCAGCAAAAATGTCTTGGAATAAATATTATAGTCCTTTCAAAATACCATTTTTGTTGAGATGAGGTAAAAACAAGTGCAAATAATAGCTACATCCCATAAGGTTGGAACACACAGTTGCCAAAACATTTCAAACCTGCTCAGTGGCTTGTGCTGCTTTTCCAACACTCAATCTTCCAAAGCAAAGATTAGTTGTGCCAAAAGACTAGTTACTGGTAGAACTTGTTGGTTTTCATTTGAATAAATGTTACAGTACATATTGGAGTATCCCCACTATTTTAGAGCTTGTTCCAAATGTTGTTTTCAAAGCTTTGTACTACATTGAATTTCTGCAGTCTGACTGAGCTGAATGGTTGATATGAGTCACAGGTACAAACTGGAGAGATTCTAGAAGGTAGCAGGAGCTGTATATATATTCTCTCTCTCTCTTGAACCCACTTTGCTCCCCCATTACCTTAACAAGAAATAGTCCATATGTCCTTTATGAGTTATACTATGACTGGGATGCAGGTTATTCTGACTAAAATGTAAGTCATGCAGCCTTTTGAAGTGCCATAGTGAATGTCTTGGGTAAGCTAGAATGAGGCGATGCCAGCGCAGTCCACATCTGGAACCCAGAAAGTCTCAACTGTATAAGCTTAGAAATACTGGTACTACAGTCAAAGCGTGTCTCACTGGTACTACTGCTGCAGCACTAGGACACACTTTAATGCTTAAGCAAAATAACATTTTTTTTAAAAGTACCACTTAAAATTATGTTCTTAACAAGAGAGGAAGGATGATCTTGTGGTTCAGGTGTGGGACTGGGACTCAGGCAGATTTCCCATGTGATCTTGGGCATGTCATTTAGTTTCTGTGGCCCTCAATTACCCAACTGTAAAATTGGGATAATGATATGTCCTTCCTCCTACCCTTTCTCCATAGTACTGATTTACATAGTACCTTTCCTGAAGAGATTACAAGCTGTTATGTTTAAAGCCTGGCATAATGAGCCTCTGATCTTGGCTATAACCTATGGCTATAGCCTATTGACATTATTGTGACTGACCAGCCAACCTTCTTTGAAGATGTTGGCTGGTTAAGATCAGCTATGTTCTGGAGGCTGGTGAATGTCTGCTTTATGTGTGTAGAAAATTATTAGCCAAATGACTACTCTCTATTCTTTTTGTTTAACTTATTTGAGCGAAGATAAAATAAGTCATCATGTACTGTTCTATTATGATCGCAATAACTATTTTTCACTTTTCAACTCAAGTTATCATATATTTGGAACCACTGATCCACTGAAGAGTGTACAGTAAGTGGTACAAGTACCTTTTTATTCCAACTTGGTCCCTCCAATTCACCCTTGTTCTGTTAAACTTCAGTTTTTAGAATGGAGAGAAGTAAATAGTGGTGTCCCCCAGGGGTCTGTACTGGGAGAAATACTGTCCAGCATATTCATAAATGATCTGGAAAAGGGGTAAACAGTGAGGTGGCAAAATTTGCAGAATATATAAAACTACTCAAGATAGGTAAGTCACAGGAAGACTATGAAGAGCTACAAAGGGACCTCACAAAAGTGGGTACTGGGCAACAAAATGGTAGATGAAAGTAAATGTTGATAAATGCAAAGTAACGCATATTGGAAAACATAATCCCAACTATCCATGTAAAATTATGGACTTTATATAGTTGCAACTACTCAAGAGGGAGATCTTGGTGTCATTGTGGATAGTTCTCTGAAAACATCCACTCAATGTGCAGCAGCAGTCAAAAAAACTAACAATGTTGGGAATCATTAAGAAAAGGATAGATAAGATGGAAAATATCAGATTGCCTCTATATAAATCCATGGTATGCCTACATCTTGAATACTGCATGCAGATGTGATTACCTCATATCAAAAAAGGAATTAGTAAAGGTTCAGGAAAGGACAACAAAAATTATTAGGGCTATGGACCAGCTTCCATATGAGGAGAGATTATTATGATTGGGACTTTTCATCTTGGAAAAGAGACAGCTAAGGAGGAATATGATAGAGGTCTCTACAATAATGACTGATGTGAAGACAGTAAATAAGGATGTGTTATTTACTCCTTCTCAGAACACATGAACTAGGGGTCACCAAATGAAACTAATAGGCAGCAGATGGAACTTGTTGCCAGAGGATGTTGTGAAGGCCAAGACTATAACAGGGTTAAAAAAGAACTAGATAAATTCAAGAAGGATAAATTCATCAATGGCTATTAGCCAGGATGGGTAGGGATGGTGTCCCTACGCTGTTTGCCGGAGGCTGGGAGGGGGCGACATGGAATGGATCACTTGATGATTACCTGCTCTGTTAATTTCCTCTGAGGCATTTAGCATTGGCCACTGTCGGAAGACAGGATACTGGGCTAACTGAACCTTTGGTCTGACCCAGTATGGCCTTTCTTATGTTCACTAAACACTGGTATCTTTTCCCTTATCTGAACACCACTAATATGAATTATACTGCAGGCATTTGAATGAAAGGATACATATAGTAGTTATGGCTTACTGAGGCATCTTAGAGCCATGAACACTTCAGCATTTAATGTTTCTGATGTTAACAGTCTCATAGCATCAGTGCTCTATGCTTAGAACCTGTGAGTACTGTTGCTGATTATTGGTTCTCATTACATTTGCTTACAGCATAGACAAAAAGAAAGTGTAGAGTTTCTCAACACAGAAACTGTAGGAGAAATGTCAAACCTGGGACTCTCTTCAGACATCTGAGAATAAGTGGGACTATACAGCTAGACAAGCTCCTACTGGGTAGAAAGTGTTGTTTTGTGATCCTCATATTAGTTGTTCTTTGACATTTAGTCATATTTTCTGTGTCCCTTAATATATAATTTCACCACCACAGATGGATGTATATACTGATAGAGAAGCCCAAGGAATGTGTTGAGTCACAAAACAGTGAAACATGTTTCTGAAAGCATACACATCTAACTTCATCTTCTCCCTCTTCCAGTTGTTTGTTCTGTCCACATGAAGAACTAAGTTTTCCTCTGATAAATGTGCCCATTCCCAAGCGACTTCAAAGAAAACCCAAGTGAGCATGAAGGACCAAATTTTGGCCTGACAAATGAGTAATATTTGCTAGCAACAAATAGCAAGGAAGGGGAAGAAGGAGAAAATCTTTTTTGTTGATATTTTCAGTCCATTGCACTTTTCTGAATGTGGTTCATACATCAAGCATAGTTGATGAAGAGCAGATCGTTATACTTCCCCCCAAAATGGAGGAAAACTGGTGTAACTGCACAGTGTGAGAGCTGCAATATAGACAGATGAATGCAAGGGCCTAGTACTTTATTAGGGATATTAAATTAAAGTATTAAAGAGACTTTAGCCCTACTATCATTTGGGCTTATCCTCTCCTACTCTCACAAACAGACAATTTATATCACTCCCTTGTATATCAAGCAGCACTAAACTTTTATTGCTTTCCAAAACCAATGATTAGTGGATATATAGCAGAAATAAGCCCGTGAAGATTCTACATACCATTTTTAATACCACAGTATATTACTGTGAGTTCCCTTTGCACTCAGGTTGTACAGCATGCAATTCTTTTTGCTTAAAGTGGAGCTTTTGTATGATGCTGAATCCAAGAGCTTAAAAAACCTTAAGACACCTGAAACAATCAAAGATACTAAAGAAGCTAATGCACATAAAGCTTATTACCTAGACTCTCAGATAATTAATATACATCGTTAAACAGGAAAAAAGCAGTGACTAGTGGTAAATCTGCTTACTATATTTTTCTCTTAATTCAAAGTGTTAGTGAAAAGATAACTGGATCTTGTCTGCATCATAGTTAGGTCATACTGTTGTGCTTTTGTAAAAGTATGTGTGCATAAAGCAGCACATTTTCTGTGAACAGTAATAAAATGCAAACTCTTTTGGAAACTTGGATAAAACAGGTTCAATGGCATTTAGTGCCTAACGCTCTTTCAACTCATCCTCATGCGGTTGACAGAAATCAGTGAGGGCCAATTTAATTATTACTTAGTGGCAGAAAATCATGCTTGCTGCAGATTACCCACTAAAGTTAGAATTCAGAACAGCAATTCACATTACTACTTTTGTCCTTTAGAAGTTCATTCCTAGCTAAACCCCACAACTTTCTACTGATTCTCACTCCATTTTACCACCTCCCTTGACAACTTCTCTTTTACTTTGTGAGGAAACAAATAAACAACTCCTCTCCCATTTTGTTCAAGTCAAATTGGAAATTCAAATGCACAAATAGTTATAGCCAATAAGGACGTCACATAGACTCTGTGGTTCTTGGAATTTGACAGTTATCTGGGATGAAATACTGGCTTCATTGCAGTTGATGGCAAAACTCCCATTTACTTCACGGGGGCCAGGATTTCACCCTTAGATGAAAGATGACATACTGTTACAGAGGACATGCCAAGAGTTATTTTGTTTTCTGAGTCAAAATAATGCAATTCAATGCATTCATCATGTTATAATCAGAGGGACAGTTATTTCTGATTTTTGGTTGCTTAATCTGCAAGGAAGAACTTTATATGGAAAAGAGTTGTTTGGCAGAAAGTCAGCATGAGCCAGCTAAGTTTATTTCTTTATGTTTCTAGTATGCCTATCTCATGCTCCAGGATCGCATTCAAAAGCACAGGGTTTAGCTACATTAAATCCACCTTAGACAAGCCTACAGACCTTCCTGGACCTAACGTCCTGTCTCAGATTATAGCAACATCCCTGATATGACACAAGGAGAGGTAGTCAGTGACCAAACCACTTTTAAATAGAGCTTTTTAATTCTACATCTTGAACTTTGCTGTGGAACACAACATAGTGCTGGTGGGAAATGTTACGTAATGGGTGGACCTTTATATCTTGTAGTATCTGCAATTTCCAAATGATTTCAAGGTATAGTCCAATATAGCAGAGCATGAGATAGGCTTGATGTCTATATCCCAATAGAAAGGATGAAATCTTCTTGCTAAAAGCCAATAAGAACAACACTTGGCAACGTCTGGACTCCTGGAAGCAGACAAGAATCTAACAGGATCAGCAGATCATAAACTTTGGACACTAACAAGCCAACCCCATCATTCCGAGATATAGCTAGAGGCCTGACCTTTTTCTCTAGTTGTATTGCAGCTGTATGCATTATCTTGTTGTCTTTTAGACTGAGTCTTGTGCTGAGTCTCATGTAACTAGTTCAGTCTTCCCCTAACCACTGTGAAATACTGGATTAGTTGCTCAGTGGAAACAGTTGGAAAATGTTGGACCAAGGATCATTGCAGTTAAAAAAAATCCTAATGAACTGGAAAATTATTTTAAAGCGGGAAAGATAGGGAAAGGAATACTGTTTCTATGTATATACATTATAAAAGGATTTAATGAGAGGCAGTGTCTAGCATATTGGACTGGAACTCTGGAGACCTGGTTTGTATTCCCTGCTCTTCCACTCATCTGCTGTGTAACCTTGGGTGAGTCACTTCACCTCTCTGTGGATCTTTTTCCACTTCCTACCCCCTTTCTGCTCTTGTCTATTTAGATTGCAAATTCTTTGGGGTAGGGCCTGTCTCATACTATGTGCATTTATGGTACGTAGAACAAAACATCATCAATGGTGTTACCGTAATACAAATAAATACTAGCAACAATAGCTGTATCCGAATAATGGGATATATGACCCCTGGAGTCAGTTTTCAGAGTAACTTCAAGATGGTATATTTCATACTCAGTTCAAGAATATGGCTATGCTTGTAGAATGAACGTTACTCCTTGTAGAATCTGGTTTTATTAACAAAAAGGTAATTCTAAACTAACACTAGCCAAATCCAGCCTAAACCTTTCCCTCCCTATATGTTTCTTACCTTGGGAGACGTTTGTTTGTCCCAGGGGTGTTGGAGCAGAATAGGCTGATGTTGCCTGGTATCTTTCAGAATAAGAGATGACCATGCTATGGACAGAGGTAGCTCCTGCTCCCTCACAATAGGCTGACCCTCAGGTATATGACTTAAGATAGAGAAGCTTAGATAAGCTCAGGGTTGAATCAGGAACATACAGCAGGGCCTCTTCTCCATCTTTCCATTCCCAAGCTATTTCTCTAGGTCTCTGATCCTTTGCTCCCTCTACTGGACAGGGAAATATAGGCCCATATAAAGATGTGCATAAATACAGTAGTTCTCTACCAACACTGAGTAGTTGTTGTTTTTTTATTACTTCCTAAATACTAGTAGCATTATCTTCCTTTTAAAAATCCTTTCAATCCTCCAGTGTAGTCATCCCCACCTAACTGCTATGATCTGTGCATTTTTGAGAGAAGATACATTAAAGTCACTTTATTCTCTCTCCTCCATCCATGAATCATTTTTGGTGCATTGTTCAGAATGGCAATATTTATTATGGAACATTCCCTCTAAGAGCGAATGAAAACTTTCTGCAAGAACAGTTAATGAAATAACTCTTTGAACTAGTATCCTTAATGTAAATAAATCTAAATACTTTGAATTGGTCTCTTTTGAAGTCTGTCAGCAATTACTTCATATGAATGAATCCCAAGTAAAACGATTTTGATATTGAATCAGAGGGAGGGGCAAAATTCTTGTATTTTATGCTGAAATACAATAGTGGCAGTATGCAGCAAAAGGCACAGTCTCAAATTGGGAGAGACACTGCAGAGTAAGTGCTGGAGATGCACTGTCTGCATGGGAGTTTGGCACTGAGGGGAATAAGCTGCTATATAATTAGTTTTTGGAATGAAATGTCATAAATGCAATGGGAGAAGCAAAACTGAATTTCTCAAAAATGCCCAGGCTGGCAAGCTGGCCAGCCAGACTGCTAGAGAGCCTGGGAAACTTGGGGAAGGGGACGCAGAGGGTGACTATTATATTAATTAGATGGAATACATGGACTAAAGGTGTTAACATAATGCAATCACTATTGGACATGAAACTGTTAAACAAAGTCTGGGGTTTAGCATACAGAGACCGCAGCCTGTTAAGTATCATGGTAAGCACACTCTTTTAACCTTTAATTAAAGATACAGAAAAGAAGGAAACACAGTTAAAAGCATTTGAAATGTAAAGTATGAAATAGGGTTTTCACTTTAACAACATTGCTTATTCTCTCTTCCTTTAGCTGAAGAGAGTCTTTAGAAGGAGTCTTTAAAAAACAACAACAAAAAAAACCCATTTGATAGTCTCTTCTATGGTAACTGTCCTTTTGGGGACAAAAGAAGTTAGTTCAGATGGGACGGAGTCTTTCCTGCTGCTGTTAAAGTCTGATCCCATTTCATCCCAGGTGATGGTCAGGTTTCAGCTAGAGCCAGCTGAGGTAGCGATGCCATGTTGTCCCTCTCTCTGACCCAAACTAGTCAGGACATCTCTCAGGATCAGGACAGCAAAGGTCCCAGGAGATGATGTGAATAACACCTATGATGAGGAAGTTTGCTCCAGTGGCTATTTTTAATTCCCAGAGATTTTCTTTAAGAACCCACAATGGAAACAGTGTGTGGAATAGCCCCACCTCTCATCATTTTGTTCACCAGTTAAGCCTAGTTTCTGACACAGCAATTCTGGTTCTCTGACTTCTTGTTCAATACTTCTCTTGTTTACTAAGCATGATCTTAACACAGCCCTTGAGTTATGCCAGTAGGCCTTTTTGTTTGGACTAATTCAGTCTGTCTCCCTCTCATCTCTTTCCTCATCAACATGAATTTTGATAAGTTACTGTGACATCTTATAAACTTATACTTAATTTTTACAGTTGATCATGCAATTAGGGTATAATCATAGCCCCATTATTATGTCTGGCCTGTCTGCCTGGTTTCCTTTAAGAATTTCAATGGAATCAACAAATCCCCATGGGATGTTTAGGTTCCACTGAATCAGTACTTTCAGAATGAAAACTGTTCTCGGAAAATTTTCAGCCAGCTCTACCAGTAACAAGTCACGCAGTAAAGTCCTAGCAGTGTTAGCTATGGTGAGAGCGGTGGTAGATGAATCAAGATGAGAGCAATTCAGTTTACTGCAGAATGTATGACTACTGGCCATGTAGTGCAAATTTGCATCCAGGAGAAGTAGTTCAGGGCCATAGGAGCCCATTTATTGCATCTTAAGATCAGTGTTGCTAACTGCTGGAGCAGAGAGAGAGAGAGAATTATTTGCAGAGACTGCAAATAGGAACATTTTAGAGCAGATTTGACATCAAAGAAGCTGGTGTCATGTGTCGATTTTTGTGTTTCCATGTTCTTTACATTTTCCTTCAAAATGCTGTTTGCATTAATGTATTTTGTCAAAATATACAAACATGATTTTAGTGTCTGCAGCACCTGCTAAGACAAAATAAGTGTAAATAATTCTCAGCTGGAGGATAAATCTTTAATTTTCCTAAAAACATTCTGTGACTGAGAATTTGTAGAATTGGTTTAATAAAGTCATTTAAAAAATAAAATAGAAGATGCCTAGCAGGCTGGCACACCAGTTTGTAGGTGGAGTTGTTTCTGATTGACTAGCATATGCTAGACTGATGAAACAAATGTAAGAGTAATTCTTTTCTAATATTGTAACTAAATGTGCACACTTAAAAAAAAAAAAAACAGAGAGAGAGAGAGAGAAAAAGAGATTAGGGAAACAATAGACCCATAGGGCCTGGTACTGGTCCTTTCATTTTTCTTATACATGCAGACATGGATTTTCTGCTAATATACTTTAATTGCTGACAGTAAAATACATGCTGCTGGATTTGCTTCTCCATGGAGCTTTCTATTTGTTCAAGCTTTGTGTCTGCATAACTCATGCTAAGAAAATGTAGGTCTTTGTTTCCTTGTAGTTAATGAGTAAATAAATCTGCTGCAGCTACCAATAGGATCATGGGTTGTTTTTTTTTTCCTGCTCTAAAGGTGGCAGGTTCAAATCTTGTCGGCTAGTGGCTTGTTACATGAAGTAGACCTATGTGGTTATGAAGAGTAGCTTATTTATTTTACACACACACACACAAATTATTTTAATATATACATCAAAAATATGCAACACATCAACAATGGCAAATATAAAAAAGTAAGAAATCTGTGTGCACCCAGTGCATTGGAACCACAGAATTTTCTGCAGCAGTACTTTTGGGGCGGTGCACACACCCTGCACCTCCTTGTGCCCTCCCACCCACCATGAGGCTATATAAGGACCGCACCACCCTGAACCCCCTCCATTCCTTCTCACTACCCATGGCCTGAGTGAAAGCTCGCTATTCAGTTTACCTCAGTTTTCTTCTACATATTTAGCCAGTTTAACTTTTTACCTTATCTGTAAATAGTAAGTAGTTATCTGTTAAGTATTAAAACATAACTTTAAAGTAAGTGTAAAAATAGAAGTTAGATTTTTTGGTGTTATGCAGTGCTTTCCAGGCTTTAAGCTCTGCCCATTATGTGCAGTATCTATTCAAAATAGTTACCCGCATACACGCTGCCTTGTATACGGAGAGGCATACATTAAGGAAAGGTGCAATATCTCCTGCTTTTTCTAGAAAATACCACAGATTTCTAGAGATCTGTGCATCAAACACCACTTCCTGGAGCAGGCAATGATGCCCGGCCACAGCCTTAAGGCCCTCAAGTGAGCACCCTATTAACCATATGAATTTTGCAAGTATGGCTGTCTCTGACACCCTTGGATTTGGACTCTCCTCTATGGAGCAAGAAGGGTTGGTCTTCCTTTCAAAGTCCTTCTTGAAAGGTACTCAGATTAGAGTTTGGCCAGTGTTTCCCTTGTACTGTGGGAGGAGGATATCAGTACCGTGCTGTCAGTTCTGGTACATCTCCAGAATGGCCATTAAATCAGATAGCATGGTGGAAGGATATCAGTTTAGTGCTGTTAACTCCAGTACCATCATCAGGATACTCATTGAATCTGGTACAAATGGATGCAGTGGGGGTACTGACAACCTCACAGACCTAGAAGGCAGCAGAGGGTTAGCTTTACTTTTCTGTTCCGGTCTCTCGTGTGGTGCAGGAGTCCATTGTTTTTGCAGCTATTACAGCAGTACTGGGTCCACCTGTCTTCTCAGCTCTGATGTAGAGACTGTTAGTGGTACTGAGACCAGTACCAGCTAAGAAGTATGTCAAGGTATTCTTCGGCATCAGTGCCCACTGTGTTGGCACTGATACAGGCTTTGGCCTCCATTTCAGTATCAAATTCGATCTCAGTACAAGAACAACTGTCATCTTGGGTACCGACCCCAGCCAGTAACAAGGCGATGACTGAGATCTTTCCTGACACCAATTCACAGTGCTGGTGGTTCTGTTCTTACTGGATCCCATACCTTATGTTCTCCCTCAGTGGCCATTTTGGAATCCCTGGAGTGTCTTCCATTCCGCTGTCTCAATCACCAGCCTCGTCTAGGGTAAGGTTGCCAGAGCATATGACAAAGCAGCTTCTGAGCCACCTATGTTGTAAGGAGCAACCATTGCAAGGTCAAAACCACCTCTGGGCCTCAATGATAGGACTCCTTTGCCCAAGAAAAGTTCTTATAATGCACTAGTCAGGCTCCAGTCATCTCTTCTCCAATTTTTGCTGAACTACTTCCCTCATGCCATACATTCTGTTATGACTTTGTGGAGATTCCTAGGCAAGTAAAACTTGTCTTACTAAGTTTTTTGTGATATTGCTTGCAAGTTGGTAATTGCTTTTCATAAGTAAAACATTAAAAGGCTTTTGATGTATTAAAATCGTATACAAATGATATTTTTTTAGATCCAATCACTCATTTTCATTTTGTTTAATTTTGCTTTATTATCTTAAAGTACTCTCCACTTCAGATGCAATACAGAGACCAATATGTAAAATGTTAGATAATGGCAAAGTTGTGCCAATTACCCAATATCTATAGTGGTGATGCTGGATTTTCAATTTTAGTAACTTTATTGAGATGCTGCATCTTCAGTATATAACCCATTCTTATACATCAATGTGTTGTCAATGGAGAGAGTGTGTTACAATTTTTTTAATGAGTTCATTAGATCAAAACGTAATATTTACTTTAAGTATACACTCTTTTGAAGAAATATGTGTGAAACCCTCAACCATGTTGCCTTCTGCAGGATTCAGGCACTTTTATAACAATTTTATCTCTACACAGTTATAACAGCTCTCATTTTGATGCAGAGAAAAGTGAAAGACCCAGGGTCTTATTCTGATCTCACACCAGTTTCCAGCGGGAGTAATATCACTGATTTCTATGGAGTTACTTCTGATTTACATGCACTTGGGTGCAGCAACAAACTTACAGTGTTAATAGGAAAATGCTATTCTGATGCAGAATTAATGTCTCCAAGTTGCCTGCACTATGTTTCATTCTGATAATGATTGCTTGCTACTGTATGTGCTGTACTCAGCAGTTCAGCTCTGACTAATATGAAAAGTCTTTTTCTGAGCTCTCTTTTCGTTAAACTGTCTGCCAGAAAAGTCAATATGTGCTGGCTTTATTCACTACTGTAAATTTGGCTGCAAGCAAAAAAATTGATTTTCATCCAGACCACCTTTCCTTCAAGCATAGCAGGCTGTGTAACCTGAAGAGGTGAGCTGTACCAAACTGTCATGTAATATACCAAATAAAAGAAGCACTAAATATTTTAAGTCTTAAAATTATAGACTAGAAGCTGATAAAGAGGGTTCCCTGTGTTCTGTTGCATCAAAAATTGGAGGAACATTTAATGTCCTGCTGAGGGGTATGATTTACTCAAATGTCTTTTTTCTGTGCATGTGATTTTTTTGGGGGGGGGCGGTTCCTTTGAGATGAATCCAGCTCATTCCTCTTGCAGGAAAAAAGAATCCTGGATAATTTTAGGTTAAATTACATAAAACCAGCATGGTGGTGACTTTAAGAAGCCAGAGGGATTCTAAAGTGTAACTTCAACAAAAGACCAATGGCCAGATATTCTGGAGCAGTGCTACTGCTTTGTGCCACTCTGCTGCCTTAAGCTGGTCCAGAGATCAGCTTGGGATATCATTGGTTACATGGAGGTTGTGACTGTTTATTATGGATTTTGACTTTTTAGCCATCATCTATTGCCTTTATCACCTCCTCATTGATACAGCAGTGTGGTCTACAAGTTGCTGCATCTTAAATCTATTCCAAAACTGAAGGTAGTGGAGAGTTCAGTGTGATTGGGTATATACTGGTGTGAGCATATTACAACAGTGCTTTTGGATCTTTACAGGCAACATATTACGTGCAAGGTAGAAACTAAAGTGTTGGTTTTGATGTATAAATTTGAAGGCTGTCGATTAATCACTGTTAACTCACACGATTAACTCAAAAAATTAACCAAACTGTTTAACAATTGATTACCAATTGAAATTTATTAAATATTTTTGGATGTTTTCTACATTTTCAAATATGTTGATTTCTATTACAACACAGAATATGGTGCTCAGTGCTCACTTTGCAAATATTTGTAATAAAAATAATATACTGTAAATGATAAAAGAAATAATATTTTTCTGTTCACCTTATACAAGTACTGTAGTGCAATCTCTTTATTATGAAAGTGCAATTTACAAATGTACATTTTTTTTGTTACATAACTGCACTCAAAAACAACAATGTAAAACTTCAGAGCCTACAAGTCCACTCAGTACTACTTCTTATTAAGCCAACTGCTAAGAAAAACAAGTTTGTTTACATTTATGGGAAATACTGCTGCCTGCTTCTTATATACAATGTCACCTGAAAGTGAAAACAGGCATTCATGTGGTACTTTTGTAGCCAGTGTTGCAAGGCATTTACAGGCCAGATATGCTAAACATTCATATGCCCCTACACGCTTCAGCCACCATTCCAGACGACATGCTTTCCATGCTGATGATGCTCATTAGAAAAATAGTGCGTTAATTAAATTTGTGACTGAACTCCTTAGAAGAGAACTGTTTGTCGCCTGTTCTGTTTTACCCACATTCTGCCATATAGTTCATGTTATAGCAATCTTGGATGAAGACCCATCACATGTTGTTAATTTTAAGAACACTTTCACAGCAGATTTGACAGAATGCAAAGAAAGTACCAATGTGAGATTTCTAAGGATAGATACAGCACTCAATCCAAAGTTTAAGAATCTGAAGTGCCTTCCAAATCTGAGGGTAAGGTGTAGAGAATGCTTTTAGCTGTCTTAAAAGAGCAACAATCCGATGCGGAAACTACAGAACCCAAACCACCAAAAAAGAAATCAATCTTCTTCTGGTGGCATCTGACTCTGATGATGAAAATGAACATGCATCAATCTGCTCTGCTTTGGATCATTATCGAGCAGAACTTGTCCTCAGCATGGACACACATATTCTGAAATGGTGGTTGAATCATGAAGGGACATATGAATCTTTAGCACATCTGGCATGTAAATATCTTGCAGCGCTGGCTACAACCATGCGATGTGAACGCCAGTTCTCACTTTCAAGTGACTTTGTAAACAAGACATGGGCAGCATTATCTCCTGCAAATTGTAAAGAAACTTGTTTGTCTGAGCAATTGGCTGAATTAGGACTGAGTGGAGTTCTAAAGTTCAACATTGTTTGAATTTTGAATGCAGTAACTTTTTGTACATAATTCTACATTTGTATGTTCATCTTTCATTATAACAAAATTACACTACAGTACTTGCATTAGGTGAATTGAACTATACTATTTCTTGTTTTTACAGCTCAAATATTTGTAATCAAAATAAATATAAAGTGAGCACTGTACATTTTGTAATCTGTTGTAATTTAAATCAACATATTTGAAAATGTAGAAAACATCCAAAAAGTTTGAAATAAATGGTAATCTATTGTTTAATCACACGATTAATCAGAATTAATTTTTTTAATTGCTTGATAGCCCTAATACATTTCTAAGTGGACTGGAATCTTTTTACCTTTGAGACCAAGGGTGGAACCCTGCCCCTGCTGAAGTCAGTGGGAGTTTTGACATTGACTTCAGGGGGCGAAGGATTTTTTTCCAAACTCTCTCATCACATCGTACCTGTAACAGAGCATAGCTGGGCCCTTTCTGGGTGGGGGTCCCTGGCCTTTCTTCCTGCCTCCAAGTCTCTATACAGCTGTCTCTCTTTCCTAGGGAAGTTTGCTACTGCAAATTCCTCCATCAGCTTCACGGCCCCCTCCACCATATTGGGTTGATGACTCCTCACCCATATTTTTATGGTTTCAGGCAGGCCTTGAAAAACCTGTTCAAGGACCAGCGCATCCATGGTTTTCTCCCAGTGTCTGGGTGCTGGATCTCAGCCAGTGAGTGGCCCAGTATGTCAACTTCTGGGAAAATGCCTGGGCCATAACCCCACCCCAACCCACCTTGCCAATTGAACTTCTTCTGGTATTTTTCAGATAACAGCCCCACATGATCCAGGACAGCCTCCTTAACTTCATCATAGTTCCTGGCCTGTTCTTTACTCTGGGCCATGTAGGCCCCATGAGCTTCTCCTGTGAGAGAGGGAACCAGTCTAAGCGCCCGTGTTGCCCTATCCCATCCAGCCCCCATGGCTACCCACTCAAAAGTGCAGAGGAATGCATCAGGGTCATCTGCTGGACCCATCTAACATAGTTCTAGCCCAATGCCTAGGTGCCTCCCCTCCACCGCGACTCACCATCCTCTGCAGGAGCTGTTGCTGGCATGCTCCCATATGAAGTCCTGCATGGTTTTCTGCTGCTCAGCCTGCCTCTCCACCTGGTGGGCTTGCTGAAAGCCTTGCATAGCCTTCTGCATCTCCTCCTGCTGTTTCACCAGCCATTTAGGGTCTCTTTCATCTCCAGGCCGCCAAACTCTAGCACTGGCTCAGGCTCCCAGACAAGCCCCTCAAGTAACAGGCCTCTGCCCTACTCCAAAAACCACCCCAAGTCCTTCTGGCTCAGCAGTCACCAGTGTAATTTTTTTACATAATGCCCACCACCACCTCACCAGGTACAGCATGAGGGTTTCAGCCTTGAGAACTCCTTAGCCTTGGGACCCAGGAGGGCAGAGCTACCACACTCCTTCCCTTCTTTTCCCTTCGCCTGAGGCTTTTATGAAGCCTCAGGCTAATCTGGCCAGCAGCTCCTTTTTTCAGTCAGACACAGGCTTTTCTAGCCAGCTCCCTTAATTGAAGCTAGAGTGGCAGAGGGCTGGCTCAGCAGTCCCTGTCCAGCACCCTGTCACAGGACCCCATATAAATAGTGGAGCACCTAAACTGGAGCTGCACATAATAGTGGGGCCAGCTGGCAGGGTGTTCTCTGAAGTCCCCTTAGCTTTGGAATTTGTTCTTTTCACCTTCTGGGCAATAGTAGCCCTAGTTTACTGATGATTTTAGGGCATGTTACAAGGCCCCTTGGGTTTCCCAAGCTTCTGGGGAATGGGAAGATTCTGGTGGGAGAGACTCAAGTTCTTTCTTGTTTAGTTGTTGCCGGGTTACTGTTGTGGATAAATTAACTCATGGTTGTAGGGCTGTTCCAGAAATTTTCAGTTTCATGGTTGTGTATTTAGAATTGTCAAGCAGCATGTAGAACAAGAGAAGGTACTTTTAATTGATGTGTGTATAATTCTAAATAGTCTCTAGCCTCTTTCCTCAGACTGCTGCAGCTTCTGTACAGGACTGAGTTACAGACTGGTTACAGAAAAATGAAACAGAAAGATGGTGTCTCCTTTAACTCAGAAATCTAAATGTAGGCAACCCAGAAGTGTAGAATTGTATCCATGACAAAGCAGTGACGTAATGTGTGGCTCTGAGTCAAATGCCAAGTGAGTCTGTTAGATCCCACTCTAAATAAGAAAAAAGAAAAAAGGAACTGCAAGTGGTTGAGTGTAACAATATTCCCACTAGCTTGTGCTAGTTAGACACAGGCAAATTTTGGGGTGGGGGGGACTAATTCCAGTTAAATGATCACTTGTGCTCCATTTCTTCACTATGAAATGGGAGTTAACTGTAAGCTAGTTGGTTCAAATGATGTAGGGACCTCATTCAAAATCCACTGAAGTGACTGGGAGTCATATTCTTCTTCTGCTGCTGCTGCTGCTTCTGCTGCTGCTGCTTCTTCATTTTTAATAATTATTATTATTATTGGCTGGGCTTTGGCTCAGAATTATTAAGTTTGAGCATACAGCTCTCAAACACCCATTGACTTCAGTGGGGTCAAGATTTCACTGTCTTATTTTACATGGCAATTATTGCTCCTATTGCTTATTGATCTGAGTTTGTGAAAATGTGGTTTTCCCCCGGCAGCATGTATTATTTATTTATATTCAAGTAGCGTGTACTATGTTTAGATGTTTTTCAAACATATGTGAAGACACTCTCTGCCCCCAGAAAACTTTCATCTATGAAAGAATATGCAATCTTAGAAGGAGTTGTAAAGGAGTTTCACTGAATGCATCTTACTCCATAACTGACTTGGAACTCATATGGTAAAAATGGAGTTACCAGGCTGGTTTATTCTAATTCAAGTAAAGCAACAAAAAGTACTTGGCACTAATTCATTTTTTTTTTTTTTTTTTTTGCCTGTCCCAGCAGAAAGGTCAAGAACTGTAGAGTCTTGTATATTTTGATTGTATGACTTCACATTTTTAAAACTCAGCTATAGATTTGGGTAGCTATCCCTATGTAAAATCCCCTTGTCCCTGAAGACAGCTTCTCAGTTAGGGTTATAGTATCTTAACTCAACAGTGCAATAAGAACAACTGTGTGGATTTTAGGGGAAAAAAAACAAATGAGAGAAGCTTCTGGTTTATAGGGTTGTCAATGCAGCACAAAACAGAGGCACTAAAATTACATTGAAATAAAAATAATGGTTGAGAATTCTGGGTTAAAAAACAAAACATAATATAAAATTTGTCTACTTATTTTCCACCCTTCTCAGCGGTTCTATTTCTATATGACCTGCCTGATTTGGTTAACCACTTTCTTACACTCAAAAGAGAAATACAGTACTGCAAAAAATAAATAAATAAAAAAATCCATACTTTAGTAATAACTGCTCTAATCTCCTCCATGTTGCCTTATACAGCAACTCTGTCACCGCAGAATGAAAATGTATTATCTGATATATTAGTCATCTTGTTGAATAATTAATAAGATTAATTTGTTTAAATACCTTCTCTATGTGCAGAACAATGTAGTATACCAAGAGAGAAAATCAGCTGTGAAAATATAAATGGAATTTGCCTTTAAAGCGAATAGTAAGGTTATCCTAATCCTCATTTTTCACTGATGTTGTCTTTAGGACTGTAATTTATCATCTGGGCATAGCATAGTTTATGACTGAAGGTTGCAAACAAATCAGTTAATCTCAGCAGAATAAATGAAAAGTAGCAACATTGTTAACAATTACTGTTTATTTTACAGGAAGGTCAGTGGCCCCAGTCATATTAGGGACTTTCTGTGGTAGCAACTCTATAAGCGTAGAAGTAGACATGATTCCTGCCCGAAATAGATGACTGTCTAAGACCTGATCCTGAGTTAAATGGGACTGTTCATGATTTTAAAGGTATGCATGTGCAAAAATCTTAGTGGGATTGGGTCCTAAGAAAGTAGCTCAAATTTTATAATTAATGCGTCATGTAAAGTTCTGAATTCTATTTCTAACAGAAAAAAATGTTTGGAATTATTAAAAAAGAATTGCTTCTATGCTACCACCCCTTTGGAAAGAGGAGGCATGAACCAGGATCGCCCTGCAGCCCACTGATTTGTATTGGTTCATCTAGTATGTTGTTAGAGCTCGTTAGATATCTCTGTATTGCACTCAGGGTATTTAGCTGTAATCTAGTGGTTTTACCTATCGATAGTAGTGATGATGCAGCAGCAGAGGCTTCAGTTCAGGTCCTGATCAGGTTTGTATAGCCTGTGCTGATGCGGCTTAACTGCCATCAGTATGTGAAATAGCTCAAGCTAGCTCAGGCATGTTTACATGTGCTGCAGATGTGTGCACGTACACATGAAGTGAGTGTTGACATACCCTTAGTGTAGCTCTATTGCAGCTGTGCTTTCAGCCTTTAGTACTCTTCCTGACGCAGGATGGAGGAAGTACAAAGGGAAGCGTTGTGCCACCAATCCTCAAGTATGCTATGTAGTCCTTGGTTTCGGCTGAGGATCAGCCACTCACCATGTAAATCTGAGGATCAGTAAACACCCGTGGAGAGAAAAAAAAGACTTTGTTCTTTCTTTAGGTTCATCTGTTTTTCTCTTTCAAATGCACATCTCAGATGTCCTCTTCCTCTAAGAAATGCATAATACCTGTGAAGAGAACAGAACAGAATACATTTGCTTGAGCATAACTATTCATTCTGATTGATGGTTCCAGACATTTTGCTTAAACAGTTATTCTAACACTGTGGGATATCTGAAGATATTGCATTTAGTGTATTTTGAAATAATGAGTAGGATTTTAAAATATGAGCATACAAATCATACAAGAGTTATATATCTCAGAATATTTGAGACATAATAGCAAATGCTAATTTTGGAAGGATAAAAATCCCTGTTAGTCTTTGTAATGCAAGCCCAGAGGGTTTTTTAAAAAAATAGTGATGGAATTAGTTACCTATTACTTCATAATTGATGGCTAATCTCATAAAGAAAACAATGTAAAAATAACTTACTGCAGTAAACAGAGAACTATGTTTTGTTTGTTTTAAAGATGCAATATGGAAAGAAAGTACATTTATAACCATGCAGTGTTGTCAAAATGAGGAATAGAAATACTATCACAGGATAAGGTTATCTTGACCAAAACCATCAGAAAATAAAGTGATAAATTACAGTTTCAAAAGAGCCTGTAAGATAATTAAGTCAGTGTTCAGAGTTTATTAATACGAGAATTGAGAAACTGAGTACAGGAAAAATATTAAGGACCTAAGTTTTAGCCATCTTCTGAGGCCAGTTTCTAGTTCGGAATTCAGTGCAATTAGTGATGAATCATGTTTCTGATAATTTAGTCTTTTTTAAAATGTTTTCTTCTTCCATATGGCTATTCTTTTACACAAACCAGAGTCTAAATCCCAAATGCACCAGGTTCAGGGTCCTGATAAATGCTGATTGGCTATAGCTCCCATTAGTCTCATTATGAGCTATATTGGAACCAGACAACTCTCAGGATCAAGCCCTTAGCCACACACCTCACACTCTCTTTAGTAGGCATTGTGTGGCTCACTCCCATTCAGCATTTTGTAACTATAGATATACTTTTATTAAAAGTGGCTAACTCTTCTGTTCAGAAGTCAAATGGATCATCTTTCTTCCAGTAATAAAGAGCTAATATTTGGTTGTTACTACATAGTAATATTGGGTGAAATTCAACCTTGTGCAGAGGGACAGTATAATGACTGTGCCTCACTTGAATCTTGCTTAAATCTTATTGTAAGGACTTATAAGGCACTTAATTAGCACATAAGTCTTGTTCTATGCTTCTGCTCACCAACTGTTAGGAGAAGGTGGAAGTTCAACATGTACCCTAATTCATAGGGCTCCCTCTTTACAGTAATTTACATTATTTACATCAGAAGCACATCATTTACATCAGAGCCTAGGAATGAAAAAGTTCAGTAGAGCACAGAGGGCAAGTGATTTAGAGATAATTTGATCCAAAGTCTTGTAGCAGCAGTTCAGTGGACTGAAAAGGACAAAATAATGTTTCATAACAAACACTTCAATTGGATTAGAAATGTTTTTTTAAGTTACTTTCTAGTTCAGTTGATAATAGTAAGTTGAGCCTGGATGTCAAGAGGAATAAAACTTATTTACCAGCTCACAGGGGTTATATAAAATTATTTTATAAACAAGTTTGGAGATGAAAAGCACTAAGAATTATTATTGTGGAAGTATTTTTTCTGCTTCTTAAAAGATAGATTGTCAAATTATTTCCTTTGTATTTCTTAAAGTGGTATTTACACTTTAGCTACACTGAAATATTTATGTAATCCTCTATATGCTGTAATTACATTTCAAAGACACCGTTTCTCGTATAATGGAAGTCATTAAGTGTCCTTTTCACTCAGTTCAATATTTTTTCTCAGTTAAGTCTTAATGGAATGCAGTAACTAGAAAGAGAATGACTTTGAAAAAAGATTTTCTAGAGCTGAGACGTGTGAGAAGTGAAATTTCTGCTTTGTGAACTATTCACAAATGATACAATTACTTATGGTATCAGTTGCCCAAATGAGATCCAATGTAGTCCTTTTACAGAAAGATAGTCACGTCAGAAATGATCAGAAAACCCTGCTAAAAAATGCTAAAAGGAAAGATTAACTCCACAGTCCATTTGTAGTTTAAATACCAGAAAACATATATGTTAGTAAATTTAGGACCATCAAAGGGACAAGAATTGTCATATAGAAACTGACACAAGGAACATCAAGAACGATGAGACTACTTAAATGAATATGTTTGCAGGACTGGGCTTTTAAGGACTACATCATCTAGACTTTTATGACAATAGTCTGACCTGGATCAGGATACAGTTCCAATTGCTTGCACAGTTCCAATATCTCATGTGCTTTTAATTTCAATTCAAACTTTCAGGGAAGAAAATAATTTAAACTAAAATCTACTGACCCGATTTTGAGAGGTAAAAGCATCTGCAGTTTCCAATTGACAGGCCATATATATCAGTGTGCACTGGCTCAAAAACAAACTATTTTTTGAGGAGGAAAAAAGAAGGTTTGAAATTTGTTGTTGTTCCACATTGGAACAAAAATTAGACTTTTTTGTGGGAGGGGGGCGGAGTGATCCACCCTCAACTAGCCAGTAGCCCAGTGCACACACCTGGGATGTGGAGATCCAGGTTTAAGCTCCTGATCTGTCTGATTCAGAACAGGGGCTTGAACTTGGATCTCCCAAGTGACTACCCCTAACCTCCAGACCATAGAGATTGTTATTCCTACACTCCTTTACGGATGCAAAATCGGAGTGACCTATCAAGAGCACCTCAAGAATCTGGAGAGGTACCACCAATGATGCCTCTGGAAGATCCTTCACGTCCATTGGGAAGATCACTGTACTAACGCCAGCACTCTTACTGAAGCCAATGTCACCAGCACTGAAGCAATGATCCTCATGCACCAACTTCACTGGGCTGGACATTGTATGTGGATGCCAGACTCTTGTCTCCCAAAACAAGTCCTCTACTCTCAGCTCACCCATGGTCAGAGATCCTATGGTGGTCAGAGGACATGCTACAAAGACACACTGAAAGTGTATCTCAAGAAAACTGATATGGACATCACAAGCTGGGAGCAACAAGCCACCAACCAACCTCAATGGCATCACATTCTCCATTAGGCAATGGCTTCATTTGAGGAGAAGTGCCTGCCCTTGAAACTGAAAAGAGAGAGAAGGAAGGAAAAAGAAAAATTTCTAGCAGCAGGCAGTTGACTTGCCATGAAATGTCTGTACCTACTGCAGATGGATCTCTGTTTCCTGTATTGGACTCCTGAGATATCTCAGGACTTGTGTAAATCTGTGGTAGAGATCATCCTTGATTGAGGGATCACCGATGATGATGAGAAATTACCATATATGGGCATGTTAATTAGCTCATTCCAATAATCAGTCACTGGGGGAAGGGCTTCAATTTAAAGAAGCAGATTAGAATGGAAAAATAGAGATTATTTGTCCACTTCATGCTTAATTTAAAAGTGACTTCATACAACAGATGTAATAGATATTAAGATATCAACTCTTTTGCCAACTAACATAGATGTAAAATTAATATTAGCTGATTTGTCGTAGACTCCTAGGCATCCACATCCACATTATAGATCTCCCTGCCACTGCTGGATATAGTTCTATTGTACATTTAATGAGGATAATGTTCAGTCTACTTTTGAATATAATTTGATAAAATTGTCTTTTATGGCATTTTAAAACCAGAATACAATAACTGTGTTAGTCTAGATTTATAAAGGTGTGACAGAAATCAGAATTTAGCCCAATAACTCCAGGGACAGAATTTTCATCACTCCTCTTGGATGATTACTGCATAGTCAAATTAGACATTTTGTTAAGACATTTTTGTTAATGCCTCTCTCCCAACATGGAATTAGAATAGCCAGTTTGACAACTGTTATCAAATTTTGACTTTTAATGGCTTGAACTCCAGAATCTATGGTTTGTGTTACACAAGAGGTCAAACTAGTTGATCATAATTGTCCCTCTGGACTCAAAATCAATCTAGATTCAGAATTTATGCTGCTTAAAAAGTCACTGTAAGACATTTTCTTGTGTTTTTATGTTAAATAATGCTATAGAAGTAGAATTTCAGACATATTGCACAAAAGAAATCATCTGTAATGAGATATTTGCACAGCATAGCTAAACCATCTAACCTTCCACTCCTTGTTTGAGAGAGAGAGAAAGACACACCATTTCATGCCTCATAACAATTTAATAAATATCACTAAAATGTGGCAGTTGCCAAAATGGCTCATTAGCAATCTGCCAGTATAATTTAAAGAAATCTGAAATTGTTTTGGGGGAGTCAGCCAGTAGATATAACACATAGTAATCTCTGAAGAAGGCAAGAAACATATGGTATGCTCTCATCAGCTAACCCCAGGGGACTGCACCAAAATCTCTCATCTTACAACTACATGACATTGAAAGGAGAGATGGGAGGAACGATTTGATGGCAGGAGGGAGGGAAGGTTGACCACAAAAACAAGCAAGTAATAGATGGAACAGTAAGGTGATGACCACAAAGTTTAAAAGGTTAGAGAAGAGATACACCACAGACTGACATGCTAAAAGACTAATAGTACAATTTCTTCCCCAGCCTGTCTAATCCATGGATCTTGTAATATTGTTTTAAATATTTGGAATTCTCCTTACTGATTTCCCAAAACAAATACCCTGCACTTACAAAACTCAAACATAATTGATATTTTTAGTTCCAGTATAATACAGCCATACACAGTTTCCACTAGTTTTTTTCTGAAGATTATCACTGTATTTTGGTTTCTTTTTAAAACATAGTTACTCACATTATATAGTCCAAAATAACGCTGTGTTGCCTTCCCTATACATAAGGTGACTTGTATTTCAGATTTTTAATTTAATGAGCACAAGCTTCATTTTGAAATGTAAACTAGTTAGTTAATCAGTCATTTATTCCAGGTTGAATCAAGGTTTGATTATGTGAATCAAGTGCAGTTGTTTCTAGGTTTCATATTAGGTATTGCACTGGCAACTTGAGGGCTACATTTCCTATGAATGTTAGTGGGCATTGCATAATAAACAATCCATATATCTCAAACCTCAGATACATCAAACCTCAGGTGAACTTGGGTCCACTATGTGGCAAATTACTTACTCTTTAAATGAAATGGTCGTGGTTGTCTTTTCATTTATGCATGTTTTACACTAGTATAATTACACTGATTTCAGTCATTTGCACAAGTGTAAGTGACAGGAGAATCAAACTCTGTAATTTTTGACCCAAGGGGGCATAATGCTTATTTTGTACTTCTCTCATTCTAGACTGGCTCTGTGCTGAGCCAGCATACTGGTATTAGTTGGAGTAAAATGAAGTCTGCTCGGCTGCTCTATATTATGTTGGCTTCCAACAGCTCCAAGGGGCTGATAAAACCTCTGAGAATTGTGTGTGTGGGTGTATATGTATGCCCTATACATTGGCAGCAGGGAGAAGGTTTTGCCCCACTTATAAATCTCCCTTGGCTACTTTGTATTTCATATTATCTGTGGGGTTGGAGTAGGGAAGGAGAGTTGGGTCCTGACACTAGGGGGGATAGGAGACTTTGGGGTGTGTATCAAGTCCTGCCCTTGTGAGTGTAGTAAGGCCCGATGGGGGAAGGGCAGGTTTCAGAGTGAGACCACAGCGGTGAGTCCTTTCCTGTGGCACTGGGCCCAGTTCCCTGCTCTGGTTTTTGTGACAGAGGGTAGCTGGGCTAAATATGAGCGAGTGGTGCTGTGACCCCATGTTCCAGTTTGCAACACCACTCACTCCAATTTGCCCATTTCTCCTCCTCCCTCATCATGAAGGAGGCGTGTCCAGGCCAAATCTGAGTAGTGGTGTAACTCCAGCTGGCAGGTCACAACGCTTGGAGCATGTACTTTTGCTCTGCCCTGCAGGACAGCAGAGGCAGGAGCTGGTGCAGTGTGGTAAGTTTTTTTGTTTTATTTTCTGTTAATTGTATTTGCAAAAAAGACAGGACTCTCAATATGTTCTACGAGGTAAAGGTGTCTCTGATAAATGGGTATTCTGTGTAAGAGCAACCAGAGTGATCAATAATATTTAAAGAGGTGCTGATGCTACACAGAAGTCTTAGAAAAGCATCCCATTTAGAAACAATTTGCTTCCTACATCACATTTCCTTTGTTTTCTCCTCCCTTATTCATTTGCTTGAAACAGGATACTTATTTTTTTAAAAAAGTTAATCTGCTCCTGCTTTTTGTTCCTTGGAATGAATCCTAAACATGTGTATGTGACTTTAAAATATTTTCTGATGCTGAATTTTGTGCAACACAGTTGGTGGTGAGGAAACTTCAGATGGTTTGGCTAAGCAGTCAAAAGTGAATCTCTGAGCTGCCCACCATAGCCCATGCATCTGGTTCCTACCTCTTTTCACAGTGGGGATAGGGTGAAGTGGAAGCTAGCAGTCTATAAACTTGTTCTTTATGGTCTTGTTACAGGGTGGCTTAGCCAGTCCTGATTACAGTATAAGCTGCACCTGGGCTGAATCAAGTGATCCCAATATTAAAAATTGCAGACAGTTGGGTGCTTGGTTGAGAGAGGAGTTGAGACTGACAGACATAGGAAGCCTGATAGTAAGCTGCAGAAGCCCAGGAAACTGCAGCTAGGTCTTTAGGGAGCAAGAAGGCTCTGGAAAAGGGCAAAAAGCAGGAGTGAATGAAGAGAGCTCTTCAGGCAGGGAGGCCTGGGAGAGAACCTGCCCGAGTAACAGAGGCGACATGGCAAAGGCTTATTTGGAAAGACCTGTGGAGAAGGATAAACTCCATTATTCCAAGTACTGGGAAGTAGACACATCCTGAGTGGGGAGAAGCGAGCTGTATCTATTGAAAGTGAAAGTGAAGATGGTGATAGTATGTGTTCTGTTTTGCAAGACTGTTCTTTCAGCTATTGGGGAATATAAAGACTGAAATGGAGTTGGGAGGTGACAGGACTAGTGTGTACCCAGTGGACTAAATAGATGGGATGCCTTGTGGGGATTGTTTGAATGCTGAGTTCTTCAGGGTGGGGAGGGCTGACACAGAAGCAAGGTGCTATAGTGTGACCTCTGATCACAAGTGGGCACTCAGGAGGTGGCTGCATGGTACTGTAGTCCTATATTAGTGAAAGGACCCCTCATGCATTCAAGAATCCCATCATCTCTTCAGTGCCTGCTCCCAGTGGAACAGAGAGAAAGATTCCTGTTATGGAGGCAGTCTGGTAGCCCAATTCCCTACTATGATACAGTGGAACCTTCTAGTCTCTCTAACTGTACTTCTGAATTCCCACTTTAAAGTTTCAGCCAGTCTGGAGTTTGTAACCCATATGGCACTGCCAAGTTGACACAGCTTGTGAGATTAATAATTCTTGTGGAGCATAAGGCGACAGTGTCTGCATGTCAGGATATCCCAACACAGCCATCCACACCTGGAGGAAAATTCCAGAGTGTCTTCTGCATTTTAATGTGGCAGATATGTGGACCCAGTTGATCTGCCTCCAAAAAGGTTTCTTGATTGGACTGGCAGGATAGGTTTGCTTGGCCATCCCTTGAAGAAGACAGGGAATGTAAATCAAAATGCTCAACAGAGATGAATGCTAAGAGGTAAGAGTGAGAGATCTTGAATAATGTTTCATATAGGAAGACAGATGTACTCTGATTGGGAGGGTAAGGATATAAGAACAGAGAGGATTTAGCAAGCCTATGGAGGGTTCTGGAAATCAAGGGCTTGATCCTACTATCCTTATTAATGTCAATAGCAGAACTACCGCTGAACTCAGTGGTGCGGAATCCAGCCCTAGGAGAGCAATTCTGAATTGATAAGAAGGAAATACTCTTACCATAAAGAGCATTTCTAGTGTTAAAAATAGATTATGAATTTAAGTTATAGAAGGGGCCATGGTTTTTGTTTTGATGAATTTGTTAAGAAACAAGCTCCCTGTCTGGTGCAAATTGCACTCATAAAATATACACTTCCATGTTTGCACCTGAAGTTCAGTTGTGGGTGAGCTAACAAAACCAATCAAGTTTTATATACATGGAATCATGTACTCGTTTTATAGGCATAATTTACATGTGCAAGCAGGGACACTGGGCCTAAAGAAAATCTAGCACTCAGTTCTTAGGTTTGAAAACATTTGTTGCCTCGAGGAAATTACTAAAAGAAGACCCTGAATTTAGAAGTAATTTTCCTTTCATAACTAATTTCTCCAGTTAAGCAAGTGGGCATTGCTAGTCCTGTAAAAATAAGGTTGCCAACTTTGGTTGGATGAATTCCTGGAGATTTCATCACATGACAATCTTTAATTAAAGATATCTTTAATTCCTAGAGATTCCAGGACAATCCTTGAGGGTTGGCAAACCTAGGTAAGAATAACATGTATCCAATCAGATGGCATCATACCAGCATACTGTGTTACATATGGGGAAACTAGGATATTGTAGAAGGGAATGCGTTCAGCCTTTTGGTATGGAAGAGTGTATACCGCATCACTAAGCGACAACTGATTCAATAATTCACGATGCAGCACTAATTCTGACTCCAGAGGAAATTGCTTTTTCACAGTGCCCATATTTGAAGTGTGGCACACCAATGCAAGTGGGGAGAAAGATGCAGTTAAACTGCATAATATTTTCAGTCTACTTGTCAACCAAATAAATTCTGAATTAAGAGATGATTATTATGTAAGTTATCTCCTAACTGTTTAGTTTGTTCACTAACAGCCTTGCTGCGTTCTGATATCTTTCATTATAAAGTATGCATGTTAGGCTTGCTACAATTCTTAGAATTTTCAAAGGTTTTATTATGCAATGTCTTACTACAATGTTAGTGACTACTGGCATTTCTGAGTAAACTTGAAGGGAGGCGGAAGGTAAAAAAATAGGCCCAGATTTTTAAAGGTATGTGGTAGACGCTGTGGTGAGTGTTGCAATACCTAACTGATTTAGGCCTCTGTCTCTTTCAAAAGTGATTTAGATACTTGGGAGCTAAAACCCCACCAACTGTCAATGAGATTTAGAGCACTAAGTGCCTAATTCACTTTTGACAGTGAGACTTTGGCTCCTAAATCAGTTAGGTGTTGCAGCACTGATCACAGTATCTACTGAATGCCCTTAAAAATCTGGACCATAGTGTTCCACCTTAATTATGTAATGCACAAGCAAATTACATGTGTTATGGCCTGCTGACAGCACACATGGAATCGTCCATATACAATTTAATAGGTACATCAGAGTCTCGTAAGGAGTTAAATGATAACCTCAGTTTGTTAGCTCTGCTGCTCTCTTTGCATTTCATCCAAGTTAAGTTAATTTTCTTTGAAAACATATTAGGACACATATTAAAGATGATCAAAATACAGGCACAACAAACAAACAAAAATACAGTTGTCTGTATTAAGTATCACCTTATTTCTTTTATGATTGAGTTCAGTCATGTAGTATGAGGTTTTCTTTTTTTAATATCAGCTTCCAAACATAGGCTAAATTCATTCCTGACGTTAAACTAATGAAGAGTCTTTCCTAACACAATGCCTTTGAGGATCAGGCAGCTGATAAGTTAATTGTTGGAAAGTTTTCATCTCTTAAAATACCCATCCATCCATTCAGTCATCTAACTATACTTTGGGGCTGTGTACTTTTACAGTCCCCACTAATGCCAATGAGGGTTGTGTTCATGTGCTCGTATCAAGAGAATTTCCTACTAATTAGTGTTAAAGTAGGAATGGACAAAATATTATCTATTCACTATCACTATAGTGCATGGGAATTGGATTTGTTTTATTATGTGTTGTGCTGAAGCCTGAATATAAGTTTCTGGGAGAGGAGGTGTGACGCTACAGAGTGCACAAGCTGTTTGGACTAATATATATATATACACACACACACACAGTATGCCATGGACTTGAACTGTGTGTGTATTTTCAGTGATCTGCTTACATCAGAAGTATCTCTTGAATATTTATGAATAATGAATTCCCTGGAATTCTCTGAAACCTGGAATTCCCAATCACTTGTAGCAGGGATCAGAAAATAGTGTATAATCAGTGACTGGGAAACCCAGTAAGACCACTTTGGGTATCAAAACATATGTAACAAGAGCACTATCTGCAGGCAAATTGTGTCAGTAGTGCAATAAAAAACAATGGCCCTAAGACACAAATTAAACCACAAGGCTGCAGCTCAAATAAATTCCCAGGAACAGACGGTGTATTAAGAGCTTGTCTACATGGGGCTTTAGCTGACATGAGAGGAGTGTAAATTTTAGTTCAGCCTGGCACTTTGCACACTAACTACCCCATGTGGACACTGCTGGTGTGCATTAAAAGTTGCCTAGTGCATGTTAACATAGTCAGTGCTGCCAACCTCAAAGTCTGAATTTTTTGCTGATCACATATGAAAAGTTGCCCCCAAATTGCCAAGGCTGGCAACATTGCAACTTCAGCAACCACCAGGCTCATCCTGTCTGTGAGTCCTGAAGGCACAATAGACCCTAAGCACACTATACCCCACCTCTACTCACCATTGCTGTGCTTGTTCTCTACATAGGTCATGTCTATCATTGGAGCTAGCGGTGTGATTCTCTACTTGAGGAGATGTACTCGTGGTAATTGTCAAGCACGCAAAACAGCATGTAGCTATGACAGTGCTAGCTGCCCTGAGTATGTGCCTGTCAGAGATCCTAACTACGTACTCAGTGTGTCTCGATCATCCTGCTGCTTGTGTGGCCATAGCTACATTCTGTTTTTAGTACATGAGCATATCTCCTTCAAGGTGGGATTCACACCCCAGCTCCAAATGTAGATATTCCTGTGTAACCCTATCTGGATCTCACCCAAGTAAGCTGCTGCCATTGCAAGACACCTAGGCAGGAGACTAAGGGGACATAGGGCAAGCCCCTCCCTCCATTATGTGGGCTATATGTCCTGCATTCAAAGCACAGAGAGCAGCCTCCCCAGGCCATTGCAACTTGTCAGGAGTTGGGGATGATGAAGCCTTGACTCAGTCCCTTCATTTTAATCCTCCAGCCAGCACAGCATTGCAGGGGAAGTAGATATCTACTCGTATAGGCCAGTATTCCTACAGATATCTACTCGGATAGGCCACTATACCTATATCTACTCGTGTAGGCTTCTGGAATAAGGAGCAAACCAAAAAATGAATTGTGATACTCACAATTAGTATCTTGGCGAGAAGTCCACAGTTTTCCTGAATAAACCCTGCTCTTGCAAATTTCAAAGGCTAATTCTGCAGTGTGGAGAGACTTCACTAAAAAGCCAAATCTTTGAGTGGTTATGGGATCCAAAATCAACCTCCAAACCTCTTGAGCTCTGTCCATAACGATTATAAACTGCTTCACTTGTAAGTTCTCTGTAAAGATGCTCAAGTGAATTGTTTTGGCCTCTAAGAGAAAATTAGTTTTGGTTTTGTTTATAAATCATAAGATAGTCCTTTTCTCTTGATTAATGAATTGAGCTGCATGAACGACCGTCAAATTTAGAGTGATCTATTTTTAAGATTTAGAGGACTGCTTTCTGAGTGTTGGTGAGTAAATTTGTTCACAGTATGAGGTATTTATAATTACAGCAATATGTTCTAGAGCTGTTGCACTGGCAAGTACCATTGCTAACTTTACAAATAGAACTGCTCTGAGCTATAGCTTAGTTTTCCAAGGTCAGAGATTGTTCATAGCTATTATGAAAAAGGCCTTTTGAAATTATTGGGGTGTTGGTGATGTATAATATAAATGATTGATGTACCATATATTTATTCTGCCATATCAAAGAATTTTGAGTTTTGGACTGAAAAATTGCAATATACATCGTCAGTCCTGTTTGCTCCAATAACCAATGTGAATAACAATTGCAGAGAACATTTAATTTAAAGATGAATGACACAAAATAAAGTATAACACATGTATTTGGGCAGTACAGAGAAGGGGTAAAAATGGGATTCATGGGATTTTAATATATGAATATATTCAATATCCTTAAATCCTTTGAATCCCCCATGCATATTAGAATAGATGTGAAAAAAACCTCAGTAGTTGTCAAATGTACAAAGATGTTAATATTCCTATTTTAACTTGCAAAAAACCCCAGTTTTGTGGTATATTAATTAGCAGCTCATTACAATATATATTCATGAAGGTAATGTCAAAGATATCAAACTTTCATATATTTAAATTATTGTATTTTCTCATGTTTATTCTGAGGCTTGATCTTGGTCTCAGCAGATCTGCACATAACGGAGGTTGGGATGAGAGTTGAAGGAAGGTGCATAAGTGCCATAAAGCTCATCTTTATGTGTTCTCACTCATTCCCTGCTGGGATGTTCCCATGGCATCATTTGGAGCATCCTAAAAGCTGCTATAACTAGACCTGGCTACTAATGGCACCCAACAACTGAAAAACAGTTGTGGATTGGTGTACTCTCCCACCAGTCAGGATTCCTCTGTAGGCTGCACAAAGTGGGCTGGTTGTGACAGTTACTGGAAGCTTGACACCACCAGAGGAACCTCTGTAGTTTAATCCTGTCCAGAGCCAGTTATGATGGTGCTCTATACAGGTTCTGCTGTTGGTGTGGCTCAAAGCATCTACACTCTACTGTAGAATCTAGGCCCTCACCTTCCTGTTTGTTTGTTTGTTTTTAAGTATGCACAACCTACATTCTGTTCTGGGATATCAGAGCGTTCCCATCACACACCCTATCAATGCCCAGGCTGGGGAAGCTAATGATCCAACCAGCGGACCAAATTTGGTGATGAATCCTGGTCACATGCCACCTGAAGCACATTGCACATATGCTAAGAAAATACTATCAGAGACTAGTTGGCCGTTTAAGGGAATCTCAGTCTCGCCTGTGACCCACCAGTTAACGCATAGCTGATCCTGACTCAATTACAGTTAGCGATCCAAGCTGTGGAAGGATCCGTGAAAATTATTTAAAAGAAGAGGAGAACTCAGTAAAGGGGAAAAACCCAGGGAAGGGAAAGTAGGGAATTCCCTCTAGTAAGGGCAAGCTGGAGAGGAGTAGAGGGAGTAGCTTAGCATCCTTGGGGATGCCCTGAGATTCAGCCTGTTAAGGGAGGGTACAACTAGAAATTTACTAATAAGGGGGCCCAGATTGCCTTTCAACTTGTTCTCTGCTATTTAGCTCTGGCTGCCTCCTTTCTGACCCTTTATACTACAGATGCAAGAGCCCTCTTCTCCCTATATCCTTTCAGGACAGGGCTCTTCTCTTCCTGCTTCACTAACTCTCCATCTCAGTCTGGAGTCACCTGCCCTGCCCTACTGAGGACCACTCCCTCTCCCATCACTGATACTCAGGGGACATACTCTGCAGGCACCATGGTGCACAGGCTACCCCATTCCCACACCTGGCCCCCTTATCAGTGCCATTCTGGTTGGGATGGGGAGTCATTGCTACACAGGGCTGGGAATCTGACCCCCAGTCCATCATGAAGCAATGGTGGATGGTCTGAGCCCTGATCAGACAGGCTGGCATTCAGGGACTTCCTATGGGGCTTCTTCCCCAGCTCTGTTCTGTACACTCCCATTTAACCAAAAAATAGCCCCCCCCCCCGTAGCTTCTGCTTACAAGATGTCCCCTGACTTCCAGCATTTTGAGCCCTGCCCTGCCCTGCAGACAGAGAGCCACCAGCCTTCCCTGAGGACAGCAGTCTTGGCACATGTGAATTTGTAGTAGCATTTATGTCCATAAGGCAGTTGCTGGGCCTTCTGTTTCTCCCACTCCCCCTCCATTTTCATTATTCCTCTTCTGTGAGAAGCTGCCAGAGTGTTTGGGGAGGGGAAACATGCTAAGAAGGAAAGACCTGTGAGAAAGCTCTGGGATGCAGTGCTCAGCCAAAGGAACAAAGAAAGGACTCTGCAATCCCCAGAAGTAACAGTGAAGAGCATGGAATTTTAGCATAGTCCAAGGTGGCGGGGGAGGCAGAAGGATCTTCTGTTTTTATGTTGGACTGGAAGGTGACAGCACTGTTAGCCAGGCAATAGAAGATGTAGGCAGGCCATGACAGTGCCAATAAGTGAGATGAAGACCCTGCAATGACATAGTCTGTCACCAGGGGATGCTTTGGTAGTGAATGGAACCACTTACACTTACGTGCTTACCTCTCCCAATCTGAATAAGCATACCAATAAGTGATCTGCAGCTCTCACTCATTTCTCTCAACATGAGAGGTAGGCCACAGAGATTTATGGCATAACAGCTAATAGAGATTTACTAGGTCTCCTGGTCCAATCTTTTGCCACTGCCAGAATGTTCCTCCTAATGTACCTGATTCTGACCAGTTTGAAGTGAATGGGAGATTTAGCATCAGCTTTAATTTAGATCAACTCAGGATCACACCCAGTGTCTCAAGTGCTTTTTTCCAATCCAATTTTATATAACTCAAACTATGAAGCTTCCACTGCTTTTGTGTAATAAACCACACTTAGCCAATGTATCTTAATATACAGTTTAAATTTTGCTTTGCTTAATTTTCCTTTCACAATTTCTATTTACGCCTCATAGTGCCCGCCCTTCTGAAATATTGCCACATTCTTGGAGATGGTTATCATGTCCTCTTTGTCATTTGGACAAAATCCTCCCACCCCTGTAAATATCCATCCCAATAAACCCCTGATCATATTTTGTGTTTGACTGAATTCTCTCCAGTTTGTTGACTTCTCTGTTCAGGTGTTATCAATGGGTGTAGTGGTCTAGCTCTATCTAGTTCTAAATGTAGAATAAAGAGCTTCCCTGGTCTTTGGTATGTTGTGAATTGTTTGCACAGCCTAAAATTGTACTGAATTTTTTGCTCCCTAATTACATTCTATAGCTTATATTTCATTTGCTATTTTGTAATATACATAATATTTTCCAATGCTACCTCAAAAATTTTTCCTTTCTCTCTTTAGTAATCTGTGCTTCAGTTTTTTTTTTCTGGGTGTATTTCATTTTCTGTTTCTTCCCCGAGGCTCAATTTTTGCTGTTTCCTGCCTCCATTTCTTATCTCTGTAAGTTATGTCTCTGTTCATCTCTGTTACAGGCATTTTCTTTTGTGTAAGTAAATATGTAATTGGAAAGATGTTGTCAATTCTATTTTTATTGTACCTCTAAAAGTCTGAGAATCTCTTTACCTGTTTACTGGGAGCAGCTCTTAGCTGCTGTGTCCACAAAATGCAGTATCTTCAGTGGGACTAATCACACATAGTCAAGAAAGATGATGAATTCAGATCGGAACAGGTGCAGAAAAGAGCTGCTGAGATCAGTGGAATAGAGGGCCTGTCCTTTGTCAGGAGACTAGAAGAGTGTGACTTGTGAAGCCTAACAAAAAGAAGGCTGAGAGGGGTTATGACTTCTCTCTGTAAATACGACTGGGGGTAAACACCATGGAGGGTAAAGAGCTACTTTAGGCTAAAGAAGACAAACAAATGGGTATAAATTGGCTGTGAACAAATTTAGGCTGGAAATTTGTAGACTTCTAACCATAAGGGGGTGATCAATAGGAATTGTGGGGGCAGACAATTTTATTAGTTTAAAAGAGAGAGACAAACTTATGAGTGGGATTGTATGACAGGGATGCTTGTGATGTTGGGTTAGGCGGGGCTGTGGGGTGGGGAACAGGGTTCAGCAACCTTGGAGGTCTTGTCTTTTATGTTCCTAAAATCTGGAGCTGGATCTTGGGCTCTCAAGCCTAAGGGGTCATGTAGGCCAGAATGAACTATGCTTTTATTTGTTACATGCTAACTTGAGCCCTGGTAATACCCATCTGTCCACCCAAGCTGGGAGGCTTAGTCCCAGCTGCAGTGTAGATTTGCCCCAGGCCTGAAAATTTGGATCAATATTTTTAATACACTATCTGTTTTAAGGCTTTATTCTTAGTTTCACATTTAGTATAATCCATGGATTGATGAGGGCTGTGAGTCACCTTGAATGCTCTGATCTATGGGTGGGCAAACTTTTTAGCCTGAGGGCCACATCAGGGTGGGGAAATTTGCTTGCAGGGCCATGACTGTAGGGCTGGGGCAAAGGGTTGGGGTGCGTGAGGGAGTGCGGAGTATGGGAGCGGGTGTGGTATGCAGGAAGGGGCTCAGGGCAAGGGGTTGGGGCACAGGAGGAGTGTGGGGTGTATGAGGAGGCTCAGGAAAGGGGCTTTTAGCGCTTAGTGTGGGAGGGGGCTCAGAGCAGTGGTGCAGGGAGAGGTGCAAGGTGCTGCAGGGGGTTGGGTCGCAGGGTGCGGCAGGGGCTCAGTGCATGGACTTGGGGCACATGGGGCTCCAGGCTCAGGGCTCCCTCCCTGCCTGCCCTGGTCTTGGCCCCAGCCCCAGCCCCAGCCCCAGCTCCGGGCCACTCCACTCCAGGAAGCACCTGGCAGCACGTCCCTGCGGGCCCTGGGGGAGGGGGAGCAGAGGGCTCCACATGCTGCTATTGCCTGTGATTCCTCCCCCGAAGCTCCCATTGGCCACGGTTCCCTGTTCCCAGCCAATGGGAGCTTCAGGGAAGGTATCTACAGTCAAGAACAGCACACAGAGCTCTCTGCTCCCCCTCCCCCACAGCCGGCAGGGACATGCTGCCCGCCACTTCCTGCAGTGGAGCGTGGCCCACAGCACCACGGCAGTGGCACATCCGTAGGCCATGGCCGTAGTTTGCCCATCCCTGCTCTAATCGTTGAGAAATCTGCTGCCTTTTAATCACATATCAGGAATGTCATGGCAGTTGCCAGTCTTCATTGCCCATATCTGGATAGTTACAATTTTGTAAGACAGTACATCTGGGAATGATGCCAACCAAGATGCTGACATTCATCATTTTGATAATAGGTTGTACAGGTGAAAGATACATCATGTCTGATCCTCTAATATTTCCCTGGTCACAGAGATCCCATCCAAGCAGGAATTAATTTTGCTCCTGTTTCCTCCACATATTAGCCTCTTGTGAACTATTGGGGCTAAGTAATATTTAGATTAATGTTAAGGCTGATTTAATATTTGTACACTGGACAGAATCATTAGGTAATCATTGCTTTCAGTGTATAAATCAGGGTTTTTTTAGTAGGCATCTAATTTGACTGAAATTGCTCTCACCATTGCCAAAAAATTGTTGGCACAAAATGGGGGCTGTGGGGAAATAATTAGATCTTTAAATGTAAGAGTCAAAATACTGCAGATACATCCATGTATTCCATGAATTTTCCTTGGTATTTGCCTCCCTTTTCTTTGTCATTCAACAAACTGCAGTGGCTGTATCATGAATGTTGTTTACACCTCAAAAATAATCAGTAAAATGCAGCTGTCTTGCTTCTCCTAATGCATCATTTGAATTCAAATGTCCTTTAATGAGGTGTTCCCACCCATGCAGAGTAACAGCCAGGCACACTAATAAGAAAAATTCACTATGTGAACAGAGCAGTAAGTGCTTGGAGTTGCCCACCTGGTGAGCAAGCACACTATTTTATTTAATAGAAAACCTCAAAAGCCCAGAATGTGCTTAATTAAAGTCTATGGAGGAATAAAAGTGAGATAAAAATTAGAATGAAAAGCAAAAGTTAAAGAAAAAAAAGCCCAGAAAGAGAGAGAGAGATGTAACAAAAACAGTGAAAAGTATGTGTTGCGGATTCTTTTTGAACAGATTCATTTTTTTTTAACAGTCTGCCATGTGACACATTTTGCCCATGCAGTAGCATATCTGCAATTGGGCAAATTTCACCCTCCTGTGCCTGATTGTCTTGATCAGCAGGTCTACATGTGTATATGCTTTCTTTAATCACATCTGAGTAAAATATCATTCTGGGCCCTGTATTTTCAAAACTGGGTGACTAAAGTTTGCCTCCTAAATTCTGAGGGGGAAGCACTTCAGAAAAATCAGGCTGCTTTTATTCTAGCGCCCCCACAAATCTGACTGAAGTCAATGGGTTGTTTTGTTTTGTTGTTCTTGAAAATAAGTCATTTTATTTTGTTGCCCCAGTGTGGGGGAACTGCTAGGACAGCTTATAACCCCTCCAAAGACCACAAAGCTCTGTAATTGCTGCTTTCCTCCCATGAGCAGTGAAATGCAGGATTGGGGCTTAACTTTGGATTTATAAGGGAGAAAACAAAACCACACCACTCAGGGAAAACAAAAGCTAATAAAACAGACCAAAAACAACTGAAGTATAGAAGGCTTGTTTAAAGATAAAATATTTATATAGCCATAATTCCAAGAAATATAGTAGTAATGCTGATCCCTTTCTAATACTCTGAGGATGCAAAGTGTTGATTTTCAATTTTTTGGTATGTTAAATTTTTAAGTTAGTTCAATATACTGGAATTGCTCCTTGACTCCCTTTTTAAATTGAAGTGGTTATGAAAAAAATGAAGCTTCTCAGTTATTTTAAATTATTCTACACTGCCCACAGCATTTGTAAAATGATTGGAGTGCTTCACATTTTTATAAGCTCTTGACTCTATAAGTGATTGGGGTTATGGGTATCAGTAGTGATGAAGCGACTTAAGTTACTGGAGCACTCCTAGCTTTTTATAGGTGCTGCTTCGATTTGGTGCTTAGAGTTCTGAGTTGAACGGAGAAGGGGAAGAGTAGCCATGGAAAGCTTTTATACACTGTCAGAGAGAGAGAGAGAGAGTGGATTGCAGATCTGTTTGAGGAGTTAGTGTAATTAAGAAGATTAGTTAAATTAATCTAGAAGGTGACTAGAACACCAGTTAATCCTCAGTCATGATCAGAAACACTAAGGTGGTCTGTTAGAAATATTTCTAATCTTAAATTTGGAGAGTCTGTGTTCTCTGGGGCTATAACATTCCCCTTTTTCGTTTGGTGTGTGTGCTGCTTTGAGTAATGTTTATGAGACATGGGGCGGGGGAGGGAGCGGGAACTGTGTATAGATATCTGTTCTCTGAAATTTTGCTGAAGTATGTGTTTTTAAGGAGAATATTATAAATCAAAAGTAAGACACTCCACCCTGAATCTGTGTAGTTTAGGGTAAAAGCACACAAAAGGCCAGATTTCATGGGGGAAGGCCAGATTTCTCAGTCTGATGCATTTTTCATGGTGGTGAATTTGGTAGGGCACTATTTCTTATAGTAAAAGCATTTCAAGTAAAAAAACCCCACATACAAAACACTATAAGAGTTCCTACTTGTTTACCTATAGCTTTTCAGAGATCACCTCAACCCCTAAATAGGGCTCTGGTAGGTGTCAATCTTTCCAACTCTTCCACAAAGGTTGTGGAGTGGAGAGGAGAGGGGAAAGGGGAGGGCCTGGACCCAAGGTCCTGTCAGTTTGTTGAATCAAAAGGAATCAAACACATTCTTTTATATAAAAAGCCCCTTCTTTCTTTCCTAGTATCTGGAGGGGGAAAAAAAAAAACATCCTGAATGAGTTTATGCAAACTACCCAAGGAGGTGGAAAGTCTACAGAACTTATCTCCTAGTTTTATAGCTATAGGAGCTGTGCTATTCAAAAATTTAATACAATAGTCCCCCTCCCCCAACTCAAAGATACTGCTTGGGGTGGCAATATCTGCACAAGTTTTGGCTGCAACATTTTGCTCAGCCGTAGTTTTAAATTCAAAGTCATAATCTACACATGTGCCTTGCAGTCGATACATCCATTAATGGTCAGATTCTTTTACAGTGAGTACTACCAACTTACCAGCAGGCACTGCTGTGAATAAGGAGAGATTACATGATCTCGGTGATGAAGATTCACAAAGACAATAATATTGAAATAGTTTGGTTTACAGCCAGTTACTGATTTTTTTAAAAAATTAACTGACTGAATGGCTGATTGTCTCTTAGTAAACTGATTGCTATACTGCCTGTGATTATTTAAAGTGATCTTGCAATCTTTGCTCAGTCTGTAGTGCTAGCTAATTATATTAAGTAGTGTAAACTAATTATCTTAAGTAATGATAGTTAATTTCCTCAAGTCCCTTTAAGAAGATGAGTTGTATATTCCTATTAGTACTAAAGAACTGTGTTGTACTGAAAGGTTTCCAGAAACGTCTGTGAAAAAATATCTGAATTACAAGTAAGTTTATTTTGGTCATGCAAAGGGTTGAAATAAATATAGAAAGTTAAAGGATTCTAGAGAAGATAAATTTCAGAGGGGTAGCTGTGTTAGTCTGTATCAGTAAAAACAACAAGGAGTCCTTGTGGCACCTTAGAGACTAACAAATTTGTTTGGGCATAAGCTTTTGTGGGATATAACCCATTTCATCAGCTGCATGGAGTGGAAAATACAGCAGGCAGGTATAAATATATAGCACATGAAAAGATGGGAGTTGCCTTACCAAGTCCGGGGTCACTGCTAATGAGACCAACTGTTGGGAGTGGGCCGCATCCAGTCTTGTTAGCAATCATCCCATTCTAGTGGGCATGTACTTAACTGGGGAGGGTATGTGCATTGGTTAATATTTTTTTTACTGTAATTGCAAACTTAACTCAAGGTAAAGTTTATTACCCACAGTGATCAGATAGTGTGGGTATGTGCCACACTGAATTTTTTTTAAATTGTGGTTAATTTATAACATTGCAGTGATATGACACTATATTGAGGTGTGTAATATTTGATGGTGTGTTGTGAGGTAGAACTGTGGTTTAGAGAGTGATGGTTTTGTAACCCAAGGTCCAGTGTGCTGTTGCTGTGATATTGTATAAAGGTTTGAATAGCCATCTTATTTACAGATGTCAAATCCAGAAGTGAATTGGGCACATCCTGCTAAATGAATAATTAAAATCTGATATAAGCGCTAGATTAGTGCAAACTGATTATTGGTCATCACTTCTTACTCATTATAAAGCTCTTGAATCACAGTATTGTTAAAATTAGATAATGTAGAAATCACAAACATACAAAATATTTAAGATTAAGTGAAAACTCCTACAGGGAAAACCCAAAAACAGATGAAGAGGAAGAAATTGGATTGAATTAAAGGATAAATGTAATGTTTAAATCAAGGTAGAACTATTCCAAATACAAAGATCAATTTAATGTGTTTTATTTCTGGAAAGAAAACATAGGAGAGGTATCTTTTATTTTCAGTATGCATCTGTTTGTGCATTTTGAAATTAATACAAAATGAATGCAAATGTAAAATAAAAAGGAAAAGGTAAAAAGATGTTATGTACCTGGAACAAAGCTATAGTTATAGAACCCTTAAACGTTTTATCCAGTGCTTAAGAGGATGAAGTGTGGCTGAAAATATTTCAGCTTGGAGTTGGTTGGACTATAGTTGTTGCTGCTACTTATATACACTTAACATACAGCCCTTCTTAAGCTTACATTATTGTTATTGCTGTTATTGAAGGTTCTTGCCATTTTTTCTCCAAAAGAAAAAAATGCATCTGGATTCAGAAAAAAGAAGATTGAAATGAGCCCACGTGTAAACAGAGCTCAGAAAATGATAAAGCACGTGAGATTTTGCTATCAAACAGGGATGGTGGAGGAGTAGAACCTGCCAGCAAGACTGGCATTTATCAAATGGGGAGAAAGTTTGCAATGAAATCATTATTTTGCTGGAAAACAAGTTGCTTGTGAAAATGGGGCACAAACTACCCAAACAGAGATCTATTTATAGTATTGAATATTATTGACGCGTTGGAGCTTGATTGCAGCTGAAACTGGTAGGAGTGTACAAGAGAGAATGACTTCAGCAGGCTTTCCTCTGCTGCCTCCTGTGCATGTATATTAAAATGACTAAAGAAAGAAAACACATGCTTTTCCTTTAGTTTCGGCCTTGTTCTTTACTGATATAGGAGAAAGGCCAATATCATTTGTAATAATTTATTATTTATTCAATGTTCATAAGAAACTAAATCTAAAGACTCAAGAAGTACTATGCCCCCTTGAACATTTCAGGTGCTCAAGATACCTATAATACTGTTATCTCATGGTTATTACTTCTATTACAATAGAGCCTAGAACCAGTCAGGGTCCCATTGTGCTGAGTGTAGCATACACACATAATAAAGGACAGTGCCTGCCCCATAGACTTTACAATCTGAGGCCCTGATCCTGGAACTGACTGCATGTAGGAAATATCCTGTGCAGCTCCCTTTGTCTTCAGTGAGACTTGCATGTAGCGGTCTGCCTGTGTGGCTCCTTTTGCAGGATCATAGCCCAACTCAGTGTTTGAAGGCCTACCCTACGCTAAGCATCGGGGAGTGACAGGAATTCTGTCAATACTGAGTTAACATTATCTAAGGCACAAGTGGAAATGTTAAAGGATGACCACTGTAGCGAATATGGTAAAGCAGTTGTAGTGGGTAGGAAACAATTGATCCAGGAATCGATGTAAATGTGACCAAAGTCATAGGGAATCACAACTAAATCAAAAGAAGAAATCCTCGAGGGATTTTTCCTTGAACAATAAGTCTTCATTGTATACCCTACATTATGGATAATGAGTTGAGCAATAAAAAGGTAGTTGAAGATGGATGATTGACATAAGAATAAAAGCTGGGTGTATACACTTCAATAAGATATAAAATATTAAGAAGAATCAGTGCCTAATAGGTATGAAAAGAAAGATATTCAACCAATCTTCTCATCTAGATAGCTATAAAACAAACAAATGATGGAGGTTAAATTAATGTGCTGGTCTGGTGATGGTGCAGTGGAGCATAGGAAAGAGGGTTGACTCAGCAGATGGCAAACGATTGGCTGGGGGTGGGTAGGGCAAACAAGGGAAGCAGCCTGGGTGCAATGCGAGTATGGATTTAGTGACATCATTCACTGTTTGGGAAGAATAGCTTCCTTATAGTGAGGAAAGGGAGAGATGTAAGATTTCTCTTAATGGACTGGGCTGATGACACATGTTGTACTGGTACAGTAGGTCTATGAGCTTCTTTCAAAGAAGTAAAAGATTCATTCTAGTTGGGAAAGGCTAAATGTTATAGATAATATTTAAGAGTAAATACTGTCCAGATGTCCATGGCCCTGGAATTGAAGTGGTTCTCATGGGCAGGGTTGGGGACTAGACATGGGTGAATGAAAGCCCTTGTATGGTAGTATGCTGGGGTGGGAGATGGGAAATAGGCATGAGAAAAGGGATGTAGCCACAAGTTCTGTGGCCATGTTGGTCTTCCTGCCCTTTCTCTGCAGACAGTCATAAGGAACTCAACATGTCAGAGCAGCACTCTTCTCACATCCTCTGCAGGTGTTGTATTGATAATTCTTAAAAGTGTATTTGAAGTCAATGTGTAAAATTAAGTGCACACATACATTTTTGCAGGTTTGGGGCAAGTAATATATTTTTCTTGAAAGGTAATTATAATCCTCTGTAAACCATTATTGGTTGGCTGCCAAATTTCCTTTGTTAACCATGCCTTTATAATAGAAGTGTGAATGCTGCCCTTTATGTCACTGTGGGCCAAATCCCACTGAGCAAGGGAAGCAGGATCTGACCCTCTGCTTGTTAGACTCTGTTCAAAAAACACCTGTGAAAGACTTTGTTCAAAATATCAGCCTTGCTACCAATTTTCAAGCACTAATGATGGAGACATAATAGTAAACTATCAAGGTTAAAAAATAATGGGCCAGTTATCCACTGAAGCAAAATGGCATTGTTTCATTGATTTTGATTTACACTGTCAGTCTGGCCCAAGATTTTCTTTTTAATGCGTGTATTTTTCTCTTGCATTGTGAACTGGGTGGTAATGTTTCCCTCATAACTGCATTATGGGCTCTTTTTATTTGCTTTTCCCCATGGATTTATGACCCACAGCCTCCCCACCCCTCTTTTACTTCACCTTCTAGAGCCAACAGAGTAGTCTTACAGTAAACCTGATTTGCTTAGTTAATATTTTGGAAGCATACCGCCAAGGTTGACTGTTTTATTTAAATAGCCTTATTTTAAAGTCAAACGGTTAGCAGGAGGGGTGCAACCAGTGCATAAGTAAATAACCATTAATATTTTGCAAATAGTAAGGGTATATCCAAATTATGTCACAAAAATGTAATGACCCGTTTATAGATACCCAATTTATCTGTCCTGTTGAAGGTTTTTGTAGGTGTTACACTAATACAAGTACATATATTTTCCTTATGAACATTGTACTCTTTGGACAGTAGGACCTTCTCAGTGACTAGCTCAGGGGTGGGCAAACATTTTAGCCCGAGGGCCACATCAAGGTTCAAAAGTTGTGTAGCAGGCTGGGTAGGGAAGGAGGTGCCTCCTCAAACAGCCCGGCCGTGCCCCCTATCCGATCCCCTCCCACTTCCTGCCCCTTGACTGTCCCCCTCAGAACCATTGACCCATCCAACCCCTCCCACTCCTTATCCCCTGAATGCCCCCTCCAGAGACTCCCACGTCTAACTCCCCCTCTGGGAGCCCGCCCCTTACCTAAGCCCCCATGCTTCTTGTCCCCTGACTGCCCCCTCAAGAGACCCCCCACCCTCTACCCAACCTCCCCTGCTCCCTGTCCCTTAACTGCCCCAAACCCTATCCACCCCTCTGACCCGAACAGACCCCTGGGATTCCCACACCCTATTCAACCCTCCTGGCCCTTCCCCAGAACTGCACCCCCACTCCTTATACAACCTCCCTTACCATGCCATTCATAGCAGCGTGTCAAGCAGCTGCCCAGCCTGAGCCAGACAGCTGCCATGCAGGTGCGTGCAGCCCCGTCCCTCAGAGTGCTGCCACGCAGGGGCGTGGCTCTGGGTGGGGGAGGGGCTTGCCAGCTGGGAGCTCAGGGGCTGGGAAGGACAGTCCTGTGGGCCGGATGTGGCCTGCGGGCCATAGTTTGCCCACCTTTGGGGTAGCTGGTCCTGTGCCTAGACAAAGCCCTGTGCCCCTGGACCAGAGCAGATGAACCCAATCAAGTTAAAGAGGTCTGGGCTACACTTGAACCTCGTAGGCAGCTGGGATATAGCTGAGCCCTGGAGAGAGAGAGCCACATTGGAGTTGGATCTCTGTCCGGGAGCAAAGCTGGAAGCTGTCAAGAGTAGAAGTGGCTGAGACCCTGGGGAGGAGTGGCCCTGAGGCTAAGAAATGAGTTAAGATTGGTTTTCCATTTGTTTGATAATCTCTGTTAAGGAAATAGGCCTCCTCGCAAAATACTGGAGGTGATGCTCAGCCTAGTGACAAGGCTTTTGTGTCGTACTCTTCTGCAAATTATCGTGCGTTGGTTAACTATCTTCCCTTTGCACTATACTAAGGTCACCTTATTTTCTGTCAAGTATATTAATTTTACATCAGTATAACTCCCATATAGCATAGCATGCCTGAAACATTTTAAAATCAGTAGTCTTGTGTAAACATGGTATTTCATTAGCTGGAGGATACAGAGGATTTGTTGCTATTTATACAGAGGCATTTGCATCTGTCACTATTTTGGATTTTTTTTCTTTTCCTATTCATAAATGGTAAGAGAGCTCAGTGAACTGAAGGCACTCGAAGCCTGAAATCTGGAACGTGTCATTCTGTTTAACTCAGACCATATTTAGGAAAGCTCCCACTGAGTAATACCTGTATGTTCTGTGCCAGAGCAGGTGCTACCATTTGGCCAATTAAGAGGATGGGGCAGTACTTAGGGACTGTAAAGGATCAGAGAGAGACTCAGTGAAAAGGGAGTTTAGTCAGTGAAAGCAGACTGGTTCTTGGAGCAGTAGGGATTAGGTGAGAGCTTCCAGAGGCAAAGGGACCAGAGGAGTCCTGGGAGAAAGCAGAAAGTACTTGTTGTGAGAAGGCTTAAGGCAGGAGGAGCAGCAGAGGGAGTTGCCTGCTGACTCTAAGATGCTGGAGAGCAGTAACTTGAGAACCTGAGGGGAGTGGAAGTTGAGAGAACAGGGTAGGAGCCTTACTGCTGACATCTCGAAGGTCTGAAGTCTGGACCAGAAGGGAAAAGTGAGAGAGTGAGGGATCCTCTCCTGGCCAGAATGCTTCCAGCAGAAGGGCTGTGGCACTCATGCTGTGTAGATGGGGTTGCACTCCAACTGGAGAGCTAGGGTGGCTGTCTGGTACAAAGACAGGGGAGGACTGATAAAGTGGAAGAACAGTTGAAGGCACCAGTGTCTGGTACGGGGGGAATCAAAGGATGAGGAATCTTGAGTTTTGATGACTGCTTGTACTGGAGTGAGACATGGACCATGTCTGGGACATTTTGTTATGGACTGATTTTTCACTTTGGCTTTAATAACAAATTGCCTCCAAGGCCAAAGAACTGTAGTGAAGTTACAGGGTTATGCAAGAGGGGAAACTGAGGCAGGGTGCATGTGTCATACCATCGCTTTCCACACAGGAGTTGCTGTGAGTGGGGCTACCCTGTGATCCTGCACCCTGTAGGAAGTCATGAAGGAGCAGGCATGTGCCCCCATACATTGTTATTTGGGGCACTAAATTTCTTCTGCAGTGCAACTCAGCTTTGCCCCTTGGTCTTCCCCTACAGGCCTAGCATAGTCCTTAGGAAGCCTGCATAAAAGTCCTCACTAACTCTCATGATTTTATCATAAGTCTCACAACATTTGGTGTTTTTTTTGAAGCCCTGAGACAGTTGTGAGAATGTTTACCTCTATAAAATCTAGCCATCATAGTTGCAGAGAAGCTTGAAAGTCCGAGCTAGATGAACATAACATGAGAACAGTTTCATAGGTTCAGACCAATGGTCCATCTAGCTCAGTATGCTATCTTCTGACAGTGACCAATGCCAGATGCTTCAGAAGGAGTGAACAGCACATGGCATTTATTGCGTGATCCATCCGCTGTCTTCCAGATCCAGCATATGGCAGTCAGAGGCTTAGGGACATCCAGAACATAAAATTGTATTTCTGACCATTTTAGCTGATTGCCATTGATGGAACTATGTTCCAAGAACTTACCTAATTCTCTTTTTGGAACCCAGTTGCACTTTTGCAACATCCCTTGGCAATGAGTTTCACAGGTAGATTGTGCTTTGTATGCAGAAGTACTTCCTTTTGTATGTTTAAACCTGCTGCCTATTTTTTTACTGGGCAACCCATGGTTCTTGTGTTTATGTACAGAGGTAAATAATGCATCCTTATTCACTTTCTCTGCACCAATTTTTAAAGGTTGTCTTTGCCTCCAGCTCTCTCTTACTGTGTTTAGCCATGGTGGCATTTTTGGGGGGCTCTTACTGTTTGTTTTAATTTGGGGTGTACATTTTAATTTGGGCCTCAATTATGGTGTGTTTAAAAAGTTTCCATACAGTTTATAGGCATTTTACTCTTGTGACTGTTCCTTTTAATTTCTGTCCTACGAGCTTCCTTACTTTTGTGTAGTTGCTTTTAAAGTCAAATGCTACTGTTGTAGGCTTATTTAGTAATTTTCCTCCAATCCCCCAGGATGTTAAACTTATTATGTTATGGTAATTCTTACCATAACAGTTCAGCTATATTCACCTTCTGCAGCCAGACCCTGCGTGCCACTTAAGACTAAACCAAGAATTGTCTCTCCCCTTGTAGGTTTCAGGAGTAGCTGTTCCAAGAAGCAGTCATTAATAGTGTCTAAAAACTTCATCTCTGCATCCTGTCCTGAGGAGACGTACCCAGTCTATATGGGGATATCAACTATCCTCCATTCTTATTGAGTTTTGTGTTTTTATAGCCTCTCTAATCTCCCAGAGCATTTCATAAACACCCTCACCATCCTGGTCAGGGGATTGTTAGTATGTTCTTACTGTTATATTCTTATTATTCAAGCGTGGAATTTCTGTCCACAGAGATTCTATGGTACAGTTTGCTTCATTTTAAGATTTTTTACTCTGTGCTTTCCTTCACATATAATGCTTCCTCCTCCTCAACCAACACAACCTATTCTGTCATTCCTACATATTGTGAGCCCTAATGTTGTTGTGTCCTATTTATTATAATCGTTCCACCAAATTTCTGTGATGCCTATTATATCAACCTACTCATTCAATATCAGGCACTCAAGTTCACTCAGCTTAGTATTTAGTCTTCTTGCATTTGTAGACAAGCAATTATACAATTTGACACTTTTTAGTTTTCTGCCTTCATGTGATACAATTCAATGGGACTTTTTTTATTTGACTGTTTCTCTTCAGCTCCATACAATGTACTTTATCCACTTTGATCATCTCCTCTTTACTAGAATATAAAGAATCCATATTAATAGCTCCTCCCCTAAAGAATGTCTCTCTTTTAACCATATGCTCCTCCTGACCTGTGGGCTTTCCCCAAGCACTTACTTTAAAAACTCCTCTACAGTTTGAATTTTACATGTCAGCAGTCTGGTTCTGTTTTGATTTAGATGGAGCCCATCCTTCCTGTAAAAGGCTCCCCATTTCCCAAAAGGTTCAGCAGTTCCTAATAAGCCTAAACCCCTCTTCCTTACAATCATTGCCTCATCCATGTTTTGAGACCCTGCAGTTCTACCTGTGTACCTACCAGTGTGTGGAACTGAAAGCATTTCAGAGAATACTACCATGAAGGTCTTGGACTTCAATGGCTTACTGAGCAGCCTAAATTTAGTTCTAGGGCCTCTCTCCTACATTTCCCTATGTCATTGGTGTTTACATACACCATTCCCAGTGCTGTACATAAGTCTTACTAAATGTCTTGAGATTCATAAACTTTGCACTCAGCAGGAAATTTACCATGTGGTTCTTCCAGGCATCACGAACCCAATTATCTATATTTCTGATAATCGAATCTCTCATTACTGTTATCTGTCTCTTCTAAATTACTGGAGTCTCCTCCCCTGGATAGGTACCTTCAGCGTGTGAGGATACCATGACATCTAGAAGGAAGACCCCAACTGTGGGATCATTGCCCTTTGCTCCTTCTCCAGTCTTCTCCTTACCTGAAATATTCACTCTCCTCACCAGCAGAGTCTGTCAGAGTGGGGATGGGACTGCTCTACTATATTCCAGACAGTCTCGGCTATGTACCTTTCTGTTTCCCTTAGCTCCTCCCATTCAGCCACTCTGGCCTCAAAAGCCTGTCTGTGGTGAGCTGCTTGCATCAAATGCAAATGTGGCCTTGCTCACAAGGCTGGTAATCATACATGATGAGTTCAGTGCAATAAACTGGATAGCCCCCACTATGCTGCTGGTCTTCTGCCTGCATTCTTTTAACTCTTGCAGTGTTTTGTTTTGTGGGATGGAGGGAAGGGGTTGGTGGGTGTTTGGCCTAGGTTTAGACAATGTTAGGTATACCTGGCTCTTGCTCACTCTGTAAACTCCCCTGTTTGGGGGTAGTCTTTGCTAGCTTCTCTTCAGAGCACAAAGTTTTAAACCTCTGTTCTTCCTGAATAGCCCTGTCCCCTGGTTAAGGGCTCCTAAAGGGTTTGAGCATCAAAACCTCATTAAGAAGCTCTCAACCTTGCCTAGTAGACTGTGAGACTCACCACACTAACCCCTCTCTCCAGCAAAACAGACCATGCTATAAACTTCAGTCAAGCAGGCACACAGCAAGCACACAACAAACTCACCTCAACAATTACAAAGAGTTTCCTCCCTCACCTGGAGAACTCCCTCTCAAAATTCCCCTATTTGCAGCTCTGTAAAGACTCAAAAACCTGAAGGCAAATGAAAAGAATCCTGATGAATATTATAATTTAAATAATTTTGTGGGGCTTCACTCATTACTTCTGACTGTTTTTTGGGTTGGCGAATATTATGTATGCAGGAATTGCACTGAGAAGATGTTTCTAGAAAAATGAATCCCTCATAATACAGAGTAGTGTCTTTGTACACAAAAAGCTTATGTGTTTTCATTAAAAATTCTGGTGTGGGTGTGTATTTATATTGAGAGAGAATCTATCATTCTATGCCCTTGCTGCACAGGCAGATCTGCAACAGCCAAAGAAATACTTTGTGGTTACATTTTATACTCAGCTAAACTGCTATGTAGATTTCTGGATTGTTCAGGGATAGCAGTTTAATATTATTAATCAGATTTTAATAATGTTTTATGTTAGCACATGCTTAAATACAAAAGTAATCACTTGAAGTATCAGTGTTCATTCTGTTCACACAGTTACTAAAATTTCTTTAATTAAACTTTCAAAGCTTTCACTGGCAATTAGGTCTGAATTCACATATAGTAGCTCTTAATGGAAAATAGTATCTCCCTTGTCGGCAATGCCAATAGTTAACCAAATGAAGAGGATTTTTTTGTTTTACAATTGTTTAGTGATCCCTTTAAATTTGTGATTTTAAACTGAGATATTTTAAAATAACAAGATTTTAGCTTGTTGTATTGCACAGTGTTTACTGTGATTGAAAACAATTTTACTGTATTGCATCGCTGTCGTACAGAAATAGCAGTACAGTCATGGCAGTCACTTGAGATGGAGGATATGATTTGCTAAAAATCTTTTTATGAATGGCCTAGATAATCAATCTGCATGTCTGAAATTATACAATGTCATTTGATATTTCTAGTTGAATCTTGATATGCAGTGGCCAGAAGCTATGAGAAGGTCTCTACACTGCACTGCAAATATACTTCATTCCTGATCAGTTTTGACCTTAACCAGAAATAGCCTTTACACAGAATGCCAGACCTGCCATATTTTGGGCCATGAACAGATGTCCACTGAGGATTACATTGGCAGGGCTAAACTCATTTCATTTGTCACCTGCAGCACGCCACACTTTATTCCAGGTCACCAAAGGCAAACCGCTGTTGTGATAAATCCCTGCCTCACCACATCTCTGTGCACAGGTCTGCTTCTGCTGTTGCTTTAACATCACCTCTTCAGACACATTCTGTGCTGTGCTTTGATGTCAGACTCAGTAAGGTGACAACTGTGGATCCAAACCACAGAAGTAAATAGAAAGACTGAAGAGATGGGCTTCACCTTTTCTGAAATGAAGGGGTATCCCAGATAAACATGAGTGCGCAGTCTAAATGCAGTACCCCAAAATGTGACAGCATGGAATACACAGCAGGTTGCTTCATCAATATACAACATAGTTGTCATGGCTTGAAGGTTTTAAAATACAAAATGAACAGCAACAGCAAAAAACCAAACTGCTCCCTCCACACTCCCAGAAATAAGCACGAGAGGAAGTTAAGATCACAATGAATGGGGAAATACATTAGCTTGTAGGGGATACTTAGCCATATCTGCTATAGTTCAGGCTACTTCGGGGCTTTTATTATAATCACCAGTTTTCATTTGCATCTTCTTCATCTTTATTTTTTTAATCCCTTGGAGATGATATTTTTTGCAGCCTTCAGCAAAGAGAACATTTTGAAGCACAGCGGTGATTATTCTCTCTTTTTTTCAGTGGGGGGATGGGAGACGGAAGAGTAGATGAGGTGGGAAAATGTGAACAATTTTGTAGCTAGCCAGATGGTTTGTGCTTCCTAAACTAGAAAAGTATGAAAAACGGCATTTAAGTATAGACATGTTGCTTATTTGCAAAAATAAATAAATAAATAAATACCCGAGGTCTAATTCAGTATTAGAAACTCAGTTTCCATGTGTGTACCAGTAGTAACCAAAGATAAGTGAACTGTTTGTGACATATTGTGTATTTGGTATGAGGTTGGTTTTGTATTTTCTGTGCACAAACTTTGTTTTTTCCTGTATACATTGTCATTTGTGTTAGATCCGTACAGCCTTTTTAAAGAGCTATTTCTGCCTATCGAGTGTACATGAACTGCTCATTTCCCCTTGCTTTCTGTTTGATAATTTTAGCCACATGGTATGCTTTGTGTTCCCTGATTGGATGAGAATAACTGTAACAAATAGTTGGAGGGTATAATCAGTTTCTTTCATCTTTGTTTCTCCCAGGAGACTGAGCCATTTGTGGCGTTAGAGGATCAGGAACATATAAGGATTTTAGAAGTTTTCAGACATTAAATCTTTTCTCTTCCACACAAAGCAAATTTTGTTTAATCACAACTCATTTGTCTTTGATCATGAAATGCATAACACATTTGTCTGTTTGGAGCTTATCAGCATTGAAGGATGAAGACGTCCTGCTGTTTATCTCAGGTATGAAGGTGAGAACTGTGGCATGTATCAAACACTGCTGGTCAAGTTGGCAGGACTCAGAGACTAACTCCTCCAGATTTGTCCTGGAAAAAAATTTAGTCTTCATGCTGATACAAAGTTGATGTTATTAATTTAGGCCCTTATCTGGCAAAGGAATATGCCAGCACAAAACTTTAATTAACTTCAGTGGAACTCTGTGCATAAATAAAGGTCTGTGTTTGCATGATCAGGTCTTAAAATTTAAATCTGTTAAGGGGTTGAGCCCTTCAACTATCATTGACTTAAGTGATGGAAAAGCTGGAATGGAACAGGTTGTGATTGTACCGCTCTTGGGTCAGATCTTCAGCTCATGTAAGCTGGTATGGTTTAATTCATTTTACTGGAGTGTCAGCATACACAGTACTTCTACTTTTATGCGTAAATTAGGATTTAGGAACCTAACTTTAGGCTCCATTTTTTTTATTTATTTTTTTTAAATCTAGCTGTGGGAGTGTTGTGTGCACCCAAACACTGCCTGGATGCTTTAATTTCATTACTAACCTACAGGGTATGAGTCTCTTGTTTTTGCTGTGTAAACACAACTTGCAAAATTCTTTACTGAAATTTCAGTGAAATCTCCTGACTGTGTACTGTTCTATGTTGCTAACACAGTAGGGCAGCAGGTGAATGTCAGCTGAGAGCTAATAATAAATGAATTGTACACCTACAGACATCTGTTGTTTAGAGCAGCTTTGTGCTGGACCTGTCCTAGAATGGTTATTTAGTTTGTGTCACATATCACTTGTATTCACTGTGTGGATAAGGAAACTGAGGCAGAGAAATGAAATGATTTGTCCAGCACTTGGAGGAAATCAGGGTGGGACTTGAAGTTAGGACTTTAAGCCTTGAGTTCTTTCCTTACAGACCATACTGTCTCAAAAGCATGTAAATATCTCAGATAAAGCTGCTGCTACTTCGAGTGTTCATTCATATCCATTCCAATGTAGGTGTGTGCTCGCCCTGAGCACTGCTGCTGGAAATTTCTCTGTAGCAGTATCCTTTGAGTCTGCTCTGGTGCCCAGTGCACACACTGTGCACTGGTGTATACAGGCCCCAGCTGCCCCCTCAGTTCTTTCTTACAGCCTATGATGGTTGATGGAATTGTTCTTTGTCCTTGCATTTTCCTGCAAGTACCTCTCCGTGGACTTTGCTTATCTGTAAATAGTTCTTTTCTAGAGGATTTTTTCTCCAGTGAGTTAGTAGTGGGCCCCACTTAGTGGGTTTGGCCCTTCCCCAGCACTGGGGTATGCCTGGATTTCAAGCCATGTGCATCATGCCATATGCCGGTAGATGACCCACATTCAACTGCCTCAAGTATTTGGGGGAGGCCCCCATGCAGGAGCATTGCAGGATTTGCAAGGGCTTCAAACCCAGAATAAAGGTGGACAGGGATACTAGAGACCTCAGGAAGCAGAAGAGAAGGGCTCCAGCAGCAGGGAGCTGCTGGAACCTTTCCCTGTAGCAGGGAAATACTCAGGCAGTGGGGACACCATACTGCTAAAAATAACAGTGTAAATGTGGGAGGTGCTGCATAGGCATATAGAGAACCATGTAGGGTTTAGACTTGTCTTTATTGGCTTAAGCAGTGCCTCACTGTCTACACTGCTATTTATATCCATGTTAGTGGGGGTGTGCAGTGTCTGTACTCTACAAACTGCAATAACGAGTGTGCAGCCTAGACATACCCCTAAGTCATTTTTATTTTCTCTAACCTTTTGGACATGCATGTAGGAATTGGTTCTCACTGAAGTTAGTTTGACATAAGTGCAGGCAACACCAGACCCACTGCATGTACTTGAATTCTTATTTATGCTGCAGTTATTTTCTTTTTCATGAAATAAACAGTTATGAGGATAAGACAGCAGGTCTTTGGGGTGGCTTATTGGACTTGTCATATTACATCTCACTTTGATATCAGGATGTCTTTAGGAATTTAGGGAAGTAGGTTTTGTTTGGCTTGTTTTGAATATTTTTGGGGGTTTTTTGCTTGACTTTTTTTTTTTTGACAGAAAATGGCAGCAGCTTAAATAGAAGCAATATCATGCTTTTTAAATAAACCAGATAAAATTCTGATTTAAATTCATTGTAAAACAGTAATGAAGATGCTCTGGTTCTCTTTTTAAACCTGTCTGTGCATTTAAAGAAAACACCAGTTAATTAGCTTGCACTTAGAGATTCCTGATGAATGGCATATTTAAGTGTTTTACAAAACATTTAATTAACCTCCCCATGCTCCTTGTCTGACTAGAAGTACAATGTATGTACAACACATGTAAGCTCCAATTCTGCAAGCTACTTAAGCATGTGCATAACTTTGAATAGGTTTGTCTGTACAAATATTCCATTTTTCAATCGTCCAAAAATGCTTTAGGTGATTGTTCCTTTTGTGACCCTCTGAGGTTGTTTTCAGCTATTTATACAAGATGCCATTTATCTCAAAATGAAGACTGTAGTCTAATTTAACTGAAATTATAGTTGTTAGATAACCTGTAATTTCATTTCTAAGGGTAACAACATTGAGTCTTTTGTTACCCTGTCACCCAATCTAGGTGAGAGTGAGAACTTTTTTTCTAAGAAACAGCCTTTCGTTTGATTTCTTTTACTGGGAAGTGTCTAAATACATTCATGCAAGCTATCTGACTTCACAGCTATCACATACTATAATACTGCTCTACAGCCAAAATGCTTCTGAAATAAATGTAGTCAAACTTTACTAATTCTGCGTCACTGAGAACGAAAATGGTGCTTAAAATTGTTGATTGGCTCTAGTTTTCAAGATATGCTATTAGGTTAGTATATACGACCCTTGACATGGGAATGGCGGAGGATAAGTGAGTTATAAAGGGAAGGGATCTCAATTTAAACCAGAAATGACTAAAATACATCTTTGACTGGATCTATGAATTAATCTATGACTGGGTTTGGACAGTACTTGCTTTTTAGGCAAAACAATGAATGATGCAATCTGAAGCTGGTATTGCGTCATACATGATATGAATTGTATCATGTTATTCCTAGAAGTCATGGATGATGCAATCATAATGAAGCTTACATCACTCTGCTGAACAAATTGCCCTATATCAGCTCTAGAAATCATACAGTGTCGTGCTCTCTTATTTGTCAGTGTTTGATTTTGCAAAGGGACACATTTCTGTTTAGCTAAAGTGAGCAGAGATGCCTCGTACTTGTGTGAACAGTGCAGATAACTTCTGCTATGTTTGTGGTGAAGTGACTTTTGCATCACAAAAGCGCAGTCTAACCACTATGGTTAAGAAACCTTATCGCCTTTATTTTGGCTGCAAAATTGGAGATCAGGACAAGAGGTGGGCCCCACACATATGCTGCAACACTTGTGCAACAAATCTTCGCCAGTGGTTGAACAGGAAAAGTAAATCTATGCCTTTTGCAGTGCCAATGATTTGGAGAGAGCCAACAGATCATACCGGCAATTGTTACTTCTGCATGGTGCCTCCAGTTGGGAAAGGTGTGTCAAAGAAGAAAAAGTGGACTGTGCATTATCCAAACATTCCATCAGCTATACGCCCAATACCCCACGGAGAAGGACTGCCGGTTCCTGATGCACCAGAATCATTCTCACTTGAGTCAGACGAGGAAGAGGAAGAGGATGAAACTTCTGGTTCTGAACCATCAATGTCACAGGACCCACATTTTCTCCCACCCTCCTCCTCTGAACCACACCTCATAACACAAGTTGAACTGAATGACCTTGTCAGGGATTTGGAACTACCCAAGAGTAAGGCAGAGCTGTTGGGCTCCAGACTACAGCAGTGGAATCTCCTGGCAGGTGACGTTAGGGTTTCCATGTTCTGTGACTGTCAAAAGGATCTTGTCCCATTCTTCTTCATGGAAGGTGATCTTGTAGCCTGCAACAACATCGATGGTGTGATGGCAGCCCTCAACATCATTCATGATCCAGATGAGTGGAGACTCTTCATTGATTCATCGAAGACGAGTCTTAAAGCTGTTTTGCTGCATAATGGCAATGTTTTGCCATCAATTCCAGTTGGTCATGCAGTCCATATGAAGGAAACCTATGACAACATGAAACAAGTTTTGAGGTGCATAAACTATGACCAACATCAGTGGCAGCTTTGTGGCGATTTGAAGGTTGTTGCTCTCTTGCTTGGTCTGCAGACTGGATACACAAAGTACTGCTCTTTTCGCTGCAAATGGGATAGTTGTGCAAGAGATTCCCACTACATCAAGAAAGATTGGCCACTCCGACAGTCAATGGAGCTTGGGAGGAAAAGTGTTCAGCATCCACCACTTGTTGAATCAAGGAAGATTTTGTTACCACCCTTACACATCAAGCTGGGTCTAATGAAGAACTTTGTCAAGGCCATTGACAAAACACAAGCAGCTTTCAAGTACCTCTGTGGAAAATTTCCAAGGTTAAGTGAAGCTAAGATAAAGGAAGGTGTCTTTGTTGGCCCTCAGATTCGTGAAGTTCTTCGAGAAGTTCGAGACCATGCACTGCGTGGCAAGGAAAAGACGGCATGGAAAGCCTTCCAGTCAGTGGCAATACATTTTCTTGGAAACAACAAGGGAGACAACTACAGCTTGTTGGTGGAAAACCTCCTCAAGGCATACAAAAGCCTTGGTTGCAACATGTCACTAAAGATACTTTTTTTTGCACTCTTATCTAGATTTTTTTCCACTGAACTGCAGAGCAGTAAGCGACGAGCACGGCGAGCGATTTCACCAGGACATTGCAACACTGGAGAAACGCTATCAGGGCAAATGAAGCCCATCAATGCTTGCAGACTATTGCTGGACAGTGACAAGAGATGCTCCATTTAATGAATACAAGAGACAAGCCAAGAAGCGCCGAGTAGACACTGACTAGGACTAAACTATGTACATAATAGTTTTTTTGCCTTTTGTTTCATAATACATTTTATTTATATAACCCTTTTGCTGATTTTTAAAGTGTTACATAAACAGGAGAGGTGAAATATTATCATGTAACGCAACCATAAACACAAGAAATGACCTAGGTTTACAATTTATGATTAAAACTCTACTATCTACACAATATACATAGACCTAAAATGTAAAAACTTAAATATCTTAGAAACAGTAGTCAATCCGTTGTTTTAATTGTCATATTTGAATTCAGCACATCAAAATACATAATAAATATCACATTTTATCTCTGAAGCAGACGACTTCTAAAAAATTGTAGACCAGCGTAATACATGAACATCCTCTTTTTCTTTCAATTAATTTATTGCTATCATGAAAATCACTTGAGCATCATGAATCTGTACCAATTCTAGCTTTCTTAATTATAACTATTTTTCTTTGTGATCAAAATTATTATAATTATTAACAATTTATTATGTATCTAGTGCCAGAAGTCTGCTGGATGCTGAACAGAGTGGCAAGACAATACAGCAGGAAGAAAAATAAAACCAGCAAAACAGAAACTCTTAGAGATATTTAAAGAAATCTAGAGATAAGGCTTCACCCATTAAGCTCTCTATCCACAGAACTTCCTTTTGAATTATTAGGAGTCTTACACATTGCCAGCTTTAGAGGGTGAAATGGGTTCACTGAAATCCATGGCAAAGCTCCCATATAGGCTGATAAGGGTAGGGTTTAACTTGTAGAATTGGGCCAAAAAACAGGTAAACAAAACAGGACCAAAAAATGACAGAGCAGGCCTCCCTTTCCCTACTGAGTCCCAATGAAGTCAGGGTGAAAGTGCTTACAGATAGCATCATGCTTAAGTACATTCCTGACCTAGAACCATAAAGAGCATCCTATGTACAAAGAAAATTGTAAATTTCCTTAGAAAATTCATGCATTTATTTCAAATATGTGATCAACTTAAACAAGAAGGTAAAGCAACCAGTTGTTTGTAATATTGATCTATAATAAACTTAGCGTAATTGTCCAGTATTTTTTGTTACAGTAGTACTCAGTTCAAACAATGCTATGTTTCTTAACCCCACATGTTGCAATGTTAGAAACACTCAAGATAGAATCTTGACTATTTACTATATGTACAGATTCATGAAGGAACAAGAAATACAGTGAAATTAAAATAGCATTCCACATTAAATCATCCTCTGAATCTATTAAATCATTCATATCCTCTGCATTTAACTTTTCCAGTTCTCTCCTGCAGGCATCCAAAAATTGCTTTGCATCATCATAACCATAAAATAAAGAACATAGGCTTCTTGGAGAGAATATGACATTTTCCCAGAAACAATACAGATACTCAGTTTAAAATCTACATAATCTATCTTCGAAGAAATAAATCTCTTCTTATGAGCCTGGATGGCTGCAGCAGTGTCAGGATTGCCAAATACATGGCTAAATTGTTGCAGAGGCCTTTTATTTTATTTTCTACAACTTAAGATTCAATTTATTTATAATATCAGTAAAACAAATTATTGCCCATCAGAACATGAGCCCGTAGAATAATCGAATTCAGGTGAAATGGAGTTGAATCAAAGCCGTAGGCTTTGTTTAGACTTTGTTTAGGATTTTGGTATCAGTTTTCACCTTGAACTCAGTTCTGTGTTGGGCTCTTATTTGAGCTGATCACAGGCTGATTTTGATTATGCTACACTAGTATAAACCCCCATAGTTACACTAGCTTAAACCCAGTATTAGAATGAGGAGAATTAGGCCCCCTGAATCTTAGTGCAGAATGTGATCTAGATTTTTGAATCACCAAGTATGGATGGGATTATTGAGATCTTTATTTTCGTTTTGCCTGTTTATAAATTTATGGGGGCAAATCCTCTTGCAAGTTAGGCAAGTGTAAATCTCTTCTTTGTAGTTACCCTAAACTTACAAAGGTAAGCAAAACTAATCTCATAAAATTTTGGACCTGAAATTGAGATCTCTAATTCGGGTTTGGGGACCTTTCTAATTCAGACTGTTGATCTGGAAGTGGCTCTTCTTTTCACCATCTTTCCAGATGTACATTTTTCCTCCAGTTTAAATATATGAGGAATGTTGGGATCCATTTTGGCCTTTAGTGCCTGAGTGGCAAGTAAATTATCGAGAAGCTTCTGTATCCTTAGAACTCTGCATTAATTTCCAGTGAAACATAGGCATTTGCACTTGCTACCATGCTGTCATAAACACTAAGATGCTGGTATTGTGAGATGAGATGCAGGTTCGGGGCCTCAGTCTGAATACATCTAAACTTAATGTTTAGTGTAATTCACGTGAATGGTTCTGGTGCCTTGGGATTATCCACATCAGTTAAATTAAGCATGTGCCTATATGCTTGCAGAATCAGAGCCTTAGCCTCATCTCCTCATATCCCAACCCTTACAGGCTGCAATCACAGAGATAAAAGTAAGATTAAATACAACCAAAATTAATTGTCCTATCTCTAGAGTAGCTTTTTGGAAATATTTTTGATAGCAAGGTGATTAGATACAGTTAAAACAAACAAAAATCTTCAATAGAGAAGCGAGGAGTGGGAAAAAAGACCCTAATAAATGACACTTACCTCATTTTATTTTGAAATTCATCCTTCTACTTTATTATTGTGATAAACCATTGTCATAACAGAGACAGCCCTATATCATGAAGCCAGTAGACAAAAAATGTTCAAAATGCATGCTTCCAGAACCACACAAATATATGTATCTGCTGATGGATGTGGTTTTTACCCTTCTCCTATCCTCATCCTTGGAGCAAAGGAACAGGTGGCTGCAGGGGAAGAAGCAGCTCAGTGAGTGTGGACTTTAAGCTCCTGTAAGCAGTACTATGTGCTAGATCACAGGTTGCTTCGGCAAAAGCTGTAGCAGCAAACTAAGCTCACTTTTGATTTTAAATCTCTTGAGACTGCTGATTAATTCACTTTTCTGTAAGATCTATGATTTTTTTCTCTGTACCCAACCAGTGTTCTTCAATTTAGGTTTCCTTACTTTCTCTGAGAATCACTGAAATCTCTCAGGGATTTTTGCTGTTTGACAGCCCCATAGCAATTATCAGTGTCGGGGAAAATCTCTCCAACAGTCCCACTCCTCCATCATTTAATTGTTGCTCAGGCCCAAGCTGCCAGGGAGGTCAATGGGATTTGCTTCATGCATTTAAAAGTAGTCATGTGCTTAAATACCTTGATGAACTGAGGTCTAAGAGCTCCCCAAACAAATTGCTGAGCACCTAAAATCTCCTGGTTACTTAGTGTCTGGCAGAAATGGGCCTTGAAGGACTGGGCACATGGTTACAGATTCAGATATTCATTTCAAAGAATTCAGATACTGTATTTGTCTACATACTATTCAAATCTCTTAGGCTAAGAAATAGACTGAAACTGCTGTAAAGAAGCAGATGTTCCTGTCTGGATTTCTAGTAGTTTCTTGCTTCAGTAGGGTTGGAAATTAAGGTAGTAAATTAGTTCATGGTATTAATGGTATTGGTTGTGACTCAAACCAATGTCAAAATTAAATAAAGTCTAAAACTTGTTTGGAGACCCTTCCCTTGTCCCCAACCCTGTGGGGAAAAAGTCTGAATTAAGTTCAAGAGTAGGTGAAAGCAGCTTGTGGTTGGTTTCCGTTTTATCTCTAATGTTTTCCCCGTATTAATTGTCATTCTTAAAACACTTGAAAAACAATTTAGTCTTTTGACATTATTTCCATAGAAAGCCTTTCTTTTTGTACATCCCCCTCTGTGTACATAAGTGTGAATATCTGAATTATTGTCATTCAGTTAACCGTTACCTAGCTGTGAAAATTAAAATGAGTCTTTCTTCAAAATCTGTATTGGTATCCAAATCCTTAAACTTCAATGTGAACTTTAATTCAGGCAGGTACAGTACTATGGTACATATAAATAATGAGTTTCATTCAAATTCCATACATACTCATCTCATATTTAGAGATTATTCATTGTTAACTTGAGGTTTTTTAAAGTATTTTGGAATAAATTGTTGTGGACACTTTAGCTCAGGTTATTATATCTAGTGTGCATGAGCAGTAGTTAATTTTTTGGTAGATTAGGATATGCTAGAATCATTGTTGTATTAATGATCCTTTATACATTCTTAGTGTTATACCTAGAAAGAGATACTGTAAAATCTCCCCTTCAGTGATTGTACATGTTAAATTTATGCCTTCTGCTTGACTCATTTAGTCAATTGCAGCAGTACATAACACTGCATAATCTGTAGGAAAAAATTATATGCACTCAAAGTAATATAGCAAATTTTAGTTGTTGAGCTTATGTTAAAGAAAATAGGGTGCTGTACACCAAATAACCTTCATACAGTATGAAAATCGGGGGTAAAGTTCCTTGCTCCTTACTATAAAGATATTATCATTCAATACACAGAATTAAAATGTAAGACTATGTAGAGAAAGCACATAACTATTCCAATAAGAAAATTGTTTGGAATTGTAGTTGATATAATTTAAAATCAGAGAAGCAATTGGCTTCTCGGAAAGAAAACCTTACCTCAGAAACCTCTGCATAGTCTTTTGTTACAGACGTGCTTTGAGAAGGCTACAAGAAAACTTATGACTAACACATGAATATCCATTGTTTTAATATTAGAGTGAAAATGTGGAATCAGAGTTATTGTGATGACTTTAAGGGTTTAACGTCTCTTTCCCCACTTCAAAGAAATATACCTGTTTGCTTGTACACCCAGGGAAGTGGAATGTTGTCAATGTGTCTGTACAGCATGTTTAAAGTATGGGAGAGGGATAGCTCAGTGGTTTGAGCATTGGCCTGCTAAGCCCCACCTGTTGTGAGCTCAATCCTTGAGGGGGCCATTTAGGGATCTGGGGCAAAAAATGTGCTGGGGACAATACTTGGTCCTGCTAGTGTAGGCAGGGGGCTGGTCTTGATGACCCTTCAAGGTCCTTCCAGCTCTATGAGATAAGCATGTCTCCACATATTATTTTATTAGGAGTAGAACTAATTTCTGGGAGACATGACAGAAGTGTGTCTAATGACTAAGATGACCAGACAGCAAGTGTGAAAAATTGGAACGGGGGTAGGGGGTAATAAGAGCCTGTATAAGAAAAAGACCCCAAAATCAGGACTGTCCCTATAAAATTGGGACATCGGGTCACTCTACAAATGACAGAAGATGTAGCCTCTCCATCCTGGTCTGGTAATTTATGGATTATTCTGCTGGGCAGTTTTTTCAGATCATGGCTCCAAGTCAGTAAAGCATTTAAGCTTGTGCTTAACTTTACATTTACTTCAGTTGGGTGAAGGACATGCTTAAAGTTTGTTGAACCATTTGCCTTACTTCTCCTTAAATGTCTCTCTTCCGTGTCACTTCATTAAATCAAAGATGCAAGTATGCCTCTTCCAAAAATTAAATTATGGATCAACTCTTAACACAGAGGAGTTGTTAACTTGTTTTCTGGGTTCCTTGATCTGTGTAGCATACATAAATTTACATATTTTATTTTATTATCTGAATACATTCTTTGTTCTAAGAGCAAATGATTACACAAACTATGTCAAACTTCTGTTTTAAATCTGTCTGTCAAGCACAGAAATGTCTAATGTGCTGCTTTCAAAAGAGGGTGGTTCATTACATATTTCTGAAAAAAACAAACAAAACCAAACTGCCATTGTTTCTTTTTCTTAGACAAACTGTTTATCTTTTTAACTATTTAAGTTACAATTATACCAGCCAGGGTGATTGATAAATTCATCTTGAATTACACTTCTAAAGCACAGTCATTACCAAACAAGAGGTGGCCAAATCATGACACACTACTTACTCTAGAATACATATCAATATAGCACAATATCCAGTGGGCAATGTTATCTTTGTTTAAAAAACAACAACTTTCTTGGGGAAAGTATGAAAGATTATTTCAATGGACAACACAGTTTGCTGAAACTAGATACTGCTGCCTGTCTAGGTGATGTATCCAAAAGCTAGTGTCCAGTCCTCAGAACTAAAATTCTGTATAATTTTGGCCCGTCACTTAAAGCAGAGATAGAACCAAAGGCAGAAAGACAGTGATTTCCTCAAGCTCCAGCAAAAATAATGAATTTCTGCTCAGGTACAGGAGAGAGCCACATTTTGTCCAGAATCAAACAAAAACATTTGTGGAAAATATTGTGCCACTGTATGAAGACAAAACAGTAGTAGTTAATTGGCCCTAGCCTTGTCTTGCCTCTGTGAAGCCCTAATTCAGCAAGGCACTTAAGCAAAAAACTAATTTTAAGTACACGAGTAGTCCAGTGGGATTATTTACCTGTTTAAAAGTTAAGCCTATGCATGAAGTGATTTGCTGGATAAGAACCTATTAGCCTGCATGATCAGGTGCCTGTCCAGTTAGAGAAGAAATCACACCGAATGGACAATTAGGGGACTTACACACTGCAACGTATTCCAGAAAAGGGAAATACTGCCGCAAATTAAACAGCAATATAGTGTGCATTCTGCTGCATGAACTGTGAGATTGCCTTTCACTTCAGACTCTGAGAATTTATAAACTTCAGTATCTATCTGAATACATAAAGTGTATGTAATTTATGGAACTGGCAATATTAAAGACATCTATTTTTCATATTTAGTTTTTGTGAAGACTTAGGGCTATGAAGTTTAAAAAAAAAATTAAGCGTTCTTTAAAGTTTTGTATAGAACATGCTTTAGGCTATGGTTCCCAGCTTTGTGTGTGTTTATTATACAATATAAAATATGACATGGCATTCACTCTATTTTATTGGGCTACATTACTGGTTGGTTACTAAGTGGATCCAGCTACCCTGATGACTAGATAGGTATGCCCACATTGGGCCTAATGAGGGGTGGGATGACACCTGAGTTAGAATGTAAAAAGACAGCTGTAAAGAGGTATCCCACAGGAGAGGAAGCTTCAGAAGGGCAGAAACTAGCTGGGGGAGGGGCCTCAGGAAAGGCCCTGAAGAGGGCTGCAAGAGGGGAGTGAGCCCCTGTAGCAACTGCCCTGGAATGGAGGCCAGAAAGAATGGGTTAAAGCTCTTTGGAAAGAAGGTGACCAGATGTGGAATATGAAAGGACTGTGATTACCCTTGGACGGCAGGGTATCATTTTGACATAATGTTTTATTTATGAAGGAATGCTGAGGGCCTACGCATAGGAAAAAGGAATTGAGTATCTGAAGCACAGAGAAGAAAGGGTTGATTGACAACTTTAAACTGGGACATTGATGTCTGCTGTAAGACTGTGGGCAGTTATTTGAAAGAACAAATAGTAAATATACCTGCAACAAGGGTGCTTGCTAACTTAAGAGGGGTTGGTGAAATAATTTCTCAGACCCGCACAGAGAGGGTATAGTCGTGGCTATCTGCTGTTGGCCCACAGGGTTCTCAGAGACAGCTCTCTTTGCAACAGGTTTGTACAGAAAGCTGAGATGAAGTCCTATGAAATTACTTTATAACCTGTGAGGGGGCGGGGAGTATATAATAGTGTATATAACGTGTAAGCTCTTGTCATTTGTTTTTATGGTAAACAGCATGCAGGTACTAAATTTATAGTGGAGGAAATAAGAAAATGAGCTTGCACTCTGAAACACTTAACAATAATACAATGCCATGTCTGTGTCAACGACTGCTCAAGTTAACTGGAGTCCTTGCAGCTATACTACTGCTGGACGTAATTAGCTCCCAGGAAATGTATGTTACATTCAACATTGTGAATCCACTCTCATATAATTTGTAGGCAAAGAATAAATGAATGAAAAATAATGATGATATAAGCCATGCTACAAAACCTGAGGAGTTTAGTTTATCAGAAGGTTATGGCTGTGATTGATAATTATGCAACAAGAGGTTTTTAGTAAAGTATAAGTATTTTTCATTGGAACCTTTAAGATGTAAATAGATTAAGCGGCACATATCAGTTGATTTCTTCCTTTAAGTTGTATCACAAAGGATTCACCTGACAACTCCCCTCCACCCTTCCCCCAAGGGGTCAGTCAGTCCACTAACCACTACTTGAAGATAGGATGACTAAGTGTGAATATACTCATGAGAGAATGTTGCATGATCAGACCATATCTTGCTAAGTAGCTTATAGAATCTTATAGTACTTTGGTATGTATCACACATTCAGCATACATTCTTAGCTGGTGTTTGTCTTTTAATCTCTATATAAATGAAGGTGCCAAATCTTAAAAACATCGAGAAGTCATTGAACTTTACAACCTGTGAGTGCTCCCGTTGAAGTCAATGAGGCCACTCACAATATGTGAAGTTGAACATGACTGAATCTTGTGTATAAATTTTACTCTTGAATAATTTCATGACTTTTGATAGGACTATGCACATGTTCTTAGGTGTTTACGGGGCCACAACTTTTAGATTATAAACTCTTCATGGGTGGAACTGGCACTTATAATGCAGTTTTACTAGCACACCAGGGTCCCTGTCCTGAGTGAAACCTCCAGACACTACAATGATTCAAATAATAATTGGTAAACCTTGAATTTTTTGTTCAATCTTGAACTCTGTCATTTCAAAATAATACTGATACCTTTTTTCCTAGCTCTTTTTGAAACACTTATGATGTTCAAATTGCTTTGTCACTGTTTCCCTTAATTAGACTTTTTTAAAAAATGGGCAAAGTTACTAGCATGTGCATTCCATAGGTTTAATATCTGGTCACTTTTCACATGCATAACAAAAGCATACTCTACTTTTTATTGAAATAAGTAATACATAAGACACAGATTTGATCCAGTACTTCCAAAGTTTTTTATATTTTCTCTACACAATCAGACTGCCTCGTGAAAGAAAAACGACTATGGTGAAGTTGATCACTCAGTTTCGTGTTGCAGGGTTTTTTTTGTTTTGTTTTGTTTTTAAATGGGACTTTAACAATCTGATTTACTGCAAGAATCAGAGGGGTAGCCGTGTTAGTCTGGAATTGCAGAAGTGACAAAGAGTCCTGTGGCACCTTAAAGACTAACTAAAATTTTTTTAGAGCATAAGCTTTCGTGGGCTAATACCCACTT
>ML677335.1:34367215-34718437 GCA_007922305.1 Dermatemys mawii | reverse complement strand
AATACCCACTTCGTCGGATGCAAGTGGGTATTAGCCCACGAAAGCTTATGCTCTAAAAAAATTTTAGTTAGTCTTTAAGGTGCCACAGGACTCTGATTTACTGCAGTTTATCAAATTCTCATTTTTCTCTGTACACCTTGTAAATCATCACCCTTGTTTTTAACATTGTCATTCACACCATAGAGGGTGCAATTCTAAAAGGTCGAATCAGTTATAATATGATGGAACCATTTGTTTCGAATACAAAATGTATTCTGGAGGAGGGGGACAACCTGCAAAAAGAGAATCAATATTTTACTATAGAATAGACTAACAGTTCCATATTGTACTTGCTGTTTACTTATACTAAATTTACCTAACCATTTTCTCAAGCTTTAACTCAAAATCTGTTGTTGTAACACTTGCACCACGATTGCTGCAATTAAGTCAATATGTATTAAGAAATCCACATACGTAATATAATAACATATTTCCTGCACAACTCTTTGGGAACTGATATATTTTAATCATTTTATGTACTTCATTTCTTATTGAGGTGGTTGTTTAGGGTACTGCCTTATAGAGAAATACTGCAGACATTGTCATGTTGTAGTAAATGCAAAAGGGACACAGGTAAATAGACTGCATCACATGTTTGAAGAGAAGCATTTTTTCTGGGGTTGTCAGGAAAAATGCTGAGAGATGCCATCTTGGTGAAATCCATAAAGATGTAAAGCACTGTTGGTGGTCTACAATTTCAAAGGTTGCAGAAAATGCCTGGATATGCTTTCACATTCTAAATGCCTTTCATAAGGCAGAAACAAAAACATATGTTCAAATCCAGTAAATAAAAAAAATCATTTGAATATTAGAGATGGGGAAAACATTATTTCAGAAGCATTATTGAGGCTGAGTTTGTTCCTGTGTTGCTGGGGTACATTCACTATAAACAAATCAAGTTAACCATATAAAATAAATTGTTTTAATGGATTCACTGCTGTCTCATTTTCTCTAATTACTGTAATTTCAGTGATGATTGGAAGGGATTAATAATTAACTACTGCAGAAATGCACGTTTCATTTTATTCCTCAGATTAAAGATTTATATAGTTAGCAATATGCACTCAATAGATTACCATAAATTCACTCTTTCATGATTAATAAAAGGCTTTTACATATAATATGCAATTCTCAGTGTTTGTTCCTTAGATTGAGGGAGATCATAGAAACAAATTACAAAGAGATGGGCAGAGAGCAAGGGAGTAAGTGAGTGCTATTAACAGGCCCATAGGTTTATTCTTTGCCAATACTAAAAATGCCTGGCCAAGATTTTAAAATAAATAAATGACACCACACTTTATTAATCCATCATAAGTTTTATACTGGGCCCAGAGCATGCTGAGAGAGAGATCTTTGGAGATCTTTATTTATTTATTTAAATAAATATTAAAGATCACACGTCCCTGACTGTAGGCACCCTCACAATCAATAATAAAACTCAAAAATATTTTTCAGAACTCCATATAGCAACACCTTTTTCCCTTCTCCAGCACTTATGTTAGGAGAGCATTTCTTTATACCATCTTTTCCTGTGGTACACCTTTTCTTATAAGATTGTATAATCTGTCTTTATTTTATTTATTTATTTATTTTAGTACAGAGTCTCTCACACACGGATCAGGTTTGAACTGAGTGCAGCAGTTCTCAGACTATGGGTAGGGACCCCAAAGTGGGTTGTGACCCCATGTTAATGTGGTTGCTAGGGCTGGCTTAGACTTGCTGGGGCCCAGGGCTGAAGCCCAAGCCCCACCATCTGGGGCAGAAACCCAAGGGCTTCAGCAGTGGGTGTCAGGACTCAGGTTACAACCACCCTGAAGCCCAAAGGACCCCCTACCCAGAATAGTGGGACTCAGAATTTGGCCCCCCCATTCCCCAGGGCAGCAAGGCTCGGGCAGGCTCAGGCTTCTACCCTCCCTCCTGGGGTTGTGCAGTGATTTTTGTTGTCAAAAGGGGGTTGCAGTACAATGAAGTTTGAGAACCCCTGAACTAGTGGGTCAGCTTTAGTGTAGGATAATCTCTTTGTTTTTTTGAAAGATTAGTTTTGAACTCAGGCTTACATAATACAATACCCTTTGGTATATGGCATCCTTCCTACACAGTCTCACAAATAACACATAAAAGAAGAAAAATCTTGTAAGCTAGAGAGAAAAGGAGTGTGAAACTGGCTTTTGAAGGATGGAAGGAAGAGTCCCTGTTAGTGTGGCCATTCAGCTCTGGAGAGTTTTAAGGCAAGGGCAGAGAGAATGGCAGCACTGATGGAGTAGAATTGAATGAGTGGGGAAATAGGGATCTAAAAGGGCAAAGAGTTCACATGGAGCTAGCTCATATATGTCAACACTAATAATATGAGACAAGATGTTTTCTGGAGTGGAAAAATGGTGGTTTAATTCAGGTACTGGATTGTGCCTCAGCACCTCAATTCCTGGCTCCACCACAAACTTGGGGTTGTCTGCATAGTATGGTACAATGTGCATCAGAGGGGTATGATCTGTGAGGTGCACTGATGTGTTGTGCTCTAGCTGTCCTGCTGGCATGCATGAAAAGGCAATCTTCAGAAACCTTTAAAGCATGAGAACATAGCTGTATAAATGAAACTGCTTTGAAACCTTGAAATAATTGCTCAACTCTAACAATGCAATTATTTTAAATGTTGTCAGTGTTCATCTACAATTGCACACACACATTGTGAACATGGAAATTCAGGAAAAAAAAACATGTGGGAGGAAAAGTTTACTATCTTATCCAAAACCCCTGGAAGTCTGAAAGGCTTTCATTTACTTGAATGAATTTTGGATGTTTAGCTGAACCCTATTTAAATCTTCCATGTGAGCATAATTATGTAAACACCAATTATAGGGCATAGTGTATACACTTATGATTCTGGTGGAAGTGGAAAATACTTGATCATTTCAGAATATCATTAAAATGACTCTAAAAATGGTTAACAGTTTAGTGTGGCAGGAGGAGGAGGAGATACGTTCTTATTTTACCTGAATAGATTTGTACTTCCCTAATGAAAACCAACATTTAATTTCAATACATAAATGTATAACGCCCATCAGAATCCCCAAACAATATGCTTCAACAGTCTGAGAAACCACAAAAAGCCATTTGTTCTTGAAAGGGAAAGGCTATTGATTCCAGTGAGGGATTTTCTTAGTATGCAAAATCATGCCAACCTTGAGTTCTCTAATTGGTCCATGATGAATTCATTTCACTGAGATTTTCAGATTGATTGAGAATAGCTTTTGAAACATACTTGGCTTCCTCTCCAAGCAAATTTTGAAAGACGTGGACGGAAATCAGCTTTCTGTAAACAATGAGAGAGTCCCAGATTCAGGGCCAGTGCAACCACTAGGCGAACTAGGAGGTCGCCTAGGGCATCAAGTGGTTGGGGGCGCCAAAACGCATTCTTAGGGGAGGTAGTGGAGCAAAGGTGAGCTGGGACAGGGGAGTGAGGGGAGGGCCGCCCGCAGCAAGTAACGGGGCGGGGGCCCCCAGCTCACCTCCGCTCTGCCTCCTTCCCTGAGCACGCCGCCCCCCTCTGCTTCTCCTCCCCTCCCAGGCTTGCTGCGCAAAACCACTGATTGGTGCCACAAGCCTGGGAGGCAGGAGAAGTGGAACATGGCAGGGTGCTCAGGGAAGGACGGGGAGCGGAGATGAGCTGGGGTGGGGAGCTGCTGCGGGATTCCCTGGGTGGAGGGCTGGCTCCCCAAGCCGGGGGATGGGGAGCTGCCTCAGGGCTCTCGAGGGGGATGGGGGGCAGCGCAAGGTGGAAGTTTTGCCTAGAGCGCGAAATATCCTTGCACCAGCCCTGCCCAGGTGTAAACCAAAGAGCTATGGTATTGGTTCGGATGTCCATAAAGGAAGGGGTGGTATGGATTTTTCTCTCATATACTTTCACAATTAAATAGCTGGAACAAGCAAATCAAACAAATGCTTGTGTGGATTAATGAAGGTAAAGACAGAAACCTCATGTTTTAAAACCACAAATGCCTTATGTTTTACCTCACTTTATGTTTATGCTTACTCTTGGTTTTGATTGCTATAGACCTTAAAAGCCAAGCCAGTCTGACAGTTTTGCTGCCTTTTCCAATAGTTTATTTTCCCCCACCATCTTTCTTGGGGAAACTAGACCAAACTACTGATCTTTATTTTTCAGGTGTCAGGCTGTAGCTTCATAAGAAATCAGATTAATTTCAAGCAATAACTTCAGCACCAAAATCTTCTTAATAACTAAACAAAATAAAACAAAAAACTTGTGTTACTAACTTCTCATAATTCAGATTCCTTAGGTGCTTTTTGAAGACACAATTCTAAGGCACATACTTCTCATTGTTTGCCTGAATGTATGATCGTTGATGTGTAACCAGGGCATGCAAAATATCTTTCTACAATGTGATGGTATTTTCTTTATTCGCTACAGAATCTACTTAATTGTGTCTCTTACTGTTGTTGTTTTTGTTCCTTCATTCCTCTTTGTCTGTGAAAGGCTTCCAGTGGCTTTAATCTAATGTTGACATCTCCTCATGTTTTGTCTATATCTTTGCTCCAGATGGAAGGTGGCAAGATATCCTTAATAAACAGAAATTTACAGTTTCTAGTCCTACCACACAGAAAGTAATCAATTTCCCTTCTGGAAGAGGAAAACAAATCACACTTATTTTCTGCAGTGCCTGAGGCCTGATTCTTCTTTCGTACACTAGCTTTATACCTGTATAATTCCATGCATTGCCTTTAATGGATTTATGCTGTTTTTGTTAGCAATTAGTTTTTATTGGCTAGATAATTTAACTAAGATCTATGATTCCAATTAGTGGAAAAACAGAATCAAATATTAGAGTAGCTACCGATCATTCAAAAATAAGTTCATATGTGTGTTTGACTGCAGTGTCCTTACAAAGCAACAAAACACAGCAGCAGGACTGGAGGTTTCTGGGAAGGCTCATGAATCCAGTTGTGTTAATGTAGCAGAACACAGCAGTTATCACTCAACAGCAGAAGTGAAAGCTTGGGGCTAAGTAGAACTCATAATTATTTTTAGATTTCTCAAAGCTTTAAAACTTTAAGCTCATACACTTAGCACAGATTGTGTCCTTGGTTACACATGTGTGCAGCTCCTGTTGGGCTTCAATGAGAGTTAAGCATATCTAGGTAAAGACCAGGATTTTACTCAATTTTCAGAAAATATGTGGCCAAATGAATTTATGTTGACAGTATTCTATTTTATAGCTCTGACAAACATGCTACGTGTTTGGGGTGAAGACTCCAGCTGGGCTGCGCTTACCTCGGGACGGGGGTCTCCTTGTCCATGGTTCAGCAGGGCTAAGGCAGGATCCCTGCCTGTCCTGGCTCTCTGCAGCTCCCAGAAGCATGCAGCTCCTAGGTACAGGGTTGGCCAGGAGGCTCTGTGTGGTGCATGCTGCCTGCACCACTGTCACCGGCTCAGAGTTCCCATTGACCACGGTTCCCATGGGCAGCACGTGGAGCTTCCGTGATCACCATGTCAGCTGCTTCTGGGAGCTGCAGGGAGCCTGCCTTAGCCCAACTGCATCATGGACCAGACTTTTAACGTCTCTTCAACCAGAGACCTGGCAACCCTGGTCAGTTTCCTTGTTCAGAAATCCAAGGGTGCCTTTTCAACAAACACTCTGTCTGACCAAAAGGAAGCTTGATCTCTTGGCTTCCTCACAGGGTGATGCACACTGCTTCTCCCCTCTGTCTGCTGGCTTTCTTGTTCCCTTCTCTTGTGCACACAGACAGCTGCAGCTGCATCCAGTCAATGCCTCAGCCCCTGCATTTACAACTGGTCTCCAGAGAAATCCCTTGGGGCACATGGCTTAGTTTCTGCAAAGGCCTCTTCATACTGGCCCACGTCTTGGGTGATGGCATCTGTTATGTCAGCTATAACTAAACAAAGGAGTATTGAATTGCTCCTTCGTTTCATCTGAATTAAGGGTGTTTAGTAAATCCATTCACTTTTATTGGGTCTATGGCTGATGGCTGCTTTTAACATCTTCCAGTATAACAATGTTAAGTGAGGGTTTGTCTGCTCTAAAAAATGATTTATGTAATGGAGACATTTAACTTTCATCGAGATATGAACCCTTATGCTTGGTGGGCTTAAACCAACCACTAATTGAAGGGAGTAAGGAAAAAAGCTTCCTGTGAAAGTTAGCTGATTCTTAATTGTCCACTATAGGATTTATTTATTTATTGTCTGAAGTAACCTCTGTGATTGCTTACATATATAAATTCTTGTTTTGTATGAGGTGACTTTCGTGTCTGTCTGCTACAGTACCCGTGGTGTACCTTTTTCTATGTAAACAGAGGACTTCAGTTTCAGTGTTCTCAAATCTTATATGTGTCACTTACACAGCACTAAAATTTTCTATAGAAAAAAGATACGTAACTTCGTTCTCTGCAGCATATTTCCATAGTTCTCCGATCACCGAAATAACAGTAGAGTGAAGATTTTTTCAACATAAAAATAAAGGTCAAATATTGCTGAGGGGGGGTTAACTACATTCCAAGCATGCTGGCAGGATATTGATGCAGTACGATGAGTACTTCTGTTATCGACTTCTGTATATCTGCATATAAGGTTGTTATAAATTCCACTATTTCACACTATCGATTTTGATTTTAAAAGTAATTTGCCTCCAGAGAAGCACAGTGCATCTTTTTTCCTATTACGGTGCAGACAACTGGGATTGATGACAACCAGACTTGATGCAACTCTAACTCTCAATTTATGGAGATTAAGTAGTCATTGGAGAAAAACCACTGGAGGCTTAAGGAATATTTTTCAGGAAGCAGTGTGAAGAGATGACTAATACTACAGAGAGAACTGTCTTCCTTTAATGGTACATGCTACCATATTAAATGAATATCAACCTTGCAACAGTTCAGATTGTTTTTATACCATACAATAATGTAGTTTAGCAGATGTTTCTAAGTGACATATTGTGTCACTGGATAATGTTTAGGTGATAGCAATTGGTTTGCTAATTGAGGTTATGTTTTATAATTGCATTCCTATACTTTTCCACCATCTTTTGAAACTGATAAATTCTAATGCCTATACCATGGTCCCTCTAAATAAGAAGTAGTAAATATCAAAGTAGTTATAGTGTTCACACCAGTATTCTGTGCTCTATGGGTGGTGGTAAAATCTTGAAGAAATAGAAGACAAATGGTTCAGTGCTTAGAGCATTAGCCTAGGACTTGGGTAACCTGTGTTCAAGTCCCTGTGCTGCCACAGACATCTGTGACACCTTATGAAACTCACTTAGCTTTGCTTCTCCATCTGTACAATGGGGATAATGCCACTTCCCTACTTGACAAGTATGTTATGAGGATAAATACATGAAAGATTGTGAGGCACTTGGTTATTATGGAGGAGGTGTGAGGATGGTAAAGCAGGTGCCAGCTCATGCCAAGGCCCAGGGCCTCACTGAACAGTGACAAATAGAGAGCTGGAAACCAATCTGGTTTAGTGATTTTTTTTTTCTTTTTTTTTTGGTATATAGTTACTATGTTACTTGGGTGGCAAGATGGACTGGAATGCTAAGAGGACTGAGACTCCATGTTAAAGCTGTTGTAATGCTTTAGGAGTTCACGCTTTTTATGAGGTTGGTGAAATCTAATTATAGAACATGCAACCAATTTGGGGGTTTCTACCTTGCTTTTTTTGACAGTCTACCTTGAGGTAGGCAATCATGATTGTGAGCCATTCCAGACCACATGACAAGCCGAAAAGTACTCCAGATACGTTAAAATATTATGTATTTGCATTTTCATACTTACAGGGGTTTGGTTAATGAATAATTTTCAGTAAATTGGCATTATGAGTTTGATTCCTTTGCGTGCTATCTGTGAATGCTTCCAGATAAGACATGACAGAGGGAAGGTGCTGTGTGTTAGTTGTGATTTTTTTATGCTACTTAACATATTGACCATTTTGCTCTTGTTGTAGAGTTTGACTACAAAGTAGTGGACAGTAGGTGTGTGGTAGGATGTATAGTGTGTGAAGTGCTTATTCCTAGGCCAAGGCTTCAGAGGTCCCAAAACCAGGAATGTCAGCTGCTGTGCTGAGTATGTTCTGGGCAGAGAAGAAGGGGTCCCACTGTTGCTTTCTGCCGGTGAAATGGGGACAGTTACTCAGAGCTAGGCTACACTTTACACTTTACAGTGCAGAGACTTGCTGCACTCAGGTGGGTGATTTTTTTTTTTCACATCCCTAGCGAGAAAGTTGCAGCACTGTAAATTGCCAGTGTAGGCAAGCCCTCAATCTGTCACTTGTTTCTCATTGGTGGAACCAGATGCTATGGTTTTTAAGAGCTGTAGTGATTTGTGAGGTCATCTGTTTTTGGAAGCTGCTCCTGTTGTAGAGAGTAGTAGAGAAAGGGCAGTACAAAGCAACCCCTTAGTCTCTCATTTGGGTGTGAATAGCTATTCTGTTGCTGCAAGAAAGGAAAGAGGAGAGAAATGGTCCTTGTTTATTGGTTAAAGTACAAGGCTGCAAGTTGGAAGATATGGGTATCATTCTCCTCTTTGATGCAGACTTGTTATAGGTCACTGTAAACAGGTAATATATTTTCTGTCTAACTCAGTTATCCCATCTATAGGATGAGGATAATTCTTCACTAGCTCAAAGGAATGGTTAGTTCACTGATGTTTGTAAAATATTTTCCACTTCTTCCTACTGAAGAATCTCAGACTATCATTATTTATAAATCATGAAGGGAAATGCCCATTTCAGTGTGTCCAATTATACTTTAGACTCTAAATACCATGCTCAGCATGCCTCTGGCATACAATTCATGTGCAATTGCAGAGCTACAAAGGCATCTGCAAGAAATGCACACTAATCAATATCCTCTGAAATGCTGCTAGTTTTACTACACTGTAAATGAGAAACCAATTATCTGTTAAACATTAAACAGACCCATAAATAATATTAAATCCTCCATTTTAAAGTTCTATTGAAATTATTTTAGTTTTGAGCAGCCAAGGGAGATGGGGCAGTGATTGGTATCTGTTCAATGATAAGCTTCAAAGGAGAGAGGTGCACCAAAGTTTATTGAACTAATCAAAAATGCTTCATTTTGAGTCACTTTAGTGTTCACCTTCATTTTCCTTCAGTGGCACATTACCTTCTTTGGGGTTTAATTCAGGAACCTGATATCCCACTGCTCCCCTACAGGTGAGGCTCCCTAACCAGACTACATTCCTATACCGTAATGCACCTCATAAACACCAACTCTATGGGTGTTCCAGGACTGGAGCGATCACGGGGAAAAAAAAAATAGTGGGTGCTTAGCACCCACTAGCAGCCACACACTCCCCTCTTCCCTTCTAGTGCCTGCCACAATCAGCTGTTCTGTGAACTACAGGAGGCACTGGGAGAGAGGGGGAGAAGTGGGGACAGGGCATGCTTGGGGAAGGGGGCTGAAAGTAGTGTGGCAGGGACAGAACGGGGAATGGAAAGAGGCAGGCAAGGGGTGGGAGACTGGGGGAAGAGGAAGAGTGGAGGTGTGGGCTAGGTCAGAGGGGGTTTCCCCTTACCAAGAGGAAGTTAGCGCCTATATTACACCTAGTCATATGACTCCCATTATGCATCAGACAGGTAGGTCAGAGGAAAACCTACATAACATCATGGGAAAATGTAGTTCTCCCTAGAGCCTGACTGATAAGAGAAATGTGTGGGAGGGGGCTCAGGGCAGGGGATTCAGGAATAGGAGGGGTGCAGGGGTGCTGGATCGGGCAGCACTAACCTCGGGTGGTTCCCCGCAAGCGGCCACAGGTCCCTGCCGCTCCTAGGTGGATGCGTGACCAGGTTGCTGTGCATGCTGCCTCTGCCCTCCACACCCCAAGTGCTGGCTTTGTAGCTCCCATTGGTTGGAAACTGCAGCTATTGGGAGCTGTGGGGGTGGCACCTGTGGAAATAAGCAACACATAGAGCTGCCTTGCCATGCCTTCGCCTAGGAGAAGCAGGGATATGTCGCTGCTTTTGGGGGCTGCCCAAAGTGAATGCTGCCTGGATCCAGCACCTCACTCCCTTCCTGTTCCCCGGTCCCCTGCCCTGAGCCTCCTCCCACACCCAAACTCCCTCTCTGTTAGTTAACCGGAATTCTTGACTTACCGGCACCCCCCATTTCCCCAATATGCTGGATAACAAAGCTTTTACTGTACCTTGAATAGAAGAAATCAATGCCAGCACCTTACAGCAAGTGTGTACATTAGAAATAAAAATATTCATATAAATATTTTTGTCTCCATACAGCCTCTTGTAAATATCCTTAAGATTAAACAAATATAGATGTACAATACATTTTCTTTCCCCTATGAGCTCCGAATATTTGTCTGATGGCTTTTTCTTTTCTAATCACTTAAAAAACCCCAAACCACCAGAAACTCCCTCATGTTAAAAAATATATATATTATATATGAATCAAATGGAAAAATAATAAAAGGAGTGCTGCTTATTTAAATCAACACAGTTTGTAAATGATTGAGGGGAATTAGTATATTAAAATGCACTTGTTTTATTTGAAGCTGGAAGTTGATTTAAGTTCTAATTAACACTGACGTATTTTACTACTGTTATAAAACTAACACTTGTTATACTGAAAGGCAAAAAAAAAGAGTTGCTTCATTTTGTAGAATATCTAGTTCATATAGACTACCAATTTTCAGCAAGCTGGTTTGACAAGTGGAAATGTACAACATTGACAAATCTCACTTTTGAACATGGTGAAACTGATTCATTGGAATATCATATGTCTTGTCTTATATTTAGATGGTAAGCAATTTGGGGCCAGGCACCATCTTTTGTTCTGTGGTTGTCCAGTGCTTAGCACAAGTCCTAGTCAATGACTAGGAACATAACTGCTGTTGTAATGCAAGCACTAATTCACTTAGTGCAAATAAGTGGGTCTTTTCATTCTTCTTCTTTTGTTTAAAAAAATACAATAATTTAACTTTTTTTTATGTTACAATTTTTCAGAACTCTTGACTACTTAAACCTGGAGTGAAATTGTGGTGTAACCGTTGCAGTCAATGGGTGTTTTTGTCTATGGAATCAGGATTCCACCCCAAGCCTTGTGCCACGATTAAGTACATAGACACAATGTTTTGATACTAATCAAGTAGAAAGTTGCATCTTTTGCTGATTCCGATGTTGACCAAAGAGCAGCAACAAGGTCGTAAAAGGTTTGGTCTGAAAGATAACAAACATAGAATGTGCACTGCAGTTGGGTCAGATTTTCCAAATTTTTACATATTGTGAGTAATTTTAGGAGCCTAGGAATTGCATATTGGATCATGCCTGTGGTCGATCTAGTTTAGTGTCCTGTGTTTAGCAATGAGCAGTACAAGATACCATGAAGTGAAAAACTATAAAATTAATCACCCTATAGAGGAAATGCCTCCCTACCTCATTCTAGATAGTAGTTGGCTTTTGTCCCAAATAAGTGGGTTTATTTATCTATTTACAGATACAGGCATAAATATACTGGAACATGAAGAGAAGGGAGTTACTTACAAGTGGAGAACCAGTGTTGACAAGGCCAGTTCAGTCAGGGTGGATGTGGTCCACTCCCAATACTCTGAGGTGTCAATACCAATAATGCACCCACACTCGCTTGTTTTCAGGATGTTGGTGTGCGGGCTCTGGGCTGGGGCCAAGGATGAGGGTTGGGGTGCAGTAGGGGCCTCCGGGTCATGGAGTGGAACTGAGGGGTTCAGAGTATGGGAAGGGGCTCTGGGTTGAGGCAGGGGGTGCAGGCTCTGGGGCTGAGGATGTGGGTTCCTGGGTGGTGCCTGAAATGAGGGGGTCAGGTTGCAGGAAGGGACTCCGGGCTGGATGAGGTGGTTGAGGTGCGGGGGAGAAGGGTGCAGACTTTGGCTGAGGGTGCAAGATCTGGGGTGAGGCTGGGAATGAAGGGTTTGAGATGCACAAGAGGGCTCTGGGCTGAGACTGAGGGGATCAGAGCGTGGTAGGGGGATCAGGGTTGGGGCACGAGAGGGGGTCAGAGGTGCAGGCCCTGGGTGGCATTTACCTTAACCAGCTCCCAGAAGCAGCGGCACATCCCCCCTTCTGGCTCCAACGCAGAGGTGCAGTGGGAGGACATGCTGCTGCTTCCGGGAGTCGCAGGGAGCCTGGCTTAGCCTTGCTGTGCCCCCAGCTGGACTTTTAATGGCCCTGTCAGGAGTGCTGAGCAGAGCTGACAAAATCCCTTTTCAACCAGGCATTCCGGTCGAAAACCAGACACCTGGCAACCCTAAGAACACAAAAATTTCCAGCTTTTTATTAATTACAGAAAAAAAACTTATTTGTGAATCTTGTAGGAATAACAGAGCTATATTAATTGAAGTATAGCGTGGGCTCAGACATGGCTGTCATGGATTTTACCTTTTTCTTCTATATAGGTTACTTGGTTCACGTTAAAGATTTAGGAAATAAATCATTTCTGTGCGTCTTTTATACGTTTATTAAAAGATTAAGCAGGCAGTTATAAAATAAATATGTTTAAGCAAAATATGCTGCTAGTTAAGTGAGCTTAATTCTCCTGACCTAATTATAAGAAATATATTACAACAGTCAAACTGATATTACGGTTTGAATACAATTGATAAGTCAATGGCTCGATCACACCACTTACCACAATTAGTAATTAAATCATACTGAGTAAGTTAAGAAAAAGAATTCTCCTTAGGGTTTTAAAAGAGAGGATGATGGTTCCTTACATTTAATTAAACTCAGTCTGATGAAAGCAGCAGCTGTTACTTCATCTTGATTTTTAAGAAGTACAGCTCTCAAAACCATTTCTCTGAACCTTCCCTTTTGGCTACCTCTCTAAAGCTTTACTGGTCACAAATATTATATTAAGCTTGGTTTGCCAAATGTATTTTCCACTCCATGTTACACGGTATCTAGAGTTTTCTGACAGTCTGGCACAAACACAATGATTTCTAAAACTCCAGATTTAAAGCAGCTTTAGAAGGACACAGGTTTAACCCTGGAGTCCTTCACTATTTCAGTAAGGCTGTAGCTACACTATGCAGCTTTTGTGTAGCCACCGCTGGTTGGCTCTCCTGCTGACAAAAACCATCCCCAACGAGTGGTGTTAGCATTGTTGTCGGCAGGAGAGTGCTTCTGCCAACAAATAGCTGTTCACATTTGCGCTTTTTGTTAGCAAAACTTTTGTCTTTCGGGGAGAGGGGATGTAATACCTCTGAAAGACAAAAGTTTTGTCATTCAGTTACCAGTGTAGACATAGCCTAAGACTTGAGGATTTAGTGTCTGCTTTGGGGGTCAGTTAATAACATACTTACCCCAGCATTGGAGAACTTTGAGTGTTCTTCCTCAGATTGCTTTACGGAGGGATCTTCACATCCTCGTCTCTTCAAAGTCTCTAACTCACACAATTGGTCCTAGTTTGGATTTGAATTGAATATTTACTAATATCTTTGTCAATGATAAGAGATTGTATGGAATTTTGCATAATGTGGAGCTTTGGTCTTTACTCCTCTTTGGTTACACTTCAGATATGACATAGTCAGTGTCAGCATTTTTGCATTCTCCTTCATTACATCCAGGGAATGGAGCAGAATAGAACTTCAGGTGTCTTGCTGGTATGAGACATCCCTGTTCTTTCTTACATGGTGCCATCTTTTGTAGGGACTAGTAATTCCTCTGCTATTCTCCAAAGGATACTCTTGTCCAATTAGGGGTCCTGGCTTGTTGGTATATGTCTTCTGGGATCAATGACTTGACGTCTTTGAGTTAATTGAAGGATCCAAGCTAGCATGGATGTGTTGTAATCAAATTCGTTACTAACCAGAAACAGATTCCTCTTGAAAATAGGATGTGGGAAGTCCTTGTGTGATATGGAATTGTAAGGCAAGTTTCTGCTTTAGGCTTAAGACTCCAATGTCTAAATTATAATTCATGATTTATTCCAGGTTATGTATTTGCTCTTTTCCACACATTGTCATGACAATGAGTTAATTTGGACACTGGGAAAAGAGCCCAAGGATTAGAGTAGTGGCTAGGACAAGTATCTAGGTTTTCGCCTAGTAAGTGTGCCTACTGTGGCAAATTTGTCTGCACTATTATGATGAGTCCCACGCTTTCTCTTCTTGTGGGGGGTTCAGGGCACCATTTCTTGCCCCTGAACAGGGTATTAACTGCCCCACTAGAATCCTAGAGTAGGGGAGTGGAGAGGGAGGGACCTGGGCCTGCCCTCTACTCCGGGTCCCAGCCAGGGGCCCTGAGGATAGCAGTAAACTACATGAACTAGTTATTCCTTCCCCTGGGCTACTCCCCTCTCCTACCCTTAACTTGTGGGGCCTTCTGCCCTCTCTCTCTGCACAAGCCAGGTGTCCCTTTACCTATGGTCTGGGGCTTCATAGCTCACCACAGCACTTCTTCAAACTCTCCTCTGTTTTCCTCCAAATTGCTCACTGCTCCAACTCCTCCAAACCGCTCTCTGCTCCAACTCTCTTCAACTGACTGACTGAAGTAGGGGAGTTTTATCATGTGCCTGGCTTCAGCTACTCTAATTGGCTTCAGGTGCCTTAATTGGCTCCAAGTGCTCCAACCATCTTTAGTAAACATGCTTCCCTCTACAGGGAATAAGGCTTCCCTCTAACACTCTCCTGCTGACCTTTGGACATGCTGTATCACACTACATACAAAAAGCTGCTTTAAGTATCTCTTAGCACTGTTAGCTTTAGTTATACATTTGTCCAAAGTCACTCAGGCCCGCATCAGGATATGGCTTGTGTTCCTTACAATAATTTCTGCTTTAATTTAAATCTAGAGGCATCACTTTTTTTCAAATTCCCTTTATCTCACAACAGCAGGTCCTTGTCCAAACTGTCAAGAAAATTGAATTTTTGTGGGTCATTGGGAGGGGGCATCTGCTTCCTTTGCAGCAACTGTTTGCAAGTAAGATGAAGCACATGTTGTTGTGGATGGGATGCATTGTTTCCCATCACTTTTGCAGCTTAGCCATATTTCTCCCACCCCACTTTCCTGTGGGCCGTAGTTGCTAAGCTAGTGGTTACTGGGTCTCCAGGTCTGGTACGGGCACTTCCAAAAAGCTTATGAGGGTGGGAATGGCATTCTCTTACCCTGCTGATTGGCCTGAGTAGAATGGGATTTCTGACTTCCTCATGATGCCTCGGAGGCCTCGTTGTTGTTTTCTTATTCCATAATTCGTCACAGCTTTGCTGAAAACCAGTGTGGACACAAGACCGGGAAGCAGTTTTTCTGTAAATTGCCAGGGGTAGTAAAGTGTTGCAATGGGGGTGGGTGACAGATTCAAGGCATTGGATACATATTTAATCAAAGAAGGCAAAAAGAAGGAATGTACTGATATGGAGGGCCTTCACTTCTATTAGTACAGCTAAAGCTATTTTATAACTCTCCTAACTCTGCCATTCAGTACTACCATCAAGGTATAATGCACCTGCAGATTAACAAGGAAAGTGTTTAGATACTGAAATCACTGTACAGTTCAAAGCATCTGTAGAATGTTCATGCACCATGAAAATAATTTCATACCCAACTCATGATGTGATTTGTTTTTCTTTTACATTAATTCATAAATGGAGATGCTGACTGAGAATTAAGTGAAGAGGGAGCTTGTTCCCTTATTGTTTCTCAGTGTTTTTATTCTTTTTAGGCATCTCGTGTAGATTTTCATACAGGATTCTTCATATGTAAACCATCAACCAGTGCATTTTTGCTAAGTAGTCAGTTTAAGTATGGCTATATTCAAAGTCTGTGGTGAATCTTTTTAGTTTGTGTGAGTATGTTGATTTGTATAACACCTCATTGGATCTTGGTATGCATTCTGTGGTAATTTACTGAAAAGCTGACATTTACTAATCATTGCCACACAGTTACCAAAACTATCTACCAATGTAATTACAATTTTGGTACTTAAAAACCTGTTAATTGTCTTATTTAACTATGATTTGCCGTTAGCGAGCCTCAATATGTAATGAATTTTCTATACCAGAGCATAGTTAAGCACAAGGGAATGTTACATACTCTGTGGGAAAATATTCACTGTTGTATAGAAAGAAATATCAGATCACTTGGTAGTTCTTGGGAGACACTAATTTTATAATGGCCATCGCTCTAAGTGACTAATGCTGATTTCTGTCTATATGGGTTTGCAATTAGATTTTTTTGGTTTTGTGTGAGAACTGATGGTGACAACCAAGTACAGGCAAAACTGCTGTATTTCATGTGATTTTTTCTAAATGTCAAAACTGTGTGAAACTCCAGATTTCATCTAACTTCAGTATGATTCAAGAGCACTCCAAACTAGGCCCATATAAGCAAATGTAAAAATGATGAGTTTTGTGTCTTTATAAAAAAAGTAAAAGCTAAATGAGTTTCATGTTCTTCTGATTTCATGTCCCCCCCCCCCCCCGCCCCCCTCCGCAGCTATAACTAGTGGCCATGGCCAATATAGCAGCTGTGGTTTTAACAATGATATATCTAGTCAAATTTCTGTGACCTACATTCTACTCTGTCAGTGAACCTATTTTTCAAGAATTAATAGGTATTGCTACTGGGCATCTTTCCCTGGCTTTTACAACATCCTGGTAGTTCTTGACTAAATTGCTCCACATAGGCACTGGCAATTCTTGCTTATATAGGCGGGGAGCTGAGTTAAAAAAGTGAAGTGGCTCATGGAATACCACTCAGTGAATTAGTGGCAGATCCCATATTTGAACTCATAACCTCTTGACCTTCTAATTCCTCCAGATTACATGCTTTACAGTTCATCCTGCTCATTCCTGGATCTTTATGTTGAGACTGCAATTTGTGACCGTTTTATCTGATGTGGTCATCTACCCACTAGAACCTAGATTGAAAGCGTCAGTCACTGAATTTCACCATTTTTTTGGCTCTTCGGTCACTGATTTAGATTGGGCCAAATGTGAACTGGGGACGTAGAGTTTAAAGATTGTCTTTATTACCAATCCTAGGAATTATCTAGCCCTGATGATATGGCCATTTTCTGGTAAGAGAACATTTGCAGAAATTTTGTTGTAATTAATCCAAAGTCAGACCCACTGTTATCTGGCCTAATTGTAGCTGAAGCTCAGCTAATAGGATTTTTTTTCTTTTTAATTTTAGAAATGATATAAAATTTCCAATTATATAGCTTATTAACAGAGGGGCTCTGTTTGTGTGATAAGGTTGAGAAGCAAAGACTCTTGGGGAAAATATACTGCGGTCAGAATACCAGTAAGAATCCTTGTTTTCAGAGTTTTTATAATATAAAAGGCTAACTATTATTAGATAATGGGGAATGGGACTTACACTTATCTGCCATATGCCTCTTTTGATTCCCTAAATGTGTCCCCTGTTCTTGAAAAAAGAGAAGTTTTTACTGTGCCCAAGGTGATTTTTGTTGAAACATTTCATTCTATATCATTGATGAAATATTCTAATTACATATTGGATATAGTTATTTTAGCCACTGGCATTTGTTAATGCCTCTTGGAGCAGCTGATTGCTTTGCTATGTAGGGAGATCACGGTGGACCGGAATGTGTTGCCACATCAACTGTGGCCAGCTGTGAGCCAGCCATTTGAGTTAATGGGAGGCCAGTGATTATAACAGGTAATGAAATGGTGTGATCTGTGTCAGATGTAGCTGATTATTTGTTGTTCTTGGAAAAGCTCCCTAATGCTCTTAGTAAATCAGACACATTCTTATGTTGATATGCAGTGTATGTTACCTGTCTAATAAGGGACAAAAAACATCAGTACAACCAGGAGTCTGTTTATTTTTTGAACTCCATCAGTTCAGATTAATCAGAATTGAATAGAATATAGATGAAAGTGAAAGTAAATGAAATTGAGAAGGCCATACAAGCACAAGAAGCAAATGATCCTGTGAATAACACATTTTTTCTGTAATATTCTTTTCGTAATATCAGCATAATCTTTCTCACCAAAATAAAAAAAAAAATTCTCATTTTAATTATTCTCAATGTTAAACAATAATTCTCATGTTAAACAATGAGGAACTAACAGACATAGATGCCAGGTTCTTGTTCAGCTGGTGTGAAATAGTATATCTCTCTTAACCAGTTTTTCGGTGCCTCTCAGAACAAGTGGGCCATGCCCAATGTCTTACAACTTTTGCACATGCAATCCACTGTAGCTTTGCACTTCTAAATGGAGTAGTTGCACATGTAAAGAGTACTTCCACATGTGAAAGCAACAAAGAGTCTTGTAGCACCTTATAGATTAACAGATCTTAGGGATCATAAGCGTTCGTGGGCTAAGACCCACTTCATCAGATGAAGCCTAAACACATGCTTAATTTTAAATGCACAAATAATCCCATTGACTTCAACAGGACTACATACATACTTACAGCATCTGCGAACGTAGTTGGATCTGCACTATAAGCTGTAAGCTCTTTGGAACAGACATTGTTTGTTTGCAGGTCTGCAAAATGTCTAGCCCTATGTTAGCATCATAAACATACTATTGAATGATATTTTAATATTTATTTAAGTATATAGGCAGCAATGAAAGAGTGTTGTATGGGTTAATTATCTGGGTGAATTCCTATTTTTTTCCATTTTGAAGGGTCCTGGGGCCTATTTCCTCCTCCTCCTCCTCCCTTCCTTTAACTTATTTTTTTCCACAACAGAATGAGTGAAATTCAGTAAGTACATATGAAAAAAATCAAAGCTATACACTGAGGACAGCAAAATATAAAGACTTACATGGGATGAGTTGTTTGTTGGAAGGCTAGGGCCAAGTGACTGATCTACTCTACCATGTGTTCAAATACCTAAGCACCAGGGGATGAGCCGAGTACCATGTAAGAATGAAGCTTTTTATCCAAAACACATTTTCTTTTGCATATTTGTATGCCAATATTAAAAAGTATATTGTACTAATTATTTTCAAGACCTTGGTTGAAGATAGATGTGCCAATCACTCCTTCCTACTCTGTACACAAATTCAGTTGAGGATATATATAATATAAAAAAAATCTGTTTGGTTTAATGCACAGTTTTACACAAAAAGGTAAATAACCATTACACAGCCAAAAAAACCCACAAAAAAACCAAACAAAAAACCACAACAGGTTCTAACCTGTAGCTCTAGCACTAGAAATCATTAATTGCCCCAAATGTTTTTATTTGTCCATAAGGACATTCCGCTAATGGTGAATCAAAGTCAATGTTTTTCAATTGCCAAAGGTTTTAGGTTCCCTGAGGCCTCTTCCACATAGTTCCTCAAGAACTCAGACTCCAATCTCTTCACTCAGGGCACGTCTACACTGGCAAAGTTACAGGCTGGCAGGGAATTACAGTGCCACTCAGTGAGTGCAGAAGAAAAACTGCTGTTGTGTGTTCACACTGACAGCTGCCTGGGCAAGAGTGTGTTCACACTTGCAGCAGTGTTCAAAGTGGTGCACTCTGGGCAGCTGTCCTACAGAGCACCTCTTTCTCTTTTGCCACTAAGAGTTGTGGGAAGGTGGAGGGGGTCGCAGGGCATCTTGGGTCCCATCCCAGTGCTCCGTGATGCATTGCTTTGCATCTCAGCAATCCCTGTTGTCATAAGTATAAAGTAGCCTAGAATTAGTGTTTACCTGTAAGGGGTTAAGCTAAGGGTAACCTAAGAGGTGGACAACTGACCAATGAGAAATTCCTCAGGAGACAAAGGATTTTGAGTTTCAGTTTCTCTCTGGGTCTCTCTCTGTTCACCTCGGCTATGGGATGAATCACAGCTATTTCTTTCACTGTAACTGTAAGCTTTCTATCAAGTAAGGTAGTCATAAGTTTACCTTCTTTTTATTACTTGGAGGGTTCTCAGTGGTGAGTGTTGGCTGGGTGCTTCTTGATATTGTAAGATTCAGCAGAGATATCAACAGTGGGAGAAAGTTGCCTCGGGGGAGAGGTTTGGTTTCTTAATTCTTTTGTTGATTATGGTAGATGCTGTTCTATTGATGGTTATAAGGGATTTATTCCTTTCTTTTTTTCTTTTATTAAAATCTTTCTTTTAAGAATCTGACTGCTTGTTTTCCATTGTGTAAGATCCTGGTTTTGAAGCGGGCACGTCTTGCAGGATCAGGCGAGGTTTGTTTTTTTTTTCTCTCAAGCTTTCCAGGGAGGGAATAAGTTTGGCGGTTTTGTGGAAAGAGAAAGAGAGGCTTCAAGTGGCCCATGTCCAATAGTTTTTTGAGACATTCTCACTTGATGGTGGCAGCATATCAGTTCCAGACACAGAAGAAGTTGTGTTCTGGGGAAAAACATTTTAACCCAAGCTGGTAAAATAAGTTTGGTGGGTTATTTCCCTTTTTCATGCAGGTCCCCACCTCTGTACCCTAGAGTTCAGAGTGGGGAGGCAATCCTGACACCTGTTCTTCCGTCCACATCTAGTGCCATCTTTCAACGGTTTGTGTATTGTGCACTCTCCTTTTTTTGGGCTGCAGGAATGAATCCCGAACTGCTGACCAGTATGCTGTTCACTCTGACCAACACATCAACAGTGGCAGTGGAGTTATTCCTTAAACTACACAGGCAAGAGGACTGCAACATTAATCTCATTATGTATAGTAGCTACGACATGAGATTGCTTGTGGCATTTGTGGAGGTGCTGACTACAGTGTAACGCTGCTTTTGGGCCCAGGAAATAAGCACTGAGTAATGGGATCACATCATGGTGCATGTCTGGGATGACGAGCAGTGGCTGCAGAACTTTCGCAGGAGGAAAGACGCATTCATGGGACTGTGGGATGAGCTCGCCCCAGCCCTGCAGTGCAAGGACACAAGAAAGAGAGCTGACCTGTCACTGCAGAAGCATGTGGCAATTGCAGTGTGGAAGCTGGCTACTCCAGACTGCTACTGATTGGTCGCCCCTCTGCAGTTAGAGAAGCCCATTTGTGCAAAGCCATTCACAATGTCATATATGCTGCCCACTTACCAGGGGCCTCCTCTCCTGTTTGGGTTTTGCCAAGATCCAACAGCTGTGACTGGCTAGCCTCCTCTGGGGTAGAAAAGAGCTCCTGCCTGTATGCATCTCTGACCGCTGAGTCATCTTCTGCCTCTGGGTCCCCTCCCCCTCCAAATCCTCATGCAAGATTTCCTACTCCTGGCTTGGTCCAGTCTCGACTGGCATGCGCGCCACCGAAGTATCCATAGTAGCCTTCTCTGTAGATGTGGTGTCACCACAGACTATCATGTTCAACTCTTTGTAGAACCTGCAACTAGTGGATGCAGCACTGGAATGGTGGTTTGCCTCCCGTGACTTGTGGTAGGCTTTCCACAGCTCCTTCACTTTGACCCTGCACTGGAGTGTGTCTCAGTCATGGCTCCTTTTTATCACGCTTTGCGAAATCTGTCTATAGGTATCATAATTCCTACAGTTGGAGCGCAACTGGAACTGGACTGCCTCCTCTCCCCAAAGGCTGATGAGGTCCAGCAGCTTGGCATTGCTCCAAGTGGAGGATCATCTGGCGCCTGGAGTAGGCATGCCCACCTGGAAAGATGCACTGAAACCACTGCACACATCACTGAGCAAACGGAAAAGGGGGCTTTCAAAATTGTGGGAATTTATGGGGTGGAGGTGACTGTTGGTCACCTAAGGGCTGGGTAGTAGAGTTCAAACCAGTGACCAGAGAGGCATTGTGGGACACTTCCTGGAGCCAGTCACAGCTCTGTAGTTGATCAGGGTGTCTGCACTGGTACTGGAGTGCTGTACCTCTGGCACAGAAAGCTGTACATCTCTCTGTTTGTTGGGGTGCATTTTTTTTCCCATTGCTGCAACGGCACAGTTTCTGTGTACTAAGTGTCTTGGCAGTGTGTACACCTTGGGAGTTACAATATAGAAAGCTGCTTTACTGCTTTACAATGGAGAAAGCTATTTTGCCAGTGTAGACAGGGCCATACTCTTTGTCACCTTATGTTGCAGGTTTATATTATCCGTTGTTATACTGCTCACTGTAAATGGTTCCCTGGGTGTTCCCCCTTACCTTAGCTAGTACAACTATCAGGGGATAGCCGTGTTAGTCTGTATCCACAAAAACAAAAAGGAGTCTGGTGGCACCTTAAACACTAACAGATTTGTTTGGGTATAAGCTTTTGTGGGTAAAAAACCTTCTTCTTCATGTGCATGGAGTGAAAATTACAGATGCAGGCATTATTATACGACACATGAAGAGAAGGGAGTTACCTTCTCTTCCCTTCTCTTCATGTGTCAGTATAATAATGTCTGCATCTATAATTTTCACTCCATGCATCTGAAGAAGTGTGTTTTTAACCCACATAAGCTTATGCCCAAATAAATCTGTTTAGTCTTTAAGGTGCCACAAGAATCCTTGTTTCTTAGCTATACAGGCATTCTGTGTTCAGCGCGCTGATCTATTTACCTCCCTGATCCTATCTCCCAATAATTAAGGCCTCACCTTTGTTTAATTACGCATGTCAACAGTCCTTCAAAATGGTTCTTTTTTCAAAAACTGGCTATGCTGAGTCTAATCTCCTGTATGAATTTTGTATCTGAGGAGGAGTTGGTTTTACAGTAGAGCATTTGGTTTATAAGTATGTTAAATATGATTTGAGAAAAGGCTTCTTTCTGTTTCTTGTGAACTTGCCCACTGAATAAGACCAAATTTGTTGTGCCACAGTTCAGGACAGCCTATTCAATATTTTAAGTGTTCAGAGCAGCATGAAAAGAAAGTCCTGAAAAGGCCAGGGGTTTTTATCTCTGATCTTAGTGCTGTTGATTCCACGTTTCCCAATTCAATCCATACCGCTTTGCTTCATTTAGCAAAGTATGCTGAGGTTCTGTAGAGTCAAAACACCTAACAGTACCTTTGGAGAAGCACAACATTGATCTTACAATGGTTTCAAAGGAGTGGTTATGGTGTGTAATGATCCATGGCTGCATACATACACACACAATGCTGTCAGCCAACTGTGTTCTGCCAGTATGGGGAATAGAACTAATGACATTCAGGACTCTACCCAACTGCTCCACTAGCCCAGCCAGTAGGAATGATGAGCTGCAGGGACATATTACATCCAGGAAAGGGCAATTGTACAGGTATAAGCTGCACATAAACCTGTTCATCACACTGGTATTAGGACGGTTAAGCAGGTACATAGCATGTCTAACTCAGATTTCAAAGCAGTTTCCAAAGTTTGGACTAGTGATGCCTTCCTAGTTTACAGATTGAAACTGAGTTAGAGCGTTAAATGAAAAGTCCAGTACAGATTGCGGGTTAGAAACTAGGTCTTCTGATTCCTAGCCCACTGGGAGAAGTTGCCTCATCCACTGATAAGTATGATATTATATCATATTAATATGTACTGGGGCATTAACAAGTGATCTTTGTGCGCCAAATTAAGGTGTTATAGTTGTGCATAGCAATTAAGCATAGGCTTAAAATTTTGCCTGATAGGGATGGACTGTAGCACTGGCTTGAAAGTTGGGCACACACTTAAGTGCTTTGCTGAAACAAGATGTGGAATACCAAAAGCTATTTACAAATAACTCCATAATCCTGCACGTTTTAAAAAAAATCACAATAGTCTTCTAAAGATTTGGGCTGGGATTTACAAAAGACTCTGTGTGGACTTACCACCACTCATGTTGAAATCAATTCAGTCTATTTCCACTGATGTCAGTGGTAACATTTTGGCCAATGCTGAGTGGGTTTTTATTTTTTTTTTTAAATCCTCCCCTTGTGTGTTGACTGACATAGAAACACTAACTTTACATATGGTGGGGCTATCTGCTTTAAAGAATACATCTGTTCTGATCTTACAGTTCACATCTGCTCTTCATGAACTAGGTCATGTTTCCGTATCACAGATGCTAGTGCTCAGTTACTATAGGAAACACAATACCATTTCTCATGCAATTATCCACACAATCAAAATATCAAACCACTTCTACAATGCATGAGGGCAGCCTATGAATTCAAGCAACTTTGTATCAATTTATATGATACTGTACAATAATGAAACAATATTATGATACTACTTATATTTTTGTAATCTAGGGTTTTGAGTAGAAATTAAAACAAATTTGAAGTCTCAGAAAAGTGATTACATGTGATAATATGATTTTTCAATGTGGCATTTTTGTTATAGTATTACCATAAATCAGTAATATATACTGAATATCACTCATCTGTAGACTACTTTAGCTTGTCTTGCATTCCATTAAAACTCAGCTGATACCAATTTAATTACATGTTGATAGGATAACTTAATTTTGGAACTCTGGGTTCTTATAAAAAAGATGAGTAAACACTGTCATTTGCTATTCATTGGCTATTCATTTAAGAAGCCATTTAAGAAGCCAGTAGTCCCAGCTGTGTTCTTCTAGTGGTAGTTGAAGAGATGAGATCTATTTGTTGAATGAAAAATAAGGGCAAGCCCCACTATTTAGACTGAGAATTGTCTCTCTCACACTCCAATTAAATTACCACACAGGTGTTCCTGGCACTAAAATATGTTGCAGACTTTAAGCTGCAATTATGGGTACCTACATACTGAGCCTCTTAGAAGTTTTATGTTCCAGTTGGAAACACAGTATTGTGATGTTGCACTCCATACGTGTTATGGAAGTATGCTTATAAATCTGAATACGATGTAACTGCAATATGCTTTATGCAAAAGGTCTCTTGTAAGGTGTCTTTACAAACCTTATCTACTGAATATTGTCCTCCTGTTTGTATATAAGTATGTAGAATATTTTCCTCCTATTTGTGTGTAAGTATGTATCATTATTATACTTCATATTTCCAGCTTCAGATACAACTCTAAGGTCCTATTGTAATTATGCAAAGTGTGGATCATTAATGGTGGTTTGGAAGCCTGATAGCTCCCATTGACTAGGACAATTGGTTGTAAATGGTCTGTTTACTTCCAAACCTTCCTGGGTATGTGTGGACCAGCCGTGGAAGAATGGAAGCTGGGGTCTCACCGGACACATGTGAACATGTCACCTGATACTGTAATCTTTTTAAACCCGGTGCCTTTACATTTAGAAGGAGGGGTGGGGACCCAGAGAGACAAAAGGTTTTCGCCTTATGCCAAAAATATAAAAGGGGGTGGAACAGAACACAGGGGGTTGCCTGTCATTAGAATACCACAGAAGATGTCTGCTGGAACCAATAAGGACTGTACCGGGGAAAGGATTGGTCCCAGACTATGGAGGAGTCTTGTCTGTGAAAGAAACTTATTGGAATATCTCTGAGGGTGAGATTTTACCTGGAAACAGATTCTTAATGTAATAGGCTTAGACTTGTGTGATTTTGCTTAGTTTGATTAGTAACTTACTTTGTTCTGTCTGTTATTACTTGAAACCACTGAAATCCTACTTTTTATTCTTAATAAAATCACTTTTGTTTATTAATGAACCCAGAATAAGTTATTGATACCTGGGGGAGCAAACAGCTGTGCCTATCTCTCCATCAGTGATATACACGGCGGACAATTTATGAGTTTATGCAGTATAGGCTTTATACAGAGTAAAACAGATTTTGGGGTTTGGATCCCATTGGACCCTGGGTGCTGGAGATAGGTGACCCACTGAGCAGTTTTTGGTAAGTCTTCCGCTTTGGGGGCATAGACCAGACCTGGGTCTTTTTTTGCAACAGGCTTGTGTGTGTGACTCAACAAGGCAGGGTTCTGGAGTCCCAACCTGCAGGGAAAACGGGCTCAGAGATAATATCAGCATATCAGGTAATAGTCCCAAGGGGGTCTCTGTGACAAAACCTGTCATGAGTATGTTATATACCACACTACTCTCCACAGTACCACTTTGAGAAGACAGTTTAAACTGTAAACAGTATTAAAGCATATATTCTCCGAGTTTGATATTTCAGTAGTTTGGGAGTAGTAAATGCTATGTATCTGCTGAATGCCTGGAAGCCAAGAGTTTCTCATTTTCATTTGCTGAAATTAAACTTATTATCCCCACTTCCTCCTGTCCCATCAAAATCATTGTTTGTTTTCAGTTTACACAAGCATATTTCCTTTTAACACTGCAAACAACAAAAATAAACCACAAGTTAACGCAACAGTCGTTCCCCAACTGACAGCAGTAGCTAGCCATTGCTCCTCTACTACCTTGATACTCAACCATATCAACACTCTAACTGTCTCTCTAACAATGCAGCCGTATAAATGTAAATAAATAAACCAAAGTACTGAGGATCACACTGGAACACACATTCTTAACTCTGACAACTGTAAACTGAGAAGTTGAGACACAGCATGGTCTGTTAAAGAACATAAATAACATAATGAGCTAGGAGTCAGAAGACCCGAGTTTGTTCCTGGCTTTGTTACAGATCTGCTGCGCAGCTTTGGGCAGGTCCTTGCTGCTTCTCTTTCTACCTTTTGTCTGTGTTGTCTGATTAGGCTGGAAGCTCTTTTTGGGAGTGCCTATTCTTTAACAATGTGTTCTTACTGTTTAGGTGAATCCATGCTAGCTCAGGGCCTCTCCCAAATACCACTCGTTAGGGCTGCAGCCTTCTGACCGTATAACATTGAAATAACTTGCATGTATTTTATTTGTTTGTGAGGAATCACAAGTCACCTCAATGAAGCTGTGACAAATCCTTCTAGTAAACAGTAGAGCCTAAGAAGGCATGTGAGTCCCTGCAGTCCTTTAGCAAACCAAAATGTATCAACACTATTAGATGAATAATTGTTCACTATACAGCACTGTACAGATATGCAGGGTTAGGATGAAATATAAAATTATTTTTAAAATATAAATCATGTAGGCTAACATTTTCAAACTTGGACAGATAAAACTAAACCTCCAGATCTGTAATTAGGTACCTAAATTATTAAATTATTTCCATGGATTTTAATGGTATTGTGCATGCCAAGCACTGTTGAAAATCAGACCAATTGGCATAAATTCAAGGGTTTTAAGCATTCAAGTTTGAAAACACTGACACTATCATGTAAAAGGAGGAGATGGGTATATGACTGTTTACCTTGTGTTTATGGATATGGTTTTCGTTATGAGAAATATTTTTCTTTTGTTAACAGTGTAAACACAATCCACTGTTTACTCTAGTTTATACCAGTAAGTGACCCAGGCCCCATGTTGCAGAGGAAATGATCCCCCTCTCCCCGGTCTCTGCCAATCTGGTGTGGGGGGAATTCCTCCCAACCCCAAATATGGCAATCAGTTTAACCTTGAGTGTATCAGCAAGGCCCACCATCCAGACATTTGAGGATATTTGATAAAAGCAATCGCAGATTGTCAACGATGGCATATGGCCCATCTTCTCATACCGTCATCTCCATAAGTTTATCAAGCTCAGTCTTTGAAGCCAGTTATGTTTTTTGTCCCCACTACTATCCTTGGAAGACTGTTCCAGAACGTCACTCCTCTGATAGTTAGAAACCTTCATCTAATTTCAAGCCTAAAGTTGTTGAAGTTTATATCCATTTGTTCTTGTGTCACATTGGCACTTAACTTAAACTCCTAGACTTCAAGGGCAGAAGGGACCATCACAATCATCTGCTCTAACCTCCTACACGTTACAGGCTATAGAACTTCACTCACCCACTCCTGTAATAGACCCATAATTTCTGGCTGAGTTACTGAAGTCCTCATATCAAGTTACAGAGAATCCATATTCACATAAGTTTAAACCTGCAAGTGACCTGTGGTCCATGTTGCAGAAGACAACTCCCAGTATCTCTGCCAGTCTGACTCTGGGGAAAGGTCCTTTTCGACTGCAAATACAGAACTCAGTTGGCTCCTGAGAATGTAGGCAAGACCTACCAGTCTGATATCCGAGGAAGAATTATCTTTAGTAACTCAGAGTTCTCCCCGTCTAGCGTCCCACCACCAGCCGTTGGGGATATTTGTTATTAGCCATGGCAGATCAGCTATATGCCAGTGTAGGCACTTATCATAACATCTGCTCCATAAACTTATCAAGCTAAGTCTTGAGTTTAGTTAATGGGTTTTTTTCCCCCCTCTACTGCTCCCTCCTTGGTATTTATCCCTCTGATGTATTTATAAAGAGCAATCCTGTCTCCCCTCAGCCTTTGTTTGGTTAGGCTCAACAAACCAAGTTCCTTGAATCGGCTCTCGTAAGTTAGTTTTTTCATTCCTCAGATCATCCTAGTAGCCTTTCTCTGCACCTGTTCCAGTTTGAATTCATCTTCCTTAAACATGGAAGACCAGAACTGCACACATTCCACCTGAGCGCTCTTTCTTGTCTTTATCGGCAATATCTTATCTTACCTGATGTACTGTAGGATTGCATTAGCCTTCTTTCACAGCCACATCATGTTGACAGCTGATAGTCATAGAACCATAGGATTAGAAGGGACCACCAGGGTAATCTACTCTAACGCACACACACACCCCAGCCAGGAAGAAGAATTTGTGGTGTCTAAACCATCCAAGACAGATGGCTATTCAGCCTCTTTTTGAAAACCTCCAGTGAAGAAGCTTCCACAACTTCCTTAGGCAGTTTGTTCCATTGTCATAATATTCTTACAGTTAGGAAGTTTTTCTTGATATTTAATCATCCTGTGATCAACCAATACACCCAGGTCTTTTTCCTCCTTTGTTCCTTTTATTGATATTGTCACACTGTCTGGAGTGCCTAGTGACTGTGAGTGCCCACTTTAGGGCAGACTGTGAAAAACATGGCACGCACCCCAAAGTGATGGTGTGTTCCATAATTAGATTTCACCAAGCTGGTGACAACTGTGAACTCCTAGATCACTGTAACAGTCTTACCGTGGAGTCACAGTCAGTCCACTTAGACTTTTCAGTCTAGCTTGCCACCTAGGCAAGCTGGACTTAGTGATAAATGGTTCCTTACAGCAAAATTCACACCACATTCAGGTTGTTTCTGCTCCCAAGAGACCGGTCACTTACCCCAGATCAATTAGTACCTTTGATCGTACACCAAAGACAGTGCCTGTAGCCAATCCTGTAATAAAATATTTAAAGGTTTATTAGCTAGGAAAAAGGAATGAGTAATTTACATGTTAAAGCAAGCAAACCTGTACCTGCAAATTAATTGCAATCTAAATCCTATGAGTGACAGTGTTGTTGTAATAACCTGTCAATTCAAAATATCTTTCATGGTTGACTCAGGGATCACCTCTGGGGATCTCTGGCCTCAAGAGATGGAAAATTTTCCTGTCTTTGTTTTATATCCTTTATTTAGTCTCCAAACTCATAGGAGAAGCTTTCTTGCATGTAATAGACAATAATAATGTAATAGGCCCATTCACCAATCTTTTGAGTTGCAATGCTCCTTGCTGGCCCTGTTGATATTGATAGTTCTTCTGTATTGGGTGGGGGTGAGTGGAGAGGGGAGAAGAGGACTTTTCCTATCTGAGTTCACAAGTTTAAGGCAAATGTTCCATAAGTTATAATGCACAATATACATATTTCCTCATAGCCTGGCATACAGACATTACAAATAAGAGTAATGCTTGCAGCACCTTACAAATATTTTATAGAGTCAAAACACTAAATGCATTTTTATAAGACTCATTCATATTTTGAGCAACACTAACATAAGTAAACAGGCTGGTTTCCGGGAATGAGTTTGTCAGATCTTAGCTAATGCCTGCATCCTTTACTGGAGCTGGCACTTGGTTTATCAGCATCACAGATATGTCCACAGCTTATAGCAAAAATTCTTGCTGTTAGTACCTAGGTGTATGATTTTGTCCATCAAATTTCATCCCATTTCTAGTACTTAAGTTTTCAAGGCCCTCCAGATCTTTTTGTATGATATTCCAGTCCTCTTCTGTACCAGAAATGCCTCCTATATTTAACTGATGGCAGACAACTGAAAAGAAAAAAGATAGCTACATTGCATTGCTTTTCTGTCAAAATTTCAGAAAAGTAGCAGTTATTTGGAACTCAAAAGTGATTTTTTGTAACACTTTAGCTTTCAAAATTTAGTGGCAGTGGCTGTGTGTGTGTAGTGGTGGTGGTGGCATTTTTATAAGAGCGAACAATGTTATACATTTCTGATTATACCAGTATGTGTGAGAGTATAAATATGAATTGCTTACTGCAACCACTTGTATTGGTAGATGGAGGGCTGTAAGTACATATTTTTAACTTTAAACATATGAGTAGTCCCACTGAAGTAATGAGCCTTGAAGTCAAGGGTACTTTGCATGCAGATAAACTAATGTACAGGCTTGGCACCTTACTAAAGAATAATACAAATCTAGGATTTGACCCACATGATCAATAATTAATTCCTTTTTATTTCTCCCTCACTTCTGAATGCTTTGCATTAAGGACTTCCTAAATAACCTGTGGCATACAGACCAAGCCTAAATTTAAAAAAAAATTCCTATTTACTTATTTTAATTCTGTACAGTCTAGATCAAGAAAGAAGGGAAAGAAATATTGTTTATTAATTGGAAAGTAGGAAATGGTATGACTAGGACTTTTTTCACCAAGCTTATTTGTAGCAAAGAACCTCTAAATATTATAACCAACCTGAATCATGCTAAACCATTTTGAAAAGAATGATAAAAAGTGGTTTAGTACTTACACTGTTGGTTATTTCGGAGACTTCAAATATTTCACTTAGAATGCTTTCTGGCAAGGAGATTGGTGTAGTCTATGTTATCTAGCAGTGATATGTGGTAGGTGAGAGATTACTTGTACCAGTGAAAAGCATAAGTAAGCTTAAAAATACTTGACAATGTATCTTTTAAGAGTTACTGGCTGCTTCCCTGTACTCAGAATTCTGACTTAAATTCATCCTGTAAACAAACATTCTGTGTCCTTTCAGTACCCTCACTGACGTGGCAAGAATGCGTGAGCAGCAGACCGGTTCACAGATCTGAACAGCTGACTGTAAGCTGTTATGCTTGACAACATGTGGTAATTTATAGGTTCTGCCTGAGAGCCGACTCCAATAGAACTTAAAGAGAATAACAGGAATATTGAATACACTAGTGAGGGTAGTCTTAATTTTTTATATAATGCACAGAAATCAACGATGAATAAACTACAAAGATTCCTACGGAGAGTGCTCCATAATAGATGCATATTAATTGTAGTTTTCTGTAAGCTTTTTATGCTCATTTGTCTCATGCATATATTCCTCAGAGATGAAGCTTCTTGCAAGATAGAAATATTTTTTCTTCTTGTGAATAAAATGCAGCAAGATTCTTTTTTCTCTGTCTGGGGAGAAAAAAAGAAATGGGAGAAATGCACACCACACAGTAAGAAAACTCTTCCAAATATTGTTACAGAAATAACCCTTTTTAATGTGAACCAACTGAGTACACATGAAATAATGAATCTTAAATAAAAAAAATCATTCTGCACTGTGCTGTATGCCTGGTAATCATTATTTCAACTAGTCAACTTGCTGCATCCTTCTAGTATGAGCATCTGAAAAGTTTTCCACAGATAGACCAATGTTGTTAGTTATGTGAATTTGATAATGTGGTTGGGAATAACTTTTGTGTTTTGTCTTCAGTTCTCTCTCTGAAAACAACAGTGTGGTAAATTAATTTCTTGTATGCATAATTTAACATTAGAATATCTAACCTCCATCTACATAGCCAACTGATACCTGGAGGTGTGTAATTTGTATATGGATTTCATGCCACCTAATGGCTTTTGTTCCTGGTGTTCTTAAAGCTTTCCTTTTTCCTCATTCTACATATCAAAGAGTCAATTATTTTAACAAGATAATAGGCACAGTACACCGTAACTATTTAACATCAGGTAATGAAATACATATGTTCATCAGCTGACTTTTTGACTGGGTCCTTGGGGAAGTTGTATTGTTCTTTGCCATGGGTGACCAACTACGGAACTGTTTTGAGGGTCAAATTTTTAATGGGGTGTCCATTCAGGATGCCTTAAAGTTTACTTCCCACTTTTACTCATTTATTTATGGTGGTTGTTTTTCTACTACTTGAAAGTTGTATTTCTATATTTTTATATATTTGTATTTATATTTATATATATATATAATACTGTATTTCTATAGTTAAATGACTTTTCAAAGAAACAAATGGTGCCCAGGTGCCCAATTCCAATTGGCTTTGTATGCCTTTTTAAGATCTTCCTAATAGTCCAGCTACATCCTGAAAACTGAGAGAGAATAATGTGTGACTTCCAGTGGATATGGCATGTTCTCTTTCCTGCCTGAAGCCAGGAGTCCTGTATGTGAAGTGCAAGTTGTTGGCTGTGCTACAGTAAAAGATTCTTGGTTTGGATGAGCACTGTGAGATGTTCCTAAGAATCATAGAAGCTGAAGAGTTTCCAGAAAACCAGTACCCCAGTGTAGTGTGCAGAGTGGCCTCCCACAGACCCAGAAGGGGAGGAACCCCTTACTGAGCCCCGGTGGGTAGAGCCAGGCTGTGTTCACCCCTCCCGTCGGAGGTCAGTGGGCAGGACAGGAAGTAAAAAAGGTGGGTCTGGGAGCTCAGTTGGGCTGCAGTTGCCAGATGCCTCCTGTTCCCCCCGCCCCCACCACAGCTGGGAGTCTGCTGCATGCCCCTGGGAAGCTGAGGCCTGGCCTGAGCCACTGGAGCCATATGCAGATTGGCCCACGGAATAGTTGCCAGGACTGATGCAGGCCTTCTACCCTGATGATTTGGAGAGCTCTTGACAGACACAAGTACAGCCTGAGGGGGAGTTAGAAAGTGGCTCGGAGCAGCCGAATCTAGTCTGGCTGCAGCACTGCCTGAGCATAGGTCAGTGTGTTGTGGTCAGGATCCTTGCTGACTCCATGACAGACAACTATGCCACTGTTACGGCGCTGGGCTGGGATGTAGGTGGAGTGGGTAGGCCTGCATCCGCCCTAGCACTGCAATCCTGGAGTGGCAATCTCCCCCATCTTGGCCAAGATTTGTCAGTCATCCGTCAGAGCTAGGATGCCTGAACACAGGCCTGAGCCATAGACTTTGATTGCTCCGCCCTGACTAAGGGCCTTGGTGCCTGAACTGTGATTGTTGCTCCGTCCTGGACATAGACTTGTGCAGTTGACCTTGATTGCTCTGCCGTGACTAAGAGCCTGGGCTCCTTAACCACATTTGTTGCTTGCCCCTGACGACAGGCTCTAGCTCTAGACTCATTGCCTGCCCTCACTGAGGGCCTGGGGCTACCTCAATGCATTTGTTGTTTGGCCCTGACTACAGGCCCGAGCTTTAGACTCATTATCCAGCCCTGGCTAAGGGCCTGGGCTACCTGATTGTATCTGTTGCTCAGTCCCCTGAACACAGGCTGAAGCTGTAGAGATTCGTTGCGCCGCTAATTCCTATGGTAGGTGACGAGCTGAGACGTAGTGAGGTGGAGTGGCCTCCCATGGTCCCAGAGGGGAAGGTACCACAGTGCTCAGTCATTACACCCAGGTTCAAGTAAGAATGGAGCTGGCCACAAAGGAATAGGTGAGAGAGGAAGTCAGAAAGGAGGCCTGGCAGTTTGGAACCAACAGAGGCAAGATGTCACAACAGCATTCTACACTTTTGGAGACAAGTGAGGATAGTAAGACAATGGTCATCAGAGAGAGAAGAAAAGAGGAGGAATTCCAAACAGCTAAACATTTCAAATCGATGCCAGGTTGTCAACATGGGAACTATGGAAGATAATTCTCAAGTCCAAGGTAATGGAGAGATGTATGGGGCACATGTGGAATGCCTCTTGGCTTAATTTATAAGAAAAATCAAGCTTGCCTGCAGTGTTCTCCAACCATCCAAGATAAATAGAATATCCTTGTTGGAGATTCAGAGCATCTACAAAGGATAGGTGGACTTGTGTCCTGCAGCCACGACACTCAAGACATCACTCTAGGATTGTATAGGCTTCTGAAGTCGATGGAGAAAGACCAGTTTGTAATAGCTGGTGTATGCCTATACACCAATGCTAGGAGCCTGAGTAATAAACAAGAAATATTGGAATTGCTTGTTTAGGAGCATAAATTCAATCTAGCTGGTATTACTGAAACCCGGTGGGATGATTCACACAATTGGAATATTACAATCAATTATTATAACCTATTTAGCAAGGATTGAGAGGGGGTAAAGGGAAGGAGAGGTAGCTTTCTGTCAAAAATGCTCTTACCTGTTTGATTCACTGATAATGTGGAAGGAAATTATCTTTAATGCCTATCGACTAATGCACTAACAGAGCACAAGATGGAGGTACTGGTTTCCATCTGCAATAGACCACCAATCATACAGGGAACAGGCTGGCTGCTTCCTTAAGCACCTATCTACAATATGTCCAAAACCCCCCCAAACCCATGATCATGGGGGATTTCAGTTTGAGTGATGTGGGAAGTTTTATACTGCCATTACTAAAACATCCTTAAATTTCTAAACATAATATATAACCAATAAACCCTTCTTCCATAGTCCAATGGCTGCTTTATCTTTTCAGGTGTAGAGAAAGTAATGGGGGGGAGAGAGAAAGGGGTGTTTTTGAGTATCTGCCCCTTCTTTCCTTCTGTACCCTCCTTTTGAGAAGCATTTCTAGCTGGGAGCAAGGTGACAGGAAGTCTGTGTGAAAGGAAACTCAGTGCTGTTTCTTTGTATATTTTTGCCTTCCCTTCCTTTCCTGACAAAGAATGGCCGCTTAGCAAGTAATGGCCCAGCAGCCTTGTTTACATCTGGTTGAGACATCAGCTTACCCCTTGTTTTTGAGGGACTGGTTTGGCCGCTCCCCAGACATATCTGGAAAAATTTTTAGTCATGATTTCAGCTTGGTATTTATAACTTCACATACAATGCTCCTATGTGTATTTTGCCATGATATCATAGATGTGAACATGGGTGTATTCTGCTAAGTAGTTTGACGGGATCTCAGTTTTCCCTACTTTATCTTTTTTTCTGATGAGATTACAAATTTGGTTGATAAAGGTAATAGTGTTGACTTAATGTACTTTGACTTTGACTTGGTACCACCCAAAATTAAGAAACTAGACAGATGTAAAATTAACATGACACACCTTAAATGGAATATAAACTGGCTAAGTGATAGGTCTCAAAATGTAACTGTAAATGGGGAATCATCATTGGGTGAGTCTGCTTCCAGTAGGGTCCTGCATGGATAGGTTCTTGGTCCTTCCCTATTTCAGTTTGCAGACGACACAAAAATTGGGAGACTGGTAAATAATGAAGAGGGTTGGTCACCTAAGTTACCTCTTAACTGCATGGTCAGCCTCTTAAGCACCACACAGGTGCTCAGGGCTGCAGCAGGGAGAGATTTCTCTTCCTCAGTCCTGGACCCAACCCATCCTGACCTGGATCTGCCATGGCTGAGGGAGATGTGCCTCTCCCTCAGCCCTGGACAGACCTGCTACGGGCAGAGGAGAGGTGCCTATCCCACAGCCCTAGAGGTGCAGCAGTGGGAAGAGGCACCCCTCCCCCCAGCCCATGTGCTGCTGTGGGCGAGAGAGCTGGGGAGAGTTCTCTTCCCCTGTTACAACCCTGGGGCAGCCTGCACCTCAAACCTCTCATCCCCAGGCTCACCTCAGAGCCCTCACCCCTAACCAGAGCCCTCACCCCGGAGCACCCTTCCACACTCAGATCTGCTCAGCCCTCCCTCCTGCCGTCACATGAATTTTGTTATGTGCATCAATGCGGAAGTGATATCTCACATATCACCTCCCTATCAGTGAACATAGCATTAATTCTGCACATGGGTGGGAGAAATTAGAGGGAACACTGCTGGGCACTGATTCAGAACAAACTTGGTCACTTGTTAAACTGGGTGCTAGAAAATAATGTGTTATAATATAGTTAAATGTATTTATCTGGGCACAAAGAAAGTAGGCTATATATTTATAGGATGTGGAAAGGCAGTGACTCTGAAAAAGATTTGGGGGCATTGTGGATAATCAGCTGAATGTGATGTAATGCTGAGACCAAAAGAGCAGATGTGAAACTAGGATGCATATATAGGGAAATCTTGCATAGAAAAGTTATTTTACCTCTTTATTTGGCACTGGAATACTGTGTCCAGATCTGGTGCCCACAATTCAAGAAGGATCTTGATAAACTGGAGAAGATTCAGAGAAGAGTCACAGGAATGATTACAAGATTAGAAAACGCGCCTTATAACAATAGACTCAAGGAGCTCAGTCTATTTAGCTTAAAAAAGCTAAGGTGAAAGGGTGATTAGTCTTACTATCTACATGGGGAACAAATATTTAATAATGGGCTGCTCAGCCTAAAAAAGAAAGGTATGACACGCTCTAATGGGTGGAAGTTGAGGCTAGACAAATTCAGACTGGAAATTACATGAAAATGTAATGGTGCAAATAGTCAGTGGGGTTATGGAATTCTCCATCGCTGACAGTTTTAAAAATCAAGATTGGATGTTTTTGTAAAAATTATTTTGGGGAAGTTTTATGGTCTGCTAGACAGGAAGCCAGACTAGATGATCATAGTACTTAGAACGGACAGTGTAGCAATTAGAAAGAGCAGATGTGAGTCCGAAATGGTGATGGGGAAAGATTTGTTTGTAAAAAAATCACAACTTCTTACCCATGGTTATTTGTGCACTGTTACTTATTACATGTTTATTTTATTTTGGCTATTAATACAGGGAGACCTTGGACTTACGACACCCGACTTACGTTGGACGCCACTTACGATGCTTTTCAATTGACTGCCTGTTTTGCCCCTTCAATGCTTGTTTAGCCCTTATGATACTTGATTTGCATAAAGTTCACTTGAAATCACTTCCTGGTTGCATTATACTGGTACGCAACTGGAAGGGGTTGCTTCTGATTGGTTTTGAGGCAGCAGGGTAGCTTGTTGCTGCGTTTGGTTGCTGCTTGTTTTTGATTGGCTCCTGGGCTCAGCCAGTCAGAAAATTTGACCAGTGATTGGCTGAGGCTCAGCATGTCTGCTGTTCACCCTGGCTTTCTAAGCCTGTGTTGCTGGCATTCTGAGCAGCATATGTGAGTTTATATGTTTGTTTGAATGCTGTTTACAAAATACAATATACAGTAAATACATTGATGTTCCAACATTAGTCATCTGTAATTCATTTAGTAAAAAAATCTGGGTTATTGTGGTGAAAATAGTGTATCAAGCTTTGGTTCAGGAATCAATTCCCTTTCATACCATTGATTCCGATGGGAAAAGCAGTTTCCACTTACAACATTTCAACTTACCACGCAATTCTGAGGAATGAATTGTGTTGTAAGTTCGAGGACACCATGTATTAGTGTCCAGCAGGTATCGCCTATGTGAGTAAGCAATGAGAATAGTTTGAAATACAAGGATTTACAGTAACGGATATATTCTGATGGGCCAGTTGTCTGAGCACTGGACTGGGAACCAGGCCCTCTTGTTCTGACTCTAGGTTTCATTGTGACACACATTGTGTTTGGGAAGTTCTGTTAACATTTTGCCTTAGTTTCTTTATCCATTAAATGGTGCCAGCAATCAGTGGCACTTTGATCTCCTCTAAGCAGTATTGCAAAAACAGATGAATGTCTTAATACTAGTACAGCCATGTAAGATGAAAGGTGCCAAGCTTGCTTATTTATTTTATTTTATTTTATTTTATTTTATTTAAATAACTTTGCAGAGGTTAGGAATAATATGCTCATAAATGACAACTTTTGTAATGTTGGTTTATTCATTGTATAATGGATAGATTTTTGTTTCCCAAGTTATAAATATTGGGCGGTGAGGGGAAGGGCGTAATCTTCCACCTATTGGGGTGCATTTTTATCTAGTTGTAATACCTTCTGTTCTTGAGTTTAAGGTTTTCTCTGTAGATCTTATTCCTGCAGTCATGCTTACATACTAATTCTGAATCTTTAGCTTAGTAAACCCTGCTCTGAAGATTTATGTGTGGGTGGACTATGATAGAGGTCTCTAGACTAGAGCCACACTACTCGAGAATATTCCTTGTGATCAACAGTTTCTCTTCCTAAGTCTAAGCATAAAATTAGGTATTTGTGGTTGGTTTACAGTGCTTTATTCTAGTTGCTGAACATAGCAGTCTATGTACCTATTGTCTAAACTGAATATCATTCTGACAGGTACCAATGGCACCTGAAGCAGATTTGTGGTTGTACATGAAGATCCAAGTCACAACAGATAAACCTGAAGTATGTTTGATGATAGATTGTTACAGACAATGGTTCTCAAAATGTCATAAATCATTAAAAAGACTAAAGATCTTTAAGTACTGTGCTTGAATGCTCTGTCGAACCATATTTACTGTTATGAAGTTAAGTTCCAGAATAACGAAGTACCTTGTTCATAATATTTTGTAGTATATAAATGTGAGAAAGTAGAACTTTTTTTGAAACACTGTTCTTAGTAGACATATATGATATATGCTATTTCTTCATATGAAAGAATCAATTGTTGTTTTTTTCCACAATAACCTACCTTAAATCTATGTACTGTACTAAAAATTTCTACACATTCTTCTGCTTGGGGCTTCCTTAACTACAGAATGAAAATGATGAGGTTGGACATAAAGCATGGTCTGAAACATGAAATAATCTTTCTAGGTTTTCAGCCTCCTTCCCACCTCCCCTGCACCCTAAATAGTTAGTTATGCTGTTTATCTGAGATCTGTCCTTCAGATCTGGTAGGAGACTCTGATCCTTACTATGTGATTATTTATTAGTCTCTTACACACATGCTTGTTTGCTAAAAATGATTAACAGTAATGTAGGTGCTAGCTTTGGTTATCAGATTTATAACCTTAGTTTAGCATACACTAATTTCGCAAATGGCTGTCAGCTGTCAAAAGGAATAACTAATAGCACCTACGTGGCACTATCAGCAATCAAGTACAGGCGAGATCATGCACCTGTCTAAATTTTGGCAACACTTTTAGCATTTCAAACATGTGACAAACCCTGTCAGTTATAACTGAGTCCCGGTCACAGTGGGTAATGCGCATAATGAGATTTCACTGAACCAGGATCTCATTCTGGATGTAGTATTTTAATTTTGTGTGTGGGTGAATGAAGCCTCAGGGTAGACTCCTAACTATGCAAAGGATGTAAGATGGAGCAAGGACAGGAATATTTGTAGCCTGGCAGGGAGAACCTTGTCTTTTTCCAATTTTTACTCTGTTTTTTATTTGGATCCCATAAAAAATATGCTTGTTCATTGGCAAGCACTTTTTAAGGTCTTGTACTCTAAACGTTTTATATTTTTTTCTTCTAATCCATCTCACTTTTTTTTTTAACAATCACTGGTGAAGCTAATGGCCCACGGAATTTGATTACGCAGTATAAAGCCTTTTAAAATGTCCTCAAAATGTCCTCTCTTTACTTCTGACCAGAACATTGGAATGGTCTGTGGGTGGTCTTCCTAAGTTTCACAGAATAGCAAGTATGTGCACAGACAGTACTGTGGGACTTGCTAGGTACTACTGGCATGCAGCCCACCCACCATGGATGGACTTAAAATTACTGATTTTTCTTCATTACTAGTAATTGAAAAAATTGGTATTTTGAGAGTTTTAATTCACTTACATCACAATTTTTCATCTCCGGACTACAAGTTCAGATTTGTCCAAGGTCAGTGTGACTTAAAGCTGTCACCATCTCTTTGCTTCTTGGTGACTTATTTGAAATGTGCTGACATTTTGAGTCAAGTTCCTAGTGCCAAGTCTATGTGAGCATGATAGATGCTTTATCGTGCTCACGCAGGCTCAGCACTAATTGCACAGACATTTACCTGTTCTGTGGCCAAATAGTTACCTTCTTCCTTGCTGCCATGTTGCCAGCTTGTAAGAACATCACATGCTCTGTGTGTGTGTGTGTATGTGTGTGTGTGAGAGAGAGAGAGAGAGAGAGAGAAAGAACTTTGGTATCCAATAGGAGAAATACAAATTATTTAACACAACTCATCATTGGAAATGTTTGTGCACAATGTGATAATTATGCAGGTAAAATAATAGACAAATAAAAGGCCCATGCTGCACTAGAAAAACAGGGAGAAAATGTAATGACTGACAAATAGAACAGGACAAGGTACTTGGGAATGAGCATTGTCAGGCTTCTAAGAAGGCATAACTAATGAAATACTGTACAATTAAAAACAAAACAACTCCCCACACCTGTCCTATTAATTGGTGTTAATTTTCAGTTTTTCAGACTTTGCTTCCAAAAAGATATTAGACCAGAAATACTGCTCTCAGAGTAAGTCCAGAAGGGTATGCAATGCTCTTCAGTCTTGGGACCACCAGGCGCCAGCCATGGCAGCCAGGTACTAATATAACCTGAGAACTGCTTATACTGGCTACCCGCGGCACACAGGGATCAGCCAGGCAGTGGGAAGCCTTGGCTACACACTGTTACCAATGTAAAGGGCTGAAGGTGCAGTGCTGTAGCAGCTATACTGACTATGTGCTAACGGATCATTCCTATATAGAAGAATCCTCTGTTGCTGACTGATGAGGCCGTGTATGCTGCTAAAGCCAGTCTGACCCACTGTATTCAGGACTCAGGGGCTTAGTGATGTGAAATAAGCTTGGTAACTAGGCATTTTTTTTATGTTTTCCTAGTTCTGCTAAGGCTTTAATTAAGCCCAAACTATCAAATCATCAGTTAAATGCTGCTGACCGTGTTACCTGGGATGTGTTCCCAGTTTATCATTGCCAAACAGAAGCTGAACACCAATACATGCTGACACAAATACAAATTACCTATAATTCTGCTTGAATTAAGAGGAATGACACTAATGTTAAACAAAATTAGCCCCTTTTGTATTGTTTCCGGGGATTACCATGGCCGGGGAACTACCATGGGTAACCAAAACAAAATGTAATATTTTTAAAAAAATCTCTAAGGGAGCTATTATCATTTTACCACCCTTGAGTTTCCTCAGTCTCAGAGAGGCATAATTACACCTCATATGATTTTGGGGAGGGGGTTGGTGATGGTTAAAAATGTCTTTATGTGTTTATTCTTTTCTTTAATTTTGCAAACATGGGGGCATACTGCATGGCATGTTATTTCTGAAACTTAAAGCAAGTGAGGATTTAATGGATGAACATCTTACATACCCCCCTCATTTATTAAACTTATAAACACACACAAACTTAAGTGTGCACATTCTATTGCAAAGTTTCACCAGTGCCTGTTTTGCAGTCTTTGGACAATATAAACTATAAATTTAGTAGATAATATGTAGCTTTAACACGGACTTTTGGCTGCCTTAAGCTTCAAGTGTAACCCTTCCTGAAATGAACAATCATACCCACTTTCCTCAAGAGTGCACTTTCTTTGGCTGTAGTGCATCTCCACCATTTCTCTATCAGCTTAACTGCTACCTCACATACCTTTTCTGACTCATGTGATGCTTTCCAAAACTGGTGTCACCAACCTCCCTCCAAAGATTGCATAAACTTGTAGAACTGACATCTTTTTATTTTATTTTGTGTGTGTGTGTGTGTGCGCGCGTGTGTTCCTCTCTCCTGGTTTGTATTGCCAGTAATCAAACAGCTGCTGCTTATATGCATGTTCTGGCACAAATAGATCAGTATTTGGCTTGGAAATGTTTTAAATGGGAAATCAAAAAGACAGTCAGCTTGTATAGTAAATGTTCTGGAAGGTATTTGTGCAAAGCTTGAGAAGGGAATGCATATCAATTACAGTAAGCATTTATCTCAGATCATTATTACATAGCTGCGGAGGGAAGACCAACCTGCATGGGCTGCATGATATATTAGTAAAAGGGCCCATCCTTTATTCAGTATCTCAAACATTATTGTGTGTTTTTTTGCGTGAGAACTAACTTTCATGGCCTGATGTAGCTCCTAATTATGGCCATGATGTTTCAGACCCTAATTATCAGATAACATTGTCTGGAAAACAATAAATTAGTCAATTATTTGTTGAGGGGTGGGAAAGGGACAATATTGTATCAGGGCACAATCTGTCTACCTGGATGGCACTACTGCAGTCCACAAATGTATAATGGGATTGTGGCTGTTTGTGCCTGCCCTGTAGTCATTCCCGTTGGCTTAGCATGGCATTATCAGTGCTCCCTGCCTCAGTTTCCTTCCCCAAGGAGGGTTTCCTCACACACAGGTCTGTACTGAAGTTGTGACTTAGCCCTCCAGCCAAGTCACAAATAACACTTTAACCCCTTCCTGTGTAACAGGAGTCCAACTAAAAGTCCCAGCAAATTAAAAGGTCCTTTGGGGCTTCTTTTCAGCCCACCCTCTGGGCCCTGTTCCCAATCCCTTTTTCAGGCTACCTTAGAGTGTCTTTCTGGATATGGGATAGAGCTGGATATAAGATATGCCCTCCAGGCTGATTCTCCTTCTGCTGGTCTGTCCTTGCATCTTTCCCTACTCTGGGATACTTCACTGTGTCCCCACGCTGATTCTCTGGAGCACCCAACCTTTTACAGGCTCAGAGCATTATTCAGAAACCTGCCTGCTTGTGCATCTGCTCCAGACAGATCTCATTCAGGCCTTTTATAAGGTCCTGGCATCCATTAAATATTGTCAGACCCTCCTTAGTCCTGCCCCCTCAGGGGGGGGATACATAATTAATTATACTGCAGGTGGTGCTGCCCCAACTTCCTGTAAAGGGACCAGTCATGTTGTGACTGAGACATTATTGGGGGAATTCAAAAGCGAAAAGCCCCATGTATTCCTATTAGTCATTATTAACTTCTGAAACCAGCTCTAATTCCAAGTTCACAGCATTCTTTCATATCACCAAAACTGGCAATTCTTTTCTCAGTGGAGGTATCACTAGAACTTTTTTTGCTACTGCCAAATATCCTCAGGCACAGATTCACTATCTGAGTCATTGTCTAACGACACAACAGGGTCTGTGACAGCTGCAGCAGTGATATGTTGGCAGGCTTTGGGCAATTTTGGAATTAAGAATTACCTATTTCTTATAAAGACCCACTAATGAATAGCCTAACATAATAAGATTTGGTGGGATGTTACCTTTTTTCCTCTATGTGTCAGAAGGAGAAGAAAGAGATTATAATGGATGCAAGGTAGGGCAGTTTTTGAGCTGTGCAGTGTGTGGCTATGCATGTTGCTTAGATTAAAAATATTTTTAGTAGTAACGTCTTTGTCAGGATTTTAACAGTTCACAAACACATTTTTAAAAAAGTTGTAATGATGGATTTTCGGTCACATCTTACAATTTCAATTGATGTGATTATCAGAGTTGTGTGGGTTCTATGTGCTATATCTGCCCTGTGATCCATTACCCTCATATCAAGTTGTTCTGTAGGTGGTTCATCTTACAGTTCAAGGATTTTTAAGTGTACGATGAGACAATCCTGATGATGGGATGCTCAGTGTTACCTTTTTAGAAATTTTCCATTGCCACTGTCCGAGTTCATGAATAATAGTCATGTTACACTTTTGTAAGTTAAAGTAAATGTAGGGGGGATTTGATAGCTGCTTTCAACTACCTGAAAGGGGCTCCTGAAGAATGGATCTAGACTGTTCTCAATGGTACCAGATGACAAAACAAGGAGTAATGGTCTCGAGTTGTAGTGTGAAAGGCTTAGGTTGGATATTAGGAAAAACTTTTTCACTAGGAGAGTGGAGAAGCACTGGAATGGGTTACCTAGGGAGGTGGTGGAATCTCCTTCCTTAGAGGTTTTTAAGGTCAGGCTTGACAAAGCACTGGTTGGGGATTGCTCGTGCTTTGAGCAGGGGATTGGACTAGGTGACCTCCTGAGGTCTCTTCCAACCCTAATAGTCTATGATTCTATACTTCCTTTGTAAATGTACTTTTCTCTGCCTTTCATCCATCTCTGCATTTAGTATCCTAAATCCTATCTTCTTGTATCTAAGTGTAGTGTCTTGCACCAATTATTTGGATATCAAGAGGTGGAATTAGGCTGTTAATACTGTCTCCCAAATACCTCCTGCACCTTATTTTATGTACATCACATGCCAGATCTACTGATTTGTTGAACCTTAGGATATTTTGTCCAGCACTGGCAACAGGTATTGGCACAGCAAGATGCAATCCAGTGTATATGATAGACTGAATATCTCATGAGCAAAAGTAGGAGATATTTTTATTTTAATTACAGTACAAAAATAATCTAGACAAGAAAATAGGGATGGATCATAGGTGTGCGGATGAGGTGTGCCGGGTATGCCCAGACACATCCTAATGCTGGGTGGGCAAGCTTGTCCTGCCCGGCATGCCTGCGCTGTTGGACTGGGAGGTCCCCCCGCCCCCACTTTCCCCCATCCTCTAGAGCCTCAGCTCACTGCTGCAGTGGCATGGCTCTGGCGGGACATGAGCTCCGACCACTTGAAGCCGTGTGGTAAGGGGGCAGGGCTGCGAGCTCCGGGCCTTGCTGGAGACATGCTGCTCCAGCGCTGTCCAGGGCCGCTCCTGGACGCGGGGTGCTGAGGCTCTGGGAAGCGGGGGCAAGCAATGTGGTAAGTGGGCAGGGCTGTGAGTTCCACGGGCCAAGTGGGAGGAGCTCAGGCCCTGCCGGAGCCATGCCACTGCACCGCTGCTCCTGGACACGGGGTGCTGAGGCTCTGAGAGAAGGGGCGAAGTGGGGGTAAGCGGCATGGTAAAAGGGTCAGGGCCAGGGTGGGGGTTGGATAAAGGGCAGGGATCTCCAGGGGTAGTGAGAGGACAGGGAGTGGGGGTTGAGGGGAGGATGGGGAAGTCAGGGGATGGGGAATGGGTGGTTGGATAGGGCGTGGGAGTCCTGGGGGTCTGTCAGGAGGTGGTGGTGTGGATAAGGATTGGGGCAGTCAGGTGACAGGGAGCAAGGTGGGTTGGATAGAGGGTAGGGTTCCGGAGTGGTGGCTGGGGCGGGGGGCCTCTGGAGGAGGGCAATCAGGAGCAGGGGGGTTGGATGGGGCATGGAAGTCCCTGGCGTCTGTTGGGGGCGGGGGTGTGGAGAGGGGTCAGGGAAGGCAGGGAGGGTTGGGAGTCCCAGGGGTCTGTCTAGGGGTGGGGTGTAGATTGTGGTTGGGGCAGTCAGAGGACAGGTAGGGTATATGGTCCTAGGGGGGCAGTTAGGGTGGGGAGGTCTCAGGAAGGGGCAGTCAGAGGACAAGGAGCTGTGGGGGTTGGAGGTTTTGAGGGGGGCAGCCAGGGACGGGAAGTAGATGGGGTGGGGCAGGGGTAGGGCGGGGCTCCCTGGGTGCACACCCTAATGAAATGTGCTGTGCACGCCTATGGGATGATTAACATAATATGTAGTCTGGTTTGACATTGAGATAGTAACTATTTAGGAAAAGGGGTTTCCTTTGCCACTAAAGGAAATGCTAGTATTACTGGGCCCACTTCGGCCAAATGCCAGTACTTTAAATAAAAGAGAGAGTGAGAAATGGAGTGGGGAGAATGAAATGATACTCTTAGGGGAAAAATAGCCACAAATGACACTCATGTCTTGTGAGAACTTGAACTTGAACAGCGTGAGCTCCTGAGGCTAGAGAACTCTCATACTAAAAAAGAAGTTGTAGGGATTCCATTCCTCTTCTTCCCCAGTAAGAAACTTATAATAACTAATGATTTTGCCATAAGAAAACATAAGAGAAAACACAATTGGCTGGTTTTTGGAAAAAAACAAATATGCGTGAATTCATTTTAATGTCACTGACACTATTTTATTCTACTAGTTGATGGCTTTAGAGAGTCTACTGAAAGCTGTTCGTGTTCAGAATTTTATGGGTTTCTTTTCTTTCTTTCACTCTCTCTTACTAATTCAGTGATATTACTGGGTTGAATTTATTATTATTATTTTTTTGAAGAAACTGAGAAGGTTAATGTGCCATGCAAGCAATAGTGGCCTTATACTGTTATCCCTTCTTAATAGCACAGGTGTGATGAAGAATGAGTTAAAAATTACTAAGGGCTAAAGCATTGTGCGTTTCCAGAGGTTTTTCTTTTTTGAAGTTTTTTGTCCTTGTTTTATTTTAGAGCACCTCTTCTTTTTTTGTACTAGAATCATTAAACTAGTTTATTGAAGGACACCAAGCTGTAGAAAGGGTGTGTGTGTGTTTTTTAAAGCATCCGTTCCAAAGAGATAAATACGCAAGTTAATTTTGTATTCATTAGTAACTGATTTACTCTTGAAGGCCTTATGGTTCATTAAGCTTTTTAAGCAATAGTTCTTATTAACTTAATTCTTAAGGGATTTTTTTCTGCATGGACTGTAATGGTGGTAAATAATTATCTGGATACTGTTAATTAAGATTTTTACAATTATTTTATTAAAGGGTCACAGTATTAAGAAGAAGACTGGGACACATAAAAACAAAAAAAGTAGCTCACATACAGAAAGTTATATTAAGTTTCAAAAGCTAATAGAGAATATCAATGAATAATATAACATTTGCCAAGTACAAAATAGTACCTCAGTATTTGGGGCCAATCCAAAGCCCACTGAAAAGTCAATGGAAGGACTTCCGGATAAATAGTTAGTATGAATATTTAATAACCTCATAAGATGTGATGACAGCAATATTAGGTGTCTGGAATAGTATTGTGCCTCTACCAGCAAAGATGGTTGCCAAAGTGTGGAAAGGATGGTTGGATGAGAGGTGTGAGCTCTGTATCCATTGTAGTTGCTGTTGGAATTCTACTACAGTATAGTCTAAGACTCCCCAGACATGCAGTATATATTTTTAACAAGGAGATTCATGCCAATTTAATCATGTTGTTGGTGGTGGTGTTCATGATTTGCTCGCAATACTTTTGAGAGTGGAAAGAATGGAATTTAATACTTAGAATTTTTTTTCAAAGCATTTTACAAAATTAATTATTCCGCACAACACCCAGGGAGGAAGTGTAGGGGACAAGTACTGCCATGACAGTTTTCAGGTGAGAAATGGAGACAGAGAATGTGACTTTCACAAAAGTCAATTTCAGAAGCTGGGACTGGAACTCAGAGAATCTGACTAGCAGGTTTATTTTCCTTCTTCTAGCCAACATTGCATAGTGGTTTTTTGTTGTCACAGAGTTGCAATATCTGCTACAGATGATCACAATAATGCTCCTGAGAACTGCAGCTATCCTTTTAATTTTGTTACTGCATACCCTCCACCCACCTGTTTGTCTCATCCACCTATGTTGTGTCTTTCAGACTGTAAGTCCTGTGGACTGCCATTCAGGGCTTTGGCTATGCTCCAGCTCCAGGCAAAAACCTGCAGCTCCAAAGCCCTGCTGCCATTAACTTTCTGAACTATGCATACCATAATGGTGCCCCAGTCTGTTTGGCCTCTAGGTGCTAGCCCACATAAATACAAATCGTCATCATCATCTGCTGTTCTGTTCATAAGCATCAGGATATCCAAAGACTCACAATGCTGTTGTAGTGAATAATTTCAAATTTGGTAAACAAGCCATGTCTATTATATACACTTACAATACTACAGTTTGCAAACTTTTATTTGAATTCTGCTGTGTTCAAGCCCCCTGAGTTTTTCCTGTTTCTGAACATTTTTGTCAGTAAGTTTTTGTTAGGGCTTTTGGTTGATCACAGTTAACTCACACGATTAACTCAAAGATTAATTACAGTTTTAATTGCACTGTTAAAACAACAGAATACCAAGTGAAATGTATTAAATATTTTGGATCTTTTTTTACATTTTCAAATATATAGATTTCATTAAAACACAGAGTACAAAGTGTACAGTATTCGATATTATTTTATTACAAATATTTGCATTGAAAAAATGATAAAAGAAATATGGTATTTTTCAGTTTACCTCATACAAGTACTGTAGAGCAATCTGAAATCATGAAAGCACAATGTTATAAATGTAGATTTTTTTTGTTACATAACTGCACTCAAAAACAAAGCAATGTAAAACTTTAGCACGTACAAGTCCACTCAGTTCTACTTCCTGTTCAGCCAATTGCTAGGAGAAACAAGTTTGTTTACATTTATGGGAAATACTGCTGCCCGCTTCTTATATACAATGTCACCTGAAAGTGAGAACAGACCTTTGCATGGCATGTTTGTAGCTGGCGTTCAAGGTATTTACATGCCAGATGCGCTAAAGATTCATATGTCCCTTCATGCTTCTGCCACCATTAGAGGATGTGCTTCCATACTGATCATCATTAAAAAAATGTGTTAATTAAATTTGTGACTCCTTGGGGGAAGATTGTATGTCCCCTGTTCTGTGTGTTACCCTCATTCTGCCATATAGTTCATGTTATAGCAGTCTCGGTTGATGACCCAGCACATGTTGTTCATTTTAAGAACACTTTCACTGCAGATTTGACAAAATACAAATACAGTCTTCTGCTGCTGGCATCTGACTCAGATGATGAAAATGAATATCCATTGGTCTGCCCTCCCATGGATCACTATCGAGCAGAACCCATCATCAGCATGTATGCATTTCCCCTGGAATAGTGGTTGAAGCATGAAGGAACATATGAATCTTTAGCGCATCTGGCATGGAAATATTTTGCAGTGTTGTTATAACAGTGTCATGTGAATGCCTTTTCTCACTTTCAGGTGACATTGTAAACAAGAAGCAGGCATTATCTCCTGCAAAAGTATCCAGTGAAAAAATAGGAATAAAAAATGCAATTACAAAATTCAGGATCATTTAAAATACTCCACAAACATAGAAACAGCTGGATTTGTAACATGTTATGAACAGTTCAGCTAATTCTAATGATGACCTCAAAATGTATACTGGCTGTATGACATGCCATCTTTTATGCGATGCATAGAAACCTATAAAAATATGTAGGCAGTATAAAAATAAATATCTATGTTCCTCATAACTTATATATATTTGTGGTATTCTTATGCTTTTATTTATAGCCATTTTCTGTTCATATATATTCTCTCATCTTTCTCTTTTTAAAAAAAAAACAAAACAAAACAAACACAACAAACAAAAACAAATTATTTAGCTCAGATTCTGATAAATTTATGTTGGGTTAGCACCTTTTTCTATGGTGATCCCTTTAGTTACTAAAGGAGTAAGGTATGGTAAATGTCTTCCTTGCACAAGGTACTATTCTTCTATCCAGTCTTTTAAAACTTCACCTCTCTAACTTCTAGTAATTGTAGAAATGTTTAGGGTTTTGGTTTTGTGTTTGCTCTTTCCAAGATGATGCATATTGGTCATTGTTTAAAAGTCTTAGGAAATCGGAAATGCTGCAGCTTGAAATCACTTCTGAAGTGTAGTAATTAATTAAGACTATAGATGTTTTTATACTAAAAAGATGTTCTTTTGTGGGAAAGGAAGATGTGGGAAATGAGATTCTGCCTAGAAAAACATGCAATGCAGATCTAGACTGTCAGTAGAAGCAAGATTTGAAAATGGTTGACTGGTTTTCATATCAAAACTGTTCAATGTTGTGACTCTCTTCCATAAGGAAATAATTGAATAAGGATATTATTTATTTTAGTAACTATTTGCATCTAAATTATTCACAAATAATTCAAAGTGCCTGTTGTGAAAGTATAAAAAATGGATCATTGAACAGGGATCCACTGTTGGGCTCAGGTAAGTCAATTTCCTTTAATTACAGAGTATTGCAGGCATTGCTGGAACTGAGTCCTTCCTCTCTTATATTTCTGTTTCTAAATATATGTTTGTTTTGGCTACGTGAATCAGTGTGTTAATGGAAGGCAGTGGTGAGGCAAGGCTATATGGCAAGATGTACAAGATAGAACACGAAGACAAACATTTAAAGAGGACAAATTCCATTTATTAGATATCTTACATTGTTGTTTGCAGTGTTGTAGCCTTGCTGATCCCCTGATATTAATAAACAAGTGGGGTGAGGTAATATGTTTTACTGGATCATAGTGGTGAAAGAGAGAACTCTTCTTCGGTTCTGAGAAAGGTGTTCATTTTGTCATAGCTAAATACAAGATGGAACTTGTATCAGAGGGGTAGCCGTGTTAGTCTGGATCTGCAAAAGCGACAAAGAGTCTTGTAGCACCTTATAGACTAGCAGATTTTAGGGATCATGAGCTTTCGTGGGCTAAGACCCACTTCATCAGATGAATGTTGTAGAAATCTCCAGAGGCAGGTATAAATATGCAGGCAAGAAAGCAAGGTAAATTCAATGGGGGGGGCGGGGTGATGAGGCCCACTTCCAGCGGGTGATCTGGAGGTGTGAACACCCAGAGAGGAGAAACTGCTTTTGTAATTGGCGAGCCATTCATAGTCAATATTAAGTCCAGACCTGATGGTGTCGAATTTGCAGATGAACTGGAGCTCAGCAGTTTCTCTTTGAAGTCTGGTCTTGAAGTTTTTTTTTGCTGCAGGATGGCTGTCTTTAGGTCTGAAATTGTATGTCTAGGCAGGTTGAAGCCTGGACATACAATAGCAGTTGAAGCCTGTTCTCCTACAGGCTTTTGTATATTGCCATTCCTAATATCTGATTTGTGTCCATTTATCCTTTTACATAGGGATTGTCCAGTTTGGCCAATGTACATAGCAGAGGAGCATTGCTGGCATATGATGGCGTATATTATATTGGTAGATGTGCAGGAGAATGAACCAATGATGGTGTGGCTGATCTGGTTAGGTCCTGTGATGGTGTCGCTGGTGTAGATATGTGGGCATAGTTGGCATCTAAGTTTGTTGCATGGATTGATTCCTGAGTTAGAGTTGCTATGGTGCAGTGTGTGGTTGCTGGTGAGAATCTTTGCTTCAGGTTGGCAGGTTGTGTGTGGGGACTGGCCTGCCTCCCAAGGCTTGTGAAATTGAGGGATCGTTGTACAGGATGAGTTGTAGATCACTGATGATGTGTTGGAGAGGTTTTAACTGAGGACTGTAGGTGATGGCCAGTGGTGGTCTGTTGGTTTCTTTCTTGGGTTTGTCTTGCAGCAGAAGATTTCTGGGTACACGTCTGGCCCTGTTTATCTGTTTCCTTATTTCCTCATGCGGGTATTGCAGTTTTAAGAATGCTTGGTGAAGATCTTGTAGGTGTGGTCTCTGGCTGAGGAGTTGGAGCAAATGTGGTTGTACCTCAGTGCTTTGCTGTAGACAATGGAGTGTGTAGTGTGTCTGGGATGGAAGCTGGAGGCATGAAGGTAGGCAAAGCGGTCGATGGGTTTTCGGTATAGGATGGTGTTTAAATGACCATTACTTATTTGTACCGTGGTGTCCAGGAAGTGGATCTCTCATGTAGACTGCTCCAGGCTGAGTCTGATGGTGAAGTGGAAGCTGTTGAAATCATGGTGGAATTCTTCCAGAGTTTCTTTCCCATGGGTCCAGATGATGAAGATGTCATCAACGTAGCGTAGGTAGAGAAGGGGAGTGAGTGGGCAAGAGCTGAGGAAGCGTTGTTCCAGGTCAGCCATAAATATGTTGGCATATTGTGGGGCCATGTGGGTTCCCATAGCGGTGCCACTGGTCTGGAGGTATACATTGTCACCAAATTTGAAATAATTGTATGTGAGGATAAAGTCAAGGAGCTCAGCAACCAGTTGTGCTGTCGCATCATCTGGGATACTGTTCCTGACAGCGTGTATTCCATCTGTGTGTGGGATGTTTGTGTAGAGAACCTCTACATCTATGGTGGCTAGGATGATGTTTTCTGGGAGGTTACCAATGTTTTGTAGTTTTCTCAGGTGAAAATTGTTTAGCATAAGTATTTAACACTTATTCTGAGGGACCATTCAGGCTGAAGTAGCCTATTAACACTACTGCAGCCATAAGACAGAATAAAAAAGAGGATGGGGGAGTTAGAGGGTTATAGATTGTTGTAATAAGCCACAAATGCAGTGTCTTTATTAAGACCATAATTTTTAGAGTCTAGCAAAGTTATGAGTTTAAGCTTAGAGGCGCACCTTTTAAAGGTGGTGTTCATATTTCTTTTGAGGACTAGGACAGAGAGATCAGATATGGAATGATCATTTTGTGAAAAATGTTTGCCCATAGGTAATATGATGATTTTACCAATGCATTGATACATATGTATAAAATTATTAAATGGTACATAAATGCTAGAGTACAGTGTTTAGGTTTTGCTGCAAATGAAGAAGGATGAACGTAGAAATATAAATGATTATTAGAGTTGTTTGATGTGAACATTAATTGCTTGTCAGTGGAGTTGTATATATGAGACTGAACGTTCTATGAATTATTATTTTGAAGCAGAGATCTAAGAGATTTTTGTTAATAATGGATGGAACATCTGGCAAAGTGTACTGTAAGCTTTGCTGCCCATATCATCAATATTTTTACATCTTTATTGCCTTGCGGTGTGGGTGCGGAGGTAAGACTTTTTGAAAAGAGATATGCAGTGTGCATCAGTAACAGACACCAGGGGGTAATGTGGTGTGGTTGGTTAATTTTTTTTTCACCTCTTATTTTCTGTACAAAGTTGAAAATTATACTGATAATTCTAGATGACAAGATGCCTATTTATATTTAAATAAGCGAGTAAAAATGTGAAGACTGTAGATCTGGGTGGGAAAACTATGGCCTATAGGCTTCATTTGGCCTGTCAGTGGTTTTAATCCAGCCCTCGAGCTGCCTCTGGGGAGCTGAGTTTGGGGCTTGCCCCACTCTGGTGTTCCATCCAGGGAGCTGGGTCGGGGCCACTCTGTGTGGCTCCCAGAAGCAGTGATATGTCTCCCTCCACCTCCTACATATAAGGGCAGCATAGCCCAAATGCTGCCCCCACAGCTCCATTGGCTAGGAACTGCAGCCAATAACTTTACCTCTTGAGAGCCATCGAACTGAGCAGTGAAATGGCAAATCAACAGAGTAGTAGCCTTCATCCTGTTCTTCGATTAGCTTTTGAAATTGTCTGTTATTGAGTGCATTTGAGCAAACAAAATTCACAATGTGCAAGACAAATTTCATGATGTGATCAAATTTGAGATTTTTAGATTCCAGTTGCTCCTGATGAATAATACAGTGAAACGTCCAAAATTCGGGAAAGATCTTGTCAGAATTACAAAGACTTACTAATCCATTCACAGATCCCCATGTTGACAGAGCCACCGACTGTTGCATCCTTTAGATCTCATTCGTGAGTTCTGTCCTTCAGTGGCATGATATTGAGTAGTTCTTCCTTTACAACACAGTGATCAGACACGATCTGGACAAATACCGATAGTTGAGGTTTATCCTGTACACCGTACAACTCATTCAAAGTGATGCTCAAATACTCACACTGCTGAAGTTGCAAGTGCAGTTGTGATTTGATGTCTCTGATCAGGTTGGAGATTCTGTGTTCTATTGTGTGGTGTGAAAGGTGCAGTCCAGAAATTTTATTCTGTAGTTTCTTGTTCTCTGGTGACAGGATTGGAATCACATCAGTGAGGCACATTTTTATAAACTGTCCTTCAGAGTAGGATTTTTTTTTTTGCATGGGCCATTTGCCAGGCCTTGTAATAGGAGGGTAATGTTACAGTCTACAATTGGTTGGCAAATTGGTTACAGTCTACAATTGGTTGGTGAGGAACTGGGCTTCTACATCTGTTTGTTTTCTCAAAGTTTTCAGTTTTAAAGTGTTGAGTTCAGAATCTTGTGGGAATTCTTGGTCCATATGTGCATGGCTAGAAGCGAAATGATGCTGCAAGTCTGAGGATTTGAACTGATACACACACATCTGGCAAAGAAGACACATGGCCTTACCTATTATGTTCAATGAAAAAGTACTTATTCTCCCACTCCTGTTGGAAGCCTCGATTTTCATTTGTGCATTTTCTTTTCTGTTTGCACTTGCCTTCCATTGTTAGCTGGTGTAAGAAAATTTTTGATCAAATATGTGCACACCAGCTAGTCACTGTGTACTTTATTCAAGGAGACACAGGTGCCAGCCAAGGGTTGCTGGACCCCTGGCTCTGCCCCAGGCTCTGCCTCACACTCCACCCCTTTCACTTAATCTCCACACTGCCTCTTCCTGCCCCATTCCTTCCCCTCCCACAGTGAGCTGTGTCCTCGCTGCTCCCACTCCTTGAGACTCTTGCAGGTGTGAAACAGCCGATGGCAATGGGCAGGAGGCAAGGGGATGGAGGAGGCAGCACTGGAGGAGGGAGGGGGGCAGGTTGTGCACCAGGTCCTCGCTCCTCCCCCAGCGCCTCTCATCTGCCGTGATTAGCTGACTCGCAGCATTTAGTAGACTCTGGGGGGAAGGGAGAGGGGCTGATTGCAGTGTGATCATGGCTGATCTCAACGGATAGGAGGGAGTGGGAGGCACGGATGGGAAGGGGCTGCTGGCAGGCAGGTGGCCCTCTGTTGTGTGGGAGGCTGATAGCGATTCCCATTTTTCCCCAGAGTTGGCTTCTGCCAGGAGCTGCATATTATCCTCTGAAGAGCTGCTGATTGGCTACCCCCATCATAAGCAATTCACGTTACAAGGAAAGAAGTAAACATTAACAGAGCAGTAAAGTGGGGGCAGAGGTGGGGTGGGTGAGCTGTGATAGTAATGCTTTAGACCCTCTCATTCTCCCTTTCTGGGATACTGAAGTAAAAGATCCAAACAGCCAGTAAGAAGACTAAAGAGAGAAAATGAGATTTAAAAAATAAAATAAAATGAATGATATATGGGTCTCTTTATGTGAAGGGAGTCTGAGAATAATGTAAATGTTTCATAGCCTGATTGTATATCCCCTGACCATGAGAGTGTCAAAATGATAGATGCTATAGTGAATAATAACTTTTAGATTGTCTGCCTTGGAAGCATGTACCAGTTTAGGGTTAAAATTGCATTATTTATTTCCTGCATTTTTATTCAGGACTTGCTAGCTCTTTGGAGCAAGAATATAACGTTGCCAATGAGAGGCACTAGCAACAGTCCTTTGACAATATCTCTACGTTGTAAAGTATTGCATCTTTGGTTTTGGATTGTACATATGGCCATCTTATTGTCCCATCTTAGAATGTCTTACCCACAGAGATTTGTACCAGCCATGCAGAAAGAATGGCAAGATGCAAGAGAAGTGGTTTAATTAGGCCGCAACTCTATTAACTCATCTGGGAACTATTTGGCAATAACTCATACAGTGCAGGTCACTGCCCCTTACTTAATCATTTTCACTTATTTAAGGGCTACCATCTTCCCTCCAAACCTGGTCCCAGACAGTTGCTGGGATCCTACTGTCCTTCCTTTGTATGAGTGCTAAGGGGCTGGGGAATGGGGACTGTCTCCTCGCTGTACTAGACATTAGGAGCCCTCCCTCTATTTCTCCTCTTTTTTAGGGCGATATCTTCCCCTAAGGCTGCTTCCAACTCTGGTTTATTAGGAACCATACCCCCATGGAACATCTGCCCTCACTGAACATCTGTAATCTGCCAAGTTGACAGCTGGAACCTAACCTCCTACCAGTTCAACTGGTCACTGAGCTGCTGTATGGAAGGATGTGGTGGGGAGGAGCAAACGCATCTTGGCCTACCTGGCTGTTGGGAAAAAAATCTTTCCAGGTACCCAAGTAGGCAACTAGAACAATGCCCATAGCAGACCGCAAAGCCCTATCCTATCCTGATCCCAGGGGTATGAGCTGTTGATCCACGCAAGAAGAGAGAACTCTATCTGGAGAAATGGGGTATATATACTCTCCTACAGATAAGTAGATCCAGTGGCTCTTTCTGGTCATCCCCAAGCTCACTGATGTCACTCCTCCTCATGGAAGTGCATGTGTGTGTGGGAACTCTTGAAGGAGCCACAGCCCCCTTCTTCCCACTGACCAGACAAATCCTGCTGTCTTCAACACTGAAGAATAATTTGTCCATTAAAACACTAAAATGTACAAATGAATCATTTAATGCCCACCCCCCCCATTAAGGAATTTTTTTACTATATTTAGCAAATGGTCCTTAACTGTAAATCAAAAGGCAATCTTTATACTTGTTTCCACTTGAACTTTCCTGTGAGACAATATTTGCAACTATGAAAATGTAGATTATTCTAGTTATATGACTTAAATAAGCTGCCTTGCTAGTAGGTCTGTCAGCTACCACTGAAGATAAGCCAATGATTGGCATCAGATTTAGAATTTCACTCTACAAAAATAGGTTGATTAAAATAAAGTAGCTAAGCCCCTGAAGTCTCTGGAGGTTACACTGGACTGTTTTTTTCTCAGCTGAATGTTTTCCAGCAATGATTTGTGGTTTCAGATCCTGGAAGATATTTTTCCTGAGTCCAGGGACACCTTTTAAAATCATAGCATACAAGTTTCTGGAATAATGTCCAGTCATTTCAAGAATGCCAGGGCTGGCTTGGACTGGAAGTGCCTTACATCAGTGGTTGTCAACTAGGGGTCGGAGGCCCCCCTGGGAGGTGGGGGTGGGCTGTGAGCAGCGCCAGCTGGGGTCCAAGACAGAGAGCTGCGCCCTACTGTATGGGGTTGAAGCCAAGAACCTGAGTCCTACTGACCAGGGCTGAAGCTGAATCCTGAGCAATGTAGCTTTGAGGGAGCCCACGTAGCATGGGGCCCCAGGCAACTGCCCTGCTTTCTACCCCCTAATGCCGGCCATGGCTTTTATATGCAGAAAACCAGTTACTGTGATGCAGATGGGCTGTGGAGTTTTAATAGCATGTTGGTGGGGGCCTCAGAAAGAAAAAAAAGTTGACAAACCTCACTGTACATTTTTTAGGATAAAGGCCTAATTACAGTCTTGTAACGCTTACATTGTACAGAAGGGGCAAGAGGATACAAACCAATGAGATTTAATGAAGTTTGTTGGTCCAGACACTTAAGTTCTTCAAGGAAAATAGTTTAACCAGAACTAAAGCTTGTCATGTTAAAGCTAAGTTTATATAAATTGAGATAATCTCTCTACAGTTAGTCTTCCTAACATTTCATAAGCCATAAAATGGCTAGTTGTGAACCGTAATTTCTTTGGAAAATTATTAATTCCTCAGATAAACATGGATATCAGGTTATATGATCACTTTCTAAGTGATTTGAAATATTCTTTATGGGTAAAGGAGGTTTACTATCCCAGGCCCCAGATTGTTTTTAGGAGAAGAGAGCTTATCCTACCAGAATGGCATGCTAACTCATTGTGATAGTCCATAAATACCTATCATTGTTCAACTAGCTGCCACCATTAATTTTAATGCTGTGGAGGAAAGAAAGCATTGGAGATGCTTGAGCATTCAGAAGAAGCATTAATATCAGTTACTCTCTGCTTGGGTGTTCATTAATGTTTGTTTAACAAAAACATCCCCTTTGACGAAATTCAACCAAACTGAGTAGGAGGGTTAAGGTTCTAAAATCTAGTTAGTGCTGGAAACTAAAAGGAGAAAGTGTCTTTGGACCACAAAAAGGAAGAGTTTTTGGAGGGAAAAATATAAATGATTTACTCTGAAAGCAGTGTTCATTTTATGTCCATTTCAGATGACAGTGAGGCATCCTTGCCGGTTGTATCCTTATGCAAATACAGCATTGACCTCACTTCAGAGAAGAAATAATACACACATTTAAAGTGTTCTTTGCATATGTACCACAACATTAAATGTTAGGAAGATCAGTATCTGAGAGGACCTGGGGAAAGGAAGGTGCTACTTCTGTTGAAAGCCTGGCAGCAGTAGCTTGCTGTGCACCTTAAGAGTTTGTTTTGGGTTGACATTCTGAGGAGCAAAATTAGGCTGAATTGGCTCCATTTTCATCTCAGGGATGGACATGATAAAGTCAGGATTGTGCTCAAAAAACTGGAGAAACCTTTTTTTTTTTTTGGTCTGAATATTTATTTTTGTTTTTAAAAACTTGTTTTACATCTCATATCAAGTTAGCTGTCAGTCCTATTCCACAAACAACTTCGTGCTTTCTCTATTGCCCCCATGGATAAGAAAAATCACCCTGTCAAAATTGATAAAGCCAACACCTTGTGTTTCTTCAAATTGCTCCTTCAAACTTACCTCTTCCATGTTGTCTGCAAAAACATTTTGCCATTTGACAATGACTTAGCAAGTGGTCAATGGAAACTACGGATTCCTTAAAAACCAACCATGCAACATGGCTTCAGGATAAGGGATTTAAATATTTTCTAGGCTTTATTGGCATTTGAGCCCAACTAGATAATTTCTTTCTTTTTTCTTTCAGATGAATTGAGTTTGCTTCAAGGTACTGCTTGACTCTATAATTACACCTTGCTGTTCAGCCTGGTAACTGTCAAGAATTTTTATTGTAAATAGTGCCATACACCCACAAATTCTTTCAAATTCTCCATTCATAATAAAATATTAGGAATGTTAATATTGATATGGAAATAGGGCAGCAGTCCAGTCCTATACTCAACATTAATGGTAAATGATTATAAAATATTAATTTTGTTGCTTTGGAAGCAAAATTCCAAGATGCACACTCCGTTATTTTTAAACTGATGAGCACAAATTTTAAAGCTGTGTATCTCTGCTGCCAGGAGGAAGGTAAAATGAACAAGCAGCAAGATGACGTACACTGGGCACTGTAAAGAAAAGCATGTGTCTACTTTTTCATCCATGGTATATTTGGATCAGATTATTCCATTTATATGGGCATGAGTGCCACATTTTCAAGGGTTAAATTCCACCCTCAGCTATTTGTGAACAGTTCCCACTGATTCCAATGGGAACTATAGAAGCATAACAACCAGCTGAATTTGGCACCGAATCAACCCCAGATCTCGCAAGTGAATACTTATGGGCAGACCTGCTGAAGGCTTTGGAACTTTATCCAGTGCTAGGAGTAATAGACCTTTCAAAACTATTTGCAAAAAGAGAGAGAGACACACACTTCAGAAAAGCCAAGAGCTAACAGCACGAATGTGGGATGAGGGAGATCCAGGTTCAAGTCCCTACTCTCTCTGATTCAGAGCACTGACTGCTGAATTATTGGCTATTTTTGTATCTCAAAATCCCATCCAGGTCCAGAGAAAATTTCCTGCTGAAAATTTTGTCAAAACTGGAATATTCCATGAAAAGAATAAGTCCTAGTCTACACTATGAATTTATGTCAGTATAACTGCATCACACAGATGTGGGGATTTTCCACAGCCCTGAACGAATAGTTATACAGACCAAATTCCCAGTGTCGATGGGGAAAAAATATACTTCACTCATTTAGTTGGATGTTTGGCACTGAAGCTTGGAAGCAGAAACCTGAGAAGGGGCTTCCTGCTGTGAGCTTTGTGCTGCTCTGCACTTACTGCACAGAGAGGGGACAGTTACCGTACCAGCTCTAAAACAGTGGCACATAGAAGCCCTGCTACCATTCTGCACCAAGACACCAGGGGCTTCCACAGTCATGCTCTGAGGCAAGGGTACCATTCCCTAAGGACAGGGGACAGTTACCGTACCATCTCTAAAAGAGCAGCACAGAGAGACCCTTTGGTACAAGATTGATCAAAAGTCCCATCTAGGAAGTGTTCTGCACCTTCCCAACCATCCATACTGACTACAGACACTTCTCTGTGGTTCCACATGAGTCCATGGTAACAAGTGCTCTGATACTGTCAAGGCCTGTGGCCTCAGTTTCCAGGGAGAAACAACTACCATACCATCTCTAAAAAAGCTGCACCAACAAACTTTCTGTACTGGGGGAAACTCTCATTTGGGGAGTGCTCTGCCCAACCATTGGTATTGATAATGTACCATGGACACTCCTCTGGGGCACCAAATGAATCCCTGGTACTGCATGAGCTCTAGTACCCTGGAGACCTGATGATTGGGGAAGAACCACAATCCCCATTTTTTGGAACCAGGAGCATGATATCGAACACATCCCGGCACCAGGAATTGCTCTTAGCATCGGGCTGTATATTGCCGATACCCACCTCAGCGGCACCTTCACCCATTGACTAATCTGACACTGACCAGGAGGAGATCATTCCCTGACCTCTCATTGTGGCCTACAATTAAGGTATGGGCCCCCTGAGGTAAGCCCACCACCCATGCCCGCCTTCCTCCCTCTCCCTCCCAAGGCCATATTGTAACTCTTCAGTGATGTACACACACATGTTGCGACTGTCTCTGGTGTCTCTCAGGGAGAGTCCACGAGATGGTTCTCTACAGCCTGGCTCCTGAGCCAGGGCAGGAGAGCACCTGAGCCAGAGCGGGAGAAAGCTTTTTCAGAACAGGGGGAAGAAAAAGATTTTTTTAAAAATACCAAACACCTGAAGAGGAAGCTACCTCTCCATTACACTTCTCCTCATCTCCCAGATGAGGCTGTGCTGCCCACACCTCATCACTAGGTGAAGATTTAAGAACTTTTTGGATCTTACCAAGAAGGTGGCAGATGAGCTTCAGATTCCCCTGACAGGAGGTGTCAGATATTCAACACAAGTTGGTGGAAAATCTGCACACTGCCTTCTCATCTAGAATTGTCCTTCCAATTAATGAGCTGATTCTAGATCCTACCAAAGTCATCTGGCAGACACCAACTTCTACCACACAAACCAGAAGCAGATTGTAAACAAAAACAACCTTGCATCTCTATCCAAAGAGGCAGACTTTGTTTTCAACATCTGCAACCCAACTCCATCATAGTGGATGTGGTTAATTCACAAAGCAAGCAACATAATCCAAGTCAACTCCATATAATCAGACTTCCCAAGATGGGGTATTCATTGACAACATTACTGTTTCAAGTAATTAATTACTCAACTGTCATGGCCAAATACAATTTATTAATCATGGGAAACCCAGTATGTTTTCTGGAACATTACTGGAAACCCAAAAAGAAGATTCAAACAATTCATAGCCAGACTGTCCTAGAGACACCACTGGATGTAGCTGTTACAGCTACCCACGCAGTCTCCATGACAGTGGTACTGAGGTGTGTTGTGTGTGGGGGGGTTGTTTGTTTTTGTTGTTGGCTACACCTCTCTAGATTGCCCAAAGAGCTACAGACTTCAAGTTTGAAGGGCCAAACTCTTTGTGGAGAGGACAGATTTTCTCTCCACATCCTGAAGGATTCTCGGACCACACTACACTCTTTAGAAATCTGCATTGTGGGATAGAAGAGGAAGATATACCTCTCAACCACAGCACAGGTCACAGTCTTCTCAATACCCCCATTTCAGTGCTGTTATGAGCCACAGCATAAGAGGCCCAAGGCTTAAAAGTGATAACAGTCTGCACCCCAATCTGTGACCTCTCAAATTGCCTGTTCTAAGCACTTTTGATGAACTGGTTGGGGTCTGAACAATGATACTTTACAGCATTAGCTTCCATCTATACACCTGTCACACCACTCAGAAGTCATCTTACCTTATTCCACAGCAGTTAGGACAGCTCTAGAGCAAAGAGGTTGATTTCTAGACTTGAACCTACAGGGTGCCTATTTCCATATCTCAATGCTATCATTGTACAAGTTGATTTCCTACTGCTCACCTCTGCAACAGGATCATTATTGGTACAGGCTGCTCCACACAGGGTATTCTCCCAAGGTTCTCTTCATTATAGTGCCATACTAACCTCTGTACAGTGACTGGACTTTATCAGCACCAACTTGCTGCAGTATGAGCAAGAGTGCTCCTCTCGCTACCCACATTCACCACCCTGGGACACGTCTCCCTAATATGCTGGGGGGCTCATCTACATAACCACAAGGTTCAGGACAAATGGCCTTCCACAGGAATGATCTTCCATATCACTCTTTGGGGGCTAAGGGCTGTCAGGAGTGCCGTACGCAAACTCTCCCTTTCATCTAAAATAACACATAAAGGTCATGATGGACTTAATGTTACCTGTATATTTTGTATAAACGCCTAGGAGCTGCCAGATCTCCCTCCCTCTACAGCACTCAAACTTTGGAATTGATGCACCCATCACAATGTGCTCATCTCAGCTATCTGTCTACAAGGGATACAGAATGTGACAACCAACAGTCTCAGTTGGAATTTTCTCGCTGAATTCAGAGGTGCTTCAAGATATAACTACCCTTTGGGGAACCCAGCCTATGGATCTCTTTGTTACTTATTGCAACAAGAAAGGTCCTTGTTACTGCTCCAGGGCCAACGTGGGGAAACATTCACTGGCAGTTGCCCTTATCTTCCCATTGGACAGGGCCCACTTGTATGTCTTTTCCCAGATTCTGCTGAAAATTCAGTGAAGCAAAGTGAGAGTTATTCTGATCGCCCCTCTTGACTATGACAAATCTGGACCCCCTTACCTGATGCAGGTGGCAATACAGCTTCCTGTTTTTCTGACTTCAGCCTATTCCTCACGCGCTCTCTCAAAACAATGGGCCCTCTGCCTCCAGGCTTTGCTCTTTCTTAGTTCCAAGGCTTAGAAGCAGAATGCTCTGACAAGCTTAAAGATGTGTTGCAACACAGCCACAAGTTGTCCACTCGACATACTTATCTACAAAATGGAAACAACTCCAAGTTTGTGCCATTCCAAACATGCAGTATCCAACCTCATCTTTCTTCCCTCTGATTTTGCACTACATTTTAAACTCTCACTCAGCTCCCTTTAAGGTACATCTCATGGCGAAAATGGCTTCCCACTTGGTGTTTGTTCACCCACTAATGTGTAGCTTCTTTAGGGGCATAGGGAATCTCTTCCCATTTGTAACACTACCTGCTCAAGCCTGGGACTTTAACCTACTTCTCAGGGCTTTGACTAGACCTCCTTCTGAGTCCAGGGCAACTTGTTCTCTCTTACACCTGTCCATTTCTAATTGCCATCACCTCAGCTAGACACATGGGAGAAACAGCGGCCCTGATGGCACACCCATCATTCATGTCCTTTTTCTTTTAAAGACAAAGTAACTCTAAGGCCATATCCCAAGTTTCTCCCTACTTTTTCTGCACTTTTCATATGAGTCAACAGATCCATCTCCCTGGTTTTTTTTTTCCCAAAACCGCATTGTGACAACTGAGACACAATTCTGTGTATGCTAGGTATTAGAAGCACATTAGCATTCTACTTGGACAGGACTAAGGATTTCAGGAAATCTCCTAAACTCTTCCTTTCGGTCACAGAAAGATCCAAAAGCTCTGTGATATCGCCTGAAAGACTATACAAATGAGTCTCTACTTGCATTATTCTCTTACCAAGCGTGCAACTTTCTTCTGTCCATGCATACTCCACCAGATCAGTTTTCACTCAGTCAGGTTCCATAAGGCTACCCCATCAATGACTTGGGCCTCTGTCCTTACTTTTCTCAGAACATTATGTGACCACTGAAGATTTGGCAGCTGACACCATCTTTGACTCCACAGTACTCTCTGTAGTGAAAGACTCCACTCTGAAGTCCCAGCCTCCACTGGTGGGTACTGCTTGGGAGTCACCTAAAGTAGAGCACCCATAGTGACACTACTCAAAGAAGAAGAGGAAGTTACTCACCTTGTGCAGTAACAATGGTTCTTTGAGATGTGTGTCCCTATGGGTGCTCCACAAATCACCCTCTTCCCCTCTAATTCGGAGTTCTCTATAGGGCTCTGTGGTAGAGAAGGAAATGAGGGGGGTTCGCCTGAGCAGTGCTAAATAGCCTTGAGGCAGACCACAAGGGAGGGAGAACACATGCGTGGGCTCAGTGGGACACTGCTACCAAAAATCTCTGATTAGAGGTGCAGGGGCACACAGACACCTAACGTGGAGCACCCATAGGGACACACATATTAAAGAACTGTCGTTACTCCACAAGGTGAGTAACTTCCTTTTCACCGTATGTGAGGATCTACTAAACCCAAAGGATCAGACACTTAACCCCTGGGTAAATGTGTTTCAGATTTTACCTTAGTAAACTAAATGATTCATTTTTTATTAATAAATCTTTATTGCATGGTTAAAATATTATATACATTACAAAAGACTGCAAGGTCCGTATATCAGATTTGTAGCAGTGATGGATGAATCTGTTGGCTCGTAAGAGTTTCTCTGGAATCATCCCAAAAGATTAGAATCCAAAATCAGCTTAGATGTAGGGTCTCTTAGTCTCTTAATTTTCCTGGGTGTTCAAGTAATTACTTAGGAGATCTCAGTCTCATGGCTTAAACTTTTGTCTGTTCAGAGTTCAGCAGACTAGAGATGCTGCATCTCATCATACCCAAGGTCCAATATTTATAGCTCTCTAGCAGGCTGACAAGCCTCCTTTCAGAAATTGTCACAGCAGGGCTTTCCTCCAGTGAAGAATAGGTAAAGCAGATAGTTTGTGGGACCTTTATTGTTAAACTGACCCTTGGTTTGAAATTAATCTTTTATTTCTTATGCATACACAGGTAAACTAGTTACACTCATTTACATAACACAATTAGTTGGTCCTTCATTATAAAAAGCATAGATAAGATAAAGACAATGTAAGTAATATTAATTTCCTGCAGTGTCTTACATCCGTGATCTTAAGGTTAACAGAACAGTCACCTACATAATGTGAAGGCAATAAACCCATGAAAAGTATTAAGCATCTAAAAGGTAATTTGGTTACATTGGTAAACTTCTAACAGGATATAGGTAAACACAAATACACAAATTAGCAACTATTCTTTGATTTTTTTTATTAATATGAAGTGAATGAGTTGGAGACTGCTAGACTAATTAACATGTATTTGATATCTGTACGTAAGTGCATTGTCTTGATTACAATTGCAAGCTTCTTGTTAAGTTATGGGTCAGACACAAGTTAGTTGGTTTGCCAGTGCTACAACAGGCACATACTACCAATTTTAAAACCACCAGCTGTATTGCAAAAATGGATTCAGTAAAATCCTTCAATTCTCACAACAGCTATTTGACTCAATTGAATTTTCAAATGCTCTGTAGAAGACTGTCAGTTTCTCTCATAACAGAAGAGTACAGACTGTCTGTTCTTAAGCAGCTGTGCTGGCGAGAAGACACATCTTGTAGTGTCAAGGACAGAGTGCCTCTCTTAAATATCTTTTCATACCTTTCCTCTGGACTGTTTAAACCTTTTTTATAATTACATTTATAGGTTATTTTTCCTAACAAAGTGGATGCTCCAATCGCAGGCAGCAAACATATATTGGCAGATCATTCTGCACTTTCAATAACATTTTAGGCCAGGTTTTCAGAAGAACTCAGGGCTAGTTTTCAGATTATCAGCACCTACGGGGATAGGTTTTCAAGAACTTGGCTCCCATGTAGTCACCTAAATTAAAGTTTGGTTGTCAAAAGTACTCTGCACCCATCAGCTCCCATTGTGACTTTGCTGGCTGGATTTTCAAAATAACATGGCCCACTGGAGCTCAGAACTTCTGGAATTTGAACGACTTATTTTGGTGTATTCATCAGAGCTGCATGTGGTAGTTTGCACCCCCAAAAAATGTAGAACTGGCTTGAGACTCCATTAATATGTTTCATTGATTTGAAACACTTTACTCATAATTTGTGACGTTAAATTCGGAAATTGTTATGAAAACTTCATCAGCATCTTGCTTTTTTTTTTCTGGAACCACATTCCATTTTAAATATTTGATTCTGGCATCAGACTCTCATGTGGGGAGGAGTGGGTTGATTTAAAGAGAAGACTCAAATTTATCAATATGACTTGGTCTCTTTGATTTCCTGCAAGCAATGCAGTAGCTGTTGCTTTCAGACAATGTTACATAAGTGGTGGCATAGTGCTTCTGTGCTCTGAAGATGAGAGAAATCTATTCTGATCAAGCATTGTTGTGACTGTGATTGTTCTTTCATTTTCTGCATTTCAATATGATTGTGTTGAGTAAGTGATATGATGTGAGCCTCCTTATCCCAGAAAGCAGAATTAAAGACAGGTGCATAATTCATAGTCTCTCACCCATGATAAAAAAAAATTGAACTTCCCCACACAATCTAGATATTAAGCAAATTAGTATAATTGTTGATTCTGTGATACATCTGGTGGCTTATCAACTTGCTCCCTAACTCATACATTGTGTTCAGACTCAAATTAAAGCAGTGGTATTTCTATGTGCTGCAATATTACTGTAGCTTTATCTTGTATCACAATTTTTTAAAGAAAGTATTAATATGTTAGTACTGATGGGAGAAGAATCTTTGCAGCAGTTGAAATGTACAGAGATGACCATCCGCCCTGCCCTCCCCCTCCCGGACTTGCCTGAGCACATCTCCCTAATTATCTTCTTCATTTGGGTAGAATAGTAAGTTCCTTAGTTTTGGGTTGACTCTGGACTAGATTCCTATGATCAGAAGTCTTCCCCTAATGTTTGACATTTGTGACATACCAGGGTACAATCCATGCTGTTGAGCAGTTGTCACCCCTACCCAGAACCCTGGGTGTCTTACAGTGCTTTGGTTGAACAGCTCCCACTTGGGCTGCTCAACAAACAGTCTTTCAGCATGCAAGACACACCCTGCATGTTTGTGTGTAACTGCAGCGAGCCAGCCACACCTGGGTTACACTCTGGTTTTACCAGCCTTGGTTATACTGCAGGGTGAACCCAACACACTCCCACTCTTAGATTTTTCCCTTGAGATGCATGTCCTGTATTTCCCAGTCCTCTCCTGGACAATACAAGTTTATGTAAAGTCTGTTATTTTTTAAAAGGAATAATAAGCACACAACTTGCCACCCCAAATGGAGTTTCTCAAACCCTTAAATAAATAAAAAGTCCACTGGATTAGATAAAACCAAGTTTATTAACTATGAAGAGATTTTAATTGAGTATAAGTAATGAGGCATAAAACTCAGAAATGATTCCAAGAAAAATAAAGATAACATGCAACTGGTGCCTAAGAAACTATGTTAAATTCAAAACAATGTTTTCTCTCCATGTGCTTTCAGCAGTCTTACTGACCAAACTTCTTAGGTCAGGATCTCTTCCCCCAGAATCCAATGAATGCTTCCTTTGTCGCTTCAGGTGCAGGGAGGGAGAAGGAGGAGGGCCTTGGGATGCCCGTCCCTCCTTTTTATAGTTTCAGTCTCTCTCTTGAAAAAAACATTTCCAGATGGGGTACCAGAAGGCAAAGTGTAGGGGAAAAGGTGTTCTCTGCTGCTTTTTTCCTCATATGTTTGAGCTTCCTTTCCCTTCGTGCTTGATGACTCAGTTTAGTGCTTAAATGCAAATTAAGCAGAGCACAGAGTTGAGAGGATATGTTAATAACACCATACCATGAATCACAACATTGCCACACACATTTTACCAGGACAGTAATGACCAGAAAATCATGAGTTTTCAAATGAAATCCTCACAAGGCATATTTTGTACAAAAATATCATTACAATAGGGTGTAGTCATGGGGTATTCTGTCACAACAGTTTCAGTGGTTCTGTGCATCATAGCTTTCATTGTAGGTCTGATGGACTTTCAGATAGTTGTGACCAGATCCATTTAGAACTTTCAGAATCAGCAGAGACCTTGGACTGAATTCTCTGTTCAAAGCAGAGCCAATGTAGGGAGCAGAGCACTGGGGTGATGTGTTCCTGGTGACCTGTATTTCTGAGCAGGCAAGCTGCTTTGTTTAAGGTGGAGTTTTTTCAGGGGATTTTGAATTCATAATGATACAAAAAAATGCAGTGCTAGTAGTAGAGCCCATACATTACAGAAATGTGGTCACTGTGGCCAGATGGGAGTTCTATAGGGTCAGGGTCTGATGAAATCTCGTGGGCAATCCCAGATGACAAGGAATTATTTTTGCCACCACTGTTATTTGAGCATCCAAATACAATGAAGAGCCCAAGAGAACCCCCAAGACTACAGACTATCTTAACAACTTAGGAGAAATGTCTTTGATGGGTGGGATTTCAGTGAAGGAATGGAGTTTTTCAAAAGACGTCTCTGTCCCACTGGCATCATGTCAGTCTCATCCAGGAACAGTATACCTAATTCTAGAATGATGTAGATGTAAACATAATGTTTAATATATGCACTGATTGTTAGCTGTTGTATTTCTAATGAAAGATGCATGTATTTTGCTAAGATGTTCTGTATAGATTAAGATACATGGAGCTCTGTGATCACAAAGATTACTGGTCTCCCACTGGAAAAATATTTGATACTCAATCCCCTCTACTCCTCCCGCTTTTTTTTCAAATGAAGGCATATCTGTTTAATGACCATTTCAAAAAGTCCGTACTAAATGGGACTCACATGAAGTATAGAAGCTATCTCATATTAGCATGATAGTCTTCAAGAAGTATCGTATATTACAATAAATTTATCAGCCATGAATCAGAGGGGTAGCCGTGTTAGTCTGGAATTGCAGAAGTGACAAAGAGTCCTGTGGCACCTTAAAGACTAACTAAAGTATTAGAACATAAGCTTTTGTGGGCTAATACGCACTTCGTCGGATGCATGCAGTAGAAGTATCCAGGGGCAGATATAAATAGGTAGGCAAGAACCAGGTTAAAGATAACAGGGTGGGTCCATGAGACTGAATCAGCTGTTATATCTAATCAGGGAGGGTGAGATATTCCTCTAGCAGCTGAATTGGAGGTGTGAACAGCGAGAGAAGAGAAACTGCTCTTGTAGTTAGCTAGCCATTCAAAATCTCTATTCAGTCCCAAATTGATTGTGTCAAATTTGCAAATGAATTGCAACTCTGCAATTTCTCTTTGCAGTCTGGTCTTAAAGTTTTTTTGCTGCAAAATGCTGACCTTTAAGTCTTTCATGTTGTGTGCAGGGAGATTGAAGTGTTCTCCCACAGGTTTTTGTATATTGCCATTCCTGATATCTGATTTGTGTCCATTTATCCTTTTTCATAGGGACTGTCCAGTTTGACCGATGTACATAGCAGAGGGGCATTGCTGGCACATAATGGCATATATTACATTGGTAGATGAGCAGGTGAATGAACCAGTGATGGTATGGCTGATCTGGTTAGGTCCTGTGATGGTATTGCTGGTGTAGATATGTGGGCAGAGTTGGCATCGAGGTTTGTTGCATGGATTGGTTCCTGAGTTAGAGGAGTTATGACGCCGTGTGCTGTTGCTGGTGAGAATATGTTTGAGGTTGGCAGGTTGTCTGTGGGCCAGGATTGGCCTGCCTCCCAAAGCCTGTGAAAGAGAGGGATTGTTGTCCAGGATGGGTTGTAGGTCCCTGACGATGTGTTTGGAGAGGTTTTAACTGAGGACTGTAGGTGATGACTAGTGGTGTTCTGTTGTTTTCTTTTTTGGGCTTATCTTGCAGCAGCAGGCTTCTGGGTACATGTCTGGCTCTGTTGATCTGTGTCCTTATTTCCTTGTGCAGGTATTGTAGTTTTGAGAAAGCTTGGTGAAGATCTTGTAGGTGTTGGTCTCTGTCTGAGGGGTTGGAGCAAATACGATTGTACCTCAGTGCTTGGCTGTAGACAATGGATCATGTGGTGTGTCCGGGATGGAAGCTGGTGGCATGAAGGTAGGCGTAGCTGTCGGTAGGTTTTCGGTATAGGGTGGTGTTGATGTGGCCATCATTAATTTGCACCATGGTGTCTAGGAAGTGGACCTCTCATGTAGACTGGTCCAGGCTGAGCTGGATGGTGGGGTGGAGGCTGTTGAAATCATGGTGGAATTTTTCCAGAGTTTCTTTCCCATGGGTCTACATGATGAAGATGTCATCAATGTAGCATAGATAGAGAAGGGGCATGAGTGAATGAGAGTTGAGGAAGCATTGTTCCAGGTCAGCCATAAAGATGTTGGCATACTGTGGGGCCATGCGGGTGCCCATAGCTGTGCCACTGGTCTGGAGGTATATATTGTCACTAAATTTGAAATAATTGTGTGTGAGGATAAAGTCACAGAGCTTAGCAACCACTTGTGCTGTGGCATCATCAGGGATACTATTCCTCACAGCTTGTATTCCATCTCTGTGTGGGATGTTAGTGTAGAGAGCCTCTACATCCATGGTGTCTAGGATGCTGTTTTCTGGAAGGTCACCAATGCACTGTAGTTTTCTCAGGAAGTCGGTGGTGTCACGGAGATAGCTGGGAGTGCTGGTGGCATAGGGTCTGAGTAAAGAGTCCACATATCCAGATAGTCCTTCAGTGAGAGTGCCAATGCCTGAGATGATGGGGCGTCCAGGATTTCCAGGTTTGTGGATCTTGGGTAATAGAATACCCCCGGTCGGGGCTCTAAGGGTATGTTAATTTGTTCCTGTGTTACTGTAGGGAGTGTCCTGAGTAGATGGTGCAGTTTCTTAGTATATTCCTCAGTGGGATCTGAGGGAAGTGGCCTGTAGAAATTGGTGTTGGAGAGTTTTCTTTTAGCCTCCTTTTGGTAGTCAGACCTGTCCATGATGACAACAGCGCCTCCTTTATCAGCCTCTTTGATTATGATGTCAGGATTGTTTCTGAGGCTGTGGATAGCATTGCGTTCTGCACGACTTAGGTTGTGAGGCAGGCGATGTTGTTTTTCCACAATTTCTGCCTGTGCATGTCGGCGGAAGCATTCTATGTATAGGTCCAGACTGTCATTTAGACCCTCAGGAGGAGTCCATGTGGAGTTCTTCTTGTGCTGCTGGTGGGATGGTGTCTGTGTATCAGTGCGCTGTTCTATGTTGTCTTGAAAGTATTCTTTGAGTCTGAGACGGCGAAAGTAGGCTTCCAGATCACCGCAGAATTATATCTTGCTTGTGGGTGTGGTGGGGCAGAATGAGAGTCCTTGAGATAGGACAGACTCTTCTGCCAGGCTGAGTGTGTAGCTGGATAGATTGACGATATTGCTGGGTGAGTTAGGGGTACCACTGTTGTGGTCCCATGTGGCAGGTAGGATTTTAGATAGCTTGCAGTTCTCGATGCCAACTCTGCCCACATATCTACACCAGCAATACCATCACAGGACCTAACCAGATCAGCCATACCATCACTGGTTCATTCACCTGCTCATCTACCAATGTAATATATGCCATTATGTGCCAGCAATGCCCCTCTGCTATGTACATCGGTCAAACTGGACAGTCCCTATGAAAAAGGATAAATGGACACACATCAGATATCAGGAATGGCAATATACAAAAACCTGTGGGAGAACACTTCAATCTCCCTGCACACAACATGAAAGACTTAAAGGTCAGCATTTTGCAGCAAAAGCTTTAAGACCAGACTGCAAAGAGAAATTGCAGAGTTGCAATTCATTTGCAAATTTGACACAATCAATTTGGGACTGAACAGAGATTTTGAACGGCTAGCTGACTACAAGAGCAGTTTCTCTTCTCTCGCTGTTCACACCTCCAATTCAGCTGCTAGAGGAATATCTCACCCTCCCTGATTAAAGATAACAGCTTGTTCAGCCTCATTGGACCCACCCTGTTATCTTTAACCTGGTTCTTGCCTACCTATTTATATCTGCCCCTGGATACTTCTACAGCATGCATCCGACGAAGTGGGTATTAGCCCACGAAAGCTTATGCTCTAATACTTTAATTAGTCTTTAAGGTGCCACAGGACTCTTTGTCACTATATCAGCCATACAAACCAAGCTTTTTAATAATTTCCAATAAAGTTTCATAGCATATCTGAATTTAATAGTTTAATACTATTAAATTAAAATGTGATTATGACAAGGTGCTAGCAAGAGAACTGCTTAGCAAGCCCTCTGTCACCCCATCTACACTGAAGGGAGGCAAATAGGGTCCCTGACTTTCTGGGACAAGCAGGGGAAGGAGCCAGGAGGGCCCTGCAGGAACCCCGTGACAGTGATCATTTGTCTAAGACCCCATGTCTAGGCAATGTATGTTGAAATCTGCAACTTTCATGAGTTGATTGCTAGCTAATATACTGCTGCCTTTCTAGTGAGAGATGTTTTTTAATATTATTACAGTAGGAGTGATTTTTTTGTTTTGCATTTTTGAGACAGGTATTAGGAAATTTAGCTCAAAGAAGCTAATTAAACCAAATAAAACTCTTGAGTGTTTTCCAGCAGAAGCTTAATTTATACAATGCTGTGTTTAGCTTTTATCTGTAATTTATCACTGTAGCTTTGGGGGATTCTTTTAATTAACAGAGCTGTTTTTTACTGCTAATACCACCAACAGAATGTGTTGCCAAAGAGAGAGAGACTCAATTTTATGGCATATTTTTTCTGGCCTATGATAATTGCATCAAAATCACTTTGTTTTGAATATTTGTCTTCATAATAACTGATTATTTATTGAACATGGGCTCACCCTCATTCAGTAGAATAAGGCTAAATCTTAACAAACATAGGACCTTAAAAGGCATTTAAACTTGTTGCATTTTCTTAAAAGAAAGAAATGTAATACCAGGTGTGTGGTGTCTCTCCTCCACAGATAACTCTAATCTCACTGTTATAGTATTCATATATTTTTATCTAACATATAGAGCATGCGAAGAAACAGAATAATGTGTTTGTGGTTGTATTTCTCTTGTATGTAACATAGAACATAGCAGGGTGGGTCTGCTTACCTGGAAATTTATTACAGGATTGAGGTAATTGTATGCTCCCCAAAAATACATGATCATAAAAGTTCTGGATGAAATCCTGGTCCCCTTATGTCAATGGGCATTTTGCCATTGGCTTCAGTAGGCCTAGGATTTAACCCAGTTTTAATTTTTGCATTTTCTAGTTGTTTCAGATTAGTTGCAGTATGTTTGGCAGTCTTCATGTTTCACTACTAATTTTCTTACTTTAAAAATTGTTGTGGTTGAGAAACTTCCAAGCTTTCTATTGGGAGTTCTTCGGGGGAAATATGTTGTTTTTAGGATTGTCAATATTATTTTTGCTGGTTTTTTTTTTTACTTTTCTACTGTCTGCATTACAGTATTTTACAAGGTTCCTAATGTGTTGCAAATATATTATAGCAGCTGAACAGACACTGCAACACACACTGCCAAATGCTTTATAATGCTGTGTTGCAGGTGGGTATGTTTTAGATAGAGGATGGGGGTGTAGATTTGAAAGTGTTTTTTTGGTTCAGATTTGCTGTCTTTTTTTGGTTCTAGAGGTAGGAGCTGCTGTGTTAGGGCTGGGGCTGCATTAAAAAGTTGGCTGATTTTTTGACAATGTGGACTTGCCTCGTTCCTTCAGGTACTCCAAATATTACAGTTTTTTAAAAAACGTGAAGTAATCTTATTTTCTGTTTACTACTTTCTACTGGCTAATCTAAAGATTTCAATTCCACATGTGAGTGAGATGAGACATATGGTATTTTTATCACTTGATAGGTAACTATGAGGGGGTTAATTGCTCATGACAGTATTAATGGAACAAGTATCTTAGCTTTATGCCACTTTCTTTGCAAACTTACAAACAAATATCAACAAGGACTTGTGTTTGCCTGTATTTTTGGAGGGAGAGGGGAACAGGTGTATTAGCTTAGTCTTTCACTATATTATGTATTGTTTTTAATTCAGCACTTCTGGAGTAATCTGTATTTATTTGAATTTTAAAACATAGGCAGACAACCAGTACTCCAGATGTCTACCTCAGAAATTACAATAAAAAGTATAATCAAAGAACCGCGTATAAATTCAGTCACTCCAGCCCACCCTTTTTTCTGCATCCTTAGAGAAGAGAGGAAAAACATAGGCTTTGCTTCGTGCCTGGAAACTTTAAAATCTGGGTTGTGGCAGACCAAAGGAGTGGGAATGACTTTCAAAACTGGTACAGTGTATGCATGGGATACAAGGGGAATTCCTAGAATACTATGGTTTTTTTTCTTCAATTTACCGATAACCAAAGCTAGCTGTCTGGAAAACATTCCTAATGTTAGCTCTATGCACTGTAGAATAATTTCCCAAAGCAAATGATGGAAAACCTTGCATTTTGTTCATTTTTAAACTAGCTTAAATACCAAGCCTGTACTGTTGGATATGGACCCGATGGATATTTTCCTTTTCCAAGAAAACAAAGCAACTGATCTGCCTTCCAGAACAGATATGTAGACATGTAATGCTGCTTTCCATTGCAGCATATGCACTCTCGATCAATATTCCGCTTTTCCACTGATACTGTAAATCTCAACATCTTTTACATCAGTCCTCCTCCACAATCAAAACTACATTACTACCAGCACACAAATGAAGAGCAAGCTGGAAATGCTGAGCACAGAACTTGGGGAATATTTAGTGTTCCCACATTCTGACCATGGCAAAAGCAGCTGATCTCTGAGGAACATTTAAGAAATAAACTGTATTGACAGGTGACAGAGGAGATGCTTGACTAATTCAGGTTTTAGGAGAGAAAAGATAAAATAGGAGGAATATAATGAATATTTTTAACCCAAACACTACAAAAATACTTCATATTTTTTTTAAAAAAAACACCTACTAAATGTTTCTCTCATTTTTTATATTCCAAACAACTTAAGATTTGAACTAAGATCCTAAAATACAAATTGCTAAATGAAGGATCTGAAACTCTGTCCATGAAACTTAAACTCAATTCTGGTTCCCTTGCTAAATCAAGGATCTCTGAAAACAGGTAACAGCTTGTCCAAGCTGGGACCACTAGAATCATTCAAGCTGCTCGTTGCCTTGCCTTGCAGATAACATGAGACGAAAAGGGAAAATGAGAAAAGAACCTAGATATTCTGTATCCTAACGTAGCAGGAAAGGTTCCAGAAGAAATCCATGATCCCTGGCATTTGGCATTATCTGAAGAAAATAGTTCTGTTGGAGACTGACTCTATTTCCAATGGGTTTGTTCGGAGTGGCCTTAGCACTAGGAGCTCAGCTTACCTACCAATAGATTATTTTATACTTAATATAAACTAGACTTGAATTAAGTCGAAAGGGTAATAGAAGGATGGACCTATAGAAAAGAACAGCTACATTTACTAATTGTATCAGCAACTAAGGGGGGTAGAAGCTCAGCAAAAGAGAGGAACCAAGCCATATATTGGCATTTATATATTCTCTGTTTGAGAACATTTGGGCGTGTATGAGAGCCTTCCAACCCCAACAGTTCAATATTCTTGAATAAAAATAGCGAGGAGTCCTTGTGGCACCTTAGAGACTAACAAATTTATTTAGGCATAAGCTTTCATGGATTAAAACCCACTTCATCAGATGCATGGAGTGGAAAATACAGTACGTAGGTATAAATACCCAGCATATGAAAAGATGGGAGTTGCCTTACTGAGTTGGGAGGGAGAGAGTCAGTGTGCATAAGGCCAATTCAATTAGGGTAGATGTGACCCATTTCCAACATTTGACAAGAAGGGGTGAATATCACCAGAGGAAAAATTTCTTTTTGTAGTGCTAACAAGGCCAATTCAATCATGGTCGATATGGCCCCTTCCCAGCAGTTGACAAGAAGGTAGGAGTATCAACAGGGGGAAAATTATTTTTTGTAGTTACTCAGCCACTCCCAGTCTTTATTCAGGCCTAATTTGATGGTGTCATGGTTCTGTCCTGTCAGCCGCTCACAAGAACTTGAGCTAAACCAAAAGTATGGAACTTCAGAGGCAATTCATGCAGGGGAAAGGAAGTTTAGTATTGACAGTATGCTGGAGAGTGGTAGAGCTCAGTTACAAAGGAAGGATCCTTCAAAGTAATCAACTTAAGGAAGAGTCCAGTTAGGAAGAGTTCAAACATGTATTTCTAGCCCCTGTAGTACTTTCCCATGTTTTCCCCAAATTCCTGGCTGTAGTTTTATTTAGAACATGTTCTAAACACTTACTTTTGTTGCAGCTTCATTATATATTTACAATATGTATCATCATGGGGAGAGAAAATGATAACCATATCTAAAATTCTAAAATTAGCACCCTTATTTGTGCTAACCTCCCCCATGCAAGGAATTTTCACAGTTTCAGGGACTATTCCCAGGTGGCACCTTTGAGAGCACTAGGAAACCCAATATAGAGAAGAAGAGGGTGAGATCATCTTCTCGAAAGCAGTGTATCGTGTATACTTCCATGGCATTCAATGCAATCGTGTTCCTCAGCCACACAGTTAGTCCCAATTAATGTTGCATATGCCAACCATATAGTCAGCTTTCTCTGGTTCTCCCTTTGAATATCTCCCAGTTTGGGCCTTGTTGCAGAGCAGCTGGAGCTGAAGGTCATTGTTGTTCCATGAGTCTTGCCTCTTCCTCTCTATCAATATAATTGGCATGTTATCATAGTTATTGTGAAGCCTTATATGTAAATTTTAAAATAAACGACTCTGACCACCAACTTATTGTTGCTCATTATATGAATTCTGGTAGAACCTGCAGTGTATACACACATTGATACAGACAGATATACGGTTTACAATCTTGAAGATCCCATTTAAGTTGAGCAAAGATCTAAATAGAAATTGTTTGTACTCAAGAAGGAACAGGTTTCTGAGCAGAAAGATTTTGCTATGCAATCAAAATGAATGCAGGTCTCTCTTGAGTTTGGTAAACTGAGAGGGTGCAGAATGTACTACTTTGAATATCTTTTTTAGAAAAAGTGCTTATCTAGCTTTTACATGGCATTTACGTTGGTGCAGCTTCCCCATATTTCCTCTGAGCACTATATGTGGGGTTTGCATAAGTATAACTACACTGGTATAACTATTTCTAATGCAGACAGCCATATGGTTAAAGCTGACTTCTGTGTACAGTAAACTAAATTAAAATAAAAAACTACATAGTGCATTTAAACTTAGACAGTACTTCCCCAAAATGACAGTCATAATGATATTTCTCAGTGCTTTCCCAGAAAGTAGTCAAGACGCTAATAAAGTCAAATCTCTTTTCTTTCTTCCCTGTGCTTCCTGTACTACTGAGCAGTTGAATCTAAGTGAATAAATGTTTCAAACTGTCTGTTTTCTCACACAAAGGGGGGAAACAAAGAAAGCTAATGAAGCAGTTTGCTGCCAGTTGTAGAATGTTATTCAATGAAAAAATATTTTTGAGCAAGGCCAGTCTGGATGGTGATGGTGGAGGGGGGCGGTTAGAGGGAAGGATGAGAAACGTGTTTAAATTGCAAGGGATTTTTTTGTTTTCTTTTTAGTTTAGCCTTTTGCAGCCGTATATTGTAATCCCGCAAAAAATTGGGCTTGTTTTTTATTTTAATTGGCTTGTGAGTTGCTTGTTGCATTTTGACTCCTTTACTGTTAAGCAATGCTTTGGCTCCATTGATGAGAATTCTTAATATCCTAGTGTTTTCCAAAATGACAATCCAGTGGAGATACAGAAATTTATTTTTATTCACACAGTTTTAGGCAGTTACCTTAACTTCATATTTTAAATAATCAGATTCCATGTATTTGCATAGTCAGATCAGCATTTTAATGATAGTGATCTATTCATGGATCTAAAGGATTAACAGTTGTTATATCTAGTTGTGCACTGGAGAAAAGGGTTGTGAAGCTGTAATGAAGCTAATGTGCATTTTGACTCCTTTACTGTTACTTGTCTGTTAATTTCTATGTAACACCAGAAAGGTATGTAATTTTTGAAGTAGGAAGCTTGTGAGTTGCTTGTTGACTAGTTTATAGCTTGTTGCTTCTCTTTTTTTATTGGCTCCTAGCAAGAGGAGGCAAAGGTAGGAGAGAGTCAGGGGTGCACAATAGGCCCACCCCGGTCCCAAACTGCATGACGAGGGGCTCTAGTCACATAGCATGTTGGGGTTCTTAGGGACTGAATTGTTTTGGCTTATTTTGAAATAGGATTAGCTTGATTTTTGGCTTATTGTGAAAGTCAGGGTACTTATTTATCTGTGAAAGTTGACAACTGTGATTGTAATGCTTGCTCATAAATACATTCATGTTTCTTCAACTGAGTATGCTAGTAAAAATTCATTCAATAATCACCTGTGGTTAGGCAAAACTGCCAGCTCAGGGTTTCTTAAATGGATCTGTCAGGAGAATGGGAGGCCCAAGTTTAAGACTATACTCAGTTGTCTACTTCCATGTTTTTTCTTCTATAGCTTAAACTAAATTTTTTGTTCCTCTGAAACTTAGTCATTACATGTTTCCCATACACCTGGAAGACTATATCCCTGAAAATGACATACCTTGGGTGAAAAGGGTCTGAAATGTATGCCCTTTATAAATGAGAATCTCGAGTAGGCGCTTTTCACCCTTTCTTCATTACCTTTTCTTTTTAATGGTTGAAGATTATTTGACTTGTACTGGAATTTTTTTGAAAATATTAATTTTAAAATGTTTTAAAATAAGGCCATTTTCAGAAGAAAATAAGTTGAATTCAAAAAAATGTAACCAGCTCTAACTGGAAATGGTGCCTGTTATGGAGAGAGTAAATGTGGATCGTTTAAGGGTGAAATGTATTGCCATTTCTGTGATACTTTGCTGCAGAAGCCACAAGTCAAACATGACAGATTTCTGAAAGTATAGCAAAAAAGGGGAAATCACTAAGCTTTTAATGGGAATTGATTTGTGCAGTGCAACATCATTTTGTCATTTAATTTAAAAATCTGTGTAAAGGTATTTTTAAAGAAAATGGTGACATGGATATAAACTGGCACTTCTGTATGTAACAACATGGTTGTTGAACTAGAAAAAAGACCTTTTAAGGATAGGCTATTTCTTTGAAAGTAGCATGCAAGTGTAAGCATCTAGTGTGTTTAAACTTACTTTGAAATGAAGTTAATTATTTGGATTATCTTTGTCAGCCCAATGTCAGTGAAACCAATAATTCCAAAGCTTTTTAATGGCATCCTATATTTTGATAGTCTAATGGCATTTCTCTCCCTATGTGTTTTCCACAGATACCACAACGTATTCCACTGAGCGATCTGAGCACTTTAAGCCATGCAAAGACAAGGATCTTGCATACTGTCTCAATGATGGGGAATGCTTTGTGATTGAAACCTTAACAGGATCACACAAGCACTGCCGGTAAGTCACTATACCAAATGTTTTGGCAAAAAACTTGCAAAAAGATTTGGTAATATCTAAGGATATAACATTCACAAAATAAATATATTGACCTAGACATCACATGCATATATACAAATTAATGGAAAGTACAGATGTTTGGGTCTGTCTTGCTTGATTTTTCTAATTGGAAGTGTTATTTTTGTAGGAATAAATTAGGGAAAAAAAGAAGCAATGCTTTGGCTCCATTGATGAGAATTCTTAATATCCTAGTGTTTTCCAAAATGACAATCCAGTGGAGATACAGAAATTTATTTTTATTCACACAGTTTTAAGCAGTTACCTTAACTTCATATTTTAAATAATCAGATTCCATGTATTTGCATAGTCAGATCAGCATTTTAATGATAGTGATCTATTCATGGATCTAAAGGATTAACAGTTGTTATATCTAGTTGTGCACTGGAGAAAAGGGTTGTGAAGCTGTAATGAAGCTAATGTGCATTTTGACTCCTTTACTGTTACTTGTCTGTTAATTTCTATGTAACACCAGAAAGGTATGTAATTTTTGAAGTAGGAAGCGATTTTAAAGATTGGTAATATTTATTGTGATGGATCACTTTTTCAGCAGTGTAAGTGGGGTAGAAGGAAGAGAAGGAATCCTTTGTTAACTCTGTCCTCAAAATGAAAACAAATGAAAAAATGATGCAGACAGCTGTTTTTGTTTTTAAATATCCAAATATTTTTTAAAAATAGAACCTGTCTGAAACAGGGTCAGATAAATAGAACATTCATATCCTCCTTTTTGGATACTTTAGTTGGCATACAATACAGGCATATAAAATGGATATTTACAAGCGTAAATGCCAAATTGAGACATCCAGAAAGCTGTGGTAAAATTTTCAAAAGCACCTACATAACTAAGGCTTAGATTTTTAAAGGTATTTAGGCATTCTTGCACTTAGCAATACAACACCTAACTGATTCAGGAGCCTAAATAAAACTTCAGCACTTAAGGTCTTAAGTCCCACTAACTTTCAATGAGATTTAGGCTTGTAAGGTCCTAAATCATTAGGTGCTTTTGAAAATTTCACCCCTCATCTTTGAGTGCCCATGTTTGAAAGTTGGCCTGTTAAAGGTTAATGCACCAAATTATCAGAAAAATATCCCTCAACGCTTTTTATCTTTAGTGTTGTGCTGGTAATTTGTTTTTCCTTTCAATTTGTATATGCTTCAGTGATCACTCATCTCTCTCCATTATTTACTCTTCTCCTATGACACACTTATTAAATTAATTATTCTGATTCATGAAGGATGGAAAATATCTCCTCCACCAAACCATCATAAAATTTTATAACTATTTTTAAAAAATGTTTTATTAAGGCAAGTAAGTGATTTGTACCCTTCATTTGGAAACTAAGAAAACTACAGTGTAGGGAATCTGTCAAATATTTGGGTACTTTTCATTTTCTGTGGAGGGAGATTAAGCAACACCATCAGAAAATAAGCAAGTGGAAGTTAGTATAGTCCTTGTTAGTCAATTCATAAGATTCATTTCTGTCAGCAGATATTTGGCAGAGTTTATTTTTGTAATTGCATATGGGTTATATTGATTAAATACATTAGGAATAAATATTGACAATGAACTGCTATTTTCTTTGTTCTACTTTCAAGATATTTCACTTGGCTTGTCCTCCCCAAGCTCCTGCTTATTCACTGTGGCTATAATGTCACTGAAATGGTGGTTCTCTCAGAATAATGTTATGGCATTGGTACTGCAGCTTTCCTGATACTGATACACCTTTACAGAAAACCACTATTTCATGTTGTTATTTCACATGAATAAGAATCATTGGCTGGTCCATTCAGGCTTCTGGTCATGACATATGAGAGACAGAATATTGAGTTATCCATCATTCTGGGGGTAACATGTCTTCACCTTCCTTTTTCTCCTGCATTGCTTTTTGCACCTTTTTTTCTGTGGATGTCCCACAGTTTATAAGCCTCAAGGGAAATGCTTAACAGGATTCTGTAGAAATTACTCTAAAATGTACAAAATATAATAAAGAACAAGGTCTTTTATACATGCTTTGATCATCTAAAAAATGTTATAGCATAATAAATTCTGCATAGTAATCCATAAAAGATGGTTTTAAAAAAAACTATAGAAAGATTTAGCATGTTCTGTTAAATCCTGTAGTTTTCCATAAGGTTACCAGGTACCCAAAGTATATAAGGAGGCAACTCTCACTGAATAGCTGTTAAAATAACAACATCTTTGTCCTGACTAAAGTGTGATTTTTTTTTTTTATTATAACGGAGCATTAGATATTGACTCCCTATTTGAACGGGGCAATAATAACTTTCTCCTCTAAATTTTGAAGCTAGGATTCAGATTTCCCAACACGACCACACTAGAAAAATTTGTACCTTTTTTCCAGCACCAGTCTCATCAGTGGTGTCAGCACTAGCGTGACTGGAGTGTAGGCATTTGTCCCTGCTGTGTTACATTAGTCTGGTCTGAGACAATAGTAAACACATAACTTCATTAGCACTTATGTCATTGGTAACATTAGTACAGCTGATGAGTACAGAAAAATAGTTAGCAATTTTTCTGGTTTATATGAGTGACTCCCATTGATGTTAGTCATTCTCTTATACATTCACCATCTTGAGGATGTAGAGATAATACTAAGTTATATAATCCATTCTCATTAGGGTTTGATTCTGCATCTGATCCATGAGTAGAACTCTTTATTTCAACAGGAGTTTGGCAAGCAGAACATCTGAAATTTGCAGACCTTGTTGTTGACACAGTCGTTGGGCTCACCTTGTTGAGGTCACAACTGTTCATTAATGAAATATTTCATCTGATAACTTTTTGTGAGAGTGTATATCAATATAGGAGTGCTGTTTCCATAGAAACAAACTTTAATAGTTCTTTCATCAATTATTAAAGATTTTGAGCAAGATTCTTGACCATCCAAGCTCTGCCATTATGCCACTGGCAGCACATAGGAAGTTTAAGCTTTCTTACATGTGCAGCTGGGGATTCCATCAGCATGGGGGAATCCATGAGCTGAGAAAAGCTTCCCCTATACTTCCCCTCCCAATCCCCACTGGATTAGGGAGCAATAGAATGCATGGCTAGGGAATGCTAAACGCTACCTATCCCTGCTGACATAACTTTTCCTTTGGGTCTGCTGCAAACTGGCAAATTTAAAGCAGCATTCAGGCTGCTCTAATTTGTCAGGGACTAATCTGAACTCCCAGAAATGGGGAAGGAAGGTGGCTGAAAGCCACTGTTACTGTGATACACCAGAGGATCTGGACACAGAACTCCATCTATGTATCTTATACTTGGAGAATGATTTCAAGAAAATCCTGACCCTGTTTGGCACCCCAAGGTATGGAAGTATTTGGGCTCATTCCTAGTTATATAATACTGTGATGTATTAGCTCATTCTTCAACTAAAAGAGAAAATGGTAGAAAACTGAGTGGTTTCAAAAGCTATGTTTGGTTGAATTTCTAACTTGTGCCAAAACTTATAGATAGAAATTTGTATAAGGAGGAAAATCACCAAGTTTCTCTGAGTCTCGCATCCATTCATGGACAAGGATGCACTTTGTGCTGGTTTTGCATTGTATTTTAAAATGTGTTTGTTCAGAAATATTAAGATATGATTGCATTAGCCTTCCCATAAATAGTATAGATTAGCACAAGAAAAAACTTCTCAGACATAGCTATTCCCTGGGCTGAAGTTTGCTTACTGAATAGGGATGCTTCTTCTTAAAACTGAAGTCTTGAGTTGTAAATTTAAAGGTAGCACAAACATATAATGTCTGATTTTGTAATAACTGATTTTTGCAAATGGTTTTATTTGCTGAATCTTTTATAAGGTTACCTTTGTATCCGTTTATACAATAATGGGTCAATTGTTGAGCAATGAGCATGCTAGTATCGGACTACTGTATATACAAACCAAGTTAAGTGTATACTCTGGTGTCTGAAATAATGTTTTCTATTGTCTTCCTTTTTAAATAAGGTTTTATTTTAGAGAATATTTGTAGCTCTCAAGTCCCTGTCTTCTGGGTTAAGTTATTTTTTTTCTGCCTTTTGCGCAACTCTCAGTAAGGACTGGAAAAAGGAAAGATCCTGATGGTTCCTTTCCATAGAAATAAACACAAAGAGGAGAGGAGCCCCCAAAACCCCACAAAGGAAATGGTTTGATACTTTATAGAATGGGCTGAGGTTGTTGGCTAGAACACTTGCAGAAACTAAGGATCCAGAGGTGTAAATTCTAATGCCAGCTAGATCTCAAGGCATTTTCAAAGAGAGGCAATTCTTATGCACTGTCTCCTTCCCAACCCCGGTTTTGGTTCACTCTCCAGATTTGCACACTGCTGCCCCTTTTTAAATAAAGAAGAAGCTTCTGTATTATCTCCAGTACATAGTGGAGTTGGGGGTGGATGAGTGTGTAAAAATATAAACCTAGGCAGTCTCCAAAATCTGCCTGGTTTGCACACTTGTCTGCTACCCAGTGACTGCTCCTCATCTTGATTATACAGCAGTCATTACCAAGCACCAACATTAGGATAATTTTTTTTTTCTGTGGAGAATAAAGAGGCTGTCTAGATTAGGTGAGCGCATTGTATTGAACGTTAATTTCTAGTGTGCTCATTAATATTTCAATTGTTGTTTTAACATTATTTTCATATTGATTCTCTGTATTTTGAAGATTATGAGCGTGGGGGGAAGCAGCAGACTTGACAAATACAGTTGATATGACAACTTGCTTAAATTCAAATATTTGAAATATAGTATAAAGCTAGAACTGGCTCTTCATAACTGTACACTCTATAAAAGCTGGGAGCCCATGAAGGAAAAGCATTCACAAATGCACAGTAATGGAATGCAACTCTAATAGCCATATAAGGTTAAATGGAAGCAAAATAATACTGTACAAGTAAATTCAAATTTTAAAAAGTCCATCTTTATCACTATTAAAGCTCAGAGAGGATTTAAAAGCCCCTAGAATAGTGTTTTTATAAGCCTTGTAATGTGCAGATGTGGTATTGGACAAACTCTGATCATTTTGGAAATAAACTAGGATCTAGGCTATTGTAAAACTGCAGCTTAGAGAGACATTTTTTAAAAGATGGGATAGACAATCCATACCAAAAAATAAAAATGGTGAGTTGTACATGTGAACGTACAGACAGGAAAGTACTGCAAAATACAAGGGGTCAGTTTGGAATACCAGGTGGCCATTTCTAGTCACTACTAACTTTGTTTGTGTGAGGATTTTCAAAGCAAATTAACATGAGCAATCTAGTCCTGCTGCGTTGTATCAGAGGTAGAAATTCTGTGACATAGGTAAAAGCATGGTCGTTTCCCTCTTTACACTGATTTTATGGTTTTGAACAAGATAGACTTGCGTGCTCTTTGCCCCCCGCCCCCCATTCAATTTAGATTGTGAGTTTCAGGTTCCATCTCATCCACAATCTCCAGGAACTTCATCTAAACTGGAAATCACACCTGGTTTTGATGTAATTAGCATGTGTTAACTCAAAAGTGAGCCCAGGTTTGCCCAAAGGTTTACCAGAAAGCTTTGAGACCTGTAGGTGATAGTTCTAAATTCCAGGTTGAAACACAACTCAGAACTAGATGAGTGTGAAGTTTCATTGTAAGTTTTTTGCACTGCTACAATTGTGATCCAGCTGTATTCTTTGCTATTGACGAGTTAGCAGAAAAAAGATCCAAAAGACAATGGTTTAAACAAGTACTGAGCACGACATGTGGCAAGTGTACTTCAGCATGAACTAAAAAGCTGGAAGGATAAAGAGAAGTCTTTGTGGAAAAAAAACTTTCTCTGTTTTTGTTAAACAACTTGTCATCTGATCAAGGATTTTAGTGTCTAACTTAATGATCTTTTACAATATCTGCTACCGTCTTCTGTATGACTCCAATCGTATGTTACAACCCATAAAATTATACTAGATTTTTCCAATATATAAGTAAAATGAAGTCTGACAATATATTATTGAATAGCATTGAGTAAACAAATATTTTATTGGTGTCACAGTATTGCAAGGTTGGTTTCATTCAAGCAAAATGCATTATATTACGTTAACAACCTTAAGTAAAATGACAAGGATTTAGCAAAGAAAGCAAGCTATGCCATGAAAACCATTGGTTTGTGAATATATCTGTAGCACATTGCTTAAATGTAACTAGTTACGTATATCATCAGCTTGAATGTTTCAGTGTTTACTTAAAAAAAAAAACTCATGTGGACTTGAAATATCATATTAAGTTTCTCCAGACTATTGTTATGCCATTTGTAATACAGATAATATATCACATCATTATGACCCTCATTCTGCAAAGCTTTTAAGCAGGTGTTTAACTTTCAGAATTAAAATTAAAATCGACTTCAGTGAAGCCTCTTATATTCTTAAAAATAATCATGCCCTTAAAATGCTTTGCTGAACTGGAGTCTAAGAACCAGATTCTGTTCAGAACTTCATATGTGCATATGACTCAAGCAGAAGTCATGAGAGCTCTGTGTGCCTATCCAAGGGCAAAATTGTTTCTGAAATGGTATCCCCAAGACTGTCAGTAAAACAAAACAAACACGCAAATCATAAAAGGAATGTAAACAGCTTGTGTTCATAACCCTACAATTTGGCCTACAGTTTTGGCTTTCTAAGTTTATGCAATTCTGTAAGTTTATTGATAGATTTTTTATTTGGAGTTTGGCTTGAAACAGAATCTCAAATCCAGAATCCTCACTTCAGCTCTCTTCTCCAGCCTCTTGCCCTTGAATTTTTGATTTGGAGTTAGAAAGCTTTAACTCTACAAATCTATCATAAGTTTTTTGGTCCATTGTAGATATGAAATAAGAAGGAACCTAATTTCTAGACCCATTTATGATGGGACTTGAGGGTAGATATCTCGCAGCACTCTCAACCTTGTGAGTTTTTTGTCATTCAAGAGCATGGAAATAACTTCTGCTCTCATCAAACCTTACAAGATTGTTGCCATTTGTGGCAGAAATTTCACAAGATCAGCATGTGAGATTTGGAGATCGTTTGACCAGAACCCTAGGCCTAGTTTAGATTTGGAACCAAATTGTGTTCCCATATCTAAATTTGACCTGAATAATAACATTCCCTCCTGCGAACCTTATGTTTTTAATATCTTTTTCTTAGTATTAAATTAAAACAAAATAAACAAAGCCAGTAGACTAACTCTTGCAATTAAACTTACCAAATCAACAAATACGTGTGGTGGGGGGGGGGGGGGGGAAAGAACAGCAATAAATTTCATTTCAGGCTTAAATATATATGTTAAATGGTAAAAATGACTGAAATTATAAAAGTGTCTTGACTATCCCTTTTCACACAGTAATGCATACATGTATCTATTTAAGCAGCATCATGGATAAAGTGCATGGGATTAAAGTTAAGCATACACTTAAATAGTTTCCTGAATCATGGCCATAAACAAGGGACAAGTGATAATTACTGATGCTAACTGTTCTACTCCCCACCTCTTATTCTGGTGTTTGTTTCATACATACACATACCCTTCTCCCTATTACATCTTTGGTGAGATGCTGGCTCTGCTGCAGTCAGGGGCAAAATGATTGCTGGAGGGGCAGAAATTTGTCCAACATTAATATTGTTTGGAAAGGAGAAACCTGAATCACATACATATGTCAGATTTTGGGGCAAAACCACAACTTTTTCACTTTAGAAAGAGCAACAAAATTGCTGCCTTTTACCAAAAGATATTTCCTTCACCCCAGCTATTACACTCAGTATTCAAAGTGTCTAACACTTTGCATAATGGAGTAATTTTACTTTCCACTGAGCACCTTCAGCAGATCAGATTTTGTTAATGATTTCCCTTTGGAAAACTTTGTTTGCTAAACTGTTTAATTTTCTGAATCCCTTCCTATATTTGTAAGCATTGAAGCTTGCACACATGGTTCATCTTATGAATCACCAATGAAGGTGCAGTTTTGCAATCAAAGGATTAAAGACACACCATTGTACAAATAAAATGGATGTCTATATATTTTAATTCCTCATGTTGATAGTTCAGTTGATTTAAACAGTGCCCCACACAGTCAGGGGAAATAAAAGTCAAAGTCCATTATTATTGTTTTCTGAATTATTCAAATTAATATTTCCTAAAGCCCCGATGCACATATAGATGAGGAAATAAATGCTTTATACATATAATGATCCAAAATTACTGTTGGGATGCAGACAAATATAATGATTATAAATTTGAGCTGGTATACAGGAATGGAGAGATACAGTGGTATGAGTTACAATTTGTTTAAAGAGCTCCAGTTTATTAAAACACACACAATAAGAACATGTGCATATATAATAGTTGACAAATGAAATCATTATATCCTTAATACTCGAACAGAATATTTTCCCCAAACATACGGGACTATCAGCATCCAGCACCACTGGTAATCCAATCCAATGAGTCCATGAATAGTGTGACTGAAACCTGCAAGGCCACCATATGTGACATTTTGAAGGGGTTTGATCCAATTCCCACTGAAGTCAGTGTGAACCTTTAGACTGAAATAGATTTGGATCAGCATCTTGGTTGTACAATGGATCACTATTCTGATGCTTCTGCATGGTCTTACAGGGGAGGGCAGCGGAGATATCCCACAAGCATATCTGCCAGCTGAGCAGGTGAGGGAGGCTTTCCTTATGAAAGCTAATGAACCCTGGTTCTCCTGGCTATAGATGTGACGGGGGAGGTAAGAAATCAATACTAATTTAAAATTGCGAGGGACTATCTGCTGCTGGTATAAACCAGTATCTGACCTTCTCCTCACATATGCAGCGACTGAAGGAATTTCTTTATTCATCTGCCAATAATCCAACTCCGAGCACTGGTTAAAGCCATCGTGTCTGAGTGACCCATGCCCATTGATGGAGATGAATCAAACCCATGCTGTAGAACATATCAACATGCTTCCTGAAATGCTGGCTAGATCCAGTTAGTTTATGAAAGAAACTAACTGCCTTGCACTGCAATCCTTCCCTCAAATGTAAAGGAAAATACAATTACAAACAGTGGCGGATTTAGAGTTAGTGAGGCCCTGTGTTCCGCTTCATTCTCTCTCCCCCCCTTCCGCCCTCCGGGGGAAGCATTCTCTCTTATCTCTCCCCATTTTTCTCCTGCATTCTCCTCCTGTGGCTCAGGGCTGGGGATGCAGGGTCTGGGAGGGAGTTAGGGTGCAGGAGTGGGCTGAGGGTGGGGTGAAGGATCTGGTTGGGAGTAACGGTGTGGGAGGGGGTTCAGGTTGAGGTATAGGGTCTGGGAGGGAGTTAGGGTACAGGAATGGGCTGGTGGGTGGGGGTGCAGGGGCAGGCTGGGGATGGCGGAGGTGGGGGGGTCTGGCCAGGAGTTAGGGTGTGGGAGGGGGCTCAGGGAACACAAGGGCTTTAGGGGCTGCTAAGTGGGCCCTGGAGCCCTGGGCTGCAGCCCCTAAAGTCCTGCCCCCTTTCTGAATCTTGCCCTGCAAGCATTGGCTGGAGGAGCAGGGGCAGCCACACAGATGGAGAGAAGCATTGTTTTCCCCTTCAAAGTGCCAGTTCTCTCTGTCTGGCATCGCGGCTGCCCTGTGCTCCTCCTGAGTCCTCTGGCCCGTGCTCGCAGCACTCCCACTACCTGCACCTCCCTCCTGCTCCCCTGAGGCTGCGGGTGAGCCTCCCTCCCTGCTCTCCTGCTCCCCAAAGCTTCTACCCCCGCAGACTCCCTCCCGTGGAGCAGCCCTCTGCCCACAGGGGGTACGCTGGTGCTGAGCTGCCCCAGTGCCTGACCCTGGGGCCTTCTGTTGTTGAGGGGGCCATGTCCTAGGCCACTGTGTGTTTCATGATAAACCTTCAAAAAGAAAGAAGAAACTGCCATTCAGTAGATGCTGTCAGTAACATGAATGGAGGATTAAGAGGTGAAGACTAGGAATTCCCAAGATACAAACAAATGCCAAAAAAAGGGCTTCCAAAGATCTTTTTCCCCTGACAAATATTATAACAATCCAGAAGAGCCCCATTCACACGTACCCTCCAAAGCCTGTAAATAAAAGACAAAGTACCCAGTATAGACTTCTTTATGTACAAAATAATAAACGGGTTTCAGAGTAGCAGTTGTGTTAGTCTGTATCCGTAAAAAGAACAGGAATACTTGTGGCACCTTAGAGACTAACAAATTTATTTCAGCATAAGCTTTTGTAGGCTATAACCCACTTCATCGGATGCATAGAATGGAACACACAGAAGTAAGATGTATATATACACACAGAAAACTGGGAATGGGTGGGTCATTACACACACTGAATCTATTTCCCCTTGTTAAGTATCCTCACACCTTCTTTCAACTGTCTCATATAGGCCTTCTTGATTATCACTACAAAAGTTTTTTTTTTTTGCTCCTGCTGATAATAGCTCATCTAAATTAAATAGTGTCTTAGAATTGGTATGGCAACTTCCACCTTTTCATGTTTTCTGTGTTAAATCAAGATTCATAAATTAAAGCACATTACCACCTGTGTGGATACTTTCATTCAGCAGTAAAGTTTCCTTAGTTCACTGTAGCTTTATCCTCCAAGACCATTTTATTCCTGAGGGAGATACATCTGCACATGGGTTTAACGTGCATTGACTTCTCACCTTTAGTCATTTTGCATTAGCTCTTCTCAGTGTCCCCATGCAGAAAATCCTCCTTTTATTCCCACCCCAATTGCCTTGAAACACAAGTAGGTAGAAAGGGACAAGAAAAGGAAAGAACGTTGTGTAGAAGTGGGCAGCTCCCCGATTGGGATATAGTGTAGTAATCTGTTTGATAAAGAATATTTGTAGCTCTAGTGTGTGAGTTCACTGGGAGATAATTGCATGGATTCTATGTAGAGATGGGCCGAAACTAAAATTCCTGGGTCTGAACGCCCCCCTCAAACATTGGGAGGTTTCAAAATCCAGGCCTGAATTCTAGAAATGGCTCCTATCTTTAAAACAGGCCAAATGAAAACCTGTATATGGGCCCTAAATCAGGCCTGAATCTCAATTATGTGGCATGGTACCATTTCTATTTGAAATTCTCTTCAGCAAATATGACTGTAACTTTCATTTAGACTATTCTATAATCTTACTGCAAATTTATCAATTTCTTGATTTTTTCTATTTATTTCATTCCATTTAAATTTGACTGATATACGCATATTGATACTAAATTATATTGCACATGTGTGTGATGCTACAGCAGAGCTATTAGTTAAAGAGCACTGTAAAATGCACTAACAACACATTCTCTGGAAGGCAACGCTTTTAAGCATCCATACCATTAATACTGTATCTTCAGTTTTGAAAAGGAAGGATGTCATGATGTTAGAATTGCTTTTGTGTGAAAATAAAAGTAAATTGATAACGTGCATCAAACAATATATGTAGAAAATTGTGATGGGAATTTACCTCTCCCCCCCAAAACAACAACAACAACAACATGTTTTTTGCATTGTAAATTTGTGGCTTCCAATCTATTACATTTAGTTGGATCTTATTCCTTATTCTCTGTAGTGGTGAATGGCTGAAAGTAAAAACTCATAATACTTATTAATGGATTTTAAAACTAGGAAGGACCATTATGATCATAACACAGGCCATAGAATTTCACCCAGTGAGTGAAATACTGAGACCCTAATGTTCTGCTGTTCTTTGCTTGATAGCTTTGGTGTGTGAGATCGTTTAAGTTACGAAACATTGCTTCTTGCAGTGGCATCATTTTACTGTGCATATGCACCGCCTGGCATATATAATTCCAGCATACCTTTTCTTTGTAAATTATTCACTTTCAGGCAAGGCTAGTAATGGAAATAAAGTTGTCTCTATCTGATGGATGTTCAATGACCTATGTAAAATGAGCTTAGTTGTCAATAGATGGGTAAGGCTGTCCATATCACAATATCAGCACTGCAGTTTGCACCTTTAATTGGCAGTCTCAGCAAAGAGGCCAAGGACTGAATGGGATTGGAAAATCAACTCCTCTGTGCATTTAGTGGTGGTTTTCCTAGCAGTGGTCTTCCTAGACACTTTTTTCATTTAAAAAATGAACACTTTTGGCTGAAAAAAATGTTAGTTTTTGTTTTCCTCTGAAAATTTTCAGTTTGCTTCATGAAAATTGGAAAAGAAAAATCAGTTTTCAGTTTGATTGAAATACAGATGTTTTCTGTAACAGGAAAGAAATGTTCCAACAAAAGCTATTATAATTGTTACATAAAGCACCTTTATACTTTCTCAATTATCCACCACCTACCTTCTGTGATGCCTACAAAACACTTACCAGGTAAGCTGTTGCTGTGCAAAGACCACTGCCTATCATGCTAAGCAATATTCTCTAATTAATCACTTGGAATTCCTCATCTGTCTCTATCCTTATGAAGTCTTTTATCTGATACTTAGATTGTATGTTTTTTTTGGTGCAGGGACCATGTTTTTGTTCTGTGTTTTTTACAGAGCCGAGCATAAACGGGGTCTTGGTCCATGTCTGGGGCTCTTTAGGTAATACAAATATTAAATGATAGGGAACTTTTAACAGAGATAGTTAAACAATGTTTTGCATATTGTTCAAAATGTATCTTTTGATGACAACATCCTGATGCTTTGAAATTCCATGTGTCCTGATGAACAGGTTATCCTGCTGTGCACTTCCTCTGAATAACATTAGCAAATAAGGAAAACACCTTATTTTCCTCAGTAGAAGTGAAAATGTTAAGACTCAGATCTGTTTGCATAAATTAAAACAGAAACAGCTACAATTAGATGGAAAGAAAGCAAGTGGAGGAAGGAAATGTCTTAACTTCCCCTTACCTTTGTAGAGGTACATTGGTGTATGATCCCATCTCTCTTGTTCATTGTGGTATGTGATCGGTGTTTTGTCCCAAAAGGTATTTTACATATAAGAGCAAGTGGATTAATCTACAGGGATTTTTAGAAAGTAATGGCTGCAACAAATACACCCCACATCCAGTTTCCTAAGAAGAAGAACCATGAAACAGAACAAAGAATCTCTTTCATGTGTTTTAAATTTGGACACGGGATAGAGTGAATGCAGAAACATTTCCATCAAACACAAGTTCCTGAATTGAAATCTGAAATTTTAAGGTTACAAATGAGGCCCATAAGTAAATAGCCGGACTGTGTTTTACACCACACAGTATACTGTAGGCATACAGTGACAGACGTCACATTTATTTTAATGTGAAAGAACCATTCACGGAAAAGAAAAAATCTACAAGTAGACTGATGGCAAGTGTGACAAGTAGAGGGAAGGGTGGACATGACTCCTGAGGCTAAGCTACTCTGACCTGGAAACCTGGAGCTGTAACCTGAGATGGAGCGGGAGGGGAGTTGACACCTTGGGGCTGGCAAGGGAACAAAGGGCAGGCAGACGTTGGAGTTTTTTTTGAAAAGGGGTTAGATGCTGGCTGAGGAAGCAGGTGTGGAACCCGGATTCGGGGTCTCATCTTCCTGCCCCCCAGAAGGGCCGGGCCAAGGGGGCCTGTTCGTACTGACAGCTCTAAGTGGGATTGTGTGCCTGGCATCTCAAATAAACCTTCTGATCTACTGGCTGGCTAAGAATCACTGTGAATCCCAGGAAGTGGGGGGTGTGGGAACGGGACTCCCCCACCCTCCGTGACAGCAAGACAAGCTGTATCCCTATTAAAATTTAAAGCATGTCAAAAAGAATTCCCATACTACAAAGTTATCAATGATTATTTTGTCCAAATAGGTAGTATCATAAAATTCATGTTAGCTTTGATTTGGTTTCATCAACTTGTCCTTTTAGGACTCCTGCCAGGATATTTCATGTAATATATTTGTGTGTGTGTTTAAAGTACTGAAAAATATCAAAATCAAGGTGATTTAAATTACTTCCTCTTAGTATCAGGAAATCTCTTTGAAAGCTAGATTTCAGCTGATTAAAAATGCTGCTCTTAAAATCTCATAATCATTTATAGAATATATCATTAAATGTCTTTTGCTTATTAATGATACTCGTATTAAGAAGCACTGATACCATTGGGTATTAAGTATAATACATGGTCCCAAATTGATTATTAAACTTTTTAATTTAATCACACATTCTGCTAGAGAGAGAAATGAATATGAACAAGTCTTGGGAATAAAATATAGACTAGCAAGACTAGTTTGTTCAGTCTAGAACTGACTTGTAGTTCATCTTTTCATTTTTACAGCTACTATCATCGTTATTATCCATGGGGAAAAAAGACTAAGGATCCAATTTTGCAATCAGATCCATGGGACAGAATTTTATTCCTGCTGCGAATCCCCTTGAAATCAGTACAAAGATCTGCCTATGGAGATCTGATTACAGTATTAGCCTAGAATAGTTAGTTGTGCTACAGTCAGTCTAATATTGCTGTTAATCCATGTCTTGATAAGAGATTGTGGACTTTATTCCTTTGACATACATCTAGTGAATCCATCTAAATTATTTTAGAAATATCCATAGTATGATCACCTCTGTAGCATATAAGAGCAGAATAGTATGAAAGATGATAACCTCAGAATTATGTGCAGTTTGCAGGCTAAGGCAAGTCACAAGTTTGTAGGTGATGGAAATTTCATAATAGAGGGAGTACGTGCGCATGTCTTTGGTTCCCCTCCCGCTTTTACTCCTAAATGTAGTGTATTCTGTTTTTTGTTTTTTGTTTTTTTTAAAAGCCAACCTCAAATAGTTCAGAGATTTAATTAAGTGAGGCTCCCAAGTGTTAAGGCAATTCTATAACTTCTTGGGTTTGGAATGAAAGAGCTACCCATTCCTTGAAACCACAATATTTACAAGAAACCCTCTTTCCCGTTTCCAATTGTCTCAAAAGAGAATGTGTAGAGGTAGGACACACAAACACAAAAAAGTGCCCTTCTAAACATAAAAAATAATAATTTGGGAAGTATTAGTTTGTCTTAATAACTCACAAAGAAATTTCTCTTCAGGTTTCATTCAGAGTCGAAATAATGCTAATATTTTTCTTAACTAGTTCACCTATTCCTAACAGGAAAACTCATGTAACAGTAGTATTTTTCACTCTGATCCTCTGAGACGTATTATACACTGCTACCTCGATATAACGCAGTCCGATGTAAGGCAAATTCTGATATAACACGGTAAAGGAGCATTACAGAGGGGCGTGGCTGTGCGCTGCGGTGGATCAGAGCGTCATGTCTGGCTTCGATATAATGCGGTTTCACCTTTACCATGGTACGATTTTTTGGCTCCTGGGGACAGCGTTATATTGAGGTAACAGTGTATAAGCTCTTATGAAGGTAAGTACTTACGTGGTGTAAAGTGAACTTTAGCCTTAGGTTACCCCTTGAGAATTCTTCACTGGGTAAGTTAAAGCTAAATCCCTGCAACTTTAATGTGGGCTAGAAATAGGTATCCAAAAACCAGGAAGCACCCATTCAGACCTTTGCACTCTGTACCCAAGCAGAGCAATGGAAAATTGGGTCCTGAGGCTTAGCAAAGTTAAATGCCTTGCACAGGGTTATACAGCATGTTTGATAGGAGAAGAGATTTATTTAAATTACACAGGAATGTATTCCCTTTACCACAAATGAATATCACCTTGTGACCATTATTTTTCATTGTCTAGTGTATCCTGGGATAATAGGTTGCTTCTCACGCTATCCAAGATGTTGGAAGGGCAGAATAAACGGAAAAAGCACATACTTCTGAAGATGCACAATAGACGTGTGTTGAAACCAGAAAAAATGTACTCACAGGGACAAAATATTAGACTACTGATAATAGACCTGAAAGTTTTATATTTAGACCCAACAAAACTTGTGTGCTCTCTAAATTGTCAGTGACCTTTTGGGATAGGCTTTTCATGTTTGTGAATGGTGTAGAGAACAACTATTGAGCAGAAGGTATAGAATAAATCAGGTTTCACAGTTCAGTTCTAATCCCCAAAAATTAGATCAACACTACTCACATTTTGATGTGGAAACCAAATGCTCTTTTTATTTAATTTCCCCACAGCATGAATAAATAGTTAAAAACTAAAAAGTCACCACTTTGGTCTTCTTTGCTCCTAGACAAAATTCTTGTTTGTAAAATAGTGTTATTAAAATTACCCACTTTATTCTAATATCAGAATCATATGTCTGCTCTAAGACTTGATTGGAAATCTGAGGAAAGGGTATAATGGGTATAAGCTAGGCATTGTGAGGCTGTAGGTTCTATGCAGACAGGCTAGGTCATTAGAACAGTGGTCAAGAACAGGTAACAAGGGTTGAAGCTGGATATAGGATCAGGACCAGGGTCTAAGGACAGCCTGTTGGTCAGAACTGGAATCAGAATCTGTAGACAGCCAAATCAGGTTCATAGTCAGAGTCTGGCAGCATGCTGAAGGTTAAAATTGGGCTAGAGTCAGTCCAAGAGGGTCAGTCAGGAGGTAGGAACAGAGCTAGAACAGAGTGAGACTAGGACGTGGGCAAGGCTGAAGTGGGCTGGAACAAGGCTGGGGCAAGAGGGCAGGCGGAAGCTAGAGAGTCAGCAGGAGGGTTCCCAACGGAATGGTACTGTTGCACAGACTGACTTGTGTCTCTGGTGGGGTCAGTGAAATACCTGCTCTTGGGGGTCCTCTGACCCAGGCCCTATCCAGTGAATAGCCTCTGTAGTATATGTGAAAGATGAGTCACAGCAGGCTGTGTTGCAGGGGTGAGTCATAGCTGAATGAGCAGCCCTGGTACAGATGCTGGTTTGTCTCATGGGCATAAATACATTTAGGCTGGAAATTAAAGGAAGGTTTTTAATCATCAAAGGAGTGTGTTTTTGGAACAGCCTCCCAATAGGAGCAGTAGAGGCAAACAGTCTAACTAGTTTTAAGGTTGAATTTGATATATTTATGAAAGAGATTGGGTGAAGGAGTTGCCTGCACTAGCAGGGATTGAGCTCAGTAGCCCAGGAGGAGCCCACCAGGCCTATGTTTCTATGAAAATTACTTCAATGATAGTACATTTGTACAGTGCCCCCTCCACTCATCAAGTTTGAGATCGTTGGACACTATTGCAATACAAATAGTAATGATAATACAGCACTTTTCCTCTCACAATATTCTAGAGGGAATTCTAACCTAATGATAGTTCATGCATCCAGAATGGCAAAATTATGATGACACTGAGGTCATATTGTAGGTTAGATGATGGATATAAAATAAATTGTTTCCAAAGTGCAGTACATGACTTTCAACTCCTGATGCTAGTCTAGGAGTTCTTGTCTGGCTGTTCAAGGTTATTCAAGTCCAATCTGATATATTAGTGAAAATCAGTAAGTTTACCTTTGCAATGATGTATTTTTAAATTTTTATTCTGAAGAGTTAGAAGGAATTAATTCAGAATTAGTGAGTTATGAGACTGGTCTACACACACAACTCCAGATCTGTGCAGAGAGGTCACATTGAATCTCAAACTCAATTTGCCTTACGGCCAGTGCCAGTCTTCAGATCTTCCTAGTGCCAAGAATGTCACTGAAGATGGTGTCCAGAAAAGAAAATCTTTATATTGTATTTTTATTTGGAATTTCTTAGAAATAATAAGGCTGTCCTACAACTTTATACAATTCTTCACCTGCCAGAGAGTTTTTAGTGTTTGCCAGACACCTGGCAATGTTTCAGTTCTTTCAGTTTGTTGATGTTTGGCCTCCGTGACTGAGCAGTTGGAACCTTCAGGATTGCAGCAAGGTGTGCATCAGATAGTTGTGTTCGGTATTTTGACTTGTTTATATTCATTGTGGGAAAAAGTGATGCTACCTCCATGGCTGACTTTGCCAGGCAACTGGTGATGGTATCTCTGTCCCTCTTCTCCAGCCAGAGGGAGCTACAGGGGGCAACAGTTACAGCAGAGATTGCTGGCAGTATGTTTACCTATGTCTCTCCTCCCGTCTCTCCTCTGCCGCAGTGGAGAGGTTCTCAGGCCACAGATGGCCTGCAGGCTGGGAGTTTGAGACCCCTGCATTAAAGCCTATGCATTCCTTAAATCTCACTTAGGTCTTGGTTTGAAAATTTAAGTGGGACCTAAATGGTTTATAGGTCTTATGTTATGCTCTGCATGAGATGGAATATTTAACCTATGCTGTTCTTTCAGGTGAAGGCCCTACATTGAGAAATATGATTTCTCTAAATCCAGGTCTTTAACTTGAAAGATGTTACAGAATTCCACAGATAGATTAAGTCAGTTTCCCTTGATCTAGAAAAGGGCCTCTGATTTGGTATTGCAGTGTTCTTAGATATTTTTACGTGTGTGTGTGTGTGTGTGTGTGTGTGTGTGTGTAGAATATAGTGTGTACAGCATTAGTTTTTGAAGGGGGAGCAAACAAAGAATATATGCATTTTTATACAAAACACAAAAAGGACAATACACAGAAATGGATAGGAAACAAACAATCAAAGTATTAACCTAGCAATTGTTAGAGGATCGCACATCCAGCAAAAATGGTTGGGAATTGCTGTATTCTTCAGTTTGGTTTGATGAGGTAAGAAAGATTCATTCAGAGTTCAAAGTGGTGAAAGCTGGTATTGCTAGTTAGACTAATATTGGAAGTGCAGTGCTGGCTCGGGGACTCATTGATTTGATGTTGTCTAGCTGTTTTTGTGTGTGTGTGCATGTATCCGCTCACAGTGGACATTTTCTCAGTTACTGACATTAATACAGGATGCTTCCTTAGCAACAAAAGGTAGTCCTGTCTCCAAGACTTTTTTTCCTCTCAAAAGGCATCTGAGGTTCTCCGTTCTATTAGTAATATGTGATTTAAAAGCAAACAAACTACAAATAGTAACAATATCGTCAGGCAAAAACATAGTTCTCTTGGAATAAAAGGTTACTGAACTTCCAACTGATATGTCATGAAAAAGATATGTTGCTAGATGCAGTGTTGAAAGAGTGATGTATTGCAATGAGAACAGACAAACAACTGAGCATTTTTCAAGATAAATTATGTGAAGTCTGACATCTGATCTGGGTAACTTTTCCAAGTCCAGCGGGATTTTTCTCAGTTTTAGTTGAGCATGCCGTAAATCATGTATTTGTAACAAGCTTATCCATATTGAAGGTCTTGTGGATGAAATCTTCTCTTATGATCTAAGCAAAGTATATGTTGTCATGGAGGCACTGTTAAGGTTACACTGCAAATTACAGTTAAAGGAATAATACCCTCCTTTTTCACATTGTTGATTTGAATTTAGTCTCCAAATTTGTCCCAATACCTTGGCAACTGATTTTTCAATAAACATTTTTTGGTTAAAATATTATTTTTCTGGCTTTTGCAGATGAAACGTCTCATTTTGATTACAATCCTCTAGCTAAATAACCTTCTTGGATTGTCAGAACAAACACTCATAATACCTCAGATACAGGTCACTTTTACATTTTAATAGGTAACAGAGTTATTCTTCATAACTGGAGAGGTCCTTGCCAAGAAAAAATGGATGGATATTTGAAGTCCCATTTCTGAGACAAAAGGGGCAGCTCTTTGAAGCTTGAGGTGTAAGATGTTCACTATAAACTCTCCTTTTTTGTCCCGATAACCTATCTCAGCCATGTTGATTTTAAAAAAGAAGGGGGGGGAGGGGAACATGGAAGAGGTCAGCAGCTGGGAAGTGGGGGAGGAAGTCCAAATTCTCAGGAGGCCTAGAGCTTGCAGCTCTGCTATAAGACAGCAACCCCACTGAGGAGCACCTGGTTTGTTAGAACTGAGGCTCAACCGGAGTGTTATAAATAAATCTGTCCAATTAACTATGTGCTGCAAGGATTGAGGGATGGTGTGGGAGATGTGGGTAACAGAAGAGGCATGTGATTGTCAGTGAGGCCTCAGAGCAGAGCTGGAGAATTGGGGTGCCCAGTACTGCTGTGCAGACCCGGTCTTCCCCACAATGTTTATCATTGATGGCTTGTGCCACACTCCTGTAACCCTTTTCCAACTGGGAAATTGTATTTCTATAAAAGTAAACGAAGAAGGGGGAAAATGAGTTTGGCATGTGGGTTAGTGGAAAGAATGAAAGAGAGGTCATGAGAATGCCAACGTAGGCCAGGGAATTGGCGTCTGAACTCAAGCTGGGGTCAAGGAGTCAGTTGGGACCTCTGCTTTTCAGCCCTGCTCCTGACATCTTTCTGTCTCCCTTTGCCTATGTTCCACTTATTATTTCCTCCTCTACCTATACATCTCCAATCTCTCCATATACTTGCTTATGTTTGGAGACTTGTCAAAGTCTGACAGAGACTTCACACCCAGATTGTAACTCCCCTCTTGTGACCCAGTAGAGAAACTACATCTTGAGCAGACTTGGTAGCTGCAATTCTTGAGGCATTTTCAGCAGCAAGTTCTCCCCTCACCCCCTCCACCTTTTCTTCTCCCACTGTATTGGACCCCTATTACTGGGAGGCGACAGGAAGAAGGGAATCTTGCAATTCAAATGGCTATATAGCAGATCCACCAATTCCATAGTGGAGCTTCTGCCTCTCACGAGCCTTCTGTGATTCAATCATTAGTCACTGAAACATTCAAGCTTGTGCCTATAGGTTGGAGCTGAAGATTTATTTTTGCATAGAGAGTGGGAGAAGAAGGAAGCTGTTGTGACTGAGAAAAGAGTTTGAATGGTTTGTTGTGGGCTGTTGAAATTTCTACCATTTATGTTCTGGGCTACACAGTCTACTAACCTTAACTCTAAGTTAGCAAATTTCTTTGTGTGGGTGTCACGGGGTCTGGGCTGCCCTGGTGTTCTCTGGGTTCCCAAAGAGGGTCTTCACACCATTCTTTAGTGCTTCACCCAAGTGCCCTTTATTTATAATACACATACATGGCTCCCTAGTGACTAATAGTGCTCACCCAATCCCCAGACAGTTATCCCCACTGTTTTGCTGGTCGCCTTTCTGGGCTCTCGAAGCCTTAACTGCAGCCAGGAGACAGAGCTCCTATCTCCTCTTCCCTACCTGGCTTCCCCACTACTGACCATGAGTCAATCTTTTTCAAGCCTGATCAGTTTCCTGCCCCAGATGCAGCCACTCAGCCCGAGCCAACTCTGTGAGCGTATGGTACAGAAGGCTTCCAGCTGGGCTCTCCTGCTGGCTATGACTGGCCTCTGCCTCTGGCCCTTCTGCCAGAAAGTGGGGTTTAGCCCCCAGGGGCAGGGCAAAGATGGGTTTTTTACCCTAGCCCTGCCACAGTTGGCATATAATGGTTTCCAGTGATAAATACAAAATGCCATTCAATTTCATTTCAGTTCACTTTTTTGACAAATTGGGGATATATTTTTTGATTTATTACATCAATTCTTTGAAAACCAAATAAAAATTTTAATATGTGAAAAATAGTGAGATTTTCCGACAGAAAAATATTGTTTCTCATATCATGCGAGCTCAAACCTGTGATAACTAATAGTGACGGGTGGGTGACTTTATATTTTTGCATAAATACAGCAGCAGAAGGTTAGAGAAAATACATGCTATGTGGTGATCATTGTGAAGGTTTTTGCCCAAAAACTTTTTTGTGAAAAAGTGGTGTGTGGCTGTCTGGCAAGCTGGATTAGTGGGAGATGCAGCTAAAATTTTTGGCTTTCTTTAGCATTTAATTATCAAATGAATATTGCAGATTTTCTAGGGAAAAAAAGTTACCCAGCCAGCATGTCATGGTGAAACCTTAGCCCAGATGTCACATCTTCCCTGTGTATGTATGTGTATATTTACACAATAACTATAAAACCATGTATTAAGAGCATAAGTGTGATAGCACTTGATAAATAATACAAAGCATTGTTCTCTTCTTGCCTCTACCCCCCCATTCCCCTCTCAAAAGTCCCTTCTCTCCCAAGATATACAACACCATCTTCTGGAAGAAATCAATGTATTAAGAGCATAAGTGTGATAGCACTTGATAAATAATATGAAGCACTGTTCTCTTCTTGCCTCTATCCCCCATCCCCCTCTCAAAAGTCATTCTCAGAATAGGCATTTAAATGTTGATTTCTTCCAGAAGATGGTGTTTTATGTCTTGGGAGAGAAGAACAGTGTCTGAACTTCAGTACAGCTCCAGTTGACTTCAGTTGCGGTTGCTCAACACTTATGCAAAGTTGACCCCAAGTGTCTTGTGTCTAGGAACATGAGGAATAAATAATTAGGGGAGCCTATCTTCACTGCAAAGTTAACTCAAAGTATAATTAGTGTTCCCCAACATAAATGTTGTCCACATTTTAAAAAAATCATCCAAAAAACACCCTTAATGCACATTTGATGGTGTTATTAACTCACATTGTCCTTCCTGTGAGGGAGAATAGGCTAAAGCTTGAGTTAGCACAACTTGTCAGCTGTGAACATAACCTCTCTGTAATGTGGATGCAGGCTAGCTCTACTCAAGTTCCACTAGTCCTCCAATGCCTTCCCACAATTCTCCACACAAAGGAGAGACAAGTACTACTACTGGGAAAGAATGAATAACATGTCTCAGTGTATTCCACTACAAAGTACTGTGGGATATGCCCATCAGAAGTCTTAACACCACAGAAAAATGAGTACAGCATCAGTGTGGGCACAGAGGCTTGAGTGAATCATAGAATCATAGAATATCAGGGTTGGAAGGAACCTTAGGAGGTCATCTAATCCACCCCCCTGCTCAAAGCAGGACCAACCAACCAACTAAATCATTCTTAGCCAGGGCTTTGTCAAGCCTGACCTTGAAAACTTCTAAGGAATGAGATTCCATGACCTCCTTAGGTAACCTATTCCAGTGCTTCACCATACTCCTAGTGAAAAAGTTTTTGTAATACCCAACCTAAACCTTCCCCCTGCAACTCTAGACTATTACTCTTTGTTCTGTCATCTGGTACCACTGAGAATAGTCTAGATCCATCCTCTTTGGAACCCCCTTTTAGGTAGTTGAAACCAGTTATCAAATCCACCCTCATTCTTTTCTTCTGCAGACTAAATAATCCCAGTTCCATCAGCCTCTCCTAACAAGTCATGTGCTTCAGCCCCCTAATCATTTTTGTCACCCTCTGCTGGACTCTTTTTCCAATTTTTCCACATCCTTCTTGTAGTGTGGGTCCCAAAACTGGACACAGTACTCCAGATGAGGCCTCACCAATGTCGAATAGAGGGGAATAATCACGTCCCTCGATCTGCTGGCAATGCTCCTACTTATACAGTCAAAAATGCCATTAGCCTTCTTGGCAACAAGAGCAAACTGTTGACTCATATCCAGCTTCTCGTCCACTGTAATCCCTAGGTCCTTTCTGAAGACCTGCTGCCTAGCCACTCGGTTATCTTTGAAAACTCATGAAGGTCAGGGGAAGTCCCGGAGGACTGAAAAAAGGCTAATATAGTGCCCACCTTTTAGACAAGGTAAGGCCGAAGATCCAGGTGAGTACAGGCTAGTCAGCCTCACCTCAGTCCCTGGAAAAATCATGGAGCAGGTCCTCAAGGAATCAATTTTGAAGCATTTTGAAGAGAGAAAAGTGATCAGGAACAGTCAGCATGGATTCACCAAGGGAAAGTCATGCGTGACTAACCTAATTGCCTTCTATGATAAGATAACTGGCTCTGTGGATGAGAGGAAAGCAGTGGACGTGTTATTCCTTGACTTTGGCAAAGCTTTTGGTACAGGTCTCCCACAATATTCTTGCCAACAAGTTAAATTAGTATTCGCTGAATGAATTGACTAAAAGATGACTAGAAAGCTGGCTAGATTATCTCGCTCAAAGGATAGCGATCAACAGCTCCATGTCTAGTTGGCAGCTGGTATCAAGTGGGTTGGTCCTGGGGCTAGTTTTGTTCAATATCTTCATTAATGATCTGGAGGATGGCGTGGACTGCACCCTCAGCAAGTTCGCAGATGACACTAAACTGGGAGGAGTGGTGATATGCTGGAGGGTAGGGATAGTATCAGAGGGACCTACACAAATTAGAGGATTGTGCCAAAAGACATCTGATGAGGTTCAACAAGAACAAGTGTGGAGTCCTGCACTTGGGATGGAAGAATCCCATGCACTGTCTGCTACAGACTAGGGACCGTGTGGCTTGGCAGCAGTTCTTCAGAAATGGACCCAGGGGTTACAGTAAACAAGAAGCTGGATATGAGTCAACAGTGTGTTCTTGTTGCCAAGAAGGCTAATGGCATTTTGGACCATTATATTCTATGATTCTTTTGGTTGGATGGGTTTACAAATCAACATAAGTTTAGAAAATAATGATATACTAAGCCAATAAATATGTGAACAGTTGACTGAGTATAGAGAGTGCTCAAATGGTAAACATCTGGAATTTGGACACAGTCAAAAATCATTGTGCAGTTAAGGAAATTATGTATAAGGGAATGTTGGACATGAATTCCTGCTGCTACTTTTGTGCTAAATCGCTTATGTATCCACATGACTTGCTAGCCATGAAATAGCGCAAAACACATTCAAACTTTGCCTAACTATATTTCCCAGGGTCTGTATAATTTTTAACTTGTTTAGGATAATGGCCCATCTATTTTTAGCTTGCAAGCTAAGAGCACTACATCGTTTTATATTACTCAACAGTGAAAGACTGTAGCATTACAACTGTGCTGGCAGAACGTGTATCAATGGGATATTGATCTAGCCATGATAAAGAAAAGTCAAGCTGAATGGACTCAAAACTGAGAGTGTTATCTTCATAATGTAGTGTTTGTTCAAGTAATACACATTCATGGAAAAATAATAGTATGCCTTTTTAGTCTCTTAACTTTTCATAAAGTCTTTTTTGACAGTACTGACCATTTTACGCATCTGGTATGATTGCTATTTATGAACCTTTTATGACAGAAAAAAAGAAAAGAGAAGAAAAAAAACAATTTAAGAGCCTGCCCACCTATATAAAATAGCCTAAAAATCAAATAGAATTAAAATACTTCCTTAATTACTATTGACAGTGCAGAATTCAGAGTTGTGTATTACAGCCTTTGAATTACAGCTGTGAATCCTGGCTCCATTGAAGTCAATAGCAAAACACTCATTAACTTCAATATGATTTCACTCTGTATCTGCAGGGAGACCTCGTATTTATTTTATTTTATTTTTTATTTTATTTTTTATTTTATTTTATGTTATTTTTACATCCCACTAGTAACAGAAACCCACGAGATTCAGATTTGTGGTGATTCCTGCCATGTAAACACAGTGTGATATTTTGGTTGACTTTACTAAATCACAGCAGACCTAGAGTTCTGTAGAGTACTGTATCTATTTTGCTGTGAAGACAGCAGTAAAGACAAAGTAGTTGTGGGATTGTGGGTTTTCTTCGTTTTGCTGGTTCCCTTTGTAAATCTACAGTAGCATCTGGTCTTCCAGCTCCCACAACATGCTGTCTGTGTCAGTGCTTGTGTGTCGTGAATACACAGAAGTTGAAGAAAACCAAATCATTGAAGGAAGTATAATGCAGAGTTAGAAATCTACAAACATTGACAATAGGTTGGCTTTATAAAAACATACAATATTTTGCAGATCGCTTGATTTTAGAGTGGAAGTCTGGGAACAAGAAGAATGATAGGAATAAAAGGCTCTTGTAAAAGATGAGTTAGGTGTAAACTTATGTTAAACAAATGTTCACTTAAAACTGGGGAAGACAACTAATATGTCCAAAAATATCATACATTAATATATAATTTCAGAGAAAGGAAAGCCCAGTAAATAGAACACAGTTATGGATAAGAATAAATCTGTTCTTTTGAAAGGTAGGGAATATGATTAACGCTATGTTTTTCATTTAAATAGGGAACATTTCCTCTCAAACAAATGTGTTTCTGATGGAGCTGACGAATTGCCTTTCAAACATTTAATGAGAGCCATCTTGTTTTAAAGATAAAAGCTGCCATCTGATAGAGGTGAACTAAAAGGCCAAGTGAAGCCACCTGCTGCCAATTTTAAAGAATGTGTTGTTAAACTAAACTGAGAAGGACATCCTTGAGAGCATTGTATCTATAATCAAATGAGCTAAGTTTTACATTGCAAGGCATCACTGCCTGGTTTTGCTTTGTTTCCAAGACAGCAAAGTTATTCAGCTCTCTTTATGGCTACTGAAGTGTAATTAACACTTCAACTCTTACTGAATTTGTCAGCTAGATTGAATATTGAATGGACATTCATAATTGGTAACTGATCACTTATTGATTTTTTTTGAAGTAGGAGAAGTTGATGCTGAGTATTTTCTGGGATATCTATGAAAAATGCATTCCTGTGATTAATCTCCTAGCAGGCCAATAGATTCTCATTATGTTTGAACTGAGAAAAATGTTTTTGTCTGAAGGCTAACATAATGACCAAAGCAGACAAAACACTTCTAGTTCTTAGAGATGTCAAGCACGTTTTAAGTTGAAGATCACGTTCAATTTGGATGACAAATGATAATACTAATATTTATCCTTTAGAGTGCTTTTTATCTGTGGATCTTAAAGTAATCTACCAAGCAGGTCAAGTATCATTGCTCTACTTTACAGATGGGGAAGCTAAGAGATAGAAAGAGGTTAAGGGAGATTTTCAAAGGCACAGATGAGTTAGGGAGACAACCAATTTCTCAAGTTCTCTTTAATGTCTTTTGCAAAATGTCTCCCAAGTGACTTGCTTGACATTATACAATGATTCTGGCACTGATCGTACCCTGGAAGTGCAGAAACATGTGGAAACAATTGGGAGTGAGGATTGGAATAGCCAGATTTTTTCATAACTTTATCTGAAATGGTACATCATATCATAAGGTTTTAGGTCCTGGTAATTTTACTGGGTAGCAAGCAGACTACTCCAGGACAGGTACTCAAATCAAAAACCAGCAGCAAAGTGCATGAAGTGCAAAATTCTAATTTGGAGACTATTTGAGAATATCTTTATTTTAACATTACCATAGTTCTACTGCAGATAACAACATATATTTTTAAATGTGTAGATATCAATTCATAAAGTACATTTTAAAATATTTAAGCCTACTGCTGGGAAAATGAATATAGAAATCTCCTTAGCAATCTTAAGAATATCCCTTTTTCTGAGACATCAGACAGTCATGGTGCAAAGTTTTGACACTGATGCCTAATTGGTTTATTTAAAATATTTTTAATTGTATTTGTTTAGCACCATTTGTACCATACCATTTTTTTTTGCACTTATGTGTAATTTTTCAGCATTAGATTCCAAAACAGGTAAGTGAAATGTTTATAAAATGTTGTTAAACATTAACTTACATTTTAACTTTCAGTGATAAAAATATCAAAGTGAAGCATATTTTCATATTGGGCATCTTACAGATCAATGAATTACACATCTAGACAAGATGAATCCTCTGGATTTAGAGTTTTCCAGGAAGTGTTGCTAATCCATAGGATGTCCTGGAGTGCTGGATTTTATGTTTGGATCACTGATTTAGAAGAGATGTATAAAAAGCTCACATGTCCTAGCATTGTTCCTTTGGTTTCTGCCTTGCTGCTGCCAGCTAGCAGTAGACAGTATGCTCATCTATTGCTGCTTGTCTCCCTGTGGGATCCCGTTATTGTCCACCATTCTTTCTTTCCAGTTTCCAGGTCTCCTCACCCACCCCTACAATGTCTCCTTCCCTTCCTCCCTCCCTCTATTTCCTTGCCAGCACATATACCTTCCATTTCCAGATGCTTACACCCCAAAATAAGAGTCTAGCACTTCTCAGGTTTCCAGCCCCATTAGGTGTTTAGTATTATGGAAACTGACTTCTCAGCTCTTAGAGACAAGTCCACTATACTACAGGAAAATTCTCCTAGGAACCATTAGAGCACAGACATCACATTTGGATAATCTTATTAGGGTGAGGTAAAATCAAAACAGAATTTTACACTAGTGGTGACATTTAGATATATAGAATAGTTTATAACTTAAGTATGACCTCCAAAATTTCTTATGTATTAATCCCAGCAAAATGCACTTAGAGCGCTAAGTAATGATTTCCCAGTCTGGTCAAATTTAACTACCATTCCTATGTACTCATCTCTCTCTACCAAAACAATAATTAGCAATCACTTTCTGGACTTGTATTTTTCAATTCTCCAGAGTGATCTCACAGTCATTCGTGCTGACAGTTGAAATCCCTTAAATTATATCATCTGCAGTTTGCAGTCAAAGTTCCTTCTACTGCAGGGATGGGCAAACTGCAGCCCGCGGGCCATATCCAGCTGGTGGGACCGTCCCATCTGGTCCCCCATCTGGAGAGGCTGCCCCCAGCCTCTCCCCCACCCTCTCTCCTCCCCCGGACCCATGTCCCCGTGCATTCCCGTGTTTGGCTCCGTGCAGAGCCAGACAGGCTCCCCCCACCCCTGGAGTTGGATAAGGGGCGGGGCAGTCAGGGGACAGGGAGTAGGGTGGGTTGGATAGGGGCTAGGGTCCCGGGGTGGTGGTTTGGAGTGTGTGGGGTCTCTCGAGGGGGCGGGCAGGGAGAAGAGGGGGTTGAATGGGGTGTAGGAGTCCCAGGGGTCTGTCGGGGGTGGGGGAAGTGAATGGGGGTGGGGCAGCCAGGGTACAGGGAGCAAGGGAGGTTGGGTGGGGAAGGTCCTGGTGGGGGAAGTTAGGGTCGGGGGTCTCTGGAGGGGTTGGTCAGGGGACAAGGAACGGGAGGGTTGGGAGTTCTGAGGGGGGCAGTCAGGGGATGGGCAGTGGGAGGGGGTCGGATAGGGAGTGGGGCCAGGCTGTTTGGGGAGGCACAGCCTTCCCTACCTGCCCTCCATACAATTTTGAACCCTGATGTGGCCCTCGGGCCAAAAAGTTTGCCCACCCCTGGTCTTCTGCAACTTAGAAAGAGAAGCAGATAGATGCATGCAGTATCTCTTATGTCTTTTTAAAATTAATTAATTAATTAATCCTGTGCCGTTATTATATTATTTTCACTCTAGCTGAAGACCTCTTAATCCATGTTTACCTACATTTCGTGTATCTTTAATAACATTTAGTCATCGAGAGTTACATTAATAAAATAAATTGCAAATTGTAACTCAACTTTTTCTTTCTGATTTAGGACTAAGGCCAGATTTTTGAAGGTATTTAAGCACTTCGGTTCCTTTGAGTGAATGAGAGTTAGGTGTCTATATGGTTTTGAAAATCCCACTTAATTGACCAGAGAATATTATGCTGTCTTTTCTTGAGTTCTTAGATCTTTTTGGTAGCTTATATGTTCATTAAGATTTAATGTTGAATACATGCATCTGTGATTTGATAGCCAATTTCTAGGGGATGGATTTGAAGCTACATTTAAGCATTTTTAGAAGCTATCAAAGGATCCACGCTGTCTTCAAATGCATGTGACTATCATTGATTTCAAAATCCACCCTCAGAAGCTGGTAAGAAATACAAAGAGAAAAAAGAGCATAGCAAATATAGATACAATAAGTGGGTAGGGAAAGAATCAGTGTTTACTAGGTTCAGTGTAAGAAATATTTTTAGTGACACCATTTAAGGGACAAAGCAAAGCCAAAGAATTATAGGACTGGAAGGGATCTTGATAAGTCATCTGGTCCAGCTCCCTGCAGTGAGGCAGGACTAAGTATTATCTTAGATCATACCTGACAGGTATTTGTCTAATATGTTCTTAAAAACCTCCAGTGATGGAGATTCCACAACCTCCCTAGGTAATTTGTTGCAGTGCTTACCTACCGTTACAATTAGGATTTTTTTCCTAATGTCTATTCTAAATCTTTCTTGCTGCAGTTTAAGCCTTTTACTACTTATCCTGTCTTAAATTGTTCTGCTTCATTACTGATCACCCTTCTTTTTATAACAACCTTTTACATACTTGAAGACTTATGTCAATCATCTCTTCTCCAAACTCAGTTTTTTTTATCTTTCCTGGTAGGTTGTTTCCTAGACCATTAATCATTTGTGTTGCTTTCCTCTGTACTTTTTTCAGTTTGTCCAAATCTTTTCCGAAGTTCTGTACCCAGAACTAGATACAGTAGTCCAGATGAAATCTTATCAGTGCTGCATAGAGTGGAAGAATTACTTCCTGTGTTTTGCTTAAACACTCCTGCTAATACATCCCAGAATGATGTTAACTCTTTTTGCAACAGTATTACATTGTTGACCTATATTTTAGTTTATAATTCACTATATCTCATGGATTCTTTTCTGAGGTACTCTTTCCTAGGCAGTCATTTCCCACTTTGTGTTTGTGCAACTGATTATTCCTTTCTAAGTGTAGTACTTTACATTTGTCCTTATTGAATGTCATCCTATTTAATTCAGAACATTCCTCCAGCTGGTCAAGATCATTTGAAATATTTTATCCTGTTCTCCAAAGTGCTTACAACCCTTTCTAGCTTGAAATCAATTACAAATTTTATAAGTGTACTCTCTATGCCAGAGGTGAGCAAACTATGGCCCTCAAGCCACATCTGGCCCCGGGGACCATCCTGCCTGACTCCTGAGCTCCCGTCCAGGGAGGCTAATCCTGGCTGCTCCCCTGCTGTTCCCCCTCCCCCACAGCTACAGTGTGCTGGCCAGTGGGGTTGCGAGCTCCTGCTGCTCCGAGCACCATGGGAAGGGAGCGGGGAGCGGGGCGGAGGTTGGATAAGGGGCAGGGAGTTCCAGGGGGCAGTGGGCGGCTGGATGGGGCAGAGATTCTTGGGGAGTCAGGGGACAGGGAACAGGGGGCGTTGGATATTTGTGGGAATCCTGGGGGGGGAGGTGGCTGTCAGGAGCCGAGGTGTGGATAGGGGCCAGGGGACAGGGAGCAGGTGGGGTTGGATGGAGGGTGTGAACCCACAGTCTGGTTTCGAGCAGGGTCCCAGAATGGGGTGGTCAGGGGGCAGGAAGTGGGAGGGAGTCTGATAGGGGGCGGGGGCCAGGGTGTTTGGGGAGGCACAACCTTCCCTACCCGGCCCTCCATGCAGTTTTGCAATGCCGATGTGGCCCTCGGGCCAAAAAGTTTGCCCACTCCAGCTCTATGCCATTATTGAAACCATTTATGAAGATATTGAATAGAACTAGACCCAGAACAGATGTCTGCAGGACACCACTTGATATGTCTTTCCAGCTCAGTTGTGAGCCATTGATTACACTTCGAGTACTCTTTTTCCAGACAGTTGTACACCCTCCTTACAGTAGGTTTGCCTAGGCTATATTTCTCTAGTTTGTTTGTGAGATGGTCATATGAGACAGTATCAAAAGCCTTACTAAAGTCAAGATGTGTCATCTATTGCTTCACTCTATCCCTGTCAGAGAAGAATATATGAGGCTGGTTTGGCATGATTTGTTCTTGAAAAGTGCCTAGTAAGCATTACTTATTACTTTATTTTCTTCTAGGTGCTTACAAATTGATTTCATTTGATTATTTGCTTCATTGACTTTCTGGGTAACAAAGTTAACTTGACTGGTCTATAATTCCCTGGGTTGTCCTTACTCCTTTTTCTAGATACTGTATTTGCCCTTTTCTAGTCCTCTGATATCTCTCCTGTGCTCCCTGAGTTCTAAAAGATAATTGCTGATGGCTTAGAGATCTCTTCTGCCAGTCCCTTAAGTATGCTGAGATAAATTTGATCATGCCCTGCCTACTTGAAGTCACCTCATTTATTCTGATGTTAACTATGTTAGTCCTCCATTCACTGTTAACCTTTTTGGTAAAAACTAGAACAAAAACGTCATTTAACACTTCTATTGTTGCACTTTCTGTTATGATCTTTCCCTCCTCCTTTAGTCATAGGCCTACCTTGACCCTGATCTTCCTCTTGCTTGTCATGTATTTGTAAAATACTTTCTTGTTACCCTTTATATCTCTAGCTAGTTTAATCTCGATTTTGTACCTTGGATTTACTAATACTTTTCCTACCTACTTGTGTATGTGGATGGGTATTTGTTTGTTTTTCATCCTTTGTAAATTGACCTAGTTTCCACTTCTTTTTTGAATTTCAGATAATTGAAGATGTCTTATTTTAAGCCAGAGTGGTCTCTTAGCATACTTCCTGTATTTCCTATACATTGGTATAATTTGCTCTTAATAATGTCTTCTAAAAAAACAGCCAACTCTCCTGAACTCTCCCCAACTTAGACTTGCTTCCCATGGGATCTTACCTGCCAATTCTGATTTTGCTAAAGTCTGCCTTCTTGATGTCATTGTCGTTATTACATTTCCTCCTACTTTTCCTTACAAAAAATAACTCCATCATATCATGATCACATTCACCTAAGCTGCCTTCCATCTTCATATTATCCGCTAGTTCCTCCTTGTTTGTCAGAATCAAATCCAGAATAACCTCTACCCTAAACACTTTCTCCACCTTTTGTAGTAACAGGCTGTCAACAATTCACTCCAATAATTTGCTGGATAACCTGTGCCCTACTGCATTGTTTTCCCAGTGGATGTCTGGGTAGTTGAGGTCCCCACCAAATCATATGTTTTGGATTATTTTGTTCTTTATAAAAAGTTCATCCATGTCATCTTCCTGGTTAGGCAGTCCATGGTAGACTCCTACTATGACATCACCCTCGTTTTTTATTCCTTTTATCCTTAACTAGAGACTTTCAAAATGTCTGCTGTCTACTTGTATCTCAATCCCAGTGCAAGTGTAAACGTTTTTGATATATAAGACAACACCTTCTTCCTTTTTTCCCAGGCTTTCCTTCCTGAACTAGCTGCACTCTTCTATACCAATATTCCAGTCGTGCTCTGATGCCAAGTATGTCATCATTTTGATTATTCACTAGTATTTCTAGATCTTCCTCTTTATTCCACATACTTCTTGCATTAGTTTATAGACATCTACAGTTTTTATTAGATTTCCCCTCTATATTATTTCGTCTTTACTCAAGAAACTGTTAGCAAGTGTGCAAAATTCCCAGGATAATACACTGTGCTAGTGATCTTTTCTCTGTACTTTCTCCGTAGCTAAAAATGTATCCCATAGATTTGTAATTGCCAAAAGGTGGGGCTGCATAAATGGGTCACAAGAAAAACTAAAAATCCCTTTTGTGCAGCAATGACAACTACAGCTTCTTTATGACTCAGGTTCTTGTAGCCACAGCCAAAAGAAGGGCATCAGAAGAGCATACAGAAAATTGTTGCTTTGCAGTGTGATTGATAATTGCTGAAGATGGTGGTGTTTGAGAGCTCAATCCTGCAAAATGCTGAGTACTCCTGACTCTGACTCTCTCAGTGGCTTTGGATTGCAGTTGAGGGTAATCAGCACTTGAAGAATCAAGCTCTCCACATATACTGAGCCACCTAGTCTCTGAGGTTAGTGCACAGTGGAATATTCCTGAATGAGAAGAAAATGTCTGATAGCAATGATGTATGCAACATATTCCTTTAAACCAGTCTTCATGAATTTTAGATAAAGTGCAAAGTTAAAGCCCTTCATTCCTCATGCATGATGGATAACTATATAAAATCAGCAAAGATAAAGTTGCCAATAAATCGTATAGTAAGGCGAATTTTAGTCAGCAAGATATTCATATTCTTCTCTGGAGCAACCTTGTTCCATTTTCTTTCCTTGCTTTGCTTTATTTTGTCAAAACATATCTGAAAATATATGTTGTGTTTTTGGAAAATGGCATTCCTGAATGTTTCAGGTTACAACTGTGGAACTGTCCCCAATTCTGCAGTTTGTGAACATAACTAGTAAAAAAGAATGCTGTGGTTTCATAGGCGCCCTGTAATGGTGTTGGATTACTACTATGGTGGAAAGTGATCTGATTCTGCACTTGTTTCCAAATGTTCAGAATTTAAGGATAGGTGTTGAAGAATGATGGCATTGTTTTTTGAGAAAATGGAGAGAGAAAATATACATAAAAGCCTGGCTAATTTCTTGCCCTGTGAGCTATGCAGTTTTATAATAATGCTAATACTAATAATAGAATCAATACTATTCCTAGGGACTGATCCAAAGCCTATTGAGATCACAGAGTTTTTCCATTTACTTCAGTGGGCTTTGGAGCAGGCCCATTGAAAACAAAATGATTTATGTAACCTGGGTCCAAAGAGCCCTCTGATCTATCTTATTTGATATTATGTAGTAGTGTTTTATTTTTTTACAGATATTTCCATTGAGATACACAATTTATTAAGCAAATATTTAAAATGTTATAATGTTTGTGGGAGGAATATTAAACCCCAAAGGCTTACACTAATCTCTAACTATTAACAATCAAGATAAGTCCACACATCTGCCTATTGTGAGGTTTTTTCACACTCTATGAAGCATCTGATCTGGTAATTGCCATACACAGAATACTGGAGTAGATGGACCAGGAGTCTGAGCCAGTCTTTCATTTTCTATGTGCCTAGATTCATAAAGCTTACACTTTCTGGTTAAAAGACCAGATAGCGAGGGACATCACTATCACAGAGAACACATTTTTTGGCTTATGTGGCTAAAAGTTACTGATCCAACTGATTTAATTAAAACACTTAAGTCATGACCTGAACTTGTGGTTGGAGCAGGAGTCAACAGAAAGGTCAGATACCAGGAGGCCGGAGCCTGAGCAAGCCAGAGGGCAAACCAGTAGTCTGATGCAGGTGTCAAGTTACCAGGAGATCATCAGCAGGCAATAGGAATAGGTTTTGCAGGAAAAGCAGGGGAAGGTGGGCGGTACAGCTCCAGCCTCTCCAGTGCTGTGAGGACTTGGCTCTGCAGCCTCAGCCCAAGCCGGGGTCACTGCTCAGGGGGAACCACAGAGGAGCTCTCTTGTCAGTATAAAAAATCCAGTGTAACATACTTTGCTCAGGAGGGTGGAATATTGGTACCCCCAAGTGACATAAGTTTTGCCAACATAGGCCGTAATGTAGACATAGCCTTAAGAACTACAACTGAATTTCTTCCCTTCATCTCTTTTGTGTCCAGTGACTTGATTCAATTAGATGAGATATCTTAAGATCTCCCATTCTGTGGTCAATGCTGTCTTTCATTATTTTTTCTCATGAAACCTTATTCTTCCATTGTTAAGGTGACCCTGCCTATTTCCAGCCTATGGTCTGAGTCTCAGTCTGTCTTTCTGGGTGAACCCCCTCTTATTGACACTGATTTTTCAGATGCATTATGGAGTCATATATTTACTGCATCTGCCTCATGGCAACAAGATTCTCATTACAGTTTACACAAAATTGACCAGTAAAAATGATTAGCAGCAGCATCTTTTTGTATGGTATAAAATAGTCACAGAACAACTTTCCTTACCTCATCCAGATGCTATTTCTCATGGTAAAGAAGATGTTGCATGCTCTATAGTTGGTCTTAAATAGAATTTGCCCAAAGGTCCCTGTCTTGAGGAACTTTTTAAATTAGACAAATAACCTAAAATGATGAGACCGTTGATAATGATAGAGCAAGGACAGCAGAGACACAGAAAGCAAGGCAAAAGAACTGCTCTTGGGAGAGCATTACTAACAACAAAAATGTTATTCAGAAAGTTTCAGATAATCAATTTTGTTCTCCTTTTTCTTTCACATCAGGCACTAGAGAGAGACAAGATGGACCCAGAGTGTATACATATGCAAATTTTGTGGCAACATTACATTTAGAAGAGGGATCTTTGAGACTATATGTAAAAAAAAATTTCACAAATCCCTTCAAAGCTTTATCGTATGTCACTTGGCCCTGTGACCTGTCCATGACTTTTACTATAAATACCCATAACTAAATCTAAGTTGCTCCTAGGGTGCCTGTGCTCTGGGATGTCTCTGGGCCAATGGCTGGCCCCTGCTCCAAGGTTGCAGGCTGACTGCTTCTGGTCACCACTGCTCTGAGGCTCCTGGGGAATCACTCTCCTACAGCCTCAGAAGCTGCCCACTGGCGGCTGTTCGAGTCGCATCCAGGGTTGCCCACTGGCAGCTGCTCAGGCCGGTTCTGGAATCAGCTGCGCTGGCCACTGCAGCTGGGGAAATCACGGAATCCGTGACCTCCATGACAAACTCACAGCCTAAGTTGTGAGCACCAATGGCTAGCCGGAATCTCCACTGGAGCTGCAGTGTCCACATCACGATTTTTAATGTGCTATCTTGAGCTTCCCTAGTATGAGTCAATCTCCCCACACTGTGAGTTCCACTCCCAGCTGCAGTGTAGCCTCAGGCATTAGGTCAGAAGGATGAAGACAAACAGGTGGACAGGTAGTCAGGAGTCCCCTTCCCTTGGCTTTATTAACATCTGTGAGATTTCCTATATAAATCATACAAAGGCTAATCATGTAACGCATTTAAATGAAATGTGTTTTAATACAGCCAAATTATGAATCTAGGAACAAGGAATTCAGCCTATCGCTGCAGAATGCAGGGCTGTATCCTGGAAAGCTCTGAAAAGGGGTTAGGTGCATAATGGACAAACAACTCAACATGAGATTTAATATGATGCTGTGGGAAAAGGGGCTAATGTGACTCTTGGTGGAATAAACAGGGGAGTAGTGAATAGGAGGAGAGAGAGGTGATTTTTACCTCTATATACAGCATTTGTGAGACTGATATAGGAATATTACCTACCATTCTGGTATCCACATTTTTTAAAAGAGATTGAAAAACTGGAGAAAGTGCAGAAGAGAACCTCAAAGATGATGCAAGGGCTGGAGAAAATACCTTAGAGAGAATGACTTAAAGAGCTCAGTCTCTTAAGCTCAAAAAGAAGATTGAGAGGTGACTTGATTACAGAGTATAAATACCTTTGTGAGTATTTAATACCCTAATACTGGGTATTTTAATACCTAATACTGGGTATTAAAAAGCTCTTTAGTGGAGAAAGGCATAACAAAAACCATTGTCTGGAAGCTGAAGCCAGATAAATTCAAATTTAGAAATAAGGCATACATTTTAACAGTAAGGGTGATTAACCAGTGGAACAAACTACCAAGGGAAATGGTGGATTCTCTATGTTTTGATCTCTTCAAGACTGAATGGCTTTAGAGATGGAAATCTACCAAAGGCCCAGTACTACATGTGGGAAAAAAATTTACCACTAAGCAGAGGACCAGCACAGGTGTGCGTGCTATATAAAATCTTAAAATAGGGCATAGGTGGAAGTTAGATGGTGAAAAGTCCTTTTGCTGTCCCTCTACACAAAGGCACACTCCTGTACTATAAAAAATAGTCTATTCCTGTTCTCTTTTTAATGACAGTTTGTTTCCAGTTTGGTGAATACTCTGTAAATCCTTCTGTGATGTATGACATCTCACCATACAGGCTCTCTGTATTTAGTCCATAACTTTGCCGGTTAGGTAGGATATTAATATTCATGTATTCAGTCATCTCTAGAAATAGATTCACAAAATCAGTAGAGATTTTAGCTACTGTTGATGCCCAGAGTACCTCTTTGGCACTTGTGAGCATGATGAGAACACGACTCCCAGGCCACATGTGTGCACATGGAAACACCTCTAAGTGCCCTTTGAGTCACCGTTTCTTTCCAAAAGTGTCTGGCTGATCCACATGCTGCCTAATAATTCATGTTTAGCATATTTCTGGCTGTGTCTTTCCCTTGATCACATCTTCAGCAATCTCAGAGGTCACACTGGGTGCTGTTCATTAAAATTGAACACAGCATATGTCTCATAGCACAGATTATATGTAACCTCATTTTCACTTTATAGTCCATGTGAATGAGAATTTACTTCTTTACTTGAGCACACTACTGAATGTAATTTGATAGTTTATAAATCTGTTCACTTTTGATGAGACCCTCAAATAATATGAAGAGAGGCATTTAATGTTGCTGTGAAGGCACCATTGATAGAGGTAGAATTATTGTCTTGTAGAGTACTGGTTCATCTAAAGATATATATCCACAGCTTTCTTGGGCTATTTTTTGTCACAAAAAAAAAGACCTTTGTAGCTTCCTCATCTTTCAGCAGCAAGCTCTCCTAGGCAGATTTCCAGAGTTCCCTCTTTAGAGCACTAGTAATGGCCAGAAAAATAACTAAAGGTCCTATTTACTGTAATCAATTACACATATACAGTGTGGCAGGGACTTCTGGCTCTGGGTCCATTGGTTGCCTCAGTTTCTCTTGGTGTCACAGCTTTCTCCCTTCTCAGATGGTCAGACAGTAAGTGCCAATGCTTTTTAGGTCACTGAGGTGAGTTATCCTTCTGGCTAAATCACAAAAGTCCACTCTTCCAGGGTTAACAGTGAGTCTGAAAGGCATGTTTGCACTCCCCCACATAACAGAATAGAGGGAACCCACACTTACCCTCTACTACCAGTCTCCAGCTCTGGCACTGTAACAAACTCTCTCTCTCTTGCAGTGCAAAGTGCCCTGGGCTTCTTCTTATTTTCTTCTCAGAGACTCTTCCTGTGTGGTAGCTTTATGCCTCCTCACTTGTCTCTTCCCAGCTGGTCTCACGCTCTTTAAAAGAGTTCATTCTTCTTGGCATCTTTCCCTGAACTGAACTCAGTCTTTGTTCTCTTGCCCCAGGAGGCCTGTGTTGTAATCACAGTCTCCCCATCACATAAGCCTTGTGTTCATTCCCTTCATGTGGGGAGGCGGACTAAACCTGGAACAGGTGAGGCTCACCTAACCCCTTCAAGGATCAGGTCCTCTGTAACATGCTGCTGTTTAATTCATTATTGGGCCTGAGAATCCAGCAGTTTTATACCTGGCTATTACACACACTCATTATTGGTAAGACCTATAATGGATTCTGTACTAGCCCAACTCTGATCCCTTTGTGTTGCTCCAGCAATGCAAGGGAGCCATATAGCTGTTTTAAACAGCCATCTGGTGATTCTCCACAAAATTGCCCAAGGCCTTAATGGTCTTTAAGGAGCCAACTCTCAGCTAGGGATTGTTAGGGCTTGGCACCCTCTTCCTAGCCCTATGTGTTGGGGTGTGTCGCAAGACCATACTGAATTTTGGCAATCCCTAGCTGGCAGATGCCCCTTTGGTGGGCTGTTACAGCCAGTCATGGTTGGGACTGGAGCTGGTCACCACCTGCTCCAAGGATTTCAGAGCAGCAAACAGCTCCTTGTCAGCTCTCCCACCCGTTTGCCCCAATGGGTGTTGGGCACAGTGTGACAGATTTCTGTTACCAGTCTGCCTGGGCCTCAGTTGATCAGGCTAAGACTGCAAGATCGTAGGAGTTGAGATGAAGAGAACACACCATGTGACTGAATTTTAAAGCTTTATTAAGAATATAATAAAAAGACAGCGGTGAGTGCAGAAACTGCTTCCACGTCACTCAAAGGAAGGAAGAAGCGTTAGTACTCAAATCCTGACCCACTTTCATACTCTGACACGCTGCCCCAAACTGGCCAGGTCTGGGGGTTATCCTGTACACAGGTTGTCCAGAGGTCTGCTGCAAAAACTCCAACTTGCTTCTGCTCTTGGAAGGATTTTTATGCCCTGGGGTCTCTTGTAGTCATCCCCTTCAGAGACCTTTGCTCGGTATTCAGTATTTTGTGGCTTCTTCAGCTTCCAAAACACACCGGCTCCAGGGTCGCAAAGGCAGACTGTTTTTCTCTTGCTGGCCTTCGTTGGTTTCTTTTCTTTTTGCAGCCTTCATGTTTAGTTTTGCTTCTGCCTATTTTTTCACAGCCAGCTGGGACTGAAAGCAGGTTTTTGGTGCTTGGCATGGTCTATGTCGATTCTTGACCTTGAAAGCAGAGCAGCTCTCTTTATCTCTAGGCCAAGCTGACTTTTCAAATTAACCAGTTAGCTGCTCTTTTCTTCTCCCCCCCTCTCTTGGCCTACTGAAACCTGCAGAGGAATCTGTCATTCCACACTCACACCTTTAACCCCTCCCATAATGCTTTGCAATCCTTGCAGCAGTGTTAGCAACACACTATACTAATCTACTTCCCTGAGGGACTTGAGGAGGGGGCCATTGGGGTGTGACAACAGCGGACGATTGAACATTCACTACCTTAGCATGGAGCCCCATACTGCATGATATCAGTCTGGTTGTGTGTAACCATCAGATCACAAAATAATAATGTAAGTCCACTTTTATTTATGTTAGGGATATGGCAGTGGATTCCCAATTCCTATGGCTGACAATCTTGAAAATCCCTGCCTCCCACTAGTTACAATATATCACTGAGCTTGTTACCCTTTGGGTGCTTTTATTGATATGTGATGCAGTTTCTTAAATAAACTGGGAGAAGAATGGAAATGTAATTAAAGTCAGGAATTGTAAATATTGACTAACTTATAGAAATACAGGGACAGATTCTAATTATGCCCTGAGAAGAATTCAGCACATGCTTCCAGTCAGACTTCAAATTCTCATGCTGAATTTGTTTCCTCACATTGTTTCCCTGCTATCATGTTATTGTCCATCTGTGATGAAAGAAAAAAACATTCAATGGTACGATTTTGGATATTTACAAAGGCAAATATGCATAGTTTAAAATGATCACTGCAGATTTATCATAGGGCTTACACTTGAGGAGGAGGTGCCAATTTGGCAAGCTTATGCAGCTGTGCAGGAGTTGGTTATATTTGTTTCTCGAGTGAATTCTTCCTAACACATCAAACTACCAGAATGCCTGTAAGTAACAAAGAAGTTTAAAAGGTGGATGTAAAATGCTACCAGGTTTCCTGCTTAGCTCTATCTGTCAAGACTTCTGAACTGGAAATAAATGTTCAGTATCTCAGCTGTTTAATGTCACTGTATAAACCACTGGAAGAAAAGGAATAAGCAAAATACAACTTCTGGTTTAGCAGTCAGCTCACAAATTGCATTTGATTTTCAGCAGGATGTATGGAAGCTTGCTTTTAGCAACAACAATCGCTAAAACCTGTTAGAGTGGTGAAGGGGAAAGATGGGCAAACAAAAAGAAGTTAAACACATTTCAAGAAAATATTTGTTATACATTATATTAAGCTGGTGTGTGTATATATATGTGGTTTCAGAATGTGCAAGGGGAGATGGAAAATAATAAAATTAATTCAATTACTACAATGTTGTGCATCTCAACCTGGTACCACTTGAGAAAGCCATAATATGTGATCTCTACTCTCTGAGAGATATGAATATGTCTGTGTTTCTAATTAATCTAAAATCGTAAATATACAGGCATTTGTTTAATGGAAATAAGATGTTGTTCTCATAGCTGACATTTTGCAAAATACTCCATACAGCTGTGTGAATCATATCTTACAAATATCATATATTTATCAGACGGTATCATCCACAGGTTAGAGCAGGGGTCTAGAAGTCCAGACATTTGCAATGACTTCCTGGTTCTTCTAGTAAGGTATGGGGAAGTTATTTAGACCCCAGCCCTGTCAGCTCTGGCTCAATTTGTTGCAGGGAAGAGCTTGGCACATCTCAGAATCAGGCTAAGATGGCAGTTTGTGCCTCAGTTTTCACAACGGTAAAACAATTATAATACAGCCACATCGCAGGTGTGATTATAATTTGTTCAAGGTCTTTGAAGTCCTAAGGTGCTGTGCTGTCTAAGTACACAGTGTTAGATAAAAATCATGATTAAGGTCTTTTGTTTTTCACCAAGGGCAATATTCATAGGATAAGGTTTAAGGAACCCTAATTCAGCAAGTACATAATCATGTGCTTAATGTTAAGCACGTGAAGCATATGCTTTAAGTTAGGCACATACTTGGTTTTATTAGGACCTAATCAAACGTGTTGTATTTGTTTTATTTTGGAATACTGGATAATTGCCTTAATATGATGGGTATTTTTTTGCTCATCTAGAGTCTTGGAGCTGATCCACAGCCCATTACAGTGATTAGAAAGATTTGCATTGACTCCCCTCAAAGGGTTTTTAATCAAGCCCCTCATGAGGTATAAATCCAATGCTCAGCCTGAATAGCCAGGCCACCTACTTGGGTGATGACTGAGGAAAGTAGGAGGAGAAATCATCCCTCCCTCCCAGTCTATTGAATGGCCACAGAGACTAATGCAGCGCTATGGCTGCAGTAGCCTATGTCATATACTTACATATCCTTTAACATGGTGGAAGTTGAGAGCTCTGTATTGCCATAGAGAGGAGCTCTGTAGTGTTCAGGGGGTATGTACCGTTTCTGTGTGGTCTACTCACTTCCTCTGTGGATCCATGCCAATTCCACTTTGCAAAGCTGTGAAGCAAGACCCTGGATTTTTTCCTCCGCTTGCAGATTTTCAGCATGTTGCCAAAGTACCTAATGTCTGGGTTTTGGGGTTTTTTTTAATGGTGGTACAAAACTGTGGAGAGGATTGTGGATTAACCTTTGGAAAATATTTGTGTGTGTGAGGGGAGGATATTTGTTCCATGTGTTGTAAAATTTGTGGATTTTAATTTAGTTTGCAGTTCCTGGAAGAAAACAAAAGAGAGGTCAAAATATGACATGTTTTAAAAAACACAAGAAAACCTGCAACCTCCTTAGGATTGTGACTTGAGACATAATTCCTGAGCTGTAATGTGCACCATGCGTGAAATAGTCCTAGAAAACACTGTGATTCAAAATCACAATTCCTCTCCAGTTTTCTCCTTGCTCCCAGGGAGTAGTAATGTGCTGTTAGTATATATACCATCCTGTACTGGCCTAATTACCTTTTGTCTATTGACTAGTACCAAAACGTGTACCCATTCTCCTCCCAGTGACCACCTTCTTTGTTCCAGGAAAGTATTAAACACATTACTCCTGGGGGAATTCTGAACCACTACATGTGTGCATAATTAATAAGCCATGCATATTTTTAATTTGTTGTGCAGAAAAAAGCTTTTGCTGAAAAGTTGCTGCGATTCCAGTTTTTGCCAACCAGAAGGTGCTGTGGTGATAGAACACAGCAACCGCTCCCAGCCAGCTAGGGAAGAAAAAGAGCCTGCAGAGCCTTTTTCACAGTGCCTGTAGGGCCGGGTCAGAAACTGGGGTGATAGACAGCCTGGGGCTCTGAGGGGGTCAGACAGGGGCACATAAGGGCTAGTGTGGGAGGACAGACATGGGGCAGGAGCTGAATGGAAGTAGAAGTGCAGGGCCACAGGGCGGGAGGGAAGCACAAGGGCACAAGGTAATGGGGGAGGTGGTGCAAGTCCACATGGGGATGCGGGAGTGGGTGTCTGAGTGGGAGTGGAGGGACACATGCTTGAGTGAATGGGAGAGGCTAGGGGTCAGCCACAGTCTGCATGGGAGACATTCCCTAACAATCCATCTCTGCCCTCCCTACACCAAAAAAAAAAACCTGTTCCATAGTTTTCCCACATACCCAACAGCCCTCCAAGTTGGCATCCAAATTTCCTTCCTAGAAATTATTTCCCTCTCCCTCAGCTCTTCCATTACCCTTGACTCCCCCCAGCCTTTGCACTGTTTCTGGGGGATGCAGGAAATGTGGTTCTTTACATTATATATGCCTAGTAAGAAATCTATTTGTCAAAAAACATTTTCTGAAACTTTTTTGTTATCTGTACTGTTAAAGATATACTTACTGATATGTATTTTGAAATAAATGACCAGAAATAATTGAAGATGGTGTGATTATATGATGTTATTTTGACAAATAAAATATGCAGAATTTTGCATAATTTGAAAATATTGTGTGCAGAATTTTTAATTTTTTTTGGCATAGAATTCCCCCAGGAGTAACACATAAGTATGTTAATGCCTGTGTAGCCTGTGTGGGAGGGGTAAAGTAGGGTAGTTCTTACTCAGTGGAAGGATGTGAAGTGCTAAGTTCTCATGAATTCAGTTTTACAATTTTGCACTAACTCCCTTTCAAGGTAACATCTATAATTTACAGGGAGCAAGAATAAAAAAGAGAGATATTCACTGTAAGTTTGGGAACTATGACAGACCCTCCAAAGAGTTTCAGGAACTCTTCACATGAGAAAATTACTAATGGAAGATGAAGAGAGTTCTCAGATTTATAACAACCACCTGCCATAGTTTCTTAGCTGGTGAGTATATTGTTTAATCATATACTGAGAGTATTGTGAGCTCCAGCATGAAGGTGAGCTGTAGCTCTTTCTCAACCTCATCCAGAAAATGTAAACCCTTTGAAAAATTAATCTGAGACCAAACCTTGGGGAGAGAGGGAGAATTGTAAACCATATAGGAAAAATATTTCCCCTCAGACACAACACATTGTTAGTATGTATATGTGCACAACCTATAATGTGTATAGGTGACACATAAGAGACTCTTAGGCCTATAGTACATAATTATATCAAATTTAGCCGCGTTATAGCAAACTAAAACTGGATCCATCCACACAACCAACTCAATTTTGTTGACTTAAAGAGCTCTTTAAACCAGTTTCTGTACTCCACTTTGGCAAGGGGAGTGGCGGCAAAATCGGCATTGCTGTTCTGAATTTGAGTTACTGTGAATGCAATTCGATGGTATTGGCCTCCGGGAGCTACCCTAGAATGCTCCTTTGTAACCGCTCTGGATATCACTCTCAACTCAGATGCACTAGACAGGTACACAGGAAAAGCCCTGGGAACTTTTGAATTTCATTTCCTGTTTGGCCAACGTGGCGAGCTCATCAGCACAGACAACCATGCTGAGCTCATTCGCACAGATGACCGTGGAGTCCCAGAATTGCAGAAGAGCTCCAACATGGACCGGAACAGGAGATATTGGATCTGATTGCTGTATGGGGAGAAGAATCTGTGCAGCAGGCAAGCACCCTCCCAAGCCAGGCTCCTGGAGAAGGCACCTCTGGTGCATGTACCTTTTTAAATATAAAAAAGGGTTTAAAAGCAAGCATGTTTAATGTTTAATTTGCCCTGAAGACTTGGGATGCATTCGCAGCCAGTATAGCTAATGGAAAAGTCTGTTAACCTGTCTGGGGATGGAGCAGAAATCTTCTAGGGACATCTTCATAAAGCTCCCCTGGAGATACTCTAAAAGCCTTTGCCACACGGAGGGTAGAGGCCCATTCATGCTGAGCTGTTCATATTTGGCTGAGAGGGATCTTCCCTGATATTAGCCACCTGGTGTGGTGTGTGAAGCACATGTGCTATGTAATGTGAATTGCTTGATTCAGTGTGAAATAGTCTGCCCTTTGTTCTCTAAACTGTATCTTTTTAAATAGTACTCTCCGTATTTTTCCTCCCACTGCTGCAAATGTTCCTGTGTCCCAGAGGCTAATGAGCCTAATGTGGGAGCAAACTGACATGCTCACGAGTCTGGTGGAGCTGTAGGAAAGGTAGCAGGAGCACAGACCGCTGCTGCAGCCCCTGTATAACCACCTGCACTCCTCCCCAAGTTCCATATCCTCCTCACCCAGATGCCCAAGAACTTGGGGCAGGGAGGCTATGGGCACCCAGCCACTCCACCCCAGAAGATTGCCCAAGCAACAGAAGACTGGCATTCAATACTTTTTGAACTGTAGTGTGGTCTTGTCCTTCCCTCCTCCCCTCATCCACCACACCACCCGGTGCTTCCCCCTTCACCCGCCCCTCCCAGGCTACCTTGCGAGTTTTCCCCCTCTTCGTGTGGTGAATTAATAAAGAATGCATGATTTTGATACGCCAATGACTTTATTGCCTCTGAAAGTTGTGATGGAAGGGGCGAGGTTGGTTGGCTTACAAGGAAATAGAGTTAGCTAAGGGGTGGGTTTTCATCAAGGAGAAACAAACAGAACTGTCACACCGTAGTCTGGCCAGTTATGAAACTGGTTTTTAAAGCTTCTCTCATGCACAGAGTGCCCAGCTGTACTCTTCTAATTGCCCTAGAATCTGGCTGCGCGTAATCAGCCGCCAGGCAATTTGCCTCAACCTCTCACCCTGCCATAAACGTCTCCCCCTTACTCTTACAGATATTATGGAGCACACAGCAAGCAACAATAACAATGGGAATATTGGTTTTGCTGAGGTCTAAGCTAAACTGTGCCATCGAGATTTAAAATGTCCAAATGCACATTATACCACCATTCTGCACTTGCTCAGTCTATGGTTGAACTGCTCCTTACCACTGTCCAGGGAGCCTGTGTATGGCTTCATGAGCCATGGCATTAAGGGGTAGGCTGGGTCCCCAAGGATAACTATAGGCATTTCAACATCCCCAACGGTAATTCAACCATAAGGGCTGCTCTCATCTTGGTATTCTTGTGCTTCAGGGCAGGGGAAAGCAAGTCACAAGTCACTGTCACAAAAGTCACAAATCACTGTTGTCACCTCCTCGCCTGCTTTTGCAGGTTCTGCACATACTTCAGGATAATGTGCAAGGTGTTTACAACTCTCAAAACATCAGCGGTGAGCTGAGTGGGCTCCAGGCTTGCTGTGGCATCTTCAAGAGAGCAGAGTTGCAACGGAAGCGGTGGATGATGACGGTTAGCATCACGTACATTTCCCAAGGAAGAACACATGTTCCCGGGACCCCATGACAAATAACATGGAGAAATTTGCTATCAAGGCAAGAGCAGGAAAGCAGAGTGACAGCGGAAGCGGTGAATGCCATGAGAATAGATATTTATACAGAAGGACGAGAGGACCTACAAAATGGATTCATGGCACCAGGAGAGCAGGGTTACAGCGGAAGCGGTGGGTGGATGACAACGGTTAGCATGCTAAAAGCAGATTCACCAGAGGAGACATCAATTGCTTAGTGAGAACACTGCTAGTTTGTGGATCTCCACCTGCTTGCTTGATCATACAGGCAAATATTCTGCTCTGTTACACTGTGCACATCTGGAATAATCTTACCGAAGTCTGTAGTTACTATGCATTTATACTGTTGTAGTTGAGAGCAGAATTTGCACTGTGCATTTCAAATGCTGTGCTGCATTGGCCTAATGAAGTCAAATATTAAGATTGTGAAAACACTCAGGAAACCACCTGTAAGTGTCAAAAGAGTAGATGCGTTATAGTTGATAGAAATTAGCAATTTTTAGCTTTGCTAAAACCAGCACAATCTTAATTTCAATCAGCAAAATAATATTTACAAGTTAATAATTAATACCATACACTTATAAATGATCTTTTGTCTGACAACCTGAAAGTGCTTGAAATCAGGGATCACAAAAAGTGCAGGGATAAGAACAACAATTAGATGCAGGTGGTAGAAGCTGGCTATTCTTGGACTAAAGGTTGCATTGTAAGAGGCAAATAATGTACAATAATTCAAGAGCTACATCTGCATAGCAGACATATCAGATGAAACCACTCAATTACCGTAAAAGCTACACTAGAAGCCCACGCCTTTATTGCTTGTATTATCTCCCTATATTTTATTATAACTAGTCATCCATTCATTAGTGGGCAGTGGTGCACAAGGAGTTCCGGGACTTGAGTCGTTTCTGTGTGGAACAAAAAAAAAAAAAGTAGCCCATGATAGTTCTTACTCTTTTTTAAAAAAATATGGTGACATGTCAGAGGATAGACTAGTAATGCTCAAGGAAGAGACATGGCTCTCTTGTCTTTGAACATCAAAACAAAGAGCAGTGATATCTATAATGCATATATCAAATGAACAGAAGCTGTTTGACAGTAGGAGAGATCCATGCTTGAGTGAATCCTCAATCAGTCTATTTGGAAGATTACATTAGGCTTTGGAGCTCTGTGTTGTTGCATTACTGTTAGAAAGATGTAAACAGGGAAACTGCCTTCCCAAGCCTCTTCACCCCATGAAAGAGAATCCGATAGCATCTCTGTGAACACATTCTTTCTCTCAGAGGTTGCCTCTCTCAATTATATGGGTGATGGGGAGGGAGAGGGATGCTGAAATATTGTACTTTAGATTCATCCTGTGTCTGCTTTGGCACAAAGGTTGGTTTGTATTATATTGCTTTGTATAGCGTAGCTGTGGCAACATTATATTTTTAATGATCTACCATAAAGCCCTGCTAAAGCAGTTTTTCCCCATGATTTGTATTCAGCTGAAAGTGAGGAAAGGACTTGTACGCAAGCAGGAGACATACAATAATGTTGCATAAAATTATTAGGCAATTTAAAGCATTGTTAGTGGAAACTGTCCATCATACATTACAACAGTCTGATGTACTAGATTTACTATAAAAGTGATTGTGGACAGAATGTAAAATTAATCTCTCCAGTGCAATTATTCAGATAGATTTGTTTTTGAAAAAGCATGTCTTAAATTACTAGTCTCTGCAGTTGGTACATAGTGTGTGTATATATAATTTAATTCAGTACCAAGAGCTTATTGCTTTGCTTTTGTGGTTTATACACATAAATGCGATTAAGAATAATAGTAATAATTTTCTAGTTCTCTAAGATAGAAATATAATCACCTGTGATCTGTCATCTTACCTCTCCAAAATGGAATCCCAAACCGTGAAACAGTTGATGTGGCCCCTGAGAAGCAACAACCAGGTCAACATGAATCTTGATAAGATGCATTTAAAAGGCAAATGGATCAAAACGATATAGTAGTTGTATTGCTTTATCTTCAGGGAACACACTAGTTTAAAAAATTCTCGGTTAAAAATGAGTAAAAATAGTTATTCGTTTATTGCTCTCAGCCATTGGCTTTGGGCTGTATATACCCTTTGAGAAACTCCTAATCCCACTTGGGTAATCAAGGCTGGTGGAAAACATTTTGTCTCCCTCCTTCCATTCCAGATACAAAGCTGTGCTTGGGTGGAGGGTTATGCTGAGGTGATAGCTCCTGGCCTTGAGCCGCTGCTGCTGGATGAGGGAAGGTTTACACATACAAGCTAGGGCAGGGGGTGGTAGAGGGTGGGCCAAAGCTGCCAGTTAAAAACTGGTATTGCGAGTGGCTGCCTACATGGTCTATGCCTAATGCTGGCCCTTGTAGCCAATATGCCTGGGATTTTCAAAAGAGTCTGAGGAAGTTAGGCCCAAATCCTACTGAAATTGTACAGGTGTTGTGTACTTAGCACCCTTAAGGCTCCTTTGAAAATCTGAGCCTCTTTTACTGGTAGTGTCCTCTTTGTATATCCATTCATACACGTTCATACTCTCAGATGCATCACTGGAGCTGAAGTCTAATTTATCTATTTGTAACAGAAAACTATTGCTGTGTGTACTTAAATTCTTGGTGTCTGTATCTCATCAATATGCAATTTAAATGTATTTATTTTATTTTTTCTTTGCAAGATTGAGTCAGTGTCATTCTGCCTTATATGAGAAATAGCTTTTAACCCTCTAGCTGATTAGATGGAAGCCTTTCATAGGTGCATCTCTTCCATGCTTCTGATTGCAGGAATGACTGCACATGTACTGAGCAGAAGGCCCTAAGATTTGAAACACTTACTGTGGCATTTCTGTTTTCAGCAGCTGCTGCACTCTTGTGCTAGAAAAGAAATAGCCAGAGTTAATTAGAAATGCTATTTCTCCTTTCTGAGTAGCTGTTAGGAACTAGAAAGCAAATGGAGTGGCCTAATGGTCAAAGCAGGAGTTGAAGTCAAAAATCAAGCTAAAGATCGGATCTGAATCGAGAGCCTGACCAGACAGCAGAGCTGGAGTCAGAAAGGAGTTGAGCCAAGCGTCAGAGCTGACAAGTAGAGGTAGAATCAGAGGTGAGGCAAGGATTAAGAATAGAGGAAGAGCGAGGCAAGAACCTGGAACTGGACATGAGTGGACCAGGAATCGAGAACAGGGTTAGATGCATGTCATGGGAGACAGGCAAGGAATGCAGTCCAATGCGACAGCAACAGGAAGCCTGTGCAGTTGCTCAGATAACACAAACTTCCTTTCTTTGGTAGTGAGTTCAAGTCAATCAGGAGCCCCAGGCTTTGGGCATCCAGATAGGACTTCTTTTTGTGCCTGTCCTTCAAGGATCAGTGATCTGCTGCTTCCTCTATCTTGGTGGCAACAAAGGAGTGTTGGAAACCCAGGGTCTTCACAGCCCTGCGTTCAAGACTCTCTGAAACTGGAGACCTTCACCATCAGATCCTTATAGGAACATATGTGCTGCTGTAAAGGTTACTAAGGCAGTCATGGAGAGAATAACATTGAGTAGACTTTCAGTTAGTATTTAATGCAGCTTTTGAGGCTGAACCTGATAAGCTTCAAAATATCCTGGGGCTAATTATAGAAGGTCTAATTCTTTCCTCAGAAGCACATTGTTTAACACTATTAAGGGTTTAATCAGGTTTTCTCATTGAAGTAACACTGTGATCCTTTGTCTTTGTTTAAGAGTTGACAGCCATTTAAGAAAAGGTGTTGGACTTTCAACCTCTTCCTTTGAAGGAGAATGGACAAGCTGGCTGTGAACATTTTGGCTAGGTATAGATTCTGAACGTGAAATATGTTTGGCTAACAGGAGGGTAGTTGCCTTGAGTGTTAACTTCTAGGAGGCACCATACCACTGTGACACACAGCTTTTTTCTCTCTCTCTCTCTTTTTTTTTTTTTTTTTGCCCTCAAAATACTTAGGGCCATTCCTGTTGCCTAATTGTCCTTAGGCTATACTTCAGTCGCTTTACAAGTAATTCCGCTTTAGATATAAGGAGTTACTTTTAATCATACATGAATCTTATAGTTGGTTTGGTAGGAATGTCCATCAACTTACATTTCTGCAGATTAGCATATCCCAGAAATAGAGACATTTTCAATATTCCTCTGGTAAGCAGTGGTGTTGTAGCCATGTTCATCAGTGCAAGTAGGGCAGTCTTATCTGGTCCGCTGCACCAGCAAGATATTTCTAGCTGGTACAGCGTACCGGAAAGAGGAGCAGCAGAATGTGGGGCTAGTAGACGTCCCCATGCCAGCAGCTCCTCTGGCGCAGCTGTACCCCCACATAGGGTCTCCTCTGTTTGTACAGCAGCCCCACCAGAGGACAAGGTTGGGGCCAGGGCTGGGATTAGTACAGTCATAACAGAGAAACTGCGGGCATGGGGCTGCACGGTAGCCCCACCTTCTGCTCCTTTCACCGCTGTGATTCTGAAGGTGCAGTGAGAGAGGGACAAAGCCTCCTCCCACCCTGAGGTAAGGGGGGCGGATCATGGGGAGGGGACAGGAAGTGGGGGCAGGCTGAGGGTGGGGTGGGGAGGAGTCACGTGGATGGTTACGTGTGAGGAGGTCACATGTACCCCCTCTTCCCCCCACACACATCTGTAAGAAATGGATTCTGTTGCACCGCTGACCATGTTGGCCCCAGGATACTAGAGACAAGGAGGGTGGGGTAATGTCTTTTATTGGCCCAGCTTCTGTTGGTGGGAGAGACAAGTTTTTGAAAGCTTCTCTTTCACCAACAAAAGTTGGTCCAATAAAAGATATTACCTCACCCACCTTGTCTCTTTACTACATTTCTCTCTTTTTAAGCATCCACCGGATAGGAAAGCCAGATTAAGCCAGAATTCACAAGAAATTGAGTATACATTGGTCACTCACATACATGAATAAATAATTTGTCATCTTGTTTAGATTTTCTGGAACAATTTCACAGTAGCGTGCAGCATCAGAACTGTGAATCTAAAAGGGAAAGACAGCTGCCTAATAACAGTGTTAGAGCCTACCAAGGAAACAGTTTTATAAGTCTAAATGGAGGAAAGATTTTTCAAGCCAAGAAAGGTTGAAATATTTTGGGGAAAATATCAGCTACAATTTAGTACATTCTATATGACACACATTTTTTCTTGTGACTCTCACAATCTTCTATTTAAATTAGAGAGACGACCTGGGCCAAAATCAATTGCAGGATTTGGATTTGTACTTTAGAGTGAATTGTAAAGGACTCTCGCTAAGATTTTAAACTACTCTTAGCCATATCAATTTCATAAGTAATATCAGCAAGCTGTAAAAGAAGAGCACTTTTTTTAGATCAAGATCCTTTTTCTCTTGATGCAATAATCTTATGTATTTCAGATCTGAGAGACTGAATTCTATTATGAAAAAAAAAAAAAACCCTCTTCACACAGAGATTGATCAGGGTCGTATCCCCTCAAAACTTATTGTATTCAACTTATTGTATTTATAGGAAACTGAGTTTTGTTCTTGTCATCTTTGACATTTCTGTGATATGTCAGGTTTTCTCTATTTTTAGTTATCTAGTGTTTTTTGTGGCCTAACAAGTTTCAAATAAATATTTTAAATTTGGAGATTAGGGATAAGATTTTGAATCCTCCAATTTGTTTGTGCCTGACTGGAGACACCTTTAAAAAGGGTCTGCTTTTCAGAGCAGAGCGTGGTTGTTCAGCGTTTTCTGAAAATCTGTACTCGTTTTTATATATCTTGATTTGGCTTTTCAATGAATAACTGTGCTTTTATTTACCTATTTTGTTGAAACTGAATTGTCATATCTCATTTGGATTTGGTTAGGAATTTATAAACATTAGGAGTAAGCCCTGTGGTAAACAAATTAAATGTAATTAAGAATGGGATTGTGGACCTATTTTTGGTCTGACTTTTGTTTTTACGCCACTGTAACCACATTGACTTCAGACAGGGAGTTACTTCTGGTTTACACTGATCAGAAATGGGCTTAGGTCATTTAGATTTTTCTAAATAATTGTTTACTGTGTAGTAGATACATTTACAATTTGTTCCATTTTTGTGTTTCGCTCCTGCTAATAAGTGAGATATTCCTTATGTGATTGGCAGAATAAACCAGAGGGGCAGTGTGATCCCATCAATAGACCACTGGACTAGGAGAAATAATGAGTCACTGACTTGCTGGGTGACTTTGGACAGGTCACCTCCCCTGTCTTTGCCTCTGTTTTCCCTCCATCCTTTATCTCTTGACTATTTAGAATATAAGACTTTTGGGACAGGCTCTAACTAGATCTGAGGCTCTGATCTCAGCTGGGTTTTATAGATCCTACAGAAATACAAATATAGCAATAAAACAATGTCATGCTCTAGGGCTAGCTGCACCTTTGACCCCTGTCTGGTCTCTCCAAGTGCATCCATACAGATGACAGGCCCTCAGTGGGTCCCTGATCAACAACAGCCTATGTACCAACTGTGATTGTTTACCAGGTCCAACTGGGTTAACCTATCCACACGTTCTCTTCCAGAGCTGTGACAATGGTGAATCAAGTGACTTAAAAAAGAGTATTTTTAATGTCAAAACTAGGTATAAAACGTAACTAGAAAAAAGAGTTTAACACAGGTGTGGGCAAACTTTTTGGCCCGAGGGCCAGATCGAGGTTAAAAATTGTATGGAGGGCTGGGTAGGGTAGGGAAGCCTGGCCCTGCCCCCATCTGACTCCCTCCCACTTCCCGCCCCCCTCAGAACCCTCAACCCATCCAACCTCCCCTGCTCCCTGTGCCATGACCGCCCCCACCCCTAACCATCCCCCGAGGACTGCACCCTACATCTAAGCTCCCCTGCTCCTTGTCCCCTGACCACCTCCTCCTGAGACCTCCCACCCTAACTTCCCTCCACGAACTCCACCTCCTACCCAAGCCTTCCTGCTCCCTGTCCCCTGACTGCCTCCACCCCTCTCCACCCCCCCCCCCCACGACCCCTGGGATTCTCTGCCCCTTTTCCAAGGTCTTGGCCCAGCCCTGACCCCCTTACCATTCTGCTCAGGCCCACCAGAGTGAGACCTGCTGCCCCACTGGAGCTTGCAGCCCCGCCCCCTTACCATGCTGCTCAGAGTGACAAGAGCTCAGGACCTGCCGCAGCCAGCTATGCTGCTACTGCGCTGCCCTGGAGCGGGGGGCAAGAGTGCTGGAGGTGCAGTGCACTGAGGCTGCGGTGTGGGTAGGGGGAAGGTGTGAGAGGGGCCAGAGCAGTTCCCTGGCCGGGAGCTCAGGGGCCGGTCAGGAAGGGCCTGCGGGCCGGATGTAGCCCACGGGCTGTAGTTTGCCCACCCCTGGTTTAACACAATGAAAAGTATATACAGCTATCCATCTTACCAATAGACTAGATTGGCCATTTATTCCAGGTATCTCACCCCTGGGGACAGGGAGTTCATTCTGTTCCCCAGCCATTTGTCTTATTCTCCCCTCTAAGAACATAAAAATGGCCATACTGAGTCAGACCAATGGTCCATCTAGCCAAGTATCCTGTCTTCTGACAGTGGCCAGTACTAGATATTTCAGAGAGAATGAACAGAACAGGGCAATTATGCGTGATCTGTCATCCCCTGTCATCCATTCCCAGCTTCTCACAGTTGGAGGTTCAGGGACATCTGGAGCATAGGGTTGCATTCCTGACCCTCTTGGCAAATAGCTGTCTAATTCTTTTGTGAAACCAGTTATACATTTGGCCGTATCAATGTCCAGTGTCAATGAGTTCCTCAGATTGACTGTGTTGAGTGAAGAAGTACTTCCCTTTCTTTGTTTTAAACCTGATGCCCATTAATTTAATTTGGTCACCCCTAGTTCTTGTGTTACGTGAAAGGGTAAATAACACATCCTTATTCACTTTCTCCTTATAATTCATAATTGAATAGACCTTTATCATATTGTCCCATAGTTGTCTCTTTTCTAAACTGAATAGTACAAGTCTAAATATACATTATTTTATGTATAAAATAATCTCTCTATTAATTTTTTTTGCCCTTCTCTATGCTTTTTCCAATTCTAATATGCCTTTTTTGAGATGGGGTGACCAGAATTTCACTCATTGTTCAAGGTGAGCCCCACCTTAGATACTGGAGCTATGATGTTTTCTGCCTTATTATCTATCCCTTTCCTAACAATTCCTAACATTGTTAGCTTATTTTGACTGCTGCTACACTTTGAGAAGATGTTTTCAGAGAACTCTCCACAATGAGTCCAAGATCTTTCTTGATTTGTAATTGCTAATTTAGACCCCATCATTTTGTGCACTTATCAGCAATGAATGTCATCTACAATTTTGTTGCCCAGTCACCCAGTTTAGTGAGATCCCTTTGTAACTCTTCACAGTCATCTTCCAGCTTAACTATCCTGAGTAATTTTGTTTCGCTGGCAGATTTTGCCATTTCACTGTTTGCCCCTTTTTCAGATCATTTATAAATATGTTGATCAGCACAGGTCCCAACACAGATCCTTGAGAGACCCAGCTATTTACCCCTCTCTGTTGTGAAAACTGACCATTTATTCCTGTCTTCGTTTCCTATATTTTAACCATTACTGATCCATGAGAGTAACTTTCCTCTTCTCCTGTGACTGCTTACTCTGCTTAAGAGCCTTTGGGGAGGGATTTTGTCAAAGGCTTTCTGAAAGTCAGAGTACACCATCCCCACTGGATCACTCTTGTCCATATGATTGTCAAGACCCTCAAAGAATTCTAATAGATTGATGAGGCATGATTTCTCTCTAGAAAAGCCCTGTTGACTCTTCCCTGACATATCATGTTTATCTATGTGTCTGATGGTTCTGTTTCTTGCTATCATTTCAGCCAATTTGCCTGGTACTGAAGTTAGACTTACTGGCCTGTACTTACAAGGATCAGTTCTGGAGCCTTTTTTTTTTTTTTTTTAAGTGTTACATTAGCTATCCTCCAGTTATCTGATAGAGGGGCTGTTTTAAGCAATATGGTACATACCGGTCAGTAGTTCTGTAGTTTCATCAGTTCCTTCAAAACTCTTGAGTGACCATCTTGTCCTGGTGATTTATTGCTGTTAAATGTGTCAGTTTGTTCCAAAACCTGCATTCCTAACACCTCAGTCTAGGATATTTCCTCATATTTGCAACCTAAAAAGAATGGTCTGCAGTGAAAACTGATGCAAAGAATTCATTTAGCTTGTTCGCAAGGACCTCATCTTCCTTGAGTGTTTTTTTAGCATCCTGATTATCCAGGAGCCCACTGATTTTTGGTCAGGCTTCCTGCTTCTTATGTACTTTTAAAAAAATGTTATTAGTTTTGTCTCTTTGGCTAGTTGCACTTCAAATTCTTTTTTGTTTTTTCTCGTTATATTTGACAGAATTTATGCTCCTTTCTTCAAAGGCTTTCCCTTTATCTACCCTAAAAGTTTTTTCTTCCAGCTTCCTGCCGGGATCACCTAGTCCTGGGGTTACAAGCCAGGTTGTTGAACTCAGCAGGATTAGAGGTAACAGTTCAAATCGATTGACACCCACACTGTCCTCTAAGTATCTGTAAATAGGGGTTATACGAAACATCCCTGTGTACATGCCATCAGCTTCTAGTGGCTTTAACCCCCTGAACTTCTATTGCAAACAACACAACAGTCAGGCAAACAGAACATATAGTATTCACAGAAATATTACAGGCAGCTCCCACAACCTTCAAAACAAAGTAAATTTGTTCCTGTCAGTTCTGTCATTCCAGTTATGTATACCAAGGTTTGGTGACAAAAACGGACAGAAGTGAAAAATGGGGAAATGCTTACTTGTCTCTGCTTTTAAGATTAAGAAATAGAGTAGTGGAATGCACTTAATAACAATTTTTGTCCAACCACTGAAAGATTCATTGTGGTCATAGTTCCTTTACCATTTTAATTAGATATGTTCATTCCATGATCAAATGCCTTCCTAACACTGAACGAATTTTCTACACGTGAATTCGTATTACTCCCAGAAGAATAATACTGAGAACATTCTTTTTTTATCTGCAAAGTCACATTCCTTTAAATCCCCCTTGGCCTTTATATACCAAGCAATAAAATATTTTCCCTGTCTTAACCCAAGGACTTTGTCTTGGATTTTAAAACCCCATTGTTTGCAGAATTTGGCTGATAGGTCAGTTAGTCAATAAGGCTCATTTCCTCTCCTAATGGTGATAGTAATAACACAGTGTATTGTTCAAAGTAGGATTCTGAAGTCAAATGAAAAATTGGGCTTCTTATGTAGCACAAGAGCAAATGAATGTGAGCATGTATTTATATGGGTAAAAAGACCTGCCCTGCAGATTTTGCCCTACCTTAACATTTTAAATATCTTCATTTCTTTCCTTTTTGTTCAGTTTAAAGAGTAGCCCCATCAAATTGAACTGAGTGGGCAAAACATGACACTGGAGTTATCAGTCCTTGAAGTCTCTGATTTTACTCCCAATGAAAATTATTTCCCCTTATTTATATAGGGAAGGTGTTGAGTGAGACTCATTAAAGGAAGTTGTGGCTGGCAGATTTCCATCTCCATTTTTAAAGATATATATTTTGGTGGCATTTAATTAATAAATGGAATTTCCATTTGTTCAAATTTGAAAGTAGATAAGTAATGAATGGTTCTACTGGTAATTAGTAATTTTGGCACGTATAGAAAATCAGCTACACATGCAGATAATAGTATAAATTAATAATTATGAAGTAATGATTTCCTACAGTTATCAAAATTAGATCATTATCATTAGAACTATTCATTACTTACACATTTTTGTTTTTTAAATTATATGGCCTTTTTATTTTTTACTGTAATTTAAACCCAGAAAATCCCTCTTTATTTTCCTCATAATCAATCCAGCTAGGTTAGTTAATCTGTTTCCTCTGTCAGAGTCCATCTTTCTCCCCACCTTATCCCTGTACAATACCTTGGATAAAGCAGGGAGAAGGGAGGGGAAAGCTGGCTCTGATACAGGAAACAGACTGCAAAAGAGCATACAATTTCTCCCTCTTCATATGAAATAATATTGAATTCATTACTCAAATTTCAAATATGGACACCTATTTCAGGGGCCCCAATTCTATATCAGGATACTAAAATCAGTGCATAGGTACTGTTTATTTTAAGTGCCTGTTTTAGATGCTTAAACACCAGTTAGAGCAACCAAGTTCAATATATATAGGTGCTTCAAAATCTGGCAAAACTATGTTGAAAAATTATCCCCAATAACTGGGAACATAAAGATATGTGATGTAGAATGGCTCATCCCAAGGCCTGTATTCATTCCTAGTTGTGCTGAAGGGTATAAATTGCATCTATGTGTTACCTGGGGCCACTGAACCTCAGAAGGAGGTCAGGGGATTAATCCCCGGGGGAGAGACAGCTGTTGTTTGCACTATTGGCCTCCTGTCTGGGCTCTGATAGGAGGTGGCAGCTTTGGACTATGGCTGAGGCACCTTAATCTATGCATTGGCCATCCCTGCCCTAAACAATACCACCCATCTTGTGGTTAGCATTGGTTTGGCAAGAGTTCTGTTGAGGGCGTGCCAGTGATTGAGACTGAAAACATCGAGTATGTATCTTACTTAAAGACATGTTACTGGGGGGTGGGGGTGAGGGGAAGCGTGGCGACGGCGGCGTGGGGCAGGGATGCCCCAATTTGGAGAGTAAACCTGTAAAAAGCATTGCTTTAGTCTTCTATGCCCATGTGCAGTCCAAAGAGTCTAGGCAAATTACTAGCACTCACAATATTTACTGTCTCACTGTGACTGGGTATATCAGACCCTCTAAGGCAGCTGCTGGAGGCAGAAAGAGGCTGCAGGGAGCAGCCAGTCAGGACCCAGTAGGCTAGTATAAGAGGTGGTACAGGGCCAAAGTGAAATCAGTTTCTTGCTGTGGCTGGAGGAGCCTGGATGATGTGCAGCTGACTTGAGCTACTGGACCTCAGACAAAGCAGTGTTGCCAGAAGCCGGGGTGGGGGCAGGGAGAAGGTGCTTTGGGCTGGTTTCTGGAAATGCATCAGGAAAAAGCCCTGATGAAAAGGTGAAGAAGCTGTGTGGCCATGGGGAAGCGTAAAACATGTTCCCTGCTGATTTTTCCTCACCTGTTTGAAACTTTTCTGTTTTCCTTCCTCCTTCACTGCTTAAATACAAATTAAGCAAAGCAAGCATATTTTTTTTTGGTTCGAGACAGACATCTTTGCCAACCTCAGTTTGGAATCTTAGAACTTCAGATACATTGCCACACATTTTATCAGGACAATATTGATCAGCAAATCATGAGTTTTCTGGTGATACTTTTTAAAGCATACTTTGAACAAAGATTATTACAACAATATGTAAGGTGTGGACACAGATACATTTTGTCACAGCTTTGACAAAGCACAATTTAATAAATGACCATAAAATGATTAAAGTAAGTTTGGAGCTATAAAATACATCAGGTGATTCCAGTCAAAGAGGGGGAAAGGCTCCCTTTCCCTCTTTTGAGTGGAGTCACCTGGTGTATTTTACAGTTCCAAACTTACTTTAAGCATTCTGTGTGCAAATAAAGGTGATTAAAATTTTGCTTCACAGCTTTTGCCTTATGAAAAGATGTCTCTATTAGAGCTGCTTAATTTTTTTAAAAATAGTGCTTTACAAATGTACACAATTGTCAATATTTAATTTATCATAAAAATATTGTGCCTTTTCAAAATATGTTGTGTATCAAGCTTGTTAGGTATAAGTATGATCTTTTGTACTTGATATGTGATACATTTTGATACTTCAGATTAAATAAGTAGTGCAGCTGCTGGTCAAACATTGGAATCTCCATCCCATGGGAAAAAACTGATGTTATAAAAGTTTTCATCACAAATTAGGAAGGAAATGGAAAGTTTTAAAAAAATCGTATGACTATATTGCAGCATTATGTTTTAGCTTGCTTCATGATTAATGTCTCCCCTGAACAGCTGTGGTGATTCTCTGGAGTTGTAGTTTGGGTGTTGCATGTGTAACCCACACACATCCTGGGTGGGGTGTTCTGTCCCATCTCATGGCACTGAGACCACTTAGAGAGCACTTAATGAGTTTGCTCTGCACCCTTCACTAAGAGACAGTTGGATTTTAGTTCATGCAGTAGAGGCTCATGCACTAAGCCCCAGAGGTCCCCGGGTTTGATCTTGCCCACTGATGACCAGGGTCTGCTGGCATTACACATGCTCCTATTTTTCTTCAAAGGCCGACAGTAGGCTGGCTGATGGGAGATAAGGAGTAAATAGAGGTTTGCAGATACTATAATGATGGGGGTCAGATAAATACGTACACAGATTTGCTTTTATGATTTGAGTCGCACATCTGGTTTTTTTTTTCTGGGGGGGAGCATTTGGGTTTTTTTTTTTTCCTCAGCTGGGTCCCAGGTCCCAATCCAGTGCCCTTTGAAATCAGTGGGAGTATTTTCGTTCACTTCATCAAACCCATTGTGCACTCATTTATTAAACTTTAGCTTCTTTGGCTATCATGAAAAAAAGATCTGCAGTGTAACTGTGGCTTACCTTTTCATTATGGTATCAATAGTAGCTGAGTTGCTCTTGAACAAATGACTCAGGGATACTATAATTCAAGACGGTGAGTGCTGATTGTATTTTATATAATTTTCTGTTAAGGAAATGGCCATCACATGTCTTCCTGATCTTCACAACAGGCAGACCTTATGGGAGGAGTGATCTGCTAGAGGGGCCACATGCAACCTAGATATTGACTCACCAGCAATGTTGTTTTATAAGCATTAACTGAGTTCTTGTTCTGAGGAACGTTTGATTTTGTCCCCATATACATTGAAGGGAAATTCAGCCTCTTTGCTACTATCTACAGATTTAAAGGGGGAAAAATACACCTGTTTCTTCTGCCTCTTAACACCCCATAAATTCTTACCTTGCTATAAATCACCATATTTTTGCTTTTTTTCCAATCAGCAATTAATTATTTGATTGCTAGATAGCAAATGGAAAAAATTAAGAAATGCATGCATTTTTTTTTATGTTAAACATTCATACAGAGCTTAACCTGCTTTTATACCTGCATATGAGACTTTTAAATTCAGTGAAAATAGCTGAGGAAAATAAATGACAAACAACAAAAAGGACAAGCATTATATCCATCCTAGTTCTTTGCCATTTATTTTCCTGGGAAATTTTATTTATGAATATATATGCATAAATTCTCTTTTAACAGTTGTAGAATAAGTTCTTAAAGACAATAGAGCTGCTAAGAATGTCACTGGACAAAGGGGAGGGAGAAAATGTAGGGAAAGAGCTCTGAAGGAGGTTAGGCTAATGTCAGGGAGAAAAGTAAAGGATCAGAGAAACAGGAGTCTAAATTTCTTTGGGCTGCTTCCTAACCTTGGAGTTCTGTAAATGAGTGTATTGTCCTCAGAATTCTAAGGACTAAAGAACATGGCTTGCTCATTTTTTTGATCAGTTTTTTAGTTGTTAGTTCTATTTGTTTTTATGTAGTGTGACAGAGGAGAGTCAGGGAGCTGTGGCAGAGTGCTTGAGGGGAGATATATTAACTCAAGGCTACTTAGGTGGCTCCCTGTAGACTAGGGAAGCAGGCATCAGGTTAATTGGATCATCTGCAGTCAATTAAGGCCCTGTTAGGGACTCAATAAAACCCCCTGCTTCAAGCAGACAGGGGAAGGAGTTGGAGTGGAGAGCAGTTTGGAGCAGGGAGCAGTTTGGAGGAGCTGGAGCAGAGAGCAGTTTGGAGGAGTTGGAGCAGAGAGGATTGGTTTGGAGGAAAGCAGAGGAGAGTTTGGAACGAAGAAGACCCAGACCCTAGGTAAAGAGACACCTGGCTTGTGCAGAGAGAGGGCAGGAAGCCTCACAAGCTGACGGTAGGAGAGTGAAGTAGCCCAGGGGAAGGAATAACTAGTTCAAGTGGTTTACCGCTATCCTTAGGGCCGCTGGGCTGGGACCCAGAGTAGAGGGCGAGCCCGGGGCCCTCCCTCTCCACTCCCCTCCACTCTAGGATACTAGTGGGGCAGTTAATACTCTGTTCAGGGGCAAGAAATGGTTCCCTGAGCGCCCCAGCCCCCAGGAAGAGAAAGAGTGGGACCCAGCATAATAGTGCTAGCAATTTACCACAGTAGCCATTGTAAACTATCAACTGAAAAATGATTGCACAGCTTGTATTTCATCTTTGAGTGCTAAACATTCTAGAGACTGTTTAAATCACTGCAGATTAAAAAACTTGTTAACTGCCTTAATTGTTAACACAGAACAAATGAACAGATATTGGGAAGCTTCTTCGTTTAAAAATGACACTGGAAAGAATATCAAAACCTTATCTCAATAACAGATTCAATTTGTCACTTTTTCATTCATTTAATTAACATTTTGGAGGCTTTTTGAATGATTTTTAGACAAATAAAATAATAGACAGCAGGTTTAAAACAAATAAAAGGAAGTATTTCTTCACACAAGGCACAGTCAACCTGTAGAACTCCTTGCCCGGGGATGTTTTCATGTCCAAGACCATAACAGAATTAAAAAAGAACGAGATAAATTCATGGAGGATAGGTCCATCAATGGCTGTGAGTCAAGATAGGCAGAAATGGTGTCCTTAGACTCTATTTCCCAGAATCTGGGAATGAGGGACAGGAGATGGATCATTTAATGATTACCTGTTCTGTTCATTCCCTCTGGGACACCTGACACTGGTAACTGTCAGAAAACAGGATACTGGGCTAGACGGACCTTTGGTTTGATCCAGTAGGGCCAGTCTTATGTTCTTTGCTTTACAAAATAATGATATCAGTGTTTAAATTATGCAGACAAACTAAAAAAATCTGTGTAGAAAACATGAATACCAGATCTCTAAAATGTTCAGCTGAAATGATACCATCCTCTGTCATGTTAGAGAATTATCTGATTCAGAATGCTGTTCTGTTTTGGAATATAAAGGAAGTCTATTTGTCCTTTGTTCAAACCAAGAGATGTTTTTCATGTGAATAATTACCACATATCATGGTTTAACAGTGGTTTCAAAAACTGTCAGACCTGATTGTCCATTATTGATATTTACAATTCAAAAAAGCTAATAAATATAAAAATGTTTTCCAACAATCATGCTATAAAAATGCTTTTTCCTTTGTTTACTCACCTCATGTGGTATTCTCATGGACCAGATAATGGTTAAAAGATAGGAAACAAAGTGTAGGAATAAATGGAAAGTTTTTGTACAAAGAAGGGAGACATAACTGGATCTCCAAGGATGTGTACTGGGACCTGTGCTGTTTAACATTCATAACTCATCTGAAAAAGGGGAGGGACAGTGAGGTGTCAAAACTTGCAACCAATACAATATCATGAGAGTTAAGTCGACTATTGTCTGCAAAGAGTTACAAAGGGATTTCACTAAACTGGGTGACTAGGCAATGAAATGGCAGATAAAATTCAATGATGGTAAGTGCAAACTCTACAAAGTAATGGCAATTAGAAACAGTGTCTGAACTGTACATACAAAATGATGGGTTTTAAATTAACTGTTACCACTCAAGAAAAAGATTGTGGAGTTTTGGATAGTTCTCTGAAGACATCTGCTTGATATGCAGTGGCAGTTCAAAAAATGAACAGTATATTAGGCCCCATTAGGAAAAAGATAAACAATAAGACAGAAAATATCATAATCCTACTATATAAATGGATGATATGACCAAACTTTGACTACTACATGCAGATGTGGTCTCCCCATCTCAAAAAAGATACATTAGAATTGGAAAAGGCATAGAAAAGGGCAGCAAAAATGATCAGGAGTATGGAATAGCTTCTATATGTGTCAAGAATTAGAGGGGTAGCCATATTAGTCTGGAATTGAACAAGTGACAAAAGCTTATGCTCTAATACTTTAGTTAGTCTTTAATGTGCCACAGGATTCTTTGTCACTTCTATATGTGGAGACTGTTCGTCTTATAAAAGAGATAAGGGCAGATGTGATAGTGGTTTATAAACTCATGAATTGTATGAGAAAGTGAATAAATGTACCCTTTTACATAACACAAGAATCTAGGCACCAACTTCTTCTGGCACCGGTGGGTGCTTGATCCCTCCCCTACTGTTCCTGCCCCTGCCCTGACTCCACCCTGCTGTGCCCACTCCTTCCCTCATTCCAACCCTTTCTCCAAAGTCCCCGCCCCAACTCTGCCCCTTCCCTGCTCCTATTCCAACTCCTTCCCTAAATCCCTGTCCCAGCCCCGCCTCCTCCCCTGAGCATGCCATGTTTCCGCTCCTCCCCGCTCTCTCATGAAGCATGCTATAGCTGTTTTGTGGTGGCAAGTGCTGGGTAGTAGGCAGAGGAGTGGGGATGTGGCACACTTGGGGAGGAGGTGGAGGTGAGCTGGGGTGGGGGGGGGGCGGGGGGCTTGGTTGCTGATGGGTGTAGATCATTCACCCACAGAGCCGGGGCCTATGTCAAAAACTAGGGGTCACCCAATGAAATTAATAGACAGCAGATGTATAACAGACCAAATGATGTATTTCTTTAGACAGTACACAGTTATCGGTGAAACTTGTTGCCATGGCATGCGTGGAGGCCAGCAGTATAACTGGTTCAAAAAAGAATTAGATACATTCATGGAGGATACATCCATCTATGGTTATTAGCCAAGATGGTCAGGGATGCAATCACATGTTGCAGCGTCCCTGAACCACCAACTGCCATAAACTGGGAATGGATGACAGAGGACAGAACACTTGAAATTGCCCTTGTCAGAGGACAGCATACTGGGCTAGATGGACAATTGATCTGACTCAGTAAGGCTGTTCTTATTTAACCATATATTTGATATCAGACTATGGTCCACACATCAGTTCCTTTTTGTCCTCCTAAATTAACTTGCTACCTTCTGGCTCTGATTCCCAAGTGCAGGTGGGTCAGTGGCCTTCATGTGATAGTAAAACTCTGAATTAGTGGATCTTTTTGCCAGATCAGGTGTTTGTAATATTTGGTGTTTTTCGTAAACTCCCAGCTCACTGTTTAGATATTCTGCATGAAAAACTTATCTTTTTTTTTTCTTTTAAATAATTTTCTAGTCCTTATGGCTGTGGAGAAAAGCTTGAAAATGTAACTCCTAAAGTCTCAAAAAATACAAAAAGCAAATAAAAATAATCCACCACTTGTTTTTGAATTGTCATGATTTATTTTATAAAGTTTAGGATTAGCCATGCTGCTTACATTAAATTAATTTAAAAGTTTAGTAAACAGCAATGTTTGATATACTTGATATGAAGGATTAACTTTAAATTACAATGTTTTTTTTAAAACGATTCCATGAAGAATTAAAGAATAGTTTAACTCCCTCAATTGTCCCATATGGAAGATACTTGTGTTTGATTGATTTATAGTTATTAAAAGCGGCACAAACATTTCATTAAGAAATTGTTATCAGTTTAACTGGCTTGACTTAATGTACAAGAAAATTATTTTGATCAAAAAGGTGAAGATTTGTAATATTCAAAGCAATAAAGATTAACTTTGGTTTGGAAGAAACACTGAAGCAAAGCTTAGATGTGAAATCAATCTAAAATGTTATTTATTGTATTTATGCTACAAAGCAACAAATTATTGAGAATGTCATTGTTGCACATTAATAGTCTGTTTTCCCAGTGAACTGTGGGATGAAAATGCTGTGCAGACTTTCCTCTGACACTATACAGACCATGGCCTAGATGGATAACTTAGTTAATTACTTCTTACTAGTTCAGTTACTGGGAAAGGGTATTACATAATGGTACATGACAGTTTGAAGGTGTTTCTTCAAAAGAAATAACTGCTTGAGAGGATCATGTAATGTGTAAAGAGAGCTGCATGACTGGACAATTATTGCACCAAAATGGATATCATAGATACTTGTGAGGTGGTGATTTATCTTTCTTGGGTTATTCTTCACTTATGTAACATGCAAAAAACCCAATCAAGCACAACAAATATCTATTCTCTGTTACATACAACATAACCTGATTTATACAAAGGGTTCAAATTTACCCTGGTTGCTGAGTTTGAAATCATGGATGAAGCTGGCTGGGCATCTTACAAAATATTGTGTTCTGGGTCTTGACCCCAGATCAGCATCCTTGCCAACTACACACCATGGAGTTCAACTCAGGCAGGACTCCACACCTGTTGCCCTAGACTAGGGCACAAGGAGGGAATGTTAGCTTAGTACAGAGAGGCCATGTTCTGGGTCCCCCAGTGCTGTGGCATAGTGATGAGATGTCAGGAAACACTGGACTGGTAGAGTTCAAGCTCTCCAACTGTAATGCACTTCTGAGGTTGCCAGTTGATTTTAAACAGGGTACGCACTGGGTCCACCTCACCCTTGGAGAGCAGTGATGAGAATGGCAGTTGGCTTTGCTGAGATAATGTCTTCTATTGGACCAACTTCTACTGGTGAAGGAGACCATCTTGAAAGCTATACCTGAAGAAGAACTCTGCGTAGCTTGAAAGCTACTATCTTTCAACAGAAGTTCTGACATTCTTGGATCAGCATGGCTTATAACAGGCATGTCAACTCTTGCAAATTTATGGCAAGAGATGCAATTTCTATATAAAATTAAGCCTCACTTGTGATCCCGTGATAGAACTCCCAAATGGCAGGATACTTTTTTTTCCATTAGCATGATTCATATTAAGCTTCTCATAAGTTACAAATCTCATGCAGCATCCCACTGTATAGCAGACACAATCCTTTGCGTGTTTGTGTCCCCACAGCTGGGAACAGGGCTGAGATGGTTAGGGGTGGGCAACATGGGTGACCCCGCACACACGCTCAGGTCAGGCGGGTGGGGAGATGTGCCTGTATGCTGCAAGTTGGTTGGCCTGGGCTTCTGGAGTCGGAGTGAGGGGGCATGTGGCCTGAGGGCATGGTGATCAGGAGCTGTGTGGCCAGGGGAGCCCCTGGGCTCAGAAACTCCTCCCTGAGCAGCCCATCTGGAAAATGCCAGCTGCCTAGCTGTGAAGGCAGCACTACCCCCAGAAACAGCGCATGAGGTGGGTGGTGGCGATACCATAACATGCCACCCTTCTGCAGTGCTCCTGGCGATGGTGCTGCTTTCACAAACTGGGCATCCAGCCAGCATCTGTGGAGTGCTGTGATCAAGAGACAGGGATTTTGAGGCAATAGCACCCGAGGGCAGTGGGTGAGGAGCCTGGGGAGGCAGAGGGAGCAGGGGTGATGTATTGCTGAATGGGGAGGAGAGAAATGAGAATAAACTTGTGTGTTAACAAGGACTTCATATATGCAGAGATTAGTAATTCTGACATTGTAACATTAATGTAGCATTGAAATAGTTATATGCTATTTCTATCAAATACTTATGTGCATTGGTCTCTTTTTGCTATCCTCTTTTCATCATGTGTTCTGAGTTGATTTGTTTTAGAATTATTTTGCCATCGTGATTTTTGGTGAACTTGGAATGTACAGTTGCGTTACTATTGGAACGGTATCTCAACAGATGTGAATTGACTTAGACATGGAAAGTTCTAATATTTATATCTCATTCAGCTGCAAGGGGAAAAGTTGAAATAAAAATGTAAATTATGGTTTTTAGATTCCAGGTGATGGAAAGCTTTAATCCCAGATTTTAGATCCAGTGATCTTGCTCAGTTGGAGATGAAGTACATTACATAGGATATCTGGCTGGCATATTCAAATAGATCTACTATGCTTTGTGCAAGTTCTAATGTTTAGAAAGGGTGAATGTAGTGCTCGCAAAGGTGAGAATCTACCAGTACAGCTCCATTTCATTTCACCACACTCCTGCTATACTAGTCCTCACCTGTTCATGAGGAAAGGTCACCCTCTGTACCCAACCATGAGGAAGCTTATATTGGCTTCTGGACAAGCGGTTACTAGAATTTTAATGCCAAAGTGATGTTCACTTGTGTGACTTATGACAGAATTCTTAACCCATGCATGTGCTGTTGAAGGGCTAGTGCATGGTGACTCCTAACCTCCTCTGAGAAGCAGGATATCAAGACAATAATAGGAAATGGATGGCAGCTCTCCTATCTTGGGGGTGAGAAGAAAAGCGAATCTCCAGCTGAGCAGCCAACGAGGTATTTTGTGTACATTAATGAATGACATTTCAAACTGAAATTATCACACCCATAGCCAGAAGAGTAGAGGTAGGTCAGCAAAAAAAAAAAAAAAAAAAAAAAAATGATGATAATGTTAAATCTTATGATTTGTGGGGCTAATCTCATAATTTTTGTTGATCTGACTCATGATTTCTGGTTGGCAATCCTGCTACAAAAATACTGCAAACAACAGTTGGCTTTGATGATCAACTTGCATTTTAAAAGGAAAACATTACATCCCTGGGGACATGACATAAATCAGGTTAACCAGAGTTTTGTTACACAGGGTTACAGTGTAGAGTTAAACAATATTTCAGCTTTGACTAATTGCCAGTGATGATTCGTGCAGAGTTCTGTGTTGATTTTGGGAATCAAAAATTTGATTTTGGGCATCTCAAAACAAAATTTGTTAAGGAAGATGCAGATTGTCAGTGGTGTGTCCCGTGAGCAGAAATTACAATAACAAATATGTCAGCAGAGCACCTGTTCAAGTGTGGGATAGGGTGCTGATGGAAATTATATGGGAATAAATGAGTGGGAGAAATGATTTCAAAAGCTGCTGGCATATAAATATATTTCCCCACATGGCGAAAATCAGTTACAAAGGTTGGTTCAATATCGTGACCACTGTGACATCTTTAGGTGGGAAGCTAAACAAAAGCTAAAGAAGAAAACAAAAAGTTGACAAAGGGGTTTTTTGTTTTTCTGTCTGTGTGAGTGTTTGGCAGTTTCTTTGAAATAATACATTTCTTGATCCTTTTTACCAATGTTTAGTTGCCTCTTGCCTTAAACTGATGAAAATTAACAGCCTAAAATAGTATAATGAAGAAAATAATAATAAAAAGCCTGTCATTTATCCTTTCAGTCTATATGATAATGTACATTCTGCAGTGTATTATCTAAGCTTAGCATCATTTTGTTTACCACAGATATGAGACAGTCAGTCAGACAGGTAGGGTGAGAAAGCTGCTGTTAGATAACAAAAAAATTGTGTATGATTAACTATAAAATACATGCACAAGGTTATGCAGTCTTAAGACTGAAAGTAAAAGAAGCTCAGAGTGATGTACACTCTGCAGCTTGCCATCATGATTGCAGTCTCATCTTCACAGAGCTGGTGGATTCCTATGAAGTATAGTATACTGGCAATAGTCAGCACTGTTTTACCTGTAGTGTAAATTTACTGACATTTGTAACATTACCAGAAACACTGATATTAGAAGAAAATAACTATTTGGGGCTGGATTGTTTTTATCGATTTATCTGCTGTCGTATTTTACACTGCGGCTAATACGGTATCACAGAACCGAAGAGCTTGTCTGCACAGGGACATCCAGGAAAATTAATCCAAATTAACTAAAGGTGCATATTTGAAGTGGCTTAGCTAAACCATATTAAACCCGTGTGAACACTCTAGTTCAGAATTTAAGTGACCTTAATTTTCTTTTATATGGTTTTATTTTAAAGTGAATTACATTAGACTGAATTAAGGCCATTTAAATTTAGAATAAGAATGTTGATAGAGGGGTTGAATGCAGTTGAGCTAATCCACTTCAAATTCACATCTTCAGTTAATTCAGATCAATTTTCCTGGATGTTCCTGTGCAGACAAGTCAAAAGACCTCATGTTGGACAATCCACTTCAAATATATTCAATGCATGCTGTTTCCAACCAGTAGTTATATCCTGAATAGTCAGATGGTGGCTGGAGATAAAATAAACAACTGTGTTGTACAAAGGAGTAAGCGACTTCCTATTTCTTTCCAGATATGTAAAGTCGTGAGGCCTTAATTACAAGCTAGACTACAAAATTGAAATAACAACATTTAGGGACCTTGTAGACTGCAACGTTTGATTAAGTACATTTTGGGGGATGTGAGATAGATTAACTGATGTTTATAAGCATTTTGAGACCAAGTAGAAAGTATTACATATGTGCAAATTTTGTGATAATAACACTGGTCTACAATTTTTTAGAAGTTGTCTGCTTCAGAGATAAAATGTGATATTTATTATGTATTTTGATGTGCTGAATTCAAATATGACAATTAAAACAACTGATTGGCTACTGTTTCTAAGATATTTAAGTTTTTACATTTTAGGTCTATGTATATTGTGTAGATAGTACAGTTTTAATCATAAATTGTAAACCTAGGTCTTTTCATGTATTTATGGTTGCTTTACATGATAATATTTCACCTGTCCTGTTTATGTAACACTTTAAAAATCAGCAAAAGGGTTATATAAATAAAATGTATTATGAAACAAAAGGCAAAAAACTATTATGTACATAGTTTAGTCCTATTCAGTGTCTACTCAGCGCTTCTTGGCTTGTCTCTTGTATTCATTAAATGGAGCATCTCTTGTCACTGTCCAGCAATAGTCTGCAAGCAGTGATGGGCTCCATTTGCCCTGATAGCGTTTCTCCATTGTTGCAATGTCCTGGTGAAATCGCTCGCCGTGCTCGTCGCTCACTGCTCTGCAGTTCGGTGGAAAAAAATCTAGATAAGAGTGCAAAAACTATATCTTTAGTGACATGTTGCAACCAAGGCTTTTGTATGCCTTGAGGAGGTTTTCCACCAACAAGCTGTAGTTGTCTGCCTTGTTGTTTCCGAGAAAATGTATTGCCACTGACTGGAAGGCTTTCCATGCCGTCTTTTCCTTGCCACGCAGTGCATGATCTCGAACTTCTCGAAGACGTTCACGAATCTGAGGACCAACAAAGACACCTTCCTTTATCTTAGCTTCACTTAACCTTGGAAATTTTCCACGGAGGTACTTGAAAGCTGCTTGTGTTTTGTCAATGGCCTTGACAAAGTTCTTCATCAGACCCAGCTTGATGTGTAAGGGGGGTAACAAAATCTTCCTTGATTCAACAAGTGGTGGATGCTGAACACTTTTCCTCCCAGGCTCCAATGACTGTCGGAGTGGCCAGTCTTTCTTGATGTAGTGGGAATCTTTTGCACAACTATCCCATTTGCAGCGAAAAGAGCAGTACTTTGTGTATCCAGTCTGCAGACCAAGCAAGAGAGCAACAACCTTCAAATTGCCACAAAGCTGCCACTGATGTTGGTCATAGTTTATGCACCTCAAAAGTTGTTTCATGTTGTCATAGGTTTCCTTCATATGGACTGCATGGCCAACTGGAATTGATGGCAAAACATTGCCATTATGCAGCAAAACAGCTTTAAGACTCGTCTTCGATGAATCAATGAAGAGTCTCCACTCATCTGGATCGTGAACGATGTTGAGGGCTGCCATCACACCACTGATGTTGTTGCAGGCTACAAGATCACCTTCCATGAAGAAGAATGGGACAAGATCCTTTTGACGGTCACGGAACATGGAAACCCTAACGTCACCTGCCAGGAGATTCCACTGCTGTAGTCTGGAGCCCAGCAGCTCTGCCTTACTATTGGGTAGTTCCAAATCTCTGAGAAGGTCATTCAGTTCAGCTTGTGTTATGAGGTGTGGTTCAGAGGAGGAGGATGGGAGAAAATGTGGGTCCTGTGACATTGATGGTTCAGGACCAGAAGTTTCATCCTCTTCCTCTTCCTCGTCTGACTCAAGTGAGAATGATTCTGGTGCATCAGGAACCGGCAGTCCTTCTCCGGGGGGTATTGGGCATATGGCTGATGGAATGTTTGGATAATGCACAGTCCACTTTTTCTTCTTTGACACACCTTTCCCAACTGGAGGCACCGTGCAGAAGTAACAATTGCTGGTATGATCTGTTGGCTCTCTCCAAATCATTGGCACTGCAAAAGGCATAGATTTCTTTTTCCTGTTCAACCACTGGCGAAGATTTGTTGCACAAGTGTTGCATCATATGTGTGGGGCCCACCTCTTGTCCTGATCTCCAATTTTGCAGCCAAAATAAAGGTGATAGGCTTTCTTAACCATAGTGGTTATACTGCACTTTTGTGATGCAAAAGTCACTTCACCACAAACATAGCAGAAGTTATCTGCACTGTTCACACAAGTACGAGGCATCTCTGCTCACTTTGGCTAAACAGAAATGTGTCGCTTTGCAAAATCAGACACTGACAAATAAGAGAGCACGACACTGTATGATTTCTAGAACTGATATAGGGCAATTTGTTCAGCAAAGTGATGTAAGCTTCGTTATGATTGCATCATCCATGACTTCTAGGAATAACATGATGCAATTCATATCATGTATGATGCAATACCAGCTTCAGATTGCATCATTCATTGTTTTGCCCAAAAAGCAAGTACTGTCCAAACCCAGTCATAGATTTATTTATAGATCCAGTCAAAGATGTATTTTAGTCATTTCTGGTTTAAATTGAGATCCCTTCCCTTTATAACTCATTTATCCTCCGCCATTCCCATGTCAAGGGTCATATATACTGACCCAATAGCATATCTTGAAAACTAGAGCCAATCAACAATTTTAAGCATCATTTCCGTTCTCAGTGACCTGGAATTAGTAAAGTTTAACTACATTTAGTTCAGAAGCATTTTGGCTGTAGAGCAGTGTAATTTGTGATTTAGGTTATATCTACATATAAAAATTATTCCAGACTAAGATAGTGTGAGTTTAAAGCAGAGCAGCTATTCTGGAATAACTCCAGGTATAGACAAACTCTAAAAGTATCAATGCTCCTTTATTTTACATCTTGTTTATAGTTCTTTGAATATGAAAGTTTAAACATAACTAGTTTATTAAGTCACAAGCAGAATTAGAGATGATTTTATGATCACTTGTATATCCCAAAAGGTTTAAATTTTATTATATGCCATATACTTTAAGCCAAAATTGCAGAAAGTTATGCAGTGGAATATTGCCAATTAAAACTAATTGTAACTTTTGTGTTAAAAATGATAGAAATCTTGTTGAACTATCATTTTTAAACCCCTTTTATTGTTGCTCGTTTTGTAATTTTGTAGCATGCATAAATGCACTTCAGGGCCAAAATATTGCACCCAATGAACAAAGAAGCTGTTAATCAGGATTGTTATTGCTCATAGTAGTACTAGGAATGCACTGTGCTAAATTTCTTACAAAGGAACTGAGAAGAGACATTGCTGTAACCTGCAATCGTGCAGGCAGTCTTTGAGCTGTGGCTAGGCTCTATAAGGTTGGGAAAGGATCCATGGGAAGAATATCAGTAACAATAACCAGTTGTGTGGGGACAGCTATATTTTCTGACACATATTTCCAATGTACTTATTATTTGTGGGACTGTTACCAAGTCTATTAATGAGAATGGGAGGGGGATTCCCTTTGGATCAGGCCCTGTTTTTTTTTTTTCATTTATTAGAAATATTATAACAATAATGGGGTTTCATCATGAGAGGTGACACTATTGAATTCTTGCCCCATTGAGTTGGGGTGTTGTGTGTGAGAGAGAGTGAGTGAGATGGAGACTGACCTGCTTTCTCCTAGAAGATGGTCATATTATTCTTCAGAAATGGCAAGATTATTTTCAGTGTCTGTTTTTTCTTTTGTTGAAGATTTAGCAACAAACCAATATTTTTGTGGCACCCCAGACAAAGAGAAAAACTCTTGATCCTAAACATACTTCTTCAAAGTAGTAGTATTCCATAAATATCACTATTATAAACCACCTCACTAATTTTCTTTGGGGTATATCCCTCAAGTAACAGCAATAGTCACCTACTTCTAGCTATTAATTGCATATTTAAAAGCATTGCAAGGTTGAGCTTCCTCCTTTATGTCACTTATGCTTAGCTGACTTTTCTACTATTCTCTGATTGCCATCAGCCCTGGGAATTCAGTAATTTTTTCTCCATACTAGACATGCTGGATTAAAGCTATGTACTGAAGTAGATTTTAGTGCTACCAAATGCACATCAACTTCAATTTTTAGAGAGTTCTTTTTTAAAAAAGATGGAATTTTAAAATAACAATAGAGACCATGTCATACTTTCCTCCTGTTGCAATTAGTTCATCAGTTCACTTACTGTCCATAACGCTGTACTTATTGGACCAGATCAGCAGCTGGTGTAAATCACCACAGTTCCATTAAGGTCTCTATGGATACCATAACATGGCACAGTGCAATATATTTTAATGAAATGATGCAACTATATCTTATAGCCAAGATATGCATAATAAAACTACAAACATCTTGAACAGAAAAATGGATTCCTTGTTTTGCTATCCATGTTAATCATAAAGGAATATTGCTATTGCACTTCAGCAGTGATCCAAAGAGGAAGAAATTACAGTCTGTCACTTTTCCACTAAATTCTTAACAGCTTACAGCTCATATTGGAGGATGACATTTGTTTTCTTGTCATTTTCTACATTCAAGAAATTAAATCAGGATTCAGTTCCACTTAATCTGTCCCCATAAAAATGAGTAATGAATTCCTAATGTATATATAACTTACTGTTACATATATAGCTCATATAAATAGGACTATGATCACTTGGTGTATCATTTGGATTAAAACTAATATTTTATGGGACATCTTTTTAAGTTCAAGGGACATTTATTTTGATACTCATTTTACAAATGTATGGAGGCTTTTTTTTAAGTGTATAGTGAATATCCATATGAAGCAAGGAGGAAAGTTTCCTATTTAGGATAAAATGTCTCCACGGCAGCCTTTGTCACTCTGGAGCAGATTAATTGCTCTCATTAACATGTTGAATCATCACTATCCAAGTGGCACCTTTAGGCTATCAGAGTAATTCCTAGGATCCAGATTATTTACATTACAATGATGTGATATCATATTAATATTTTCATTAATATTTGAGTATCATATTCTGAAGAAAGCCTTGGAGCATTTTCTGCCCTGCTTTAAACTTTTTAAAGAGATAGCAGGTGCTTTTTTCCAGCCTGTCACTTTTTCACACAATATCTAAAGATGCTAGAACAGATTTTCAAAGATCTTCATTTATTCAAATCACAGTGTTCTATAATTTGGTACTTGGTTCTATAATACCTTCCTATTGGTCCTATATAGAAAAAGAAATAATTATGATAGCTATAATATTTGTCTAGAATAGCTTAAGAACACAGCTGGAGTCTAATATAATGTTGCAATATTGACTGGAATTAGGGGAATTCTAGAGCTACCACAAAATATTTCTTACTTGCATATTCAGGTTTTGTGTATCTGTGTAAGAGAGAGACAGAGACAATAACTTTAAAAGATTCATTATTTTATTCCTGTTCCTTCAAGTCCAAAATTAATATAGGGCTTGGGGGAATCAGAGCTTTGTCTATTATCAACCTATCAAAGCACACTTCTGTAGCACTTTTCATGCCATGACCAGTATTGCAGGGGTGGTGGGAGAGGGCAGGAGGGGGTTGGAGCAAAATTAGCAACTCAAATAATTATGTTTGTGTTAGATCAAATAAATAAGCTGTGAGTCTGGAGTTGAAAACTAAAAGGTTGTCAGCCGAGTTGTACCAAATTGTAGATCTGACATACGTAACAGCTAAAAGCTCAAAACCCAGAGCTCTTACATCAGCAGGGAAATCCACTAAAATCAGCTTTGCTGAGTGTATGATTGAACCAGATCACAAGTCAGATGAAAAAGACAAATTTAGACTTGATGTTTTAGATCAAAAAAGCAAAATGTACAAGGTTCAACCAGTAGCTAATTTTCTGTCAAAAAAGGGGATGTGGAAATCACTATTTGGAATTATCTTTGTGCCAGTGCTCAGCACAAGTTGTAAAATGTATGCAAAGGCCAAAGAGGAATCAGGAAGTCAATAAAATAAAGCACTTTAGTAGTCCAATATGGAAGTGCAACACATAAATTGTTTCTTTAATGTTCAATCGATACAGTGAACAGATATCTCTGGAGTGCTAAAACATGATCTGAACACAGATGTTCAGGTCAAAACTAAGTTGAATGTTCTACATAACTCCCTAGTAAGTTTCAAACCTAACTCCCTAAGATTGGTTTGTTTTATGTAAACTAAACTGTACATCATGATGAGTGACAATGGTCCAGATACCTTTAGAACCTAGATCCTGAGGTAAGAAACTTGCTTCAAAACATCTGATTTTACAGAGTGCTAGAGCTAACCAGCTGGGAAGTTTTTTAGGAGACAGCATAGGTCAGATCAGCACCCAGCAGATTTGTCAGTGTATGCCTGAAAATTCTGTTCATCTAATGTTAGAAAACTGATGTCAAAAAAGGCAATACAAACACCAACTAGAGGAACTTAGATGGCTCAGGAGTTTTTGTCTCAGATCACAAGTTTAAATGCATCCCAGGCTGGGTAATTACTAAAAGTCATTACTATATGATGAATTTGAATGAGGTGGGTGGTTTCAGGCCAGGTCTTTGAACAGGCACAGGTCTGAAAAAAATCACCATAACTGGCTCTGTTCTTCTCAGAATGGAAGTGAATGAGTTTGGAAATCCAACCCAATGAAGCAATTGCTCCAAGTTAGGTTTGGGGCCCATTGTTGGATAACATGGGGAAACTTACATTGCTTGTGCCCCTGCCTGCAGCTTTTCAGTGAATAGATCTTAGGGCTTCAGTTCCCTTTATATTCCAAAGGCACCTATGGATACTAAATATACTGTTTTTATTTTAATTTAAGTAATAATGAAGGGTCAAGAGCAAAGCTACAGAGAACTGTAATTGAGAGGGATTTGTATAGAGTTTATTCTATAAATAGAAACTGGAAACAAATCAAATTATTCTACAGTATCTGACAAATCTCATCTATTTGTTCTTGAATCATCTATTGACTCACACTCTAATAAGCCATGGATACATGCAAGAGCACGATAACCCCACAGGAAAATATAATTTCAATCATTCTTAGTGGTTAACTTAGGGCTTGTCTACACAGCGGGATAATGTGCTCTATGGAGGTGTTGATTTCTAAAGTGCACTAATGTGCATTAATTGGTCCCTGTAGACTAAGTTCCCCAGTGCAGTGTTTATCAAACTGGGGATCCCAAGCCAAAAGGGGGTTGTGAGGTCAGGGCTGTAACCTGGGTAGGGCAAGGGGGGCAGTTGCTCAGGCCACAAAGCCAAAAGGATGGAAAAATGGGGTGGAAAAAACAGGCAGGAAAGCCCCGCAGCAGGCATGGCATGTTTTCACCCTTACTTCTACACTGCTGCTAGCAGTGGTGCTGTCTTCAGAACTGGATACCTGCCAGCAGTAGTGCAGGAATAAAGCCAGCAATACCATAGTAATTTGCTGTCACTTAGGAGGAAGGATTAAGGATCAGATTCTTTCCTGTGCTTAGATCTGCACAGCGTGGCACAGAAGGGGAGGGTTTCCCAATTCTCTGATTTGGCCACTCTTGTTCCAGTGTTGGATACAGCAACCAGATGATGTAATCTAGGACAACAGGCAGCAGGTCCAGCCATCAGTTGAGAACTGGCAAAGTGTACCAGCACTCCAGCCATGCTCCCTTTCATTCCTGATGCTCCTCTACTCCATGCAAGTTGGGGACACGTTGGATAGATGTTGGCTACAATAGGTTTGCTCAGTGCTCTTCTTCCTGGAGAATCTTCAGCTGACCAAGTATGGCCAGTATCTGGCTCTTTTTTGCTGCATGTGGGCTAGATCGTGGGAGAGAATCTAGCCCTTGTTACCTGGAGTTTTTCAGAACCCCCAACAGTGATAACTGAACTCTTTCACTCCAGGTGGTGTCAGAAATAAATCAATAGGAACACAGCAATTCTGTCTGATCAGGGACTAAATGCAACTAAGTGTGCTCTTGTCTAAGACTGAAGTGTATTGCATTTAAGCACACACAAACATAAGCAATAGGTTTAGAACATCCCAGATATTTAACTAGCATCTGGAATGTTGTCCCAAATCCGGGGCTGTTGCCTGAGCTCCTGAACCATTCGGCTGATGTATAATTTTTATCATCAGAATCTGGGAAGAAGAGTGATTTTTTTTCCCCTTAATACAGTTTATATTCTATCCCCTCACAAATAGGGTACTATAATAAAAGCTAAATCTATTAACATGATTGATTTGTCTGTTGGAGCTTTATTGTATTATACTTCTCATACAAAGTAAAGAAGACAAAGTAAAGTAAATTATCATTTCAATATAATTTTACTTCTCTCTGTTGAAACTTTCTTGCCTAATGATGATTGATTTAGGAAACTGTTTCTTACTTGCCCCTACTTTCCAAAATGTAGAAAAAAATATGAGACATGAGTTATTGGAGCAGATGTTGGAGAGCATAATTTTAGCCAGTGTGGTACCGCCATCCATCTGCTGCTTAATACATTGTCTTTATAACTTTCAACATTGGGTTATTACTAATAATCACATTTATTATGGTAGTGCCTATGGATCAGAAAAGAACAGGACCTATTGTGGTAGGCACTTTACAGAGTAGCAGTCAGACACTGCCCAGAAGGATTTCCAATCTGAATAGACAAGTCTGGGGAAGGTGTATGATACACTAGCAAGGTGAATAATGTGTTGACAGCAAATGCCCTGTTAGTTCCCTGATTTTTGTGGGGTTTTTAATGGGAGGGGGACAGCTAAATGGAAAAAAAATGTGAAGGGAAAGGGAATCGGAGGACAGGATAAGGGAGATAAAGGCTAGAGGTTAGATGAAGAGTGAAGGTGAAGAGACTAAGGGAAAGGGAAGGAGAAGGTTGGAAATAACAGATGGTTTTCAATCAGTAGAGGGCAGAGAAAGTGTAGGCGAGACTAGAAAGTTCTCTGAATGTCTAGAAGGTCCCTACTTTGGCTGTTTCAGCAGCTGCTCTTATCAGCTGGACTCTCTTTGTTTGGTTCCTCCATGCTTTGCTTCCCAGAAGTATAGGTAGTCTGAACCTGTATGCTCACTAGAAAAATACTGTCGCCCTAACTAACTTATAAGGGAGTAACATGTGTTGTTTGTCTTTTAAGGAGTATAAAAATAATATGCTCCCCCAGCCTCCACTAACAAGTTCCTAATACTTGGAATGTGTGGGGAAGAGTTGACAAACCAGTTTAAATGTATTAAGAACCATCTCTTCTCACTCCCATTACAACTCACACTAAAGCTTTTTTTGAGTGAAATTTTTTTTGTTTGTTTGTTTTTATTAGTTGCCACTGTCATGCATCCACAACTTTGGGAGCAGAGGCAAAAGATGCTCTTCCTGAGAGATTTCTTACCAGACTGGAAGCAAAGTACTGGAAACCCAATTACAGAAACCATGTTCTGTGTAGACTTAAGTATCTAGGGTGAAATTGAATTCAGTCACAAAGAAACCAGGATTCCACTCCTAATCTTTTGCATGCTTTTTAACTCAGAGGAGCATTAGGTGATATTCAACTTCTGTATTTTGGGAAAAGAGGAAAGACAAGAAAGCAATGAAAGTTGTTGTTTTTCAGCATAAACCCACTGCCTCCTCTTCTGATTTCTGTTCTAAAATTGTTCAAGGTCTAGTCTTTCCACTTCTCTTCTTTGCAAAGGATCCTCTTTTTAGTGCTGACTTCACATATGGACCACCCTTTGTCACTTGCCTTGCTGAACTGATTTCCATAATTAAGAAGTTGTTCAGAATTGTTTACTGCCTTCTCTTTAAATTGAAATAAACCTTAACTGATTGTTCCAAGCGCGTTTCTCCAAGCCGTCAACCATCAAGGTTCTTCCTATATTATTTCTAGGATGTATTCTTGCATATATTAAAATTCTCTTCATTCTCTGAGTTAACTGCCTGGTTGACTGTTACTATCAGGAAAGGAGGAACAAGGGCTAGCAAGTCATATTATGTTTGAAGGGGAGACCATTTTTATTTATATATTTATTTTTAATTTTGAAGATATGCAAGGTGAATGGTCAGAATGAAATCTACACTTTTAAAGGACTCAGTTCAGCAAATCATTTATGCAATTGTTTGAGTTTAAGCAAGTACTCATTTGCTATGTGGAATCATGGTCTATGAAGTGAAAGTCACATCTGGCTAAACTGGAGTCAACAGAGTACTCTTAATAGAGTGTGTTACTAGAGAAGACTAGTACAGATACAAGGTCAGACAAAGCAGTATTCATTTTGAAATAACTTTTTGTTCGCTATAAATGTCCCCAAATCCTGGATTTTGGTTTAATTTAGGGACAATCCTGCAAAATACTGATGACTTGAGCTACAAACGACCTCATACCAGCGTATGATCTCAAAGGAAATTGGGATGGTGCAACACCTTGAAGGATCAGACTCTTGTGAAGCTGTGAGTTTTCTTACTTTATCCAACAATATCTTCTTAGTTTGCCTGCAGCTGAAAAAGTAGAGGGTTTTTTTCTTTTCTTTTCTTTTTTTTTTTTTTTACAGTAAGTGCAAAGTAACTGAGATACGTAAATTGCATTAGCTCACAGCTGTTTAATGTTCAGTTCTTGGATCAATGAACTGAGATGGCATAGAGGAAAGATTAGAGAAAATGATTTAATACACTAAATATTAAGCAAAATCTGGAATACATTATGAAAATTCAGGTCACGAACGGGGGAAGGAATTGTATCAAGGAAGAAAGCAAAAATGTAGAAAATAAATATGACCCTACTGATTTTTGTGAAGTATTATATTTAGTGGTGATAGCTTAATAGGCTAAAATCCATGAATTAAAGATATATTCTGGAATAGAGGGGACTCCCTAATGACCTCTAAAACACATGGGGAAAATAACTACCTGAAAGAAATAAGATAATCTCTCACCCCTCCCATCCCTGCCACTTTTCTGATACATCCTCTGTTGTACTTATTCCAGTTAGTAACATCTAAGAAATTGCTTGGAATGCTCACAAATTGGGGGTAGGGGCTCTGGCTGGGGGTATGGCCAGAAATGAGGAGTTTGGGGTGCAGGAGAGGGCTCTGGGTTGGGGTGCAGGTATGGGGGAGTAAGGGCTCTGGGATGGAGCTGGGAATGAGGGGCTTGGGGTGCAGGAGGGGGCTCCAGGCTAGGACCGAGGGGTTTGAAGGGTGGGAAGGAGATCAGAGCTCGAGCAGGGGGCTGGAGTATTGCGGGGGAGACTCTGGTTGGAGGTGGGGCTGGGGATGAGGGATTTGGGGTGCAGGAGGGTACTCAGGGTACTCAGGGCTGGGACCAATGGGTACAGAGGGCGGGAGGAGGATCAGTGATGGGACAGGCTGTTGGGGCATGGAGGGCTGGTGAGGGCTCTGGCAGGGAGTGCAGGCTCTGGGTGGGGCTGGAGCTGACGGGCTGAGTGTACAAGAGGGGGCTCTGGGCTGGGATCGGGGGCTTTGGAGGGTGGGAGGCAGGTCAGGGTTGTGGCAGGGGGTTGGGGCATGGCTGGTGGGAGCTGAGGCCAGATTATATTGTCTGATGGGCCAGGGCTCACCCCTGTCCTAAATCCATGCACATCTTGATTAATCTTGGCTCAGTCCCATTACTCAGTCCCTAGTAATGGGACTGCCTGTGAAGCATTCCAAGTGTGCATGAGTTTTGTAAATGTAAATATAAGATGATATAAACTTTCTGGTCTTCTGTTCAGACTTGTTTAGTCTCTTTCTCTGTTAGATTGTTCATGAATAGCAAGATGAGCTGAATAGTTTATCCTAAGTATAAAATCACTGGTGCTGAATGTTCAATTATACGAGGAAAACAACAAAACATTTTTAAAAAATCTACATTAATATTGGCCTATCTTAGCCCTGATTCAATCAGACTTAGTTTAAGGTACAAATAGCCTGAATTAGCCTTATACTTTTTAACACAGCTGAGATTTGAATTAAGTCCAAGCACATCCTCGGGGTATGTTGATTCTTGGCCACAGTCTCAAAAGCAGTGGTAATCGAGATCATTCAGACAAACAATAATGTATAATAAAAAGAGATCTGGTTATAGTGTGATGCAACAAAAATAAATCGCTTTACTGAAGTATCCAGACCACACTTTCACTGACAATTTAAACAAACAAGCCAAGAAATGTGTCTATATAATGTAAAAATATTAACCTCAATGGATATTTCAGTGTGCCTGTTCTGAGTCTTGAATTTGTAACGATACCTGAAACAAGTGATAGAGATGCATGCGATTTCATTTTGAACATTTTTGTATAATTCTAGCTATAACAGTTTCATAGGGTACCGTCGTGGGACTGATACACCCTGTCACCCCAGGTACGTCACAGCCCTGCAGTCAAGTCTGACGGGCTGCCCCATGTCTCAGAGCTGTGCTGTCTTTGTGGCCTTAGTCCTTAATACAACCCTTGCTCTCAATGCAATGAGGCCTAGCAGCCAGAGTTCATATTATAGCCCTCACTCTGAGGGCAGTGTGTCCCAATGGCTAGAGTCAGTACTACAGCCCTTACTGTCAGGGCAGTGCAGCCTACTGGCCCGAGTCAGTAATATGGCCCTTGCACTCAGGGCAGCGCGGCCTAGTAGCCAGAGTCCGTAATATTGGCAAGCAGGGCCACCACCATGGGCTTGGTGGTGGCCAGGATAGCAGGGCCCGGGACTACCCTCTTCTCTGGGTCCCATCCCAGGGCCATATTGGTGGTGGGGTTGCCCGCCACCAGCTCTGCAGAGCTCCAACTGAAACATGCCGAGCCTTGCTCTGGTTCTATAACCTTTTCCTCACATCCTTCCTTGGGTTCTTCCTTCCCGAGTCTCAGGGATTCTCCATCTTTGTAATTCTCCGGTCTCTCCATGACATCCCAATCCAGTGTGTTGGGGTCCGTCTCAAACTGGCAGGCCTCCGCATCCTGGAGTGCAGGTGGTCTTTCTTCAGGAGCTAGCGACACACCTCCTTTGCCACTGGCGGTCAACCCAAACTGAGCTGCTGTGCTGGAGCATGCCCAGAAGAGCCTGGGTGTGTGTGGCCTCCTCCGCTAAGAGAGAAGGGTTAACCCCTGTCGCACCAGAGCAGGGCTGATATGCCCCGTCACAGCAAACCTCTCTCCTCCTTCAGAAAAAAAAGTCCTTGGGGGATGTACATATGCTCATTTTTCAGGACTATGAATATTTCTGCATAGCAGAATGCCTCTTCTAATTTTACTAGGTAAGATTTGATTTCTGCCAAGGACATGTGGTGTGATAATCCTGCCATACAATTTATATTGGCAGTTATTTCTCCCCCATGGAAGATTTCTGAATATCATTTCTGAATACGGTACTTGAGGAAGCAAAATGAAAAACAAATAATGGCTAATATAACAAATCCATAACAGAAAGAAAAGTTTGCAAATCCTAAAACAATTTTGAATTGAAGTGGCTATTGGTAGCAGACTGGAAAAGAAAACGAAGGGACAACTTTCCTGAGCTTTCTTTTATTTGGTTATTGCAAGGGGTAATTTTCAATACATTAAAAACTCGAGCCAACTCCCATTGCAGTAAATGTGGGTCTTTTCTGTGATTTCAGTGAGATTTGCATTGGGACTTAAATGAATGATTTGTCTATTTGTACATAGATTGCTTCAGTTTATATGGTCATGATGATTGCAACCTATTTTAAAATGGAATAACACTCTTAAAAAATTTCAGTAAACTGAAAGGGAAATAGTAAAAACATTTTGCTTTTTTTTCCTCCTTGTCCTTTCATTCTTAGAGGAAGAAACAGATATTTTATATACTGTAGAACTCCTTCAAAGTATATGTGGCTTATATAATAGTTTGCAAAACATAAACATGTTAAATATTTGACTAGGGAAATAAGTAATTTGTAAAATGAACTTATATTAAATATATTTTATTATAATTTAAAATATAAATTAGTAACATATCTACCTACAGTAAGCAGCTCAAAACAATTTATGTATGGAATAATGTATGCTGTAGTGAATTATTGTGTTTTGGAATTACCATTTCACTTAGGAAAAATCAGACTTGTAAAAGGGTGTGTGTGTGTGTGTGTGTGTGTGTGTGTGTGTGTAAAACATACACCCAGTAAAATCACTTCATAGATGGTTGGGAAACTATTTTTATTTTGTTTCAAGCTATGAGAGTTCACATGTGCAGCTTTGAATTTGGTGTTCAAAGTCTGACTTTCATGTGGATTAATGTTGAATTTCCACTTTATTTTGATGCAAAACCATAATGATTGCAGGTTTGCTAGGGGGGCTCATGAATCTTAGCAAAGTTTTTGACTAGTATGGTCTAGGATTCAAGTCTATAACAAAATCAACTGAATCTTATGTAGTTTCTATTTTTGTTGCAAACACTTTGCACTGCCTCATCAGGCCTAGATGACACTTTGGACTTATACTACCATAGCTATGTTTACTAGGAATGTGAAAAAAGAATCACACCCCTTAGCAACATAGGTATGCCAAAAAATCCTTAGTGTAGATACAACTAGGCTGATAGAAGAGGTCTGTTGGAATAGCTAACTTCATCAGAGGAGATAGTATCTACTATACCCAGAGAACTTTTAAACTCAGGGGTTATGATGGTATAGGCTCTGTAGTGTAGACATAGCCGTACATGAGTGCAGCCCTACATATAGCAAACATCCAGGGCCAAATTCAGTCCTGTTGTAGTTCCACTGACCTCAGTGGAGTTTCATCTGTTAGCATGAGTGCTGAAGTTGGTACTCTTTCTCAAATGAGGACAGCCAGCTGTTTGCTGTTGTTTTTTTCACTTAATAAAGATTCCTCCACGTCAGAGGCCTGTTAATAAATATTTTTCAGACTGATTAACTCGCATTTCTGCTTTCACATACATTTTTCTTCAGGATGTCATGTCCAAATAATACATATTTCTGGTTGCCTATTATATGTGTGAGGACAACCGTATCCTCAGGAGAAATATTTAGATTTTTCCATTAAAGGCTTACTCAGTGAGATAGGCAGGCATGCTTTTTGCTATAAACTTTCAACATCAGTTCCCTTTGCATTCTCCCTCCCAGAGCCCAAGAGCTTCTATGATTTCATTTCTTTGTTTCAAGTACTTGCTGTCTATTCTGTCTGGCATTTTAAACGTTACAATAAACAATTTAATAAATTAGTCCTTCAGTAAAGCTTACAAACTTAAAGGTATTTCTGGGTTTTACTGTCCACAGATCTACACATATGGTTAAACATTTCCCTTCTGTGTTTCAATTTATTTAAGGACATGGACATATTTTTAAGAACAGTACTTAAGACTTTAACCCAATTATACCTAATATTATTAAAATTTCTTATTAAATTTCTACAGCATTGTTTATGGGAAAAAGAAGCAAATAAAGGAAAAACAGTTTTGGCCCACTTCATGTAAATGTCACAATTTTGTTCAATACATAAAATGCACAGTATGTGGGTTTTTTTTCTACACTTAAATAATAAATAATTCTACTTACATGTAAACAACTTTTCCCTTATAGGCACAAAACTCCTGGATTCATGTTATTTAGTGCAATCCCCTCTCTACTCTCCACCCTGTTCTGGGGATGGGGATGGGGAGGAAGCAGTAGCAAATCAAACCATAGGTATAGGCTATGTGCACCACCTTCATCTACATAGATGTTAGATTGCCTGAAAATATTCTTCACATATAGCCTGTTGTTACTACCCAAGCAGAATCTGATTAAAGACTAACTGATCTAATAAACTAAGTTGTGTGTCAAATATAATCACAAAGGATGCATACCTTTCTTATCTTTTTCAAGAAAGTTACAGTGCCCATAGAATGTAGTGTATATTTCACAGTAGAAATAAAAGTAACTAAAAGTGCAGTATGAGTGATATGGTTCCTTATAAAAATGCTAACATATATGCAAGTAAAAATGTGGATGTCTCAGTGAACATAAGTATCTGTGACTCATTTTTTTAAAAGAGACTGGTGATATGCGGTATCTCAATGTTTGTGTGCCCAACTGGAGACATCTTGAAAGCATCTGATCTTTGGAAGGCAGGATGCTCAGCACTTTCTGAAAATCAAGCCCCATTAAGATTTCTCAGGTTGAAAACCCAGAAATTGACACCAATCAAATCTATTGTGTTGTCACTACAACTCTATCTGTAGAGTCTCTGTACGACATAAAGGTCAGTGTCTTGGAGTATCACTTCAATGAACAGATGTTGGTAGCCAGTCTGGTGATTCCAGTATCTATTATTATTTATTGAAGTGTATAAATACATAGTAAATATTTTGTGAGCTAGGAATTGCTAAACAGTTGCCAGTAGTGCGACTAATATTGAAAACTAGTTTCATATAGACATTTGAACTGTTGGATGCTTATTCAAACTGAACCTGACATTCACCCATCACTAATATGTAGTGTTATATGAAAAAGGGTAACACTAAATTTACTCAGCTGTGTGTTATGTAAGCTTTTTGTATGTACTCATTTGAGGAAATGCACTTGTCATTTAAAATCAGAACAACAGAGCATTTTGCTGTCGAGAAAATAAGTTGAAGGACTTTTAAACTTATCTTATTATGATTTTTTATGGTTTGTACTAGTGTCAACCAAGACCATAATTAAAGACAATGAAGAAGCACCTTCTAATCTTTTTGACATTATTTTATGTCAAGAATAATTGATTAGCTGAAGAGGATTACATTTCAATATTATTCAAATTGCTTACATTGACAAGAGCTTTTGAAAAGCTACCTTTATTATCACTTCAGACTTTTTTAAAAAAAAAATAATTTCACCCTTCCTAAAGAGGAATTGTGGTTCTTTTGATTTCCTTTTTCCAGTGCACAATGTAAGAAGAATCCTGGTGCAAAGTATATGGTTATTCCATTTTAATTTCTTAGATGAATGACCTAACAAGACTGCTTTTGAAGTTAACAAATCTAGATGAGACAGAAGTAACACTTCTTTTGTTTGTTTCAGGATTTTTTTTTTACTAGCATGTTACAGTGAAGTTTCAGAGAAATCAGTGGTACCCAGGCTTAGATAAGCCTTTAATATAATTAAGACTCTGGCTATTAGACTTTGCAACATACTTTTGCGAGTATTCACAATAGATGAGACCTGCTCAGGTTTTCATCAGTTGTCTCTTCTGGATGAACTTCTATTACAAATGCTCTTTTAGCACACAACATGGGGGCTTGTTTTTCTGGAGCCAAATATAATTATTTCTCTCTTTTTTTTAATGTGCTAGGATTAATTCAGAAGGGGTTTTTTTTAGTGTTTTTGGTCTGTATTCTGATAGTTCAGGATGCTGAGCAGCTCCTTTAGGTTCTGAGCACAATCAGCTCATACTGAGTTGAAGGCACTAATCTGACAACATCAGAAACTATGTAAGTCCCTTTACAAGCTCTGCAAATGTTTACTGTTTCAAAGGACCCCTAAAAAGCATTTGTTTTTCTCTTCCAATGTCTTTTCTCCCCCTCAAAATGTTTGAAGAAATCTCTTTTCACAACTGCGCTTTGTTTTTTCAACTAACAATCTTTTGCTTCCCTTTCTGTAAATCCAAAGGAAAAGAAAAAAAAATGCAGCCTCATCTGGGTGATTTTTTTTTCCAATTTGCTATAGAAAGTTAGGGGGAGACAAAAAGAAATTTTGTGTGAACAGCAATTTTCCTAACCCCCTCTCATGCATTTTAAGGGCTACCCTAATGGGATAAAACAGTTTTAAGTTTTAGAACTTAAAAGATGTGGCCCTTTAAATGGGTTAATATGTTCAAGTAGCTTCAGAAATCACAGAAGAAGAAACATCCATTCTGCTGGCAGTAGAGCTACATTAATTATCAACCTCCATTTAGAGGAAGACAGGTGGCTGATATAGCTCTTTGGGGAGTTTCCCATCCATCTGTCCATCTTTCTGTGCTTTGCCAAGTGACGTTTAAAGAAAGTCAAAAGGCTATGATGATGATGTACTGTTTTCTACTATATCCATTTTGGAAAGTAATGCATAGATTTTTCTACTGCTCATTTGTGCAAAGACAAACCTCTATGTCCAGACACGCCTAAGGCCTTTATTTTGTTATGAGCAACAAGTACGCCTTTCTGAGAAAAAATGTGTGTAGATGGTACATATTCATTCTTTAAATCTGTGTTGTGGTTTGTTTCCACAGTGGCACTCAAAAAAATTAATTTGAATTAACTAGATATGTGAATTGAATGTGAATTAGTTAAACAGCATTAAACCTCTGTGGGGATATTTTTGTTCAGAATTGAAGTGAACTTAATTCCATTTAGTTTAATTCACTTTGGAAATTACAAGGAAATGTTTTTTTTTCTCTCCCACTGCCCTAATTGGGAAGAGTCTGAGACATCTTCTGTTTCAGATGAATCTGGAGACTGAGAGCAGACAGTAGCCCTGTGTACTTTCTTCCAAAGATACATGGCGGGGAGCAACCACTCTTGAGGCTTTATCACCAAAGAGTCAGCAGTGGGAGGAGAGGAAAGAAGGCCATTGGCCTCATTCCTGCAAAAGACAGCAACACTAATCAGAGAACACCCATATTGTCTTTTCAGTGAGAGGGGAGGCTGGAGATAGAAAGAGAGTTGTGTGCAGGACAGTGTGCCATTGTATGATTGCATTAATGGAGCTTAAACTGGAAGCAAAGCTTACAACTTTGAGTGCCCCAAACAGTGTGTAATCTGAGACCTCCTCATAATACAGTTTTGGCAGGAACAGACACCTCTGTTTTATTGTTTCTGTTTCTGGTTGGAACAAGGCAGGTGAGAAGCATCTTAAAATTAAAATATAAACATTGTTTTAAACCCTCACAAATGTTTTATTTGTCTCCTACAAATTTTGGAGAAACTTCCAAGTTCATTCTTACTTTATCTCAGCCATGCCTACATCTGACATGCAAAAAGCTTATCTGACTTTGAGACATCTGGCATGACCATTTTGAGGGAGTACATTGGGTTTCATCTTGTATATGGCAGTGAATCAGGTAAGCAGTTCAGAATGACAATAAGAATTGCCCAGATGTTCTTTATAATACTTAATTGTGAAGGCCAATTCTTGAAATGAAGGCATTAAATTTTGTTTCTTAGCATGAGGTAGGGAATGAGCTATTCAGATATGCCTGAATATTAGAATATCTCCTTTTGCCTTTTACCCTAAACAATGGGAGCTTGATGTTTGGGAACTAATCCTATTAATTTGGATGGGGACATGGTGAAACTTCTCTGAAATGAAACGAGGATGAGGATTAATTAAGCTTTGTAAAAGTAAATAATTGAAGACGCAACCAGAGGGTAGGCGCACACACACACACACACAAAATATTGTGTGTCTGTACTTTGAAATTAAACATTTTTCAATTTTGATAGGTTTTGCCATTGATAAAACAAATACAGGACTGAATGTATCCATCTATTTCTTCCATAGTCCCCATTACTACGTGCTCCAAACACCTGTGTTTCCTATCACATTTATTTATGTCAGCAGTACTCCCCCTCAAAAAGTCAATTAGGAGTACATTAATTAGAACCAAAAATAGATTACATTCATGTGTAGAAAATGTGTGATAGTTCTTATGAGGGTTGAAGATCTATTTTTATACATCTGTTAATGTGCGTAGTACAATGATTTTTCCGTATTGTATTCATCCCAAAACTGCAGCATCAGCATGAAATTTTAGTGCAATATTTATGGGATGGCTCTTATTTTTCAACTAATGAGCATATTGTTGGGTAAAATAGGTAAACACTGTCATACATTTGTGAGTACATAGTAACTGGAAGAGTAAGATCTAGTGCATGTGTGCATGTCAAGTTGTATTAAATTTCACACACATTCCTCCAACCTCTGTCTTCAGTCTACGAAATCCCAATGAAGGTAGAAACCAATGAGATGAAAAGTTCCCATTGGATTCAACTTTTTCCCTGTAGCAAAAATAGATTTTGCACTCCTATTCAACTCGATAGCTGATGAAAAAGCCATTGAACATGCGTGTATAAAAAGTCGTCTTTTTTTTTTTGTTCAGTCATCTGCTAAATCAGGGGTGGGAAAACTTTTTGGAACGAGGGTCACATCAGGATGCAAAGCTGTATGGAGAGCTGGGTATGGAAGGCTGTGCCTCCCCAAACAGTCTGGCTTCCATCCTCTTCATCTTCCTGCCCACCTCAGAATCTCCAACCCATCCAACTCCCTCTACTTCTTGTCTCCTGACCACCCCCTCCCAGGACCTGCCCTTTGTCACCCCCCTGGACACCACGCCCTACCTAAGCCCCCTGCTCCTTGTCCCCTGACTGCCCCAACCCCATCCACACTTCTGTCCCTGACAGCCCCCGCCCCGAATCCCACACTCCATCCAACCCTCCCCTGCCTCGTTTCCTGTTTTCTGATCACCCCCAGAGACCCCTCTGCCCCTTATCCAACTTCCTGGCCCAGGGCCCCTTACCACGCCACTCAGAGCCAGACATGCTGCTGCGCTAATCCACAGGAGTGCACAGCCCTGCACCTCAGAGTGCTGCCTGCGTGGCGGCGTGTCTCTGGGGGAGAGGGGACAGGAGCAGAGGGGCTGCGGGGAGTCTCCCTGGCTGGGAGGTCAGGGGCTGGGCAGGAGGGTCTCGCAGGCCGGATGTGGCCCGTGGGCTGTAGTTAGATCATGGATTTTCAAAATTTATTGTCACTGACTGTAGTTTAGTGTTTTCATGCAGACAGTGAAGTATAGTATATACTTCAGAAAGAGATGCAAAAACTTTAGAGGTTAAAGGTTTGTTAACAGGTTAATCACTGTGGTTTATGTTTCATAGCTCAGTATGATTTTTCATAGTTCAATATATTTTTTGTGATCTTGCTTTAATTCAGTTTCAGCCTCTTTCTCTGTTATAAATGTGTGAGAATCATTGATCCCAGATGCCCAAAGTCAACTTGTATATTTTGTCCATATTTGAGCATTTTCTCTGTAATTATTAATTGTTCTACCAGATGACATGATGGTTCAAAAATCTTAAGAACATGTAGAGGATCACATGTGAATATATGCTGTCATTTATCACGTTGTCATAATATACTCATTCTTTGTTCAGTAACATCACTTCTGTGATAGTGTTAGCAACCGGGCGTTGGAATGTAGAATGCTGTCCTCAGGTTGTGTTTAATTATATTTTAAAGATTAACCCTGGATCCTGCAAATTGTTCCATAAGGGTTCAGAGGTTCATCTATTCAGAACATTTGCAGGATTAGGGCCATAATGAAGCCAGCTTGTTGATTTCTGTAGGTATACCATACAAGTGTAGAATGAGGGTTGGTAGTGAAAGATCATTTCTCATGAATGTCATGACCAGCAGTGGCAGAAACAGTGAGGTGATGTGCTTTGCCTCTCAGCCAGAAAGGCATATTCTCCTTCATGAGATTGTTCACATAAGCATTCCACTGGAGGCGTATGTATAATATACTTGAGTCAGAGACTTTTGCCAGCCATACCAGCAGGCATTGCATGTGTCCCGCTATCCTTGTGTGCCAAATCCAGGGCATAAAGCAGAATGTTTCTTAGTGCCTGTGCAGAAAGTTGGCATTTCCTATCATTCTTTGAACTTCAGTTACTTAGCTTTTAGAAAAAATCTTCTTCTGTATAGCTTAGGATTAGTTAGTAATTTAGTGAGTTTAGTGGGGTTTAATATGCAGAAATCCCCAAGTTTGAAACAATGTGCCACCTACAGGTACGTGATCTCTTTTAGCGATGAGCATAAAATCTGCTTAGGCAAGGGGCGCATGAGGGACAAATGTCCTCTTTGTACCTTCTTCCCAGCAAGCACACAAAAGAACATCATCTTGAGAAGTCACTGTTTCCCTCTTCAAAGCCTTATCCTGACCATGAATAAATGGAGGGTTTGTCCATGAGGTGTTCTCCTCTGGTTGCCCAGTTTCAGGTGAGAAACATTGTTCATCTTCTTCTCCAGTGACCTACTCAAAGTTCTCAGATCCCTTCTTATCCCAGAGACTGTTACATGTTTGAAGTCTTATTCTTCCCCTCACAAAAAGGCCTTGAAAAAGTCCTCTGGTGCTGAATCAAGGCCTGGTTGTAAATATTGATGCTTATCGGTATTTTAGGAGGTAGCACCATTGATTTAAGCATCAGTGGGGTCATTGAGACCAGTGCCCTCACCCCTACTAGAAAGGTCATTGCTTTGGCACTGTTGAGTCCAACACCACTAGCATTAGTGGACAAACACTTACCTTCACTATAGGTTCCATTGATGCTGCAGGCATTCTTTCCGGCAAAAATCTTCTGTCTCCTTCTCCCAGACTCTGCTTTGTGCATCATCTTGTCGTAGTGGCTTTTACTTACTTACTATGGCATTGGCAGTTCTATTCACTTTGCCAGTATATACTTCATCAGCTCCATTGATATAGACTCTTTTATCTGCATCCTGATCACTTCATCCACCGGCACTGTTGGTACATTGTCAACTTCAGTTCCTCTGAGACAGCATTAGGTGTTTCCAGTGTTGAGATCTCTTCTAAAACCTTCTAGGACTGCTCCTCCACTTACTGACAAGAATTATCTTCCCCTAGTCCAACTTTGACCATGATAGACCTTTATCTCCATTCAGATCTCCATACGATTGACATTCTGGAGATTCCCAAACTCAAGAGCAAAATCTTTATTGTAGTAATCTTACTACTTACTAGTAAGTAGTAAGATTCCTTACTACTTGGGAAAATACTTGTCTGGCCCTGCCAGCACTGAAGATCCTAGCTTCTAGCTACGGCAGGAATTTCAGCTATCTTGAGAAGGATTAGTGATAGGAGATTAATAAAGAGAACCCAATAGCTGTCAAAGATTACCAAGTTTATTTGCTGAGCTGGTTGAAAAAAGTAAAGAGTATAAGAAACTATCTCTAGAGCAAAAAGACATATGCTACCTTGACTGTCATCTGACAGTATCAAATTATCTGGTATCATTGTTCAAATATACTTTCATTAATTGGGCAGCAATTTTAAAATTTGTGGTCAAGAGCTCAAGGAATACCAGGATCAGTATTTGGGCACGGTGTTGGAGGGTTATCTTATTGCTTGTGTGTCCATCCAAACAGGGGTGAAAAAAATAATCCTTACCGGAATGGGGGCCGGCCCAAGGGCAGAAGGGACAGATCTGGAGGGGTCAGATTCTCCCTGCTAGCCCATCCACACTGCCTGGTCCCTGCCACCTGGGGCTCCGGCGGCAATTTGAAAGAGCCTGGGACTCTGGTCACTGCTGCGGTGGCAGCAGCCAGGAGCCCCGGGCCCTTTTAAACTATGGGCCCTGGGGCAGCTACCCCTTTTGCTGCCCCACCTCTATCAGCAACCTGGGGGGCGGAGAGTGTCCAAAGCGGCAATGACATTAAAGCGCTGCCGTGGCTGCATAGGGCTGGTACCGGCGTCTTACCGGTATACTGTACTGGCCCCACTTTCACTCCTGCATCCAAGCAGCAATTGACACATCAGATAATGTGTCCTGTTCAGGGGCTACAGACATTTCAATGAGATGCTCTTCTTGATTACAGACCTCTAACATTCCAAAAGACATGAAAAATATTTATCATTTGAAAGAGCTAAACTGTTCTCCCAGAAGACTGGACTATACAATGCGGACATTGAAAGTCTTCGGTGTGATCCTTCATTCACTGAGTATCTTACACCATGGTAACTAAGAGTGATCAGTTACACAGGTGCCTGCTCTACACAGTAAAGGAGGGATTCATTATTCAATTTACCCACCTTCCTGTCCCTTTTCATGGATAGATCTCATTCTGTTTTGTATCAAAAAGGACAGATTCTGTTAGAATGGAGTCAATAGAGGAAGTTTCTTATCAATACAGAGGAATAGGTTACTACGTCTGCCATTTCTTGATTCCTGAAAAGAGACATGGTCTTCAACCCATTCTGGATTCAAGAAAATCAAATTCAGGGTGGTCACTCTTGTGTCTGTTATCTGTTCCCTGGAGATTTGTAAGCTGCCCTGCAGGATGTGTACTTTCATGTGGCAATACTTCCTGGCCACAGAAAGTTTGTGATTCATGATAAACAATGTCCATTACCAATATGCAGTTCTGTTCTTTAATCTCTCTTCCACTACAAGGGTTGTTATGAAGTGTATGTGAGTGGTGGTAGCCTGATTCTGCTGTCTAGAACAGCATTCTTATCAGACATCTGTTTTCCAGTCTAAGTAAAAAATATGGATTACCCTATGGATTACCTCAGCAGGTGGAGGGACTTCAGACAACTTAAAGAAAGAGAACAAAATCAACTTCTTGAAGTTTGTCATCTTGGGAAGCGTGGGTAATAGTGTAATGTCTGAAGAGCGTATATACCGATTTATCATGTTGCTACTTTGCAAACATCCACTATAGGAATGTTGCTCAAGAAGTCTGCTGACAGGGAATAAGCCCTAGTGGAGTGGGCTGTTGCCCTTGACGCAGGAGAGACCTTTGTCATATCAGAGCAAGTTCTATACAGTCCAAAATCCACTGTCAAATATGCTGCACTGTAGTAGGTTGCCCTTTAATTCTCTCAACATAGGCTACAAACAGTGTGGGAGAGGCTCCGAAAGACTTTGTGGATTCTGGGTAGAAGAGAGAGTGACATTTCACCTTATTCAGATTTTTTTGATAGCACGGACTTGCTATCAGGCCTTCCATTACATCTTCATGTAGGTTCCATCACAAAGCTCCAGAATTTTTTTAAAAAAATGGGGATACAATATGTGTAGCTGGTTTGCCCATATGACAGTTCCTCAGTGAGGAACAAGTTGACAGCAGTGGACCTTAAAGTTTGAAAACTAAAAGGAAAGCAAATCATAAATAGGAAAGCTATATTAGTAGGAAATCAATATTTAACATATAGAACAACTTTTGGATACTTGCACTTTTGTGCATCTTGAAGTAAAGTGATTTTATAAATTATTAATGCACCAAAGCCTTGCTATCCACCTTCATTACTGTCAGACAAGGAGTATTTCTCATAAGGAATTTGGCATTCATTGAAGGTGAAGAAGAAGAAAAAAGACAGACAAAATAAGGAAAGATTATTTTGGAGCTACATAACCAGGAATGAACTTTTCTTAAATGTGCAAAATGCTATTATTAATACCTCTTTGTACCATACTCAATATCAGCCTAGCCTTTGTTACCAGGGAAACAAAATCTAACGTAACCTGCAATTTCCTATTACACAAAATCTCTGACTCTGCTGATGTTTCCTACTCTAAAGCTCCCACAAACAATCCACTGATGAAGAAGGGATCATATGAAACGTCAAATAATACCACAGGAAACGTTGTTAATTATGGAAACTGAGGTGCTATTTCAGACAATGTTGTGGCAAATTTTACATTGTTTTTGACAACATTTTATTTAAAAAATATTTTTTGCTTAAATTGCTACTCCTGTCTATGACCCCTGAGTGAAATCATTTCTAAACACACAGCAGAGTGTTATCAGAATTCTGGTAATTTACAAATGTTTGTCTCTTGACCCATAGAACTCTCCAACTTTGAACTCTGCTCAGGAGGAGTTTCTTGGTGGTATTACAAGCTGGGTGTATCGTAGCTACAACACGTCGGGTGTTTTAAACAGGCTTCCTGGGCTTCTGATTTTTTTATTAAACTATTTCATCATTTGCTAATAATATTGAAAAAATCTGTACAAATATATGCAAATAAACTGTTCCACCTACAACTACGAATTTTTGGATCAGGATTTTAGGACTGAAATCTCTAATTTGTGGAAACAGGTAGAAGAAAAGAAGGAGGAGGGAAAAGTCTTAAACTTCCCCATGTCCTCAGCAATTTACTATATAAATGTAAACAAGGGATATGTGTGTTGCAAAGCCAATCTCTCACTAGCGAGGAAATGCCTGAATGAAAGATCCCTGTGCAATATTAACCTCCCACTTTTGTGTGTATGCATACTATACCATCCTTACATGATCGTATATTATATTTTTCCACAGTTTATTGAATGGGTAGATACATTATTTTTTTGTATTTTCCGTATTTAGTATGTGTCTCTGGGGCTTATATAATGCATACTATCCAAATCTCACACTGAATGCATATTAATTTACTCCTGGGCATTTCTATAGTATTTTCACCCTGGGTTCTTAGTACTTCACAGACATTAATAAATTTATCTTGACAACACTTCTGCGGGACTAGATAATGGGATTATCTCCCATTTTACAGCTTGAGAACTGAGGCACAGAGAAACTAAGACCAAAATTGACAAGTGTCCACTAATATTGGGTATGTAGCTTGTGATGGTTGGGACCTAATTTTTCCAAGTACTTACATTTTTATAGCCCTTTATATGTTCAAAGCACAACCCCAGTGGAGTTGAAGTTATGAATGCACAGCACTTCTGCAAATCTGGCACCAGGTGTCTCCCAGTGTGCACTCAGAAAATGAGGAACACACAGTTAGTGGCCAGCTGTGAACTTTTTGGTTTAAGTTTGTTCTCCAAACACATAGGAACTCTATCACAGAGGCAGTTATAGAATCCAGTTGTTCAGTGTAATCAAATTTCTTTAACTGTAAGACCATCCTTTCTCTTCCTGTAACTCCCTGCCTCATTCACTGCACACCTTCCAACTTCTGTGATGAATGAGGCAGGAGTCCTAGAGATGATAATATCATTCGCTGCACAACTCTGATTCATCCCCAGAGTCTTGTCTGTCTTCTGTACTGAGTGAGGCTGTGATCCTGTGAACATATTATTTATTTATTTTTTTATTATTTAAAAACAAATAATAATATGTAGCTCTTTTCATCTATAAATCTCAAAGCGCTTTAAAAAGGATGTCACTACTTTCGTAGGCTAGAGCCCACTTCATCGGATGCATAGAATGGAACAGAAGTAAGATTTATTTATATACACAGAAAGCAAAAAAAAAATAAAGTTGTACATTAGCATACCAATTCTAAGAGGCTGTTTAATTTGGATGGGCCATTATCAGCAGGAGAAAAAAATACCTTTTGAAATGGATCTCTGTGTCTGACAGGAGATAACAACTATTGAAGGTAAATTAACTAGGGAAATGCAATCAATTAGTGTAATGAGAGAACCGTTCGCAAGTTCTATTTAGCCCTTGGTTTATTGTGTCCAAACTGAAAATTAATTCCAGTTCCTCAGTTTCTCGTTGGAGTCTGTTTTGGAAGTTTTTCTGTTTCAAAATTGACACCATCAAGTCTTTAATGGAATGGCCAGAAAGACTGAAGTGAAGTATTCTCCTCCTGGTTTTTGAATGTTATGATAACATTGATAACATTCAAAAACCAGTAGGAGAACACTTCAATCTTCCTGGCCATTCCATTAAAGACTTGATGGTGTCAATTTTGAAATTGTGTGTGTGTGTGTGTGTATGTATGTATCTATCTATCTAGTCTTTTGTCTGATGAAAAAAATTTCCGGTGTACCTGACCCCCTCATTTACATTAATTCTTATGGGGAAATTGAATTCGCTTAACATCATTTTGCTTACAGTCACATTTTTCAGGAACATAACTACAATGTTAAGTGAGATGTTCCTGTGCTTGTCAGACTAGCCTTCCCAGATTTTGGTAAACTGTCCATTGTGGGAATTCCAGTCCGTCTTCTGTCAACAGCACTGATGATCCCAACAACCAATAATAAACATATAGTAGTTTATTGTGACTGTAATCCATGAAAACCTGACTAACACCACATAATGATGCTTGTTTAATATTGGGTAAGAGAGCTTTGCAACCAAAAACTGTTTTAGATGCTCACTGTCTGTGTATAAATATAAAATATGGATATTAGAGCTCAATTTTCCATAGGCCTTCTAAATATCAAGTTTATTTTTGAAAGACAATGATTACCCTATATTGATTGTTTTTTAAAAAAATCATTTACCAAGGACCAAATATTTTAAGACTGTGGAGCCTGAGTTTATATTGACGGGTGAGTTGCATTAAATGCGTATGTTAGATGCTCTTCTACTGTACTTCATTATCTATTGATGTAATGTATCACAAGGCCCAGGTTTCAAACATGGCAACCTGTTTTAGGCCCCAGATCCAGAAATGCAGTTATGTGTCAATAGAACTCACTTCAAAATATTGAGCTAACTTGAAATCTAAGTATTAAATTCTGACTCTACTGAAGTCAATTGGAGTTTTGGTATTGACTTCAAAGCCATTATTTCACCCTAAATATCTAATTGAAAAATTGAATACCCAAATTAGGGATCTGGATGTCTTTTTGGAGTCCCCACATTTGAAAATTAGGTGTGTGTTATCTTTTGTGGGCAACAGATCCTTATTACATTATTACAAGGTTTCTAGACTGAAGGATTAAACGTGGAAATCTAACAAACACAAGATACCTAGAGTGAGTTAATATCCTCTTCAAGGATAATTGCATTAAGAGCTGCACAGTACAATGATAGAGTGATGGACATAACTGTGAAGTGGCCATTGACTCTCTTTTTATATGGCAGTATTTTTGCCCTCCTATTCTCAATCCTTGAGCTGTGGCAGCTCACTGAATGTGTTTAATGACAATGACCCCAGAAATTACTTAGTTTTCACTTACATAAATTCAGGCAGTCAGAAGAATGAACTATAATGTAATATATAGACCAGATATTTTTTCTCATCTTTGCTTTTTCTCACACAACTGATATTTTATCTGTTTAGCTAGCCCTCTGCTTCCAGTAATGCCCATTACTTAGTTTGTAAGTACTATATATAGATAAAGATCTCCACCTAAAGAGAGAGGGAGAGATTCATTGTCATTGTGTGTGTGTGCACGCTCAAAATATTTCATGAACTGATATACATAGATATGTGTGTGTATATCTATGTGTATAAAAATCAGTTTAGGTCAATTGAAATGTTTCATTTTGATTCCCCTCACCTCCCCACCCCAATTTACAACTACTTTTAGTTTATATTTATTAAAATTTCTAAACAAAGTGTTTGTTTTGACTCAGAAAGATAACTTTTCGTTTCAAAACATTGGGTTGGGTCAGTTCAACCATTTTGCCAAAATTCTTTTGTCAGGAGATTTATCAAAACGGCGTCTGTTTCACAGTTTCAGATTTCACAAAGCTACATTTTTCGATGAAAAACATGTAGTCAAAAAATTCTAGACCAGCTCTATTCACTGTTGATGTCAGTGAGATTATTCCCATATTTATAGTTAGGTATGTGCTTTGTAAATGCCAAATCAAGACCTAAGAGAACATAAGGAAAGATGGTGACTTATCAGAGAACTGACAGACTTATCTTTCTATGAACTGGACTATGTGTCTAATGAATTCCTGTATACATGCATTTTCTCAACTCATCTGTTTTATACCTGGCATGCTACTTGGAGATGTCTCTATCATCTTTCTGTTTCTTTGTCTCTTTATATTTCATCTGATCTTTTTCTCCTGTGATTTAAATATTTGTGTAATGTAAATATGAGTTAAAGAAATCATAATATTCCAGTTTGAGTGATGTGGAGTGTACAATTTAAGAACACTATATCTCATTTTGTTTGAGATGCACTATGGCAAGTCAGAGAAACAAAAGACATAAGAGGAGTGAATGGAAATGTGAGTGCATAAGCTAGCACTGGTCTCCAAGGAACATAAACCTTTTGGCAAGATGAGTAGTAGCAGGAACTCTGGATTCAATTCCATAGTGCACGGAGGAAGCTGAACCACCTCTGGGACAGCATAGGCAGTCATATCCTGCTGATCATTGATGCATGAAGAGAACTCTAATTGAAGGCTGTGGAGACTTACATAAAAATCAATGATGAGATGAGTCTTATGCACAGTACTAGGTCAGGAGATTGAAGGATCAGAGGCATTTTGTGAGAAGAAGTGATTGCCACAACTTACCCACTCTCTTTTCAGAAGCAAAACAGGAAAATGAAAGATTAAAGAGGGCATAGATATGAACTGTTCTGATTCACCATTCAATTAATGTAATCAGAAATAATTCTGGCATTACTGGTAGTTGAAATTCTCTGAAGTAAGCTATAAAAGAATATCATTTCTATAAAAGGTGATTGCTGCCTAGTAACCCATCAGACTTTTTCATTCTGTTGTACAACTTCAGTCCCTTTATACTTGGATAGACTATTGTGCATAATTGACCTTGAAATCTCCCTTTCTTGATAGTGTTTTGATATAGTGCTTGTAGCCCCACCCTGCTAATTTAGCAATATTTATTAAATGAGAAGCAATATGTTTGCTGATTAATCTGAATTTAAATTTAAAAAAATCAATTTAGTGAGGAAACCATATTACTACAATGACAGTTTTCTCACTACAATAAATAAATAGAGATCTATCTGGGCATATCATATAGACCTTGTAAATGGATTTAAAAATTCATCTTGTATTGTCCTGAGTTACATTTTATTTTATTATATGTGTCTATCAATACTTTGATTGCAGCCACTTAGATTATGATAATTAGAGACTGAAAAATTACTAGAGTATTCTGAACAGTGTATGTTTCAAAACGCTTACCATTTACTTATAATGGTATAGCCCCTGTTCTGTTGCATTGAGCATGCATTGAATCAATAGAAAATAATAAGAGTTAATTAAAATTATATGATCCCATTTAACTTTCCCCGATGGGAGCAGGGCACATGATTATAAGCTTATTCTTGGTTCCGTAATGAACAGTAAGTATCCCTAGATACAGAGCCAGAGCTGTTGCAGATCACTGCTATTTTGCTTAAGATTAGTTTTGAATCAGAAGGTACTTCAAAAGTTTGAAATGACTAAATGCAAACAACAGATGATAATGTATATCATCATAGGTTATCAGGTTGATAACTGTGTTTTGCGTAACAACAGATTAATTTATTCGAGGTTATGCTCAGCACTGTGTGTCATAGTCTTACTATCCTATTGCTTCTGGGTTATTTTTAGCAAGAACTCATAAAATCTCTATTGAGAATTCCCCTTATCACATCATTACATTGGCTTTTTCATATTTGCTTTTCTCTTTCTATTCATTAGATGCAATTAGTCACAGATAGCTATACTGTGTAATCCCAGTAGCCAGGGAATAAGGGTCATTCAGCCCAGAAATATTCTTTTCCCCACATTATACGTTCTAGTTCACTGAAGATTTCCCAAAGGCAACATCATACATCTCAGAAGTCTGGTTGCAGTCCATGAGAGTCATGATGTCACAGAAAAGATGCATTCTGGAATATCTTTTCTGAATCAAGAAATAATAAGGGATTTCACAGAGGGGAATGATTATTTTTTAAATTTATTTGTAAGTTAAAGTAAAAATATATCTAGAAATGGGCTCGAGGTACACAGTATGAATCCAGATCTGATTTTGGAACTCACTCGATATTGGACTAAAAAAACAGGGGTGTTTTGTTCCAGAGTTTTGGTTTACCCTACTGTGGAAAGTGGAGTCAAGTGTAAAATTTGGATTAAAAAACAGATGTAGCTTTTGACCCACAGCTTCTTACCAAAGTTCAGATCCAGGTTTTAGGTTAGGTTTGGGCCTGTTTAAGCTTCTGTATTTCATTCTTACATTCAACTCTGTATCTTAGGTAGTGGGGATGTTCAGCATAGGAATGTGTGCTTAACTCCATTTTTGCTTTACATCTCATCTTGAATTCTGAAGAAAAAGTGTAATCAAATGCCATTCACTTTCCTGGGAATCTTGTATGTTTTAGCAAGATATTTTCCAAATTGTTGACTACAAAAGGAAATGAATAATTTATTTTTAAAAAATGTAGAATTGCATAGTGATGAATTAATTTGCAGGGAAAAAAAGAATCCCGGACACCTATAATAAAAAATCTCTGAATCTGTGAGAGAGTGCACTTCAGAAAGTCAGTTGAACTTTTTAGGAAATCCTGAGGGATTCATTTTCTTATAGATCTATAGATGGCTGATAAGGCTAATGTTTATTAATCAGTTGTGCCTACACACAACAAATGGAGTGCAATATTCATGGTTTAAGGCTGTTTACCACGCTAGACTAGGATTCGGATTTACTTTGGCTGGCCAATAGACTGACTTTGAGATTTACTCTGGTAGCTGGCCAGTGTTAGCACCCCTAAGACACTAAGGTCAATGAGAACCACACAAGTTGGAAGCTCAGGTTCTATATTAATCCCATAGCCAACTCCCCACAGCCTGCTAGCCTGAATGATCCATATGGAGGGTGAGACTCAAATGACCAGATTAAACAAGGAGCATGCTCATGCTAGCCATATAAAAGGCAACACGTGTTTAGTGATTGCAGGGGGGGGATTCATGAAGAAGACTTAGTATGCTTCTCCTAGCTCTGGAATTTCATCCCTCGCATCACAGGTCCCAATAGTTCAAGTCTCTTATTGCGATAATTTATAACACCACCCCAGATTGGTCTTTTGGGAGCTGGATATCTGTGACCTCCAGATCTAAAACCATGTACCCATACTGATTAAGTTAAAGGGATAAGTCCATTAGCTTGAAGGTAGAAGCTGACTCATAAACTTATATGTGGCCCCTAAAGGGGGACCAAGTGCTACCCTGTGTTAACGCTCGTTCTGTAAATACAAAGTATTCTTATTGCAATGGTCTGTTCAGTCTGGTGATTAGAAAATTATTTTAAAAATGTATATGCTTCAGTGGTGGTATTGAAAAGCTGGCAGATAGTTGCATCAGGTACTGCAATAGTCTCTTGTACTTTCCTATACTTAACGTACTAAATTACTTGAATTCTACAAATTCTGAGGTTTACTAACAGCAAATCATATTCACTTACCTACAAAAATTGGCAGTTGGTTTTAAGTACAACAAACATCTTTTTAAACTATGGCTTTTTCACACAGGCATTCTGTGCTTTCCATCTTGTAAGTGTAACACCGACAGAGCTCGGTTGTCAATGGGATTGAAACTGGGACCTTTGGAGCTAATGCATGAGCATCTACTGCATGATCTAAAAAGCCACATGGCTTTTAGCTAAGGCTGTAGCAGATTCATTAATCTTTATGTGGTCTTGGTGCCACTAGATAGGACAGGAGTTGTGTGTGTTATATAAAAATGACACCCAACTTCGCAGTTTTGTGCCACTCTCCTGTGCGTGTAGGTAATACTATGCATATTGCTGTAGATGAAATTGTCTCTTATAGTCAAGCAAATAGCTACTGCAGACAGAACAAGATTCACAGAAAGAGATGCTTGGTCAGGTGACTTGCATTTTTAGCCACACAGATGCAGTGCGACTTAAAGGGAACATCCTTCACCAGAAACTAGTGTCATTACTCAGAAGATGAGGAATGCATTTTGAGACCAAGACATGTTGTCAGTCAGGTGATCTGACACAATAATTAACAATGCATTGAAGAGATGTCAAGGTTTGTATCCCTTTCATTGATCAGAGCTTGTACTATCAGAGACAGAAGTCTTTCTCAGTACTGGATTTAAGCTGCAGTTTCAGTTCTTTAGATGAACCAAGAACTTTATTAGCTTATCCAGACTTCTTGAGAATTGCCAAGTTGAGCTGGAAAAAAAATTGAGAAAACAAACAATCTCCTGAGTTTCCTTTTTGCTATCAAGCCTTAAATGCCTCTAAAACAACCTGTTTCATGCCATTTTGACATCTCTGCTTTTGATACCATATAGAAACTGGAAGTATAGAGTGTGTGAAAATGAAAAATAACAGGGGCTTTGGAGATGAGGAAATGTGGTTCATGTATAAAATTAGAATGGGTAGGTTTCAGTTCTTTGTGAAGGTGTGTGTTGTTCCCTCTGTCTAAATCACGAGATCTATTCCTTATAAAATAGGTAGAAGGAAGCACCTAACTTAAATTTCTATAGCTACACAAGCATCCTGTATGCTATTTTTCTTCTGGAAACACTACTAACTTTTAGAGTTTAAATATTTTTTTCATCATGATAAACAAACATTAACCAATATGCTACTACTTCTGCTTATGTTTCTTTGTGCGCTTCCACTATAGTGTTATACTATTAGGTTCCCACTTTTCTTTATGCTTCACGTTGGCCATTAATTGCATACTAACTGTTTTATTGCTGCCTATTACACTAACTCATTCTGTAGTACCATAAGTTAGAAATCAGGCTTTAGTATATTGGTTTTGGTTGAAACTGAACATGTCCGAGAAGTAACTGACTAGCACATTCATCTGCTGAAACCAGCAAGTCTGATTGACCTTTTATTTTGTTTCAGACAACAGTAGCTCATTCTGCACTGGTAAGAAATTATTAGCTGTGACTTGCCTACCTTGAGGCTTTTGATTTCATAGTTTCAGTAGTAACAAAAACTGTGGAGGTTTTATTTTATTTATTGTATAAAAAAGATGCTCAGCTTGTTGCAAAACTTCACCAAGTTAGTTACAGGGAGGAAAATTAAGCCACATACAGGAACATTAATTTGTGGTAGACAACTAACTACAAATTAGTATCAAAATTCCCATTGTAAGTCTGTGGTGCAGTTTCAACCAAACAGTTTTTTTCAGCCACTGTTTAATGAAGCCTCATTAAGTTTTTTTATTTTTGCCAGCAAGTTAAAGACGTATGAATTGGAAGAATGGACTATTACATGGGTAGAAAGCTGGCTAGATTGTCAGGCTCAGTGGGTAGTGATCAATGGCTTGATGTCTAGTTGGAAGCCAATATGAGAGTGCCCCAGGGGTCAGTCCTGGGGCCATTTTTTTTCAACATCTTCATTAAAGATCTGGATGATAGTAAGCTGCGGGGAGACGAACATATGCTGGAGGGTAGGGATAGGATCCAGAGTTACCTAGACAAATTGGAGGATTGGGTCAAAAGAAATTTGATGAGCTTCAACAAGGACAAGTGCGGAGTCCTGTGCTTAGGATGGAAGAATCCCATGCACTGCTACAGGCTGGGGACCGAGTGGCTAAGCAGCAGTTCTGCAGAAAGAGACCTGGGGATTATAGTAGACAAGAAGCTGGATATGATCAACAGTGTGCCATTGTTGCCAAGAAGGCTAATGGCATATTGGGCTGCATTACTAGGAGTGTTGCCAGCCAGACTGAGGAAAGTGATTATTCCCCTCTATTCGGCATTGGTGAGACCACATCTGGAGTACCATCAGGTCCAGGACCTGATGGGATTCACTCAAGAGTTCTGAAGGAATTCAAATGTGAAATTGCAGGAATACTAACTGACATTTGTAACCTGTCATTTAAATCAGCTTCTGTACTAAATGATTCAAGGGTAGCTAATTGATGCCAATTTTTAAAAAGGACTCCAGAGGAGGCTTACTGGCAACTGCAAGCCACTAAGCCTCACTTCAGTGCCAGGAAAAGTGATTGAAACTATAGTAAAGAACAACATTGTCAGACACATAGATGAACATAATTTGTTGAGAAATAGTCAACATAGTTTTTGTAAAGGAAAATCATGCCTCACTAATCTGCTAGAATACTTTGAGGGGGTCAAGAAGATTGCAGACAAAGGCGATCCAGTGGATATAGTATATTTAGATTTTCAGAAAGCCTTTGACAAGATCCCTCACCAAAGGCTCTTAAGCAAAATAAGCACTCATGGGTAAGAGGGAAGGTTCTTTCATGGATTGGTAACTGGTTAAAATATAGGAAACAAGGGGTAAGAATAAATGGTCAGTTTTCAGAATGGAGAGGTAAATAGTGGTGTCCCCCAAGGATCTATACTGGGACCAGTCCTATTTAACATATTCATAAATGATCTGGAAAAAGGGGTAAACAGTGTGGTGGCAAAATTTTCAGATGATACAAAATTATTCAGGATAGATAAGTTTTAGGCAGACTGCGAAGAGCTACAAAAGGATCTCACAAAACTGGGTGTTTGGCAACAAAATGGCTGATTAAATTTAATGTTGATAAATGCCAAGTAATGCACACTGGAAAACATAATCCTAACTCTACATATACAATGACGGGGTCAAAATTAGCTGTTACCACTCAAGAAAGAGATCTTGAACCACTATGGATAATTCTCTGAAATCATCCATCCACTCAATGCGCAGCGGCAGTCAAAAAAGCAAACAGAATGTTGGGAATTATCAAGAAAGGGATAGATAATAAGAAAAAATATCATATTGCATCTATAAATCCATGGTATGCCCACACTTTGAATACTGCTTGCAGATGTGGTTGCCCATCTTAGAAAAAATACATTCGAATTAGGAAAGGTTCAGAAAATGGCAACAAAAATGATTAGGGGTATAGAATGGCTTCCATATGAGAAGACATTAATAAGGCTGGGACTCGTCCACTTGGAAACAGAGGGGGGGATCTGATGGAGGTCTATAAAACCATGAGTGATATAGAGAAAGTAAATAAGTAAGTGTTATTTACTCCTTCTCAGAATACAAGAACAAGGTGCCACCGGATTAAATTAATAGGTAGGAGATTTAAAACAAAGACAAGAAAGTATTTTTTCGCCCAACCTCTAGAACTCCTTGTCAGATGGTGTTTCAAAGGCCAATACTTAACAGGGATCAAAAGGGAGCTGGATAGATTCACGGAAGATAGATCCATCAATGCCTATTAGCCAGGATGGAAAGGAATGATTCGTAGCCCCTGTTTGCCAGAAACTGAGATTGGGTAACAGAACATGGATCACTTGATGATAACCTGTTTGTTCATTCGCTTTGGGGCACCTGCCATTGGCCACTGTCAGAGGACAGGATTCTGGGCTTGATGGACCTTTGGTGTGACCAGGCATGGCCGTTCTTGTGTTCTTAAGTGTTGCATCCAGTTTTGGCCCTCTCACTACAGAAAGGATGTGGACAAATTGGAGCGAGTCTAGTGGAGGGCAGTGAAAATGATTAGAGGCCTGGGGCACATGACTTATGAGGAGAGGCTGAGGGAACTGGGCTTATTTAATTTGCAAAAGAGAAGAGTGAGGGGGAATTTGATAGCAGGCTTCAACTACCTGAAGAGGGGGTCCAAACAGGATGGAGCTAGGCTGTTCTCAGGGGTGGCAGATGACAGAACAAGGAACAATGGTCTCAAGTTGCAGTGGTGGAGGTCTGTGCTGGATATTAGGGGAAACTATTTCACTAGGAGGGTGGTGAAATGCTGAATGGGTTACCTAGGGAGGTGGTGGAATCTCCATCCTTTGAGGTTTATAAGGCGCGGCTTGACAAAGCCCTGGCTGGGATGATTTAGTTGTGGATTGGTCCTGCTTTGAGCAGGGGGTTGTACCTAGATGACCTCCTGAGGTATCTTCCAACCTTCATAATTCTATGGCACAGAAGTAAGCAAGGTAAGTAGTAGTATGAACATTTTCCTGAAGGATAATTTGAGGAACAGAGAGCAGGAATGATTTATCATGGTTGCAAAGCAAGTTAGTGACAGAGCCTAGAATAGAACCCTGAGGCTGGATTGCCTTTCTTGAAGAAATCTAGGAGTATGAAGCAAAAGGGGCATTTGAAAAAAAACAGTGATTTTCTCTTTGAGTAGGAGGAGGTGTTTTGGGGTATCCTGGAGAGACTTGTGACCTTGGGAAAATCAATACCCAGATCCACAAAGGCAGAGACCCCGGAAGAGCCAGGGGGGGGAAGTCTGAAGGAGCTGGACATCTTTGACTCCTGCTGGTACATCAGCTGATTAGCTGGGTGATAATGCCTTGAAAAATAGCTAGTTGCTGGACCTGCTTTTTCTTATTTCCACCACTTCTGGGGAAAAAAAAAAAAAAAAAAAAGTAGAGCACAGTGCTCACAGTGCAGCCATGGGGATGAGCTTCCACAAAGTTTAAAGGGAGAATGATGCAAGAGAGGTGCTGTCCCACATTCCATGCTTCCTGTAATCTGTACTGACCAGATGACCATCACTCTGTTTGCTCCTCGTGTAATCTAGCCCCAGGAATCCCAATTCCCTATCATCTGTTCTATCCTTCCCTAATATGTTTAAAGGGATTAAAATTTCCAGAGCTTTAGCTCTGTATCCAGTTTATTTCCTATATTGCAACCGAGAGAGTACTGTATCCGGTATGTACTTATACCTGATTGATTTTAGTACAGTGTCATTAATAATGATGGCATAAGAGCATTTCTGTGAGCCCAGCTATGAAGAGGTTAAACAAACACACCTAGCAGACTTATTCAGAAATATTTTGAATAAGAACCTGTGGGTTTCTTTACCATGATGGGTTGCCATCTTATCAAAAGAGTCCTTGTTAATATATTCCTCACGAAATGACAGACAATTCTATCTGGAATCATGTAGATTGAGGAGGGAACATTGAATAAATTGCATTTTCTATATGAAATACTGAGATATAGCTCAGCTAGTGGTTTTTATATAAAATTGTCTCCATACTCCCAGAAAAGAATTATTCAATGTGCTATTCATTTTCATCTACAATAGTCAGAAACTCAAATTGCATTGTAAAGAAAGATCTGTGTTTGTTTACCAATAGTGAATATCAGAAAGCTGCAATTTAATGCAAGTTAACAAAAATACACAAATACATTTCTGAATCCCTTAGTGAACCAATAATGTCAGGGATTGACTTGTTACTATACTCACTTATGTTTTATTAACTCTTGTCAAAACCTGTCTTCTCCTTAGCATCTTATCTCAGAGATTCATCCCATGTTGGTTTTCTGATCAGAGATGCATCTTTCCAGTCTGAGATTTCTAGTAACCGTGAACCTTGATTGTTCTAAACCTTGGGCATGCCATGTAAAGGAGATTAAGGACATTCTCAATTCTTCTTGATCAATGCCCTGTCATTTGCTGGCATTCAGATCAATTATTCTCCACATATTTGAGCCAATACATCTTGGGACAGAGTTAAGGTTGTCTGAGTGGCTCACAAGATGAGTAACTTTAATTATACATCACATGGGGAACTAATGTTTGGATATTTTTATTTATTTTTATTGGATATTAATTTATTTAATTTTATTTTTATTTTTGAAAGGTATTATGTACCCATGCCCCTTATGTATGTCTGTGACCTTGACTTTATTTGAATGAAGTCTTTTTTTAGAAATATTTATCTTTTGGAAACCTTCTATACCATGGGCTGAATTCCTCAGCCTAACTCCATTCACTTGAATAAAAATATCCCAATTTTACACAAGTTCAGGATCTGGCCTGGCTTTTTAATATTTAAAATCCATATTAAACCATAAACCCAAAGTAACACACAGTATATACATGCCCTCACAGAATGAGGGTAGGAGTTGGGACAAGAGAAGGTTTTGAATGTTTCTTCAGTTTTATTTATTTTTGTCCAACACTTGCATTTATTTAACCATTCTTCTTGACCTTTGGTCTGATGCTCTATAATCTTTCCTTCCTTGCACCATTGAATAGCAGGCAAATCTCTTTTAATCTTGTTTATTTCTCCTTCCCGATTCTGGTTTTTCTATAGACAATACCTATTAGGACTTTATACTTCTGTCAATTTTAGTGTGTTCTGCTAACTGGTGAGGAATGTGGGACCAACAATCATTTTGAGTGATTAAAACTTCTGGTGAGTGATCTTAAAACAAAAATGATAACCTTGCCAATGAATGAACTACTGTCTATGGAAAGAGAAAAGGTTTAATACTGATTAACTTGGTTTGCCAATGTCAGTCATATATTGCACACACGCACGCACTGGCACGTGCGACATGCTATTTTATGTGATTCCCAGTTAGTTGGGGACTATGAACTCTTATACCGGATCAATCAATGCCTTGATTTCAAACCAGAGCTATGAAGTAAGGAGCTCTAGTGGATTTTATAATGAGGTTTGGATGTATAATATTGTCTAACACAGCAAAAAATAAAAAACAAAGCCTATTTAAAGGTGTAAGCTCAGGGAAATTCTGGCCTCTTTATAACTCTGAAGGTTAAACATTATCCAGGGCCGTCAAAGCCTCTAATCAGCCTGAGGTAAAATATATCTTATTTTAAGGCTTGATGGCTTCCTTCTGACTACTTCAAGCCTCTTGTGACCCACATTTCTAACAACACCTCTGCACATTTGTATCTGTACTTCAAAGACTGAGTTGTCAATCAAGCTTTTTGCTGACATTCAGAGTCAGTTAGCAGATATTTCAATGCTGGGAATGGGGCTTTAAAATTCATATTGAATCTTGTTTCTATAATATATATTTCTTTTTTACTTTTAGTTTTTTGTGTATTAATTTCTACAGGGGCTAGGTCGCAGGATATAGATGAACATTATATAAACCGTAGAAGTGTAGCACCCAGGGGTGAAAGTAAGTATAGGGCTTATAGGTATAGGGCTGGGCTGGGACTGGCTCTGGCTCCCAGAAGGGGCGGGGCCTTGGGTGGAAGGGGTAGGGTTGGGGGTCAGAGCCAGCCAAGATCTGCCCTTTGCCAGTAAGTGCTCCCCCTCTTCTGGGGCAGCAGCAGAAGCCAGGGGCTACGGCAGCAGTTTAAAGGGCCCGGGGTGGTAGTGGCGGCCGAGCCCTGGGCCATTTAAATAGCTGCTGGCACCCCGCTGCTGCTTCCCCAGGGCTCCGGGTATGTGGCTCCAGCTACTGCTACTGCTCTGGGCCCTTTAAATCGTCCCCAGAGACGGCCAAAGAGGTGGCAGTGGGGCTCCAGCACCTATTTAAAGGGCACAGGGCTTGACCACCACTATCTCCCTGAGCCCTTTAAATCACAACCAGAGCCCTGCCGCCGCTACCCCAGGGCTCCGGCAGCAAGGCTCTGGGCGCTATTTAAAGGGCCCAGGTCTCCCCTGCTTCTACCGCCCCATCCCTTTAAAAAGCCGCTGGAGCCCTGGGGTAGCAGCAGTGAGGCTTCAGCGGCTATTTAAAGGGCCCGGGGCAGTAGAGGCAGCGGGAACCCCAGACTCTTTAAATAGCCACCAGAGCCCCGCAGTTGCTACCCCAAGGATCCAGCAGTAGGGTTCTGGAGGCAATTTAAAGGGCCTGGGGCTCCAGCTGCTGCTGGGAACCCCAGGCCCTTTAAATTGCTGCCTGGGAAAGCCAGGCCGCCCCAGTATGGCACACCGGCTCTTGCCAGTACACTGTACTGGGGCGTACCAGCTTACTTCCACCTTGGGTAGAGCCTCATCCTGTGTGCTGAGCTCCATGCCTGTAGCTCCCATTAAAGTCAGTTGGAATTCTTACAGAAGTATGTCCATATTTGTCAGAACATTTTCTTTATTAAACAGATTTAATGTATGTTTATTTCAAACAAAAGTTTATGCACAAGAGATTCTCCAATTTTGTCTCAAACTACATGGAGCCATCAGTAATTGCTCCCATACAACATAATTGTGGTATGCAGCACACATCCCCTTTTTGGAAAAATATATTGGATGCTCCTTGTATGGCTTCTCCATTATTGCTGATAATGATGCCTTTGTCCCCATAAAAGAATGCAAAATCTTCTGGCAACTATGTTCCTTCAAACAACAATAATATTTTTCTACAGGCAGAAATGAAATAGTCCATGAAATGAGATATTTTGCAAAATCCCATTCCCCCAACATTTTTAATGTTTCATATAGACCTAGGAAGATTATCCATCTGCTCAACTGAAAAAGATACTGTGATAAGAAGCATGAATTTATAAAATAATAAGATAAAGTCATCATGATAAGGAAAGCTCAGGTGATTTAATGGGTTAAGATAAGCAAACATCCAAAAGATCAGATGCCTGTTCCAACTTCCTGGACCCACTTAGGTTTGCAAAAATGTCCTCCATGTCTCACAAGAAATTTGCTTTCCTCTGAGAATTTCCTACTTTTGTACAGATTGGAAACACCACAAATAAACTGTCTTTTAACTTTGAAGGTGAAGGGCGGTTCAACTTTGCTTGGCATTAAGATGTAAAGGTGAATGTAAAAATTAAAATTAAGGGCTGTATGAGGGTTGTTACTGATTTTTTTTCAAGCCTCAAAACATTTTTGTTTTTCCTGTAGGCAAAAGTTTGGGATAGTTTTTCTTTACCAAAACCAAATTTGCCCATCTCTACCATAATTTAATAACCAGTGGCTTTGGTTGTGTGTGACAAATTTAAGGTTTGCAACTGTACTCGAATGATTATTGTAAATGGTATCAAATAATTACACCTGTGGCCATAATGAGAAATCAGGCCATGGTGGTACGCACTGTAGATATGCATATTAAGGGACAGTCTCTGTCCCCGAGAGCTCGTAATCTAAATACAAAAGACACACAAAAGAAGGGAGGAAGTGAATTTTGATTGCCTCTATTTTATAGATGAGAACCTAAGGCACAGTGAAACCAAGTGCCCAAGTTCACATATGAAACTTGTGGACAAGGTGGGAATCGAACTAAATCCCAGTGCACTACTTAAATCCCCACATTAACCACAATGCAATGCTTTCCCTCAATTATTGTGTTGTATTGTATTTGTTTATTTATTTAATTTAGTCTAGACATGATAAATCGACCCCAAGGGCTCTCCCGTCGACTCCGGTACTCCACTGCTGTGAGAGGTGTAGGCGAAGTCAATGGGCGAGAGGCAGCAGTTGACTCAGCACCATGAAGACGCCGCAGTAAGTCGACCTAAATATGTCGACTTCAGCCATGCTATTCCCATAGGTGAAGTTGTGTATCTTAGGTCGAACTCCCGTCTTCCCCCACAGTGTAGACCAGGGCACAGAGTATTAGCATTGTCTTCAGAAATAACAAAAGCATGTCTTTGTAACATTCACCATATTGGAGTCTTTTATTTCTGTTGTTTTAATGTGTGTTAATTTAGGAATGGGGACCAGGGTCATTATCATTTTGTGTCTCTTAACATCTGTCAGTAATCCTTACTGTCATGAAGATTCACTGCTGTTCATGATATGGTTAATACATCACTAAATTGTTGTAAAAGAGGCCAGTATTTTTTTCAAACAAAACATTATGGGATGCTTAACACACAGTAAAAGAAATAACACCTTTTGTCTAGGATCTAGGGCTTGCTTTATTTTTAACAATGCAAATATCACATAATATTTGATGGTGAACAGCAGTAAATTAACTTGTGATATGGGACTAAATTATTTCATGTAAACTAAACTCACTCCCATTGTGTTTTGACTGAAAGCTACATTTGTACAAGTTACTGTAAATGTATGAAATAGCTGAAAATGTCTAAATAGTCTGAATCAGCTTCTGAATACAAGCAGACTTTTAGAGGACAGTGGATTGACGATTTATGAATAGCCTGACTAGGCTTCAGCAGAAAAAGTGGCAATTTTAATGTTCGGTTTTGGACCTGCAGAGACAATAGTACAGGATGCAATTTATTCATTTGTACTTCCCCTCCCAATAAAGTTTTATGATGTAGTCTGAGAATAATTATTCAAACGTTTTAAAGCTGCTCAGGTAAGTGTTCAGATATGTGTATATATAAAGCTAAAAAGGGAAAATCCTCCTTTAAATTGCACACATTTCTGTTCACTTCAACACATTAATACAATACAACATTTTATTTAAGGTTGCCTAAGCATTGCTGTTAATGGACTAGTCAAGAACAGCTCTATGATAATAGAAACTCATTTTAATAAGAAGCTATGCTAAATTCTGACTTTTTATATTACTCAACTACCAACTGGAGTTAATGGAAACTCTTTGTGTATATCTGAGAATAGATATTGGCTCTCTTACATTAAAGACTCTGGAAGGAGGTACCAAGATCATTTAAAAATGGTGATAAAAGTCTCAAAAGGTCTGCTACTCCATTCAGGGATATTCCTGAGAGACAAGGAAACAGCCATTGAAAGAGAGAAAGTAGTTTGTGGGAGATAGTAAGAGAGGAAGCAAAAACAGAGCCAAATTGCTTTGAGAATTCAGGACCTGAGGATTGAGCATCTAGGCAGGGTGGGTAATGGCCTCCCCATTTCTTTTGGCTTTGAAGGAATGCTGGGTTGCAAGAATATGGTCTCCAATAATCTACAGGACTATAATCATAACAACCAAAAGGCCATTTCAGAAATACCGGGACTTTGGTTGATTGGGTTCAACTTCATGACTTTTTAGCATGGGGTTTTCATAGATTAATAGATATTTTTTTAAAAGTCCAGAACAAACCATTGTGATAATCTAGTCTGGCATCCTGTATAACATGGGGCATAGCCCTTTCCTATATTAATTCCTGCTTCTGATCCAATAGCTGTGCTTGAACAACAGCACATCTTTTAGAAAAATATCAAATCATGGTTTAAAAATTGCCAATGATGGAGAATACACCACAACTTTTGGTAAATTGTTCCAATGATTAATTGCCTTTACTTTTAAAAATGTGAACCTTATTTCTAGTCTGAATTTGTCTAGGCTTCAACTTTGAGCCATATGTGTCTAGACAAGCATAATACAGATCCCATGCACAGCAGAAGATTTAGTTGTATTCATTTCTCTGCAAATACAATACAATTTCCAGTGATTCTAATTGTGCCACACTTCATATGGTTATAGACTAATATTCCTCAAGGGCTTCCTGAGAGAGCAGCATATATGCTTTTACTTAAGATCTCTGGTTCTGCAAGCAGTGTTTGGAGAGAGAAGCTGTGCTTTCTACATTAAGCTACACAACTGCTCCTGGTCTGATGTGTAGGTTGAGGAGATGTGAAAGTCTTTTAAATGTTGTTATGCTTTCCCACTTTGGTGTGTGTTCTTTAGTTTACCTCACTTAAATAGTTGTAGGTCAAACACTATAAATAAAGCTGGAAGGAAAAAGAGCAGTACACTGTCTCTTAATTGCTGTGAAAATTGATGTTGTATTAGAAAGTGTCCTAACAATATAAGTATATAGCTCTCATAAGATTAATCTTGCAGAGGACTATATCTTCTTTTTTATTTACAATGTTATTTTGTTTTCATTGTGATAAAGCTAATACCATATGCAATTTAAAAGTAATACAAAGGAAGAACAAATAATGTGAATCATTTTTAAAATAACAATAGCAAAACCATTGCACAGTCCAAAATCTGTTTTTCTGCCACACAGTTTCACAGTGCCCCTTTTTTCTCTTGTTCTGCTTCTCTCATCATACCATATGTGCACTGGATTGTGGCATAGCATGCTTATTTGATGTTTCTTTTAGAACTGAAGTAGTGGCAGAACTATAATATTTTTCATGTAACTGTTAATTTTTGTTCAGTGACCCATGCTATTAGGGTGAATACGCACACCATGAAAAATCTATGTCCTTGTCAGGTATCCCATAATGTTCACTTATCCCACCTTCAACCATGCAAGAAGTTTGAAAGGGAACTATTAGTGTGTTTATCCATGGATGACCTAAAAGAGATTATGTAAAGAGGAAGAGGCCAGCATAAATCTGCTTCTGAAGTCCTGATAACTTTTCATGCATCTTCTCAGCAATCAGGATTTGAAAATGTGAGTATAGATCTAAATAGGATCTTCCAAAGTCAGGTCAGCATCTTTTCATAGTTGGACTCTATTTCCATAATGAACCAAACCTAAATGTGAGATCTACCATCTTTCTGAATATTTGGATGCTAGAAACTGAATACTAATCGTGCAGCAAGATACATTTCTCATCACAGCCATAGAAAGGTTGTACTTGTGTTTTACCATGAAATCTGGAGTGTCATGGCAAAACTACTTCTGACTTCAGTAGGTCCAGGATTTCACCCTACTATTTTAATCTGAGGAGTCATAGATAGGATCAACAGAAATGTGTGTGTGAGAGAGAAGAAATTCAGGAGATTTGGGGGAAAAAAAATCTAGAGATTTTTGTCTAAATATTTTACAGAGCCTGAAATTCCAGCTATCCATGCACATGACGAGAAATAATTAGCTTTTATGTGAATAACCTGCATAGTGAGTAGCAAAAGGAAATCTACACCTGTATCCCAAAGCCAGCACAGCACACTATCTCCCAGGCATTTATAAATTTGCTTGAACGTTGATCCTTCTCTGCGTGGTACTATCTCATTTTTCTCCTATAGCTATTACCTCTGACTGATTTAGAGTATGTCAGTGCTGCAGTTAGACACTGGCCCATGCCAGTTGACTCAGGCTTGGACTAAGAGGCTGTTTGATTGTGGTGTAGATGTTCATCCTCATTCTGGAGGCCCTGAACGTCTAGGGCCCTGGAAAATGGGAAGGTTCTAGAACTCAAACTGCAGCCTGAGCCCCAGTGTCTACCCTGAAATTAAATAGCTCTTTAGCCCAAGCCTGAATCAGCTGCCATGAGCCAGCCACGGGTATCTAATTGCAGTGTAGACATACCCACAGAGACCATGGTTCAAAGGGGCCATACAGAATTGCCATTCATGTTGCTCAGCCATGAGGTGTAAGCTGTTAAGCAGGCCTTGTGCTGACTCCACACCACGGCACATTTTAACCGGATTATTATTGGTCTTTTCTCCTCATTTCATTCAAAATAGCAATAGCAGTGGGTCTGTCCCTGAAGTTGCTTATTGTAGAGCACTTTAATATCATGTTTTAAAACTACTTGGGAAAAAAGCAATGTTTCTTTTTTTTCTTTTTCTTTTTTTGTAATTAAGTTGGGTACTATAAGATTTAAGAGTAGAATATTGCATTTTCAGGTTCATTTGTCATGGCTGTGCCTACCAAAGCAATTACATGGAACCCTGTCTTACTTCTTTATAAGATAATAAAAATGATAATTAGCAATCTACTACTTCATTCCTTCCTACCCCATCTTTTGACCTTGCTTTAGTATTTTAGAGCTTATCAATTTCTGTATGATTTTTAGGAAGTTATCTGAGATTCTTTTTTCAATTATTAACATATTTTTGCTATCTTAATTTTTTTTGAATAGTATTTCTAACAGTCTTCATATATGTAGTGCTAGATTCAAGGCTGTTGTGAATTATCCTGAGCTAGGCTGATTTACAGCAGCCAAGTATCTTTCTTACAGAATTCAAAGTGATCTCAGGATTTGTGAGCACATACTGCTTCTTGGGAAGGAAAACATTGTCTGAGGGAGACCCCATGGTAAAAACAGGAGTAATGTAATGAAGCCGAATAAAGGAGAATTTAGTATCTATAACAGGAAAATTCCTAACGACGAGATTAGTTCATCTAAGGAAGAGTCAGTCTCCTTATGGATGCAGTGGAGGCTCAAGCCTTGAAACATTATAAACCAGACTGGACAAAGCACTGGCCTATACAGCAACGGGCTATTTCTTCATTGGCATGGAGATGTGCTATTTAACCCAATAAATCTTCTAGAGTTCTAAATTCTAGGGTCTGATGCTATGGATTGGTTTTTATTCTGATGTTTTTATTGTAATCTACTACTCAACAGAAGCAAAGGTGCTATGGGACTATACTCTCAATATCAGAAATTGCTCTGCCTTGATAGTGAGTGCACTTTGGTGCTCTTTTCTGCTAGTTAAGCCCCCAAAAACCAATGCATAGAAGAAGCAATGTTTCCTCCATGCCAGCACGTGGAGACTGGGCACTCTGCAAAAATTATCTGCTGCATTAACTTCTGCCTAATGTCTTCTGCTTCCAAAAGTGCATGTTCTGCAGTTTGGAGAACAATTTGTACACATGAATGGATATTATCCAATGATATATTATTAGATATTGATAAAAACTTGTACTAAACAGAGAAAATGGAGTCCTGAAAGACTAAAAATAATTTCATTTAGAAAGATCATCTAAGCTATTGACATAACCTACTGTCTACATCTTAAAATCTGAATTCTAAACCCACATCAATGAACAGGTTGTCACTCAAGGATAGGGTTGCCAACATTGTACTTAAAAAATAAGGGACTGTTTTCTCAGCCCCCACCTCTTATTTATTAATATTAATATTATGAATCATAGGAACATAAGAATGACTGCACTGGGTCAGACCAAAGGTCCATCCAGTCCAGTATCCTGTCTACCAACAGTGGCCAATGTCAGGTGCCTTGGAGTGAGTGAACCTAACAGGTAATGATCAAATGATCTCTCTCCTGCCATCCATCACCTCCCTCTGACAAACAGAGACTAGGGACACCATACCTTACCCATCCTGGCTAATAGCCATTAATGGACTTAATCTCCATGAATGTATCTAGTTCTCTTTTAAACCCTGTTATATTCCTAGCCTTCACAACCTCCTCATGCAAGGAATTCCACAGGTTGACTGTGCACTGTGTGAAGAACAAGAAGAAGCAATACTCACCTGCATTCACTAGGGGTATTTCTTGCTGCTTTTTGCAATACTCATCTACTCCCGATCTTGCTGTACAGAGATGAAAAAATAAGAGACGTCCCTTGTAATAAGGGACTGTCAAGGGGTTTCAGGAGATCACTCTGCCATGTAGTATGTATGTTTAAATGTGTTTTTCCAAATTATTAGAAATTGTCTCAGCATATATGGGTTAATGTAGTATTGTTTAAATCAATATATTTTAATCTTTATAATCGTTTAACTATTTTTATCATTTAGGGTTGTATTGTAGGTTCTGAAATAGGCTAGTATATAGCAAATCCTAATGCTACAACAATCCAGCTTTATGAAACATTTGTGATACAAAGATTTCAGTCTTGTTCTGGTAGCCCTGGGTGTTTAATACCCCAGACATGATCTACCCTTCCAGAACCTATCTCACCAGTTTAGATAGGTCCTGGGAAGAGACAGGTGGAAAAAAAAGTGTTTTACCCTTTTTGTTCAGCTTCCGAATGACTTGTAGGCATAGTAGTGAGATTTCTCTGCTCCTCATCTCCCATCCATCCCTCAGCCTAACTAGTGAGTTAGCTCACTTTAAACATGCAGGTTTGAAGAAAACATAACATAAATATTTTGAAGTGCCTAAAGTGACCTAGAAATGAAATCTCATTGAAAGTTAAAGGGACTTCTAAGTACCTAAATTCTTTTTTTCAGAATAGGAATACTTAGGCTCCTAACTCACATAGGCAACATTGAAAATTGTATTTTTATGCCTTCGCATTAGTCTTTTACTGGCAAATCTCACGTGTTTTGTTCTCATAGCTTCCCAGAAGGAAAAAAGGCCTTGAAAAAGATTGTTGTGCAGACTTCTTTTAAAAAAATCATAGTGTAAGTGGTGTTTTCAAAAAGAATGTTCCAGCCAGTCTTCTGGCATTGGTACTAATTATGTCTCAGTGCTTGAGTAAGATTTTGTGATGGGAATCTTGCTGCAACTGTATATTAATTGGTTTATCCTTCCTGATGTTTTAGAGCATGAGTCTAATTATGATGCCAGCTAAGCAGAACACCAGGCAAATTTTTCCAAAGAATGAATAAAACGGGATGGTAAATATAGTCTGTTCTGAATGGCATGTGCTTTCCTATTGCAAACAGATTTTTTGAGTTGATTGGGAAGGGGGAGAAAAAGAAATCCTTGTGTTTTATCTCATCAGTTTTTGATACTGGCTCTTTTTTAATATATGTTTTTGTCTAAACTTCTAAACTGCTTCCTGCATATCAAGTACCATAATATAATTATGAATAAGCATCTAGCAGATCATAGTAGCAAATAAAGGATGAAGGCAGACTCATCACCTGGGGGTTATTTTCTTCAGGCACTGGTTAGTAAGGGTTTGTGTTTTTTTACATGCAAATTACTGTGGAAGACTATAGAATATAAAACATGTTGCTATCTTCTGGCCAGATTTTAAAATACAATGCTGTTTTTTACATTACTATAATTCCATTTGGATGCTTTGTGTATAACAGTTTTGGACTAGAGGTACATGGTTATTAAATTATGTGTGGGTTTAAATGCTAATAGATCTATGTAAGTGACAATGCTACCATTTAGCAGAGCTGTAGCCTCAAAGGGTTTCTGGGAATGGACCAGATAATATGTGCTCTCTTGAGTCCAAAATAGTGTCTGCTGTAGAATATAATTAGAGGTTTAGAAAAAGCTACTTAAAGATGCTTATTGAAGGTTTATTCAAACTCTCACTTGTGAGTGAAGGCCACAGTAGACAAAATTCTTGCCTACACACTCTGTTGTTATGTTTGGGGCTAGTAACACCACCTATTTTTAAGGTTGTCCAGTGGCTTCTATTATAAGAACCAGTCTTCAGTTGCTTAGACGTTTGCCCCACTTTCATTGTTTTAGATGACATTTTTCAAGTCAGATGCCTGCCTCAAGCTGATTATTTTGGTTGATCTTTTTTCCTTTTCTTTTAATTCCAGCCAAGATGTTTTCAGCCATTTCTGAGAATAAGGCTAAGGGAAAATACATTGTTATTCTTGTGGTAAAAAATTCTGGTGACCTTTTCTTTGAGAAACGCTGGTGCCCCCACACTTTGGAGTAGGAAAATTGGCAGGAGGGTGGCCTTTTGATATTCCCATGACAATCTGCCTGAATCTGGCCCTAATACACACCTGTGAGAAATCTCAGTTCTTTCAAGCACAATAGAGACTTGCTAGACCTACTCAGCTATATTCCCTGAAGATTGCATACTCCCTGGGTATGCTGCAGCCTGCGTATGGACAGAATTTTCCTCACAAATAATTTCTAGCTCCTTTGGGCTGTGCCAGGTCTAAGCACTAGAACAAGTAGGGTTGCCAGATGTGTAGTTTTCGACCGGAAAGTCCAGTTGAAGGGGCAGTTGTAGGGTGTCTGGTCAGAAGTACTGACTGGTCACAAAAATCCAGTTTCCTCATGCAGAGATGCTGAAATGGAAGGGAGGGGTTCTGCCTGCAAACACCACTGCCAGCCTGCTGCCTGCCAGCCTAGCCTGGGGCATGGGAATGGGGAGGGGCCAGGGCAGGGGACACCATGTTATCAATCCATGCCACCTCCTTCGCAGCCAGGGCTACTTCCTACCTGCGTCTTGTGCTGTGTCAGCTCCTAACCCAGTTCTCTAGGTGGCAGGTGAGTCCTGGGGAAGAGGAGGGTAGGTGAGCAACCAGAGGAAGGAGGGGAGTGAGTGACAGGGAGAGGTCGGGGAGAAGCAGACAATGAGATGAAAAGCCTAAGGATTAGAAGCTTGGACTAGCTAAGTGAGGACAAATGGGCTGGGATGAAGAGCCCAGGGATAGGAAAGACAGGATGGAAATAAGGAGAAGTTGGAAGGGGTTGGGCAGGAGAGGTCTAGTGGGGTTGTGGGGGCGGTGGATGGGGCAGAAGAGTCTGTATCTACTAGAGCAGCATCACCTCTAGAGCCTGGAATGGAACCTATTCTACCACTTCTTTGCTGTCAGCAAATACTTGTGAACCTCCCTGGCAAGGTGTATGTCTCATCCCCCTCTAGTGATGGTCCAAATACAGGTTGACAGCTGGCTCTGTTACTCCATTAGCTCAAGTGGAAGAGTTGTGTTCAGTGGATCTAAGAGATCCAACCATACTGATGACCATGTTAGTGTCAATATGATGCCACATGGTGAACTTTCTTTTGTTGTTTGTTGAAGACTAGGAAATTACACACACATACTCTCTTTGTGTGAAGAGAACATCATTAACATTGCAAAGTCAAGCACTTTGCAGAATTAAGGTTGCCTATGAAAGCTATATTTGACCCCCTCTATTCATTATGGCAGTCTTTAATTAACTGATCACATACTGTTTTTTTCCCCACAGAACCCCAATCTGATTCAATGCACAGAATGGATGGCACTCATTCACTGAGCAGCTATTCAGTATTTTCTTTTTCCTTGTTGGTCATGCATGTCCCCATTCCTTATTTACTTCACACTGTTCAAACTCTGCTTTACAAATAGAATGATTCATTTCCTCAAAGACTTTTCTTATGGATGTCATTACTATAATATGAGCACTTCTCAAATATGAATGAAGTTATTTTGGCTGAAAATATTGAATAGCTGCTCATTAAATGAACCCCATCCTGTGCACTGACTGAGACAGAGATCCTGTCGGAAAAAAGTACTATGTGATCATATAATTAAAGACTGTGTCATAATACATATGCAGAAAGAGATGACTTAAGGTTGCTCTGGTGACCTTTGATTCTTCTTTGAGAGATGTTCCTGTGGGTGCCTGTAGTGGGGTGATTGCCCCACTGCCAAGTAAAAGGGATTAAAAGTAGTGGAAGCAGGTGAGGGAGTGGCTGACCACAGCTGCTCAATCAGGGCTCAGCTGGCCCTTATAAGAGGGCTGGGGGCCAGGAGCTGGAGGAGTCTCTCTCCAGCCTTAGCGGGAGAAGGGCTGGCTGCCTGGGAGGCAGGTACCTGAAGTGGAGTAGTGCTGGGGAATAGAGCAAAGGAGCTGTGGGGGCTCCAGCCTGGTAAAACCCCAGGTTGCAGGCCTTATTAAAGGCCCCAAAAAGGTACTGGGGCTGCAGAGGGGCAGCCTGAGGATATGCAAAGGCAGCAAGTCCTACCCCTTGCCAATGATCAGTGGCCATTACAGACTGCAGTCTTCCCCAGTGAGTGGAGGCTACATGATGACTTGTAGTAGCCACTGAAGCAAGGTGGGATTAAGGGGCTAGGGGTTCCCCTAGGAGGGGAGACCCAGAGTGTGGGGGTACTGCCAGGAGGCAGCACCCCAAAGTAAAAGGGCACGGAGGTCCACGAGGGACATGGGGGCCAGCAGCAGGCGAGACACCGGCCAGAAGGAGGCACTCCGGAGCTGAAAAAGAGCTAATTCCGAAATGACCAGCAGGAGGTGCCATGCCAGTGAGTCCCACATCCCCCTAAAATGCGCCCCCTGCAGCAAGTTGAAATCCAGGGCTCGCAAAGACAGGGAGTTTCAGTTAAAACTGCTCCTGCTGCAAAAATCTCTTGGACCAGCCTCAGAGCCGGGCTCTTACTCTGCTGTACACTGTAGCCCTCACGCTTCAAAGAGACAAAAGAGAACCTCAGAATAAAGCATCAGTGTCTCTCATCTACAAAGGCTATTTGCAGGGACAAGCCTTGTCCAGGTACTGCTTCCCTCCTCGCACCCCCCTGGCTGAGTACCTTTGCGCCAGATGAAACCCACCCGCGGCTGCAGCGGCTGCAGCGGCCACGCTAACCTCCAGTGCCAAGGCTTCAGGCTTTCAGTTGCCTGCCTCTCACATGGCACAGTTTGGCACTGCAATAGAAGCGGTGCCAATGCATACTAGCCTGACTGGCCCCCAGCAGGTTCCTCTCACTCTTCTGGCACCGTCAGCCTTTGAACTAGCCGGCAGTGACAGAATGCTCAGGACACCGGTGCAGAGGAATTCCTCCTCACAACTAATTCCTCTCACTCAGCCCTCCCCTCACAGAGGCACTGTGGCACCTCAGTTCACACACTCAAGGGACCTCCTGGGTCACCTATCTTGCAATCACCCCTACTTAACCCCTACTTCTCTCTGGACATTAGGCATAGTCTGCACAGCTTTCCTCCAGTGATGAGGAATCTGGGCTGCAGGCAGAATTTTCACTTTATCAAATTTCCCATCCACGGACCCCGAACAAGAAACGTCATAGAAAAGCTGCCTCATCCTATTCCGAGGGTCCTGCCCCATGGTGCATGAACCCCTTTATGGCACCCCCCAAGAGGGTAACCAGCTGAAAGGGGTGACACAGTATCTCATAATTTTGGCAGCCCCAGCAGATTGTCACAATGAGCGATTAGAAAATGATTTTTTTGGACTCAAAAGGGTTGTTGGAATTCAAGATTTCCCAAAACAGAAGGTTGTGCCAGCTGTGTTCTATTTACCAGGTCCAAAGGCCTTCCATGAAATTTAGAAAAAACACGTAGCATATGATTCCCTGACTGATGGTTTTATTACTGAGTGGGGGGAGGAGGACTGAAAATAAGAAATTCTTCCTTAAACATTGAGAGGAAGGTCATAATTTCCTGCAGATATTTTTTCTATCTGAAAGAAGAGTAACACTAAGTTAAGAGTGGAATGTCAAAATCTGTGTTTAAACTGAGATTTTTTACATGAGTATGGCATAGAGATGCTTTAAAATTTAGTTAGTGGCATAATTTAATTTCATATGCCTAGTGCAAAATTATGATACTGCATTATATGCAGAGAGATGATTTAAAATAATCAACTGGAGTGTGTACTAAAGATATGTCTTAATTCATGATTATAAATAAATTAGGTGGGAAAGGTCAATAAGAAAGAGTACTCAGATAGAAAGTTCAGTGAAGAATGGATTCTGTAGGGAAACAAATACTGTTATTATTTTTTCAATAGCTATGCCCAAAGTAAGCTAAACTTGGTTGCTTAAAAAATTATGATGTCTCTTGCCTCTGTCTGAGTGTAAAATAATTAAATGAATTTCACCTTAGATATATTTTTGTCCCTAGATAAATTTAAAGGACTCATTAAGTTATTCTTTAGTGTACTTTGTTTCTGTAAATGATGTGGCTGTATGACATGGTACATATAGGACATATGTCATATTTCCAATTTTGCTAAAATAGATATCAGTTTTACTTCTCTTCCTAATACAAAATAAAGAAATTTTGCACATTTTGTAGATTTTAAGATGGGACCATTGTTGTTATCTACTATGAATTCCGCTTGGTGCATCCATACAATCTTAAGTTAAAGACTCCAAGTGCTTGAATATCCACCTCATCCCTTAGTATGCTATTCCAATTGTTAATTATTTTTACTGTTAAAAATGTGGGCCCTGTTTTCAGTTTGAGTTTGTTTCACTTTAGCAGGTAATCATGGGATTTTGTTATGTCTTTATCTACTATCCTTAAATAGCCTTCTACTCTGGAGTGTCTTCTCCCCATATAGTTACTTACAGACCTTGGCCAAGTCACCTTTTAACCTTCTTTCTAATTATAGACAGTGTTAGTAGCACTGACTACCATCTATTATTAAGATTGCCACTTCCCTTTGCAAGATCCTAGTTTCAATTGTGATGTCAAACTTTAATCATTTCAGTTGAAATTTTGCAGTGTCTGCATCAGACTTTATTTTTTAATGTCATCCAAAATGGTTATGCTGCTTCCAAGAACAGAGCTAGGGAAAAGTGCAATTTTTCCAATCTTAAAAAAATGTAGCAACCTTTGATTTGAAGTGTTCTAGCTACCCCCATACTTTGTAGAAAGGACTTGAATTTTTGCCGTCCTCATAAGAATCTGTCTAAATTTGACCAAGTTATAAATCTTTGAAAAATCACAGTTGACATGTGTTGTTTAGAGATTTGATAGAGCTTAACAGCTAAAATTTCCCCTACAACATGTTTGAGGGTCTCATAGCAACTAGTGCTGACCAAACTCTGCATGTACCATCCTACAGAGTGACTGAGCATGTTCCAGTCCAGAGCTATGGAACACAGAAGGACTGTCCTTGTAAAATGGTATATCCTTGTTTCTCTGAGATAGGGCCAATCCAAGGACCAGACCTGAGAGCAGACAACTTCTTTCTCATGCTCTTAATGTCCTCCCACCCACTGGCATCCAGAAACCATGGAAGAGGAAAGCCATCAGAGGTGAACGAAAACCAGACCAGGATGTGGTAGATGGAAATGAATAGATTCAGACAAGGAGTCTGATGAAAAAGAGAGTTCATGGGGAGATAAGTTGTGACCTGGAAGCTAAAGGGTAGACTGGGATTAGATGAACAAGGAGAATGGGACTGGGAGCCAGTAGGAGACTACCTGGACTGGCTAGGTGGGAAAGGAAGCTGGGACTGGGACTAATGGTGGAGTCAAGAATGGGAAGTCAGTAAGGGGAAACAGGGAAAGGACTGGGTGCAAGTTGGCTGAAGTAGGGCATTGATACTGGTTAAGGAAATTGGGGTGGGAACTGTCTGGCTAAGGAGACTGGTGGGATAGAAGGGGCCAATTGTGAGACCCTCCATTCTCTTCCTGCAATCTCTGACTCTCAAACTACACACTTTCCAACTTCTGCAATAATTGTGGTAGGAGCCTTACAGACAACATCCTCCTTTACTACACAGCCCTGGGTCATAGCTAAAGCAGGTCAATCCTAAGCATGGTTTGATGCAGGGGTCCTTTGCAGAAAAAATAGTATGTCATCATGTAATTAAAGGTATATTATAATGTATAAACATAAGGGAGTGTATCAGTGTTACACAGGTAACCTTAATTCTGGCATTTCTTAACTTTTGCATGTTTGATATTGCAACCTTAATCATGTTATCTTAATATTTGTGTGTTTTTGTGTGTAAAATAATCTAAATAGACTGAGCTCCTTAAGTCCCTTGCTCTCAAACCTTTTTTTCCAGTTCTCAAAATACTCTATTGATTCTCTTTTACAATCTCTCTGATTTTTCAAAATTCTATTCTGGATCAGAAAGTGTCTATATGTACAAAACACACGTGTATACATACCTTTCAGGAAACTTTGTACGGCTACCTTTCTTTTTATTAAGCATTAATAAAACAAATTCTTAAAGAAAAGATCTGTATGCTTCTGGAGCATGAAGGAATGATTTTTTTTGTTTAGAATGGGTCTATTCATGGCACAGAATAAAATATTTTAGACATAATAAAGAGGATACAAAGATCAGTTCCACTTCTAAAACAGGGTGCACTTATATTGGTCACCATAAAACCTCGGATTTAGGCTACTATATTACCCAAACTCTATTTGTATGAAGAGTATTTTTAAGAATCTAAATCATATCTGCTCAAAGCAGAGATTATTGGACTGATTTCAGTGATTTCAGTGATCACTGATTTCAGTGATTTCAGTGATTTCACTGATTTCAGTGAATCATCATGTGGCAGAGTCCTCAGAATTAGTGATGGAGGAGATGTATTAGCTCTATGTATCCTACAGCAAGTTAGACCAACATTGTTTGGCATGATTCCCTTGTTTGGCAGGCTAAAAATTCTGCAGCAGCTTGAGAGAGGATTTTTTTAAAAAAAACAAAAAACAAAAAAACCCCAAACAGGTTTGTACCGAATTAGGTATGAAAATGAATGGAATATTCATCACATTACTGATTTTTACATTAGTTTGTCAGACACAGTAGTGGGCAGCATGATGTTGCCCTAATCCTGAAGCAGTTTCACTCTGAGACATAATCTCCCTCTCAGACTCTACCCTTGCTTTGGGGTGGAATTGTGACTCATCACATCGCCAACAGACTGACATAACTTGTGATTTTGGTGCACTGGTTGTGTGGAGTGAAGGCTCTGTCCACTCCCTGCCCTCTCCTAGCCGCAGCAGTAATGCAGAGCCTACTTCCTGCTGCATATGGGAAGAAGGAGTATAGCACCTCAGTGCAAAGCAGTAAGGGGGTACTGTAACCCCTCTCTGCTTCCTCGTGCCGTTCTGCAGAATAACCCACAGCCTGGTCTTTAGATGTTAAAATCAGTTGATGTTACACTGTCACCAATTTTCAAAGTTCTACAGATCTTTTTTAAAAAAAAATTGGAAATGCAACTTCACCTAACTCTCTTTAATATTCATGAGCAATGTTACTGGAATACATTGATGGAAAGATTTTCATCCAGAAAGGTCCCTAAACACATCAATAGCTGAGTCACAAACTTTAGGAATCATTAAACCCTTCCTTACTAAAATGTAGCTGAAATAGACCATCTGTTAGAGCCCAGACATTAACCTGTGAAATACAGGGACTGATAGCCAGACAAGAGTATTTATCAACTATGCATACCTAACAATTTTAATTATGTTATTTGTGTTGGTATATATAAATCTATTTAATAAACAGATGATATTGATTTGGCTACATGTACTAGTCAGACTTTTAAAATCCCTGTTCTTTTAATGTCTACATCAACTTTCAAAGAAACACAGTAAAATAAGCTAGAGCCTTTAGAACTGAATTAAAACAATCATGTCACTGCTATGACTATTCTATAAGCATGTGACTCTCACCGAGGGCAGGTCTACACTAGAAGCACTACAGATCTGTGCAGCTGCAACGTCTTCAGTGAAGATGCTCTACGCCAATGGGAGAGTGTTCTGTTCTCCCATCGGTATAATTATTCCACCTCCATTAGTACTGACATAGCACTGGTGTGGACAACACTTAGGTCACTGTAACTTGTGTTGCTCAAGGGTGTCTTTTTCACACCCCTCAATGATATAAGTTCCATCAACTTAAGTGGTAATGTAGACCAGCCCTGAGATGTGCTCATTTCTTGCTTCTTGTACATTCATAATCATAACTGCTCTTTTTTTTCAGGTGAGGGTATATGAACCAAAGTTCCTTTCACCTTTGTTACCTGGCAGTGTTGTAGGTGTTCCAAAACCCAATTCAGAAGCTGTGCATGTATTTTTTTTTTAAGTGAATATGTCTATTCTTTCATTTTTAATGCATGCCATATATTATTAAACTAGTCATCAAAAGAAGGAGTAATACAGATTTGCATTTGCATGTGTTCCTTTTCCTTCTATATTATTATTATTATTGTACAAAAACAAACTATAATACTAAGCTTCATTTTCTCCAGATGGCCTTCCATTTCATTAGTTACAGTCCACATTTTGGCCTGGCTAGAATAACAGATTATCTAGATTCGTCTTAAAGCACCATCTCAGACTATTCTAATTTATAGTAAACAAAACATCAATTTTTTTGGTTCATCAGCCATACTATTTTGATTTGTATCTATTTGGGATATACAAGACAAGCCAGACAGAAAGAAGAGCTACTTTAAAAAGCCTACATGAAAATTTTAATGATCCAGGATGGTCGAGAGATTAGATTAGAAAACAACCTGTACAAACCACAGCCTTTGTTGTTGTTGTTTTGTTGAGAAAAATCCAGATCCCCTTCACTGAGATGCAACTGAGCATTCTGGCAAATAAAAATAAATAAATAAAATGTGGAGGTAGAATCTGCCTTAATTCATGTTCTGGATGATTTAACTATTTTGTATTGCCTTTTAATCATATTTGATCATCTGCAGTAAGAGTGTCTGTGGAAGAAATTTTATGATTATTGGTGTAGATTCAAGCTCTGTGGTTCCATCCTAAATTCATCAAACGCCTTCCGCCTTACAGTTTCTGCTAGCTTATAGTTTGGGTGATTTTGTTCACTTTCTGTTCTTAGGTCTCAATGGCATTTTTTAAAGGCCCATCTGGCCTAATGAGGTTCTATCAGCTTTTGTTAAGTCACACATCTTTCTCTCTGTTTTGTGTCTTTCTAACTGAATTATTGCCAGTTTAATCTTTGGGAATGAAGTATGACAGTTCAGAAAATAAATACTCATTTACAAATGTTCTTACTATTTCTAGTACTAGCCCTTCAAGTGGGGAGTCAGATTTTAGATGTGCTAAAGAGATGTGATGGTAAAGATGATTTGCCAAATGAACTATGGAACAGAAGACAACACAGATCATGCTGAATTAGTTAATTGATCCAAACCTGTTCCTATGCACTTATAGAATCATAGGACTGGAAGGGACCTTGATAGGCCAGCTAGTCCAGTCCCCTGTACTCATAGCAGGAATAAGTATTGTCTAGGGCAGGGGTGGGCAAAACATCCGGCCCAAGGAACCATCCTGACAGGCCCATGAGCTCCCGGCCCGGGAGACTAGCCCCCGGCCCATCCCCCGCTGCCCCTCTCCCCTGCTCCCCCTCTCCCCTGCAGCCTCAGTGCACTGCGCTGCCAGTGTTCTGGCCCACTGCTCCTGGATAGTGCTCTAGAGGGGATGGTCAGGGGACAAGGAGCAGGGGGGAGGGGTTGCGTGGGTGGGGAGTTCTGAGGGAGGCAGTCAGGGGGCACGAAGTGGATGGGATCGGATGGGGGCAGGGCCAGGCTGTTTGGGGAGAGACAGCCTTCCCTACCCGACACTCCATACAATTTTGCAACTTCGATGTGGCCCTCGGGCCAAAAAGTTTGCCCACACCTGATCTAGGGGTTCTCAAACGTCATTGCACTGCAATCTGCTGACAACAAAAATTATTACACAACCCCACGAGTGGAGACCGAGCCCCGCTGCCGTGTGTGTGTGTGTCAAAGCAGAAACCCAAGGGCTTCAGCCCCAGACAAAGACCTGTAACTTGAGCACTGCCACCTGGGGCTGAAGCTCTCAGGCTTCAGCTACAGGTGGCGGGGCTCTGGCTTTGGTCTTGGGCTCCAGCAAGTCTAAGTCAGCCCCATTAACCCAATTAAAACGGGGTTGCGACCTATTTTGGAGTCATGATCCACAGTTTGTGAATCACTGATCTAGTTCATCTCTGGGAGGCATAGTCTAACCTGCTCTTAAAAATTTGCAATGAATGAGATTCTACAACCTCCCTAGGCAATTTATTCCAGTTTATTATTTATATACCTATGTATTTATGTATGTATTATATTGATTATAAATTCCTATTTATTGTTTATGTACTTGAAAACTGTTATGTCCTCTTGCAGTCTTCTCTTTTTCAGACTAAACAAATCCATTTTTTTTCAGTCTTCCCTCGTAGGTCATGTTTTCTGGACCTTTGATCATTGTGTGGCTCTTATTTGGACTTTCTCCAATTTGTCCACATCTTTCTTGAAATGTGACACCTAGAACTGGACAGCAGTATCACAGGGGTAGCCACGTTAGTCTGGATCTGCAAAAGTGACAAAGAGTCTTATAGCTCCTTATAAACTAACGGATGTTTAGGAGCATAAGCTTTCCTGGGCGAAGACCACTTTGTCAGATAAACGCTGTGGAAATCTCCAGAGGCAGGTATAAATATGTAGGCAAGAATCAGAAGTGGGTCTCATCATCCCTGATTTAATTTACCTTGTTATCTCTTCCCTTATTCTTGCCTGCATATTTGTACCTGCCTCTGGAGATTTCCATGACATTCATCTGGATGGGGCACGGGAGTCCCAGCATCTGTCAAGGGTAGGGGGGTGGATAGAGGTCGGGGCAGTCGGGAAAGGGAGCAAGGGGGGGTTGGGTGGGAGGTGTCTTGGGGAGGCAGTTAGGGTGGGTGGGATCTCTGGAGGGGGTGGTCAGGAGACAAGAAGCATGGGGGGATTGGATGGGTCGGGAGTTCTGAGGGGGCAGGAAGTGGGTGGGGATCGGATAGGGGTGGGACCAGGCTGTTTGGGGAGGCAAAGCCTTCTCTACCTGGCCCTCTATACAATTTTGAACCTCGATGTGGCCCTCAGGCCAAAAAGTTTGCCCACCCCTGCTTTGTCGCTTTTGCAGAACTGGACACAATACTCCAGTTGAGGTCTCATGAGCACAGAGCAGAGCAGAAAAATTACTTCTTGTGTCTTACTTATAACACACCTGGTAATACATCACAGAATGATTTTTTTGTAAACAGTGTTACACTGTTGACTCATTTAGTTTGTGGTCCACTATTCTGCAATATTTCCACAATGCTCCTTCCTATGCAGTCATTTCCCATTTTGTATGTGTGCAAACTGATTGTTCCTTCCTAGTTTACATACCTATAAAATGGTCACTAGAAGAACAAAGATGACTGATGTGAAAAACACTGTTGCAATATATTCTCAATAAACATTATATCTAATGTTCTTTATAATCCTTCAGAAAGAACCCCCAATAGTATAGGAGTCCACTAAAAAGTAAATCAAACGGCATCTTTTGTGAGAAAATTATTGAGAAGGAAATACATTATTTATCTGTTCTTCAGCCAGTAAATTAATCTGGCAATTGTGATGAAAAAAATTATGTGTGTAAATATCTATTAATTACATTGATAGCTATACGGGAAAGGTTAGACTCTGTTACATAGGATCTAAAAAGAATCTGCTTTTATTTTTTAACTAAAAATACAAACAGAGAAATCTGTCCTATGGGAACACATCACATGTTTTTCTGTAGTTCCCTTGACAGCAGTACTTGTCTCTTTTGTCTCTAAATTAAAAGTTGTTTTCAGTAATACACATATTTTCTGAAAAAGAGAGCTTCTGCGCTTTCTGCTATTGTAAATTGGAGGCTAAACTTCTGCTAGAGAAAAGGTGCCCACAGTCTGCTCGGCCTTTAATGGCGAATTCCCAGGGTTTCAGAAGATGATGGCAGAGCAGGTATTCTGCCTCAACACCACCACTGCTCAACACACACACACTCTCACTCACCAATCTGATGCAGAAGGCTCAGTGCCAGAGTAGCCTTCCATCCTGCCCAAGAATCCAATGAGAACACATGTCCTAGTTTTCTCATCCTTCTCTCTCTGGGACCTGACTGTCATTTTTGGTGGTATTCTTCATGCTCTTTTCTGTCCTGTGTTCCCCGACTCCGAAACTTTAAAAAAAAGGAAAGTTTTGGTAATCCCATAGCTTTGTAGCCTGTCCAGATTTGGAGAGCACTTCTAGAGAGCCAGGGATCTTTCATATGTTCTGAATGGTTCTATACTGTTTATTCATATGGGAGGGTACACTAACATGTCATAATTTGGTCTGATATTAGTATGATATCACCATTATAGTATCAACACCTATGATGTAGATGAAAAGGGACAAAAGTACTGTAAAGGAACCAAGTACCCTATTGTGGATCTACTTTTAAATGTTAATTCCCTTGCTCTTCCAAATTTTTGAGAGATTCTTTAATGTTTCTCTGGGAATATTCTTGCCTTTTTCACTTTTTTGTTATAAAAATATGTTGGTGAATTATTTATTTGCACATAAATATACATTAATGCGTGAGATTTATTAATTAACAAAATCTGTCCTTGTGATTTGATAATTAACACACAAAGAGATTTGATCATTAATTCTGCAAACTTTACTCACATGAGTAATTCCAGAGTCAATTGATTATTCATGCTGGAGTGTCACTTATTTATATAAGGAAGGATAACTCATGTGGGTAAATATTGGCAGGATTGGGCACTGTAATCTGATCCTATGTTTGATTTCAGTAGTTTTCTGTGATTAACAATGTGAGTTAGCACACAGAGGCATCAAGACTGAGTTGCGTCTCAATAATGGTTAATGGAATCCGTTGCCTAATGTACTCTCATAGAGGTCAGTAAGGTTCAGTAGCTGTTGTAGACATCAGATATGAGGGAAAGGTAGCTAAAGCATCACCTTGACTTCCATATGGATGCAGTGAAATGTCATGAAAATCTATGCAGTATAGTTACAGCAATGTCAGTCCCAGGATATCAGAGAGACAAGATGAGTGAGGTAATATCTTTTATTGGCCCAACTTCTGTTGGCGAGAGAGACAATCTGTTCCTCCTTGTAGCTGTGCTCAGAGTACTTTTCCCAGACAATTAGCTCACTGTGTCTTGAAAGCTTTTCTGTCACCAACAGAAGTTGGTCCATTGAAAATCTGTGAAATTTGATGAAAGGCACAGTATATAATTGTGTTTAGTGATCTGTGTTCAGTGATCGTTGTTTAAACATGAATGTCTTTACAATATAGTAGCACTATTTTTGATTATGTAGGAAAGATGAAATTCACCCTCCTGTGCAGAGGGGAAGCAAAAGATTGTGTCACTTTAATCCCATAAAAACCTCTAGTATTGTGCCAGGGAAGAATTCCACCCTAAATGTCTAATAAAGTATTGATATTTTAAAATAATGTCCCCCTTCTATGTAGCCAAAAATAAATTATTTGAAGCTACCAAAAATATAGGCCAAATCCTGCTTGTCTTATTTAATGAGTAGTCCCTATATATTTTAGGCAACTGTCTAATTTTTTAAACTTTTTTCTTTTGTTTGATTGAATTTTAGAAAACATCTTTTTTTCAAACTCCCATCCTCTTAAGAGGGAGTAATAGTGGCAGTTAGAGAATCTTCAATGAAATGCAACACTATCATGCCTACACAGTGTGTGATAATTTCCTTTCTATTAGTAGACCCATGGATTAGTGGATCCATTTTTCAACATAATGGACAAAATTCTGCTATCCTTAGGCACAGTGAGTAGCTGTACTCTGTGAGTAGTTCTATTGAATTCCCTAAGATTATTCAGAGTTAAGTACTACTAATTGTGTATACAGGGGGTAGAATCCTAATAGGATAAATAAAATTATTACTATATCAAATCTATAGTCTAGGTTTTTGTTGGGGTGGGGGACAGTTGGGAGGGAAGAGAAGGTGGATGAAAAAAGTCAGATATTGAGAGATGCATTACTTTTGGAAATGGATTCCCATTATCAATTTACATAATAGGTATTCAATCCAAAATACACGAAGCACATTTTAGTAGAGCAGATGATAGGTAATATTGTGGTTCACTGGCTTTCCAAATTAGATTTGCATGTCTCTTGTGGATAGATACAATAAATAAATGAGACAAACAAGAGCTTTAGTTTGGATAAATGGATTTCATAAATAAGGACCCTGGGACTCTGGGACTTATTCCCTTACTCCAGACCCTTAAACCTTGACATTTTCTTGTTTTGGTCCAAAATAGGCCAAACATAATGACTTCTGTAGCATCCGTAGAAAGCTGTTTGTTTTACATGGTTTGAGGAAGGTTGAAAGTATGTTCCAGGAGGTAGTGAGAATGGAAAGATGCTTTGATTTATTGACTGGTTGTCTTTAATTTCATTAGTGTTTATGATTGTTGTATGCAGTTGTCAGGCTAAGTTTATATGTGTTATTCATGTCTAATTTTATAATGCCACTGCGTGGTCATTATTGTGTTTTGGAAAAAAAAAATTGTGGACAGTGCACCTAGAGATTTTGAACATGGCATATAATCAATTCCAAAATTTACAGAAGTGGTATAGGCATCAATGACCAGAATCCTATTGATTTTGGGAAAATCACAGAAATCAAATGGGGAAAATGGGGGGACATGGAGCCCCTGTCATTTTTTTGCCACAGCTACAGCTTCAGATACCTCTATAGTTTTGTTTATAGCTCAAACAACTGGTTGATGTTGTCCTTCCAACGTAACAATAGCCTTGCTCATCTTCCTGATAGAGTTTACACTCTGAGTGACTTATATTCTGACAGTTAATAATGGTGAGAAGAATGGTTGGGCATGGGGTAAAAGGGGATAATGGAGGTATGCACACAACCCTGAGAATGGGGGGAGGGAGGCTAGGCTGGGCACACAGGAACTAGCAGGGGAGATATTGGGGATATGGGTTAAGGGGACACATTAACCCCAGGCATGGAGGGAGAGGGAGAAATGAGGGGCAAAAGGGAGGGAAGGGGCACACACAAAATCCCTCGCAGAGGAGTGGGGATTTGGGGCATCCCAGAACCCTTGCTGAGGGGGTAGATTAGGGGACCTTGATATGAGGGTCCAGCGGGAAAGAGTAGAATGGAGTGCACACAGAGCCCCTGCCATGGCGGAGAATGAAGGACCTTGGAATGGGGGGAGGGGAAAAAAGGGCATATAGAACTTCTGTGGGAGAGGCTGGGGAAATCTAGCAGGGCGGGTGGGGGGACACAGAGCCCCTGGCGTGGGGGGTGATAGGTGAATAGGAATGGAGATGCACACAATTGCTGTCATTGACAGAGATTGGGGGCCCTTGTATGGGAGGAAGTGGAATTGGAGGAGAAGGAAACACAGGTAGGAGGGAGATTAGGGGGAATTGCAGGAAGTCCCTGATATAGAGGGGGAAAGGAAGGGAGTTCCTGGAGTGAAATGGAAGAACACAAGGAGCGTGGTGCGTGCAATGAGCTTGGCCTACAAAAACTACAAAGTAATTGACCCCCTATTTGTAGCCATGCACATCATAAATTTTGTAATGGCTTTCCCATATAGAGTCCAATGTTTATCTTCACTATAGGGGAATCTTTCCTCCCACTACCAGTCCTATTGGAGAGGAGGTAGCCATTATTAGACTAATTACAGTCTGCAAGAACCTGATCCTAGAGATTGCTGATAACCCCAAGGCAGGGGAATGGCACAGTGTAACACGTAGGAGCAGTGAGGTGTCTAATGTGGAGGCTATGAAAGCCCATCAAGAATCACATCCTGTTGATTTGAACAGGTCTATGCAGTATGTCCCTGGGATAAGAGTGGCCTTTGACAAGCTTACTTCATAATAAATAAGTGAACACTCTTTCAGATATTCTTACTGAGCCAATGAAAATTCAAATATTGTATGTCATAGACTTCATTTAATTAGTATTGCTTTAATTTTGTTAAAGGTGGGATTAATTTAGAGATATAAGTTAGATACTATGTTGGTATGGATTCCCCTCCCCCATACAAATTATTTTTAGAGGTATTCTCCCCCTCCAAAAATAAGCTGATTAATAAAACAGATGTTGGCTCTTTATTTGGACAGCCAAACACACTGACTACTCTCCACAATGTATATCACATTATTCATATTATGTCATCAGTATGGCTAGGATATTCTTAAACTGCTTCAGAATCCCCAGAAAAATGAAATGCTAAGTACCATGCAGACTTAATTAATGCAGTTTTAATGAATGATAAAAAATTAAAGCAGGCAAACATTTCCCTGCTGTGTTTCACCTTTAATCTCCTGCCTATGAGAAGGTTTGCTCTTAGGGCTATCTAGTCCAATCCAATGTCTTAGCGAGGGCTACACTTGGGGGTGGAGTTAGCTCCCAATTTCCCACAATAGCTAAAACTGATACAGCTGCAATGGTGGGAGTGTTTGTTTAGGTGACCACCAGCATTTTAATGTTGTGAGTTGTGTAATAAAAGTCTGACACACTGTATTTAAATATCCTTGTGACTTTGTCCAGCGGTTTTCCCTCATGCTGCCATTGGAACATGTGGTAGGTCTCTGGGCCTGCTTCATGTAGCAATGTGGAGGATTTGGCACACTCCACTTTCTCTCCAATGCCACTTGCTTCCAGGATGGTGGGGATGTGCTGCAGTGACCTTCCCCAATTTTCTTCCAGGTACGCTTCTGTACCCCAACTGTTCAGGTGGCTCTTTCTCCATTTTTATGGGAAACATTGTGACACTGTTTAATAAGGGTCTGACACACACGGCTACTCATAAGAGAATGTGTTCTGTATGCTGGCCCTGATCATATGATATAAGTCAGGGGTATAAAGATTAATAGCTTTGTCACCAATGACTCCAGCAACTGCCTTCAAAAAGACACGGGCCATCTGGTCCCCTTTTGCTACTGCTGGGGAGAAATTTTAAAAAGATAAGTCTAGTATAGACAAGGCCTACATAATGATAGTATCACTCCCCCCTCATATGAAAGGTGAATCTACAGTGAGTGGAAAGACAATTATACCACTCACATCAGAGAACTAAAAATCTTACCATTGTTGCATTATATTTCTCTTCTTTTAAACTAATTTTAAGCGGGATGTGTTACCCTCCCCGCACACACACACACACGTCATCAGTATTGCAGTGTTGTCTTTTTTGAAAAGAAAAAAAAAAATATCAAGGGTTTACTTGTGCCCTGTAATGCACAAGAGGAGAATGAGCAGAGCAAGCCTTCCCCTGCCGTTGCACACAGTGTCCATATTTGCAATGCCCTGAGCAGAAGGCCTGCTCCAGGTTAGAGCTGCTTCTTGTGCTACCTTACACAGATCTATCCCTGGGGTGGACTCTATATCAAGTCAATAGGTGGTACCACGGCTGCACTCCCCTTCAATCTATCAGGCATTTGGCAGTTTAAGGAACTATGTCCCCAGGATTTCCTGCTGGGCTAATGCAGCTCCACTCCATTACTGGTGTAGGCTCTGTTATAATGCAAAGAAAATTAGTCCTATACATTTTTGTATGCTTTGTAATAGAAACATTAATCATATTTGGGTTTTTTTAAGTAGCTTTGCTGCCATAATTATTCCTAGCATTGCCCCTTTATAATCCCACAGTAATCTCATTTACAAACGCCAGTCCAGAAGGGATGCCTTTAGGAATGTGGTGTGGCTGAAGCAGTAAATCAAGGCTTTGACAAAGTGATTCATGTACCAAATGAAGGTGATTTGGAGTTCTGATCTGACAGGCTAGCCAGAAATTGATGGATATTTCAAGTCAGTGAAGGTGGTAGGCAGTTCTTATATATGACTGCCTCTCAAAAACCTTGCACCAGCTGAGGCAGCAAAAGGATTTCTTTAGCTAGCAGAATTATTGAAATGCCTGTATTGAGGTTTAAAGATATTGAAGGGTGCAATCAACATACTTTACTTTTGAGAAAAATCTATTTAATGCAAGGCCTCTAGTGTATCATTGTCACTGTAATGGGGTCAGCACCCACGTCTTGCAAGTGCCCCTTCTGGTTGGGTGTGGCTGCATTCTCTACACCAGCCCAGCCCTGGTATGGGGCTGTATATCTAGGGCTTCCTCCCTCAAGACACTGTCCTCCTGCAGTCCTCCCCAGGCTCAGTCCCTGCAGGCAGCCAGGAGCTCCATCAATGCTCCCCCAGTCCCTGCTAGCAAACTGTCTTTGGCTTGATCCTAGCAGCCAGCCAAGAGCCTCTCTCTCACTCCCCTGGACCCTGCCCCCATGTAGCTGTCCATTGTGCTGCAGTTCCCTCAGCCAAACATGCAGTCCTTTCTTCTCCAGCTCCCAGCAACAACTAACTGCTGCTCTGCTCTGCAGCTCCTTTTATATGATCTTCCTGGGCTCTGATTGTCTGCTTTCCCTGCAGCCACGCTAGCCTGCTTGGAAGAACTCTCCACTGCTTCTTACCTAGGATGAGTCTGGCAGGACCCTGAGGCCTCCAAAAGCAGGCCTTTATGCCTAATCCACCCTATCATAGCCATACCTTTCAAAAATGTAATATAGCTTATGATTTACAAAATTTCAGTAAATTGAACAGAAAGTATATTCCTACCATAGCAAAATTCTTCCTCCTTAAAACCAGTACTATAAGTCAGAAGAAAACCTGTTGTTCTTGGCTATGACAAGCTCAATCTATTTTGCTTTACTCCTCTGAAAAATAACCCTTGGTAGTCCAAGTAATTTTTAAAAAGACCATTTATTTTTGCTATGAAAACAAGCAAGATGAGAAGCATTAAAATTAGAAATAACCTATACCAGGGAAAGAGCGTTGTTATGTGATAAAGCTGAGCTGGTTTGTGGAGACTGGTACCCAGTTTTTCTATTTAAAATATAGCTGTATTCTTCTTTCTAGATCCTTTGATTTGTAAAATAAAGAAGTTGTTTGCAGTCTGTACAATCTGTGCCTAGATATTGTCTAGCCAGTCTCAGATAAACAGAGTCATCTTCAACAGCAGCCACAGCTGGCAAACTGATAAGCCTTACATCATCTTACATGCAGGCATTGGGAACAAAACACACCAAAATCCAACTGAATGGATGGTAAGAGCAATGCTCAGAAAAATTAAAGCTATTTCTTTTTTTACTATTTTCCACCCAGTGAATCTTGCAGCTAGCACAACAATTATAATATGCAAATAAAAATGTTTGACCTTTCAGTCTGTGTGTGTAATAAAAAGAGAGCAGGGCATCATAAAGAAGCAAACTCTAAGATGACTATTCTGTAATTCAAAAAGAAGTACATTCTTTATTGACTTTTAAAAGAGAACTGAATAAATTCATGGAGGTTAAGTCCATTAATGGCTATTAGCCAGGCTGGGTAAGGAATGGTGTCCCTAGCCTCTGTTTGTCAGAGGGAGGTGATGGATGGCAGGAGAGAGATCACTTGATCTTTACCTGTTAGGTTCATTCACTCCAGGGCACCTGGCATTGGCCACTGTTGGTAGACAGGATACTGGGCTAGATGGACCTATGGTCTGACCCAGTATGGCCTTTCTTATGTTCTTCTGACTTTTTTTTTACGGAGAAAATAGCTGATATGGAGAAACAGCTTCACTAGTTGAAGAGCATGATAATAAATAACCCTGAAAATCTGAAGGTAGAAATTCTGACACTGTTGCGGAAAATCTACTTAAAGAATTATTCAGTAAAGAAAAATCTACCTTCCGAAGCCTCAGAGGAGAGATTGCATTAGGGCTTGATGAGCCCATATAAACCTGGACATTGACCCCTGGACTATCCTGCTGAAATTCCTAAAATACTCTGATAATTTATTAAAAGTCAACCAAATGTGTTAAATTATATTAGAATAAAACCAGGAATCATTTTATCAAGGCTTCAGGGGAGAACATTTTGAGCAGATGAGAGAACTGTAGAGATATGAAACATAAATACTTCAATGAAACATAACATCAGTTGATCAAAGAGAATTAGAGATTTCTGAATGTTTTGCTTTCCTTAAAAGATAAGGGACCAAATTTTTCACTGTAGTAACTCTGGTAGGTTGTCAAGGCTGAATTTGGTCCAGTGATTTGTTATAGTCTCAAGGCATGTACCGTTTTTGAGGTAGGAGTTTACATCTGCTTGCCATTGTGTTACAAGTTTGTGTCCCTCTGGTGTTTTAGATGCTGCTTGTAATTATTAGAACTGGGAGTCTGTAGGACAGGAAACAGGAAGGAGGGGGGAGGAGTTGAGCCTAGGTTGAGTGAGACCTACAGAGAGGTGCAGCAGGTGCAGCAGCAGCTTTGTAAAGAGGTTTCACTGTTGTTCAATAAAGCCTTGTTGAAGTCTGTTAGTACCTTGCTGGTTGATACAACAGTCCCCACAATCATCGGGTTCCTGGCTCTAACACTACATTAGCAAATTTGGTGAAAGTGCTTTTAGTGATGATTTGAATGGGAATTTTTTGTAATATTTTTATTATCCCTATATGTTCCGTTGTTACCCACTAAGGGAAAAGGCAATTGAGTTTGCTGTCAGGGCAGACTACTACATAGGTGGTGAGTGTTACCATAGTGTTTGGGTGGAAGAGTTATTAAGGAACTGGTTGAAACTGAACCAGATCAATAAGGGAGCCAGGAAGACAATGTAAGCTCCAGTAAATCATGGAATTTCCCCGCCTCTCATCAGGGAAGCTGTGTGGAGACCCCTACTTGAGAGCAAAGACTAGGAGGTTGGGGGATAAGTACTGGATTCTCGATTCTGGAGGAAGCTGGCAGCTCTCTCATTGTGAATTGACCAAGGAGGTCAGACTGAGATAGAGAGCTACAGCTTGAAAATGGAGTTTGGCTGGAGCTGTGGGCTGACCAGAATGGACTATGCTTTATCTCTCATTTTTCTGTGCTAAGCTATGGATTTCCAGTGCTGTGTTGCAGTTGACTAATACACCCTACTGCTTTGACAACGCTGCCTGAATGTCACTGTAAATACTTGGTGAGGTGCATTAGACCCTGAAGAGTGTACAAGTCTCTACCAGGAGTCTATCTCAGCTGGACTTGCTGAACAGAGCCCAGACATTCAGTCTCAGGAGGAGGTGAGGCAGCACTGTCCACCCTGAAAGAAGAGTCAGACACACTGCGGGGTCAGCACATCGAAGGGACTGTTCCAGAGCTTAGGGCATAGCACCAATCCTATGGAGCTGTCACAGGGAAGAACTATTTGCGTCTCTTCTGAGTTTTCAAGTAAATGATTTCCTATGCCTGAAATACCAATTTCAAACTTTATTTAACTGTCCCCCTTTACCTCCTACCTCTTTCATTCATGCTGAGCCACTCTCTTGCCTGCTGCGTCCCTTCAACATTCAGATGTGCCACCTCTCTTTTATTCCATTTGCCTTGACCATCTTTTCTCCCTCCTCCCTTAGCTTCCAACACCATGATTGTCATTAATAGGATTCTAAGTCCTTATTTTCAGTGCTGAGCACCAAGCATCTCCCACTGTTAGGACCTCTAGGCACATGTTGTTGAATATCTTGTCCCAGTCTTCTGAAAACTGGCTATTCCTTGGTCCCCTCTCATCTGTCTTTTGAATTCTGTGCAATTCTATTTTTGTCTCTTCTGCTTCCAAGTCACCAGAGATCATCTCCAGGCCAAAGGGAATAACCTTTATTTTTTAATTCTCAGTGTTTTTTTTTTTTAATCTGTTGCTACTGACTGTGTTGATCACTAACTTCTCATGGATTCCCTTTCAACCTGTGGATTTTTTGAGTCTTCTCTTTCCTGGCTCACCTTCCTAACTTTACAAAGCCCTTTTTTTGTCCGCACTTTCTGTCAGCATCACTTAGGGTTCTATGCTTGCTCCTTTCCTCTTTTCTGTTTAGGTTGACCTCAGCTGCTGTGACATGTTCAGTTTTTATATCTACACTGACAACTGCTACATTTAACTCTTCACTGCAGCAACTCAACATGGCAAAGTGTAGCCGTTGTCTAATCTTATAAACTGTCACTTCCTGTCCCATTTCCATCAGTTGATAATTATTCCTGTTCCTTCAGTTTGAAACCTTGATGGCATATCTGTCCTCGTCTCCTTCTGGAACTCCCCTTTGTATGAAGCATTTCACAGACTTTCTCTTATTGTCATATTCATCTAGTTCAAGTTTCTCATTCCTGCCTTTTCTCCATTCTTGTAAATCTGGTTGATCTAGAATATCAGGGTTGGAAGGGACCTCAGAAGGTCATCTAGTCCAAGCCCCTGCTCAAAGCAGGACCTAATCCCCAACTAAATCATCCCAGCCAGGGGTTTGTAAAGCCTGACCTTAAAAACCTCTTAGGAAGGAGATTCTACCACCTCCTTCGATAATCCATTCTAGTGCTTCACCACCTCCTAGTGAAAAAGTTTTTCTTAATATCCAAACTAAATCTTCCCCAGTGCAACTTGAGACCATTACTCCTTGTTCTATCATCTGGTAATCCTTCTTGAGAGATAGTGGTGAGAAAGGAGGTAGGTACAACTAGATCCATATATAGTTTCAAAGAGTTTTCACTTTTAACTACATATAAAGCCCTGTTCAGTGACTGCTGAAGTCAAAAGGAATCTTTGAGCTTTAAATTTTTAAATCAGCTTTGGATCAAGCTCTAAAAGCCATAAAAGTGAACAAGTCTGCAGTTCTTAAACAACTCAATATTTATTAGTTTCTCTAGTGTAAATTCATTATTATAACCCTATTAACTTCAGTGAAGTAATACAAGAGGTGATTTTAGACCCATGTATCACTATTGTTCATTTAAATCCCTTTTATATGAGAAACAAATAATGGTGAGACAAGTCAAACAGATGACAATTCTGAGTCCAAAACCTAAGTATTACACTTGAGTTACTTTTATTTTTTTTTCTTAGAATCAACTGAGTTTACAGTAATGATGTTGTTCCTCAGCTTGTAAACTTGGATAGCTGTAGAAGAGACAGAGAGAGCGCGAGAGAGAGCACTAACTCACATGGCTCTTTCTTCAGAGTGTTTTATCTAACATCCTCTAAATGCACAGGTACAAAATGGTAAATGTGCTGTTTCATCCCTGAACTCAAAACAAGATGTTTAAACAGCAACCTAAATGTCCAAAATGATCAAATTCAACTAGGCAGCACCACCACCTGCTGGTGGTGAGTTTGGTATATAACCAGTAATGTTAATGATAGTGCAAACATGCAAAATCATGCTGCATTGGAAAGTTTCCCACTCTGCCCTTAACAGATTGCTTCAATGGCTTTATCATAAGAAGATTGTTGTAGTAATAATTAATTTAAAATGTGTTAGAGCTGGGAATGCGTGGTGGTTTCCATAAGGAGTTTTGTACATTTTCATGGATCCTCCCACTTTATCGCATTTGACTTTTTATGATGATTTGTTGTGTATATTAATACTGAGGTTCTCAGTGATCTCATTTGCACTCTTGCAAATTAGGAATGATTTCAATGAAGTCAATAGAGTTACAAAAGTATAAAACTCTAGTGAGATAGAATCTGATCGTGAACCTTTACTGCAGTGTCTACTATTCAGTATTTATCTAATCATTGATGTCAGTTCAAGAATCGCATGTTATTTTATTCCTCTCTTCATTTTTTTTGCACTCTCCCACATTTCTGTTTGTTGAGAAGAGAACCTATTTTCCTTATAAAGACTGAAATAAATCAACACTGACAACTGATTTTTCTCATCCCCACCCCCTCTTGTTTACCCCATTTCCCCCAATTTTCAGCCCAGCAGCTAGGGAAATGAATTGAAACTCAGCCTCTCCTGTCTACTACAGGCTATGTGCACTAATTTGTGCTGACAGACAGTTGACAAGAGTACTTTGGTTAAAACAGAATCAAATTTCAAAGCTCCTTCTTGGAAATAGTCCAGGCATATCATTAAATCAAAGTTGTTTGTGGGAAGGTATGGGAATGGTGGGAGGGAAGAGTTGAGGAGAACAGATATGTAAAGGATTGCAGGAAGATAAGTTCAGTTCAAGATTGGAAATACATTATTTTTGTAGTGTCTTCCTCTGGAAGAAAACAAAGAGATTCAACAGAGAATTCAAACAAGCTAGCAAGTCAGAAACTGTAGAAATAAACAGACTACTTATTTGAGAAGATAGCTTTCCCAGTCAAACGTCCACTCAGACAGAATGTCAGAATTACTGGCGGAGAGTTTTAAACCAGGTCTATTTAGCGATTAGATAAATATTCCATGAGTTAATGATGCCGCTCTTCTTCTAGACACTGCATAGTGAAATGCACAAGGCAGTATTCCTGGGATCACTTGGAATCACAAACTGTAGCTAATAATTTATGATTCATTACTTTTAACTAAAGCAATATGATAAAACTGCAGTGCTGGCTGCATTATTATGCAGAGGAAGCCTCAGGAATCCTGGAATCCTTACTAAAGGGAGAGAAGAATGGAAGTGGATCAATATGAAATATGGGTTGCCATAGATTTTCATCACAGAGGAGGAGAAAAACAGTGAAGAGGTTATTACACGTTACTAAAAATGAAAATAGATCCTTAAAGGAAGAGAAATGAAATGGAAAGAGAGAAAATTATGCATGATGATTGAAGGATAGATTGTACTTTTAAGGATTACCCTGCAAAAGAAATATGTATAAACTGTACCACCCTGTATGGTATTGTATCTGAGGCACATTGCTTTCTTCCCTGCTTATCTCTTGCTCCTGCTGGTAGTAATTTTCTGCTGGTCTTATGAAGATGAGTGATTATATCCTTTGCATCATGTCTAAATTGTATTGGCTCTGCCTGTGCCCACCTGTTCCACGAGTGAATAGCCATCATACAGTGCACACTTACAACTGCATGCCCAGGCCTCATGTATAGGAGTGTATTGTTTGGGTCATGATCCAGCTCTAAAAAAACAAGTCCCACAGAAATGTTGACCCTATTCCTACCTGAATAGATGTCCCCCTGATCCCACATATGGCCCTCCCCATTCCAACAACTTTGGACCTATTCAGTCCAATAAGTTTTTGGGGGATGATGTGGGGGGGAGGAAAAGAGGGGATGGGTGACAGTGCTACAGAGATAGCTGACCCCTATATACCACACATTTATGTGCAATTCTACATACAAATTTAAGGGGCGCAATCTGTCCCTCAGCTGTTACTATGCCTGACAATATTGTGATGAGATCTTAAAACATTTATAATGGTATTTATTATTTCAGCTGTTCCGTAGCTTACTCTCTCTCTCACACACACACACCCCCGCCCCACAATATGATACTTCTCCCATTGAAGTCAATGACAAAGGCCCCATTCATTTGAAGAGAGCAGGATAAGTCTCAAAGCTACTGAACAGCTGAAATAATAAATATATTAACATTTTGCAGTGTGTTTGTGTATACGCACAGGCATATTGTAAAATGTTAACATCTTTCATAAGTAAATGAGATCTATTTATCATTGTAGTCTGGTAGAATATTGTCTTAACTCTATAAATATAAGAAAACATACTTAGCTGGTGTTTACAGCAGAGGGATAGATAGTTATTTTAGCTGTCTGAGTAGTCAATGTTTGCAAACGTGTTCTAATTCTGAATAGTTATTTAATTTGACCATGTTAATGCTCCTTATTATTTGCTAATAACAAGTATTTACTTTTTTTTCACATCATGAATGTTTGGAGAATGGCTATGCACTGAAAACGTGTTTTAATTTGCATGTGAGAGGCTTTTTGTGTATGAGCAAGAAAATTTACTGGCATTGTTCATTATTCACTATTTCTTATTTGACTGGTTCATCATTTGTTCTCTTCTTCAAGTCATTTTACTTTCAGTCAGGAAGTAGATATGACCCATGACTTAGGTGACTAATTACATACCAAAAATAATAAATAGTCAAAATAAACACCTTGCCAGCACACTGTAGGCTAAAAAAATTTCACTTACATTGCTGGGCAGATGCTTGTGATTAACAAAAAGCATTTGCAGTTTCTGTGGTCGATTCCTGAACACTTTGCTAATAGGAAATGAGGCTAAATTTGTGGGATAATTTATTCCAGATAAATCATTTGACACACTCTAGGACTCATGTAGTGACTTAGCAATATAAAATCTCACAAATATCAAAATTCAGCATATATCAAGGAATAGTCTACATGCAGTGCCTGTAAAAGTAATTTGTACTGTCCATTCTAGTAGCCTAATGGAGTGAAACCTCCAGTTATGAAAACGAGGCTTATTGAGCTCTTCACGCTCAATAAACATCATTAAGAATGTTCATCTAAATTAGAAGTGTGGAACAGCTAATCAATTACTAATCAGCATAAGTAATTTAAGAAACTCTTTTTGTCACAGCTTTCTTATTTAATAAAAGAGAGTAAAATGCATCACAGTTACACTGAACTATACAAAATAAACCAAATGGCTGATTGGTGGACTAGCAAATCCTCCAGTATATGTATTGTGGCTGTCATGTAGATTTCTGCCATTTCTCAGTTCATTTGGCATTAAAGAACACTGCTACTGCTTATCTGACATGAACATAACAATGATGTTGATAACATATTGTATTATAGTCTGTTATTCTTTATATCATTGTAACATAGTTTAATACCATATTATTCTGATTAATATGTACAGTTATTTGAATATGGCAAGTACAATATAAGTGCTTAGCATTATTATTAATTATTAAGTAATGCTGCTGTCTCTAAGGTGCATATCATACAAATATTTTAAGCCATCTAACTATACAACAAAACAAAGTGGAAGAGGCAGTGCTCTCTCTATAAAGAATTGATTCTTGTTTCTACCTTATTGCCTTGACTTAGGGCAACAATCCTGAATATATGCTCTTACTAAGCAGGAGAATGAGGGAGGAAAAAAGATATTGGGTGGGAGTTGATGATCATCAAAAAGGAAAAGATCAATTTAAATCATGATCCAAGCAAATGTAATATTGTGACCTCACCAAAATTGAGATTCATTCCTCTAAAAGCTGGTTTCCAGGGAGAACTGCTCTTTGTGCTGTAGCTTTTTTCTTTTTCTTTTCTATTTCCTAGTTTGGAAGGAATATGAGTACATTTGTTGTCCTTAACCTTTCTGTGTTTTTGAAGGAGTGTGCGTGAGTGTAAATAAAACAGGATTGTAAATGTGAACCTGCAAACTAATCATGGAAATAAACATTAATGATATGTAGGTGATTATGGAGAGTATAGAAGAGATGTCATTCTGTTAGCACAAACAGTTCCTGAGGCTATTTTTAATTTAACTGCTGCTAAACGGTCCAGAAGAATTCACCTGCTATTCTGCAGTATGTACCAGGGATTTCATCAATTTCAATGGAATGTTAATAGAATGATAGTGGCAGAACAGATGATAGGAAGAGCCGCTGGCCAAAAGTTATGAATGGAAGAGGCAGACCTGCAGCTAGATTCATATGTTTCAATTAGGCAGTAGTAGAAATAAAGCACGTTTTCTTGATGAACTATTGAGAGCTAGTTGGGCAGGAGCTAACTCTTCAGTAGTCCAACTGCATCAACTAAATTATTTTCTCCCACCCTTGTTTAGACTACACATGTTAAAATAAACAAATCATATCATTATGATAACATTTTTGGCAGGTTCTAAAAGATCTCTTCTAGATTGTGTGAGCTTCAGTAAGAGTCAGCCCCTGTATTCTCTTGATTTCCAAAAAGCTCATAATAAGTCAGAAATTAATGCTCTTGTATAGCATTTTTCATGAGTACGTCTCTAAGTGCTTTACAGTTATCCCCATCAAAATAGTGAATAAACATAATAATCATTCTTATGCAGGCATAGACATTCTTGGTAAGAATAGACTAGTGGTTGTTCATCAGAATTTAATCAGAATGGAGAAAACAACTTTTTTTAAAAAATGATAAGTATTAATATGTTCATGAATAGCATCAATGAAATACACACAAAAGCATGCAGTGAACATGAAAAACACACATAGCTATATTCTGTCACTTTCCACATACAGGAATCAAACTGAGGAAACCCCTATTTTTTTCTGTTGCTGCCTTCGCTTTCCACTTTTATGTCTGTCATGTTTCACCATCCTCATCTTCAAACATCTTTTAAAGAAAGTTCTCACAGAGGAAGGAGTGCCCATAGGTGGTGGTGCCACTTATGTGTTGACAAAGTGGTGTTTGGGTTTGATATTAGGTGTTACCAGAAACATTTTTGGCTTTGTTTTGTTACTGTTATAAAATATTAAAGTTACTTGGATGTTGTATAAAGCGGCTTTTAAGTGGCCAGCTTTTACCATAGCAACCACACCACAGTAAAAGTTTCAAACATTTTACTAGGTGTACAACAAGAAAATCATAAAAGGGGAAAAAATAAAATGTTTAGAATTCAAAAGTTAAGTGGCTGTTCTGGCAAAGTTTTCCTTCTCTCTTTTACAGGCAGTAAAATCCATGGAAACATGGGGGAGGGAGAGATTTAAAAGTCTCTTGCTAGTACTAAAAGCCTTTCTTGGGGGAAAAAGAGTCAACCCACTGCTGAATTTTGGCTCTAGAGTTAATTCTTAAGATTATTTCTGCTCTTTACACAAACATGAAAAACATCCCAAAGATGGGAAAGGGGGGCAGTAAAGAAGAGAAAATGTCTGTCTCACCAATGCTTGCTTCATTCCTGACCTGTAGTCATACACAGATAGGTCTGTCATGACCCTGAGCTTTAGACTCTGGACCTTGACTCTCTTCCCCTCTTTGGGGACGTATCTGGCTGCCATGTTCTTGCCTTAATCCTAGAAGACCTATCAGATCCTTTGCAACAAATATACATTTATTTGTAACATTCCAGAGGGATCTCTTCCATACATGGAGAACCAGGCAAGGCAGTATTACTTTGCATATGTGATCTCGAGCACTGATGTGTACCTCATCTGCTCACCCCGTCTTGCCCACTGAGGAGCTGCTCATTACCATCCAAACCAATTCCTATCTTCCCTCTTTTTGCCATTCCCAGAAAAAAATGGAGGATGCTTTCATAGAGGCAGTTGAACCTGCTACCATAGTGAGGGAGATCTAGGTGAAGATTGGGAGAGAAGGGGGCAATGTGTGGTACAGATGTTGAGGCCCCTAGTGAGCTTAGTAGTAAAAGGCTTAAACAAGGAATGATTTGGCCCAAGGACACTTAATATGTTTTGAGAATGCTAAGAACACAGAATTCTATAGCACCTGGTGGACAAGTCTGCCTGGTACCTGAGACAGAGACTTTTGTGAAATCCTCCATGTCATAAGCTGTACTTTGCTTCTGCCATCTAATACCTATTTTTAAAAATGAGATTACATAAATACATTGATACAATATCTTGTACCCATTCCTGGTCTCCAGCTATATATATCTTAAAAAGCTGAATGAAAAAAAGGAGAGCATTTGAATTTCAAAATTGAGTATCTATGAATATAGATACCAAGGAATATATTGTTATATTTTGCATTTTATTTCTGGGTGCTAGTATATAGCTATGCACATGATCCAGATGAATGGATTAATCTTCCCAGCTCCACAGAAGAGAAATTTCACGAACAGTGCATTGTCCTGTATTGCTTTTTACATTATAGCTTTTCCGTAACGTTCTTCATTAAAATAAGAGCTGTAAACTGGACATTTCATCAGCTTATCTTTTATACATTTTTATTTTTTTCTTCACAGTTAATTCCAAAACAGTACATCGGTTAGCTCCTGTTCCTTCTGTCCTCCCCTCATTTTAATTAGCTGGATTGTAATTTGGAATGTGGTGTGACTAAGGTCTGGTCTTCACTAGACAGGGGGATCAACTGAAGATACGCAACTTCAGCTACGTGAATCACGTAGCTGAAGTCGGCATATCTTCAGCTGACTTAACCGCCATCCTCATGGCGGCAGTGGTTGGCGGCACGCTCCCTCTTCAGCCCCAGGTTGCACCTCGTGGCAAGCTGGAATTATGGAGTCGGCGGGGGCGCCGCGAGAAATTGATTTCTTAAAGATCAATCGCTACCTGCCGATCTGGCAGGTAGTGAAGGCCAATCCGGCGGGTAGTGAAGACCTACCCTATAGAATGTACTTGGTAGAAATGGAATTCCCAACAAGATGATTATGAGTGTGTCTGTCAGTCTGTTGGTAGGGGGAGCACTGGGGGAGTGTTTCTGAGACAAATTGCTGAGTCATGTGATGAATGTCACTTATTGTGCACTTTTGACAACTTCACCTGATCTCTGCCCACAAAGCCATCTCCTTCAGGGCTTGTGTTAGTAAAACCTCTGCACAATTTCCTATTCTTGAAATGTTTTAGTACAATTTTATTTGTAGCTTTTTGCACTATTGTTGATATTCCTTCCTCTTGTAAAACGAGGCCCCATTAGAATCCAGTCATATCGGCCTCAGAGGGAATGGTGAAAATATAGAGTTTTCTAAAATATTAGTTCTAAAAATTGCTTTAAATAGCCTCTTCATACATATTAATGAGTCAATGTTAAGGTCTGATTTATATCAGTTAGAAACAAGGGCCTTGTCCCAGTGGAAAAAGCAATGTTGCTGATTTTCTAATGGTATAAGGATATCAGACCTTAAAAATGACTAAGGTTGCTCAAAGGTTTGGAATGTTAAAAATAATTGAGCAGAGCTTAAGGGAGGTGGTCAAGGTACGTGACAAACACCACTTCCCACCAGACCCTATAATATGGCATGTGTTAAGCAACACCAAATAGATATGTATATATTATTTGTTTATATTATCTCACCTGCTAATATGCAGTCAAGAAAGATGAGCTATGTTGGAATTGAGTAATAAAAATAATTTGCAATATATTTCATTTCTAGGCATCTAGATATGGTAAATAAATGACAGATGAGAACATTATATAGAGAAATTTGTTCTTTATGGAAAAGCAGTTCTGAAAGAGCACTGAAACTCCGTATTAAAATGATTAAAGCAACACTGCACAATACAGTTTCTTTCGGTTGGTCAGTAAAATTCTGCCACATACTATAGTTCCCATTTCCAGCATACACACTGACTTCTTGAATGTCAGAGAATTTTCAGATGAGAGAGAGAAAGCTAAACCGTAAGGGGGAAATCTTGAGCTCAGCACTTAATCTGAATAGCTGAGTTTACACCACATTGCCCCACCAGGAGATGGGAGATGTAATTTTCCCATGCAGGATGTTTCCCTGCAGCCATTACAACAGTAATGAGACTGAAGAACAAAGGTGGGCACACTATGGCCCTTGAGCTCCCAGTCAGGGAGTCTAGTCCCCGGCCCCTTCCCTGCTGTCCTTACTCTCCCGCAGCCTCAGCTCACCATGCCGCTAGTGCTCTGGGCAGAGGGGCTGCGAGCTTCTGACAGGCAATATGGCTGCAAGAGCCGTCAGCTTGCCCCGGTGCTCTAGATAGTGCTGTGGTGTGGCTGGCTCCGGCTGGGGTGTGTGGCTGCCAGTCCTGATGCTCTGAGCGGAATGGTAAGGGGGCAGGGAGTGTGTGTGGGGGGGATAATGGGTTGGGGGATCTGGGGGAGGCAGTCGGGACAGGGAGCAGGGGGTGGTTGGTAGGCATGGGAGTCCTGGGGAGCCTCTCAAGGGGCAGGGGTATAGAAAGGGGTCAAGACAGTCAGGGGACAGGGAGCAGGGGGAGTTGGATGAGTCGGTGGTTCTGAGGGGGGAGTGAGGGGGCGGGAAGTGGAAGGAAGCTGATAGGGGCAAGGGCCAGGCTGTTTGGGGAAGCACAGCCTTCCCTACCTGGCCCTCCATATAGTTTCAGAACCCCAATGTGGTCCTCTGGCCAGAATGTTTGCCCACCCTGCTGTAGTACCTGGAGGGCTTTGTAGTACCTGGAGGGCCTGTTCTCCAGGCCCATCCCCTGACTGTTCCTGCTAACTTCCTCCTGCAGATTCTTTTTTCCCCCCACCCAGAAAGACTGTACTGGTTCTGCTACCAAACCAGTCTCCATAGCTAAAGCACAAAGAGGATTTGTTCCAACCTTTTTTTGAGAGCTTGAAATACAATGTGCTATAGAGTTGGCAAAGTATTAATTATTCCTGCACTGGACAAATTATACCATCAGTTGCACCTATGAAATTCTGTTCTCATTTAAGCAGATGCATTAATGTCCATGGAGTGCATCTGTTTATACTAACTATGAATTTGAACAAGGGACTTCAGTGCGCTAAGATACACCTTCATTTAGCCCATTGAGCCCTAGGAGCTGCATGTAATAAAAAATGAATATATACACTTTGTTAAAAACCATATTCATTAGTGTTAGGTGAACCTGAAATATTCAGCAGTTTGAATTTTTTATCCAAATACCTTATTAGATTGTCTTTGGCCTAGAAATCTCCTGAGAACAGTTTATTTCTTGAAAATCCATTCCTTCACAGTCTCTAATGCATAGTGTGTATATCCTCATTTCACTCTTCACAGGAATAATAAATCTGTAGGAGGGGAGAATATGTTACACATTTGCCTCCATCTGCAACATTATTCAGGATAATGCTCTGAGCCTCTGCACAAGTACTGGGGATCCTGGTGTTCCCCATCTTGGACTCTTTGACAGTGTCACAGCACTGGAAACCTCTGAGGAAGTAAACTTTATAAGTTCAGAGCATCTTTATTAGTATAGTTAGTTAGGGTGCTACCAAATACACGGCCATGAAAAACATATCATGGACCATGAAATCTGGTCTCCAGTGTGAAATCTGGTCTTTTGTATACTTTTTACCTGTACCCTACAAATTTCACAAGGGAGACCACAATTTCTCAAAACGAGGGTCCCAATCCAAAAGGAGGTGGGGGCTTGCAAGGCTATTGCGTGTGTGTGTGTGGGGGGGGGCGTATTGTTGCCACCCTTATTTTTCCACTGCCTTCAGAGCTGCATGGCTATAGAATGGTGGCTTATGGAGGAGGGCCCAGCTCTGAAGGCAGGAGCCTAGAAGTAAGGGTAGCAATACCACATCATGCCATCCTGCTCTCTGGCAGCCCAGTTCTGAAGGCAGCATCACCGCCGGCAGCAGCACAGAAGTACGGGTGGCAACCCCTCTACAATAACCTTGTGACCCCCACACTACCCACTTTTGGGTAAGGATCCCTACAGTTACAACTCCATGAAATTTCAGATGTAAATAGCTGAAATCTTGAAATTTATGATTTTTAAAATCCTAACCATGAAATTGTCCAAAATGCAACATGAATTTGACAGGACCCTAATTATAGTATATTCTCAGTTATTAACCACCATACAAACATTCAATAAGCCTCAAAATGCTCCTATGTGATAGATAATTATTGACATAAACATTTTACGCCCTGGAGAGATTAAGTGACTGAATTAAAGACCTGTAGCAGGTCAGTGGAAGAGCTGGGAGTAGATGGCCTGGGCCTGACTCCCAATCCACGGCTCCATCTAGATGAGAGGTGGGCAGACTATGGCCCCTGGGCAACATCTGGCCTGTGGGATGTTCTGTGGGGCAACAAGGCAGCGTGTGTGGCTCCAGTCAGGCCGTGTGGCTGCCAGACATGTCGCTGTGAGCAGCATGGTAAAGGGTCATGGCTGGGGGGTTGGATAAGAGGCAGAGAGTCCCAGGGGGTGGTCAGGGGACAGGAAGTGGATGGATAGGGTGGAGGTTCGGGGTGGGGAGTCAGGGAATGGGGAACAGTGGGCTTTGATAAGCATGGGAATCACGGGGGGCCAGTTAGGGGCAGGGTGTGGCTAGGGTGGGGGCAGGGAGGCGTTGATGAGGGTGGGGTCCTAGAGTGGCAGTTAGGATGGCGGGGGGTCTTGTGAACGGGTGGTCAGGGGACAAGGAGTGGGGGGCTGTTGGATGGTTCAGGGATTCTGAGGGGGCAGTCACAGGCAGGAGGTGGGAGGGGGTCAGATAGAGGACAGGGGCAACCCTGATGTGGCCCTTGGGCCAAAAAGTTTGCCCAACCCTGGTCTAGATGCTCTGCCTCTAGTGAAAGTCAGTCTCCAGACACACAAAATGTCACCCCAACTCAATTTTACAATGCTCTGTTTCAAAATCAGTTTTACTTTCATCCCAACATTGCATAATATAATCTTTTTGCCAATGAACTTCAGCATTTGTCTTGAAGAAAATGTCTTGGTGTTCACTCAGATTTCCTCTCTCGGTGTGATGCTCTTTCCATTTCCACCCTGAGAAAATAGTTTGACTTGGTAGTTCATTTAGCTGTCAGACATAGCGATAATTTCTCCACTCCCTTTTCTTTATATACTTACCATGTTGCCCCAGAATCCTTGGACTGTTATTGAGAAATTACTTTTGAATCCCAATTTGGTGTTCATTATTCTGGGCTATTGCAAACTAGGATCATTTAGAGGGTGCCAGTTTTCAAGGGCTTCTCAATACTGTAGGACTTAATTTGGTAGTAGCTTTCATGATCCTAGGAAGGCTATGCTAAAGCCTGATGCTTGCAAAAATTGTTCAGAATTTGGAACCAGAACAATCCTTCAGTTGCAGTAGATGTTTGTGCACCGAATTTTTTGAATTGGTTTTACTCATGTTTTCTGCTCTGGGTTTGACTGTGTCCTGGGTCTTAAGTCATGCGTTCCTTAGGGCACTTTGTTTTAGCATTTTCTGGATTTTTGCACACTATTTTCTTCCGGGCTTTGAAGCTAAGCTAGATTTGTGAAAACTAATAAATCACCCAAACAGATTTCTTGTGTCCTAATATCTAAGCATTTATTTTAAAATATTAAACTCTTCTCTGGGAAAAATAAAACATCTGAAGGGGCTGTTTAGTCTTTCCACATTTCATTAACTCCAGTTTGTTTTTCTTAGCTTTGCCCCCTCCCCCCTTTTAAACATTTTATTGTCATTAATATTATAGATACTTAGAGAAACATATGAAAGACAGAAGAAAATCCAAAAGGTAATTAAAGAAAAGAATCTCAAGATCAGAGTAGTAGAATATACTGGAAGAACCTGCTTAAAAGTCACAGGTATAAGGGAATGAAAGTGAAGAAAGACCATTTCTGTATGAATTATTCAACAAAATATGACGGCCAGCTTCATTCTTGAGTCATTTTTAATTTTGTGTTTATGATTTTTATTGTCTGGCATTAGAAATGATGGAAAGGTTTCCAATGAGGCTGCTGAGAAAGAAGGTAAAAATAATCTGATTAGATGGGCAGATGTCATCTTGTGCATTAAGGAATAGAAAAAGTACATGTGTGTGGAAGAAAAACAGAAAAGGTGAATATATCTGGTAATGGAATAATATGTTTCATTTCCGCTAGTGAGATGACTCTTTTAACTCACATCTACAAGTGTATTGTAGTAATAACACCCATTGCTGTGCAACTAAACATGTATTCCATTTAAAATGTTGCTTTATTTCTTCTATTACAGCACAGTTAAAGTTCACATCTGGCTCAGATGACAAGGTCATTCTGATTGAAAGCAGAAAGATTATTGCTATTGTGCTGCATGAGTTATTTACTTTTAATTTTTGTCAACTTTTAGTGCTGATTTGACATCCTTGGAGGTTTCACTCCTCCATTCACATACAGAATAAATCACATTTTCAGCATTGAATCTCACATCTTTCTGAAGAGAAAATTTTATGTCAGGACATGGGCATTCATTGAACGTGTGCTGAAATTTCCAACAAAGCCATTGTAACAATGTGAAGACTCACCGGTAGGGTGCCTCCTGCCGGTCATTTTTGGAATTATCTGGTTTCAGTTCTAAAGCACCTTCTGGTGGCCGGTGTCCCACCTGCCTTAGGGTGCTTCACCCTGGCAGTACCCCCACATTCTGGGTCTCCTCTCCCAGGGGAACCCCAACACCTTCTAAACCCACCCTGTCTCAGTGGCTACTACTAGTAATCATCTAGCTTCTGCACACTGGGTCAGACTGCAGTCTGTAAACCACTCATCACTGGCAGGGGAGTCAGACCAGCTGCCTCTGCCTAACCCCCAACTGCACCTCTGCAGCCCCAGGGCCTTCTTTAGGCCTTGCACAAGGCCTGCAGCCTGGGGAATTTCTAGGCTGGAGCTCCCCAGCTCCTCTTGCCTTTCCCCAGCCCTGCTCTGTTGCCTGCACCCTAAACTCTCAGGCAGCTAGGTCCTTCTCCTTCTAAAGCTAGAGAGAGTCACTTAGCCCCTGGCTCACAGCCCTTTTATCAGGCCAGCTGTGGCCTGACTGTGGCATGGCCCAGCTGTGGCTGCTTCCCCAATCAGCCTACCTTCATGGCTTCCCCCAGGGCAGCCCTTTCCCAGGGCTGTTTTAACCCCTTCAGGGCTGGAGCAGGGTGACCACCATGCTACAGCCCTCAAGTGTAGTTTGAGTGATGAACAAAAGTTTAGATGCTCATACAAAGTAATAAAATGTAGAAGACCTTAGTCAAGGAACTCCCCTCCCAATCTTTAAATTTGCATCAGGCTCTTGTTCCTTTTCCTTACTTCCCTTCAAGAAAGCAAAGCATCTGATGGAACATTTCTGTGAATATGGCCATGGGAGACATGAATGTGAGGACATGCTTTTCAAATCCTACATTAGTTTTCATTCTCAATATTACCAAATTCAAGTATTCAAAAATAATGAGATTTGCTTAAAAATCATGATTTTTTTTTTATTTTAACCCCCTCCTCTTCTGGTCAAACACCACTCCAACCTCTCCAATCTTATGATCACATGCAAGCTCCGCACAGACCAGGACATACCAACCCAAAGTGGTGCCAGACCCTGCCAGAAAACAGATGCAAAACCTGCAAACATATCTCCATTTTTACAATTATCAGTACACCCAACAACACATCTTTCCAAGATGCATGGGTCCTACACATGACTATCACAACATGTGCTATATCTCATCCAGTGCATCATGTGCCCCAATAAAAGCTATACAGGTAAAATCAGACAATAGGTACACTCTCAGATGGGCTGACACAGAAAAATGATAAAAGACCAAAACACCCTATCAACTGTGGGCAAACACTTTTCACAGATCCAGAAAGTGATCAACCCATATCTGATCTTTCAATACTTGTCCTCAAGGGAAACCTGCACAACACCTTCTAAAGGGGAGTTGAATCTGTAACTCTGCTAGATGTCAAAAGCCAGGGATTTAACAGGATTTATGGCTATTTTGACAAGTTTAAAAACACTTCACTGCTTGCTACCCTTAATGGCCCACTTCAGACCCTTTGTACGCAACAATTTAATCCCCAGTTGTCCACTTCATTTCAAGTGACCACTTCTCACATGTTACCCTCTCTGCTTAACCATCTGTTTCAACTTGCATTCAACTTGCAGATACCCTTCTTTCTTTCCCAGACCTGAAGAAGAGGTCTCTGTAGCTCAAAAGCTTAAGGGTATGGTTACACTTACAAGATTATAGCGCTATAGGTTATAGCGGTCCCCTTATACAGTAATATGTATAGCACTATTGTATGTCCACACTCAGATGCTCCTGCGGTATAGCATGGCCACATTTGGGGCACTTAATGCGGCATTAAGAGCAGCGCATTAGGGCAGGTATCCCAGCATTCAGCTGGGTGCAACGTGCTTTTTAAACGAGGGAGGTGAGGGGGGACGCGTTGTGTGTATGCGGAGGGAGAGAGACAGTGGTTTTTCCGTTTTTCTGAAAGCCTGTCAGTGAGCCTCCCTTCACAGAGAGCTTTGTTTTCACACAGGCTCCCTCCTTAAACATTTGCATTGCTTATCTGCCAAGTTAAGAGAGAAACTCTAAAGAGGTACTTCCGCATTCCTCCAGCCGAGTTCAAAACAAAGGGAAGAGACGTCAATTGCCTTAAATGGCTCTAGGCATCTCCAGAGATTACTTGTAGCGCAGTGGGTGTCCACATTCTTGCTGTAGCGCTACAGCAGCTGCGCTACAGCCCTTATTCCCCATGCGGAGGTGGATTAATAATAGCGCTATAACTCAGCAGTTATAGCGCTATTAGTGCCTTGCCAGTGTGGACGGGGAGTAGGTTATAGCGCTCGTGGGGGCTTTATAGCGCTATAAAGTGCCAGTGTAACCATGGCCTAAACCTTCCACCAACAGAAGTTGATTCAATGAAAGATATAATCTCACCTATCTTGTCTCTCTCACATCCTGGGACCAACATGGCTACTACAGTTCGTCAAGCATGAAATTTTAAAAAAATGGCTCTTACTTGTTTGGGGGTGTTGGACCATTTCGGGGTGCACTTTCAAGCTTTTCTTTGCAACTGCATGGGCTAGAAACTAACTTATTTAAAAACAAAAGTCAAGATTTTTAGTTAATAACCTGATTCCAGAAGCTGAGGTTTTAAGAAAAAAAAATTGGGATAAAATCATGATAACTGGAAACAATGATTAAAGCCTGAACGGATTTATACTTAGATGTTATATAACATTTCTTATCCACATACCTCACAGCACTGCTCAAAAGTGTGTAAATATGATTACCCTCAGTTTGTGCATCCAGAAATTGAACCATACAGAGGCAAAATAATTTGGCCAAAGACAGAATCAAGAAACAGTCCTAGAACCTAAAATCTTGTCAGTTCTCTCTGATGTTGTGAATTTAATGCAGATTAAGCATTTGTCTGACTATCTTTAAATGGGGGAAGGGCTGGGAGAGGGAGAGAGAAATAATTGTTCCCTTTGTTCCAGAACATTCAGAGTTAAATTATGGAGCTAGTCTGAGAAGTGGAAATAAGTCTGCTACCCTACTACTACTACTACTAAATTATTTCTGGGGTGCAGGGAACATATGGCGGTGGCCATATCCACAATCAGCACAGACGTATGCCACTCACCACTCCAACCCCACTGAGTTCAGGAAGTGCTGGCTTTTTCATGATATAAGCCAAGGTGACCAGATGTCCCAATTTTATAGGGACAGTCCCGATGAATGGTCTTTTTCTTATATAGGCTCCTATTCTCCCCCCCCCCCCCGCCCCCGCCACACCCCCCACCGCATCCTGCTTTTTCACACTTGCTTCTGGACACCCTAGCATGATAGTCCTTTTCTTTCTGCCGAGAGTGATGGGGTTGGGTCCTCCTATAGAGTCACAAACCAGAGATTAGAATATGGAATTCTCATGTTCCCACCATTTCAATTCTGAATTGCTACCTCTAAGGATTTTGGGTTTGCTTTAAATAAGTAGCATTATTTTTACATTGGGCCAGATTCTGCAAAATGCTGAATGTTCTCAGCTCCTATTTTCTTAAATAGGGGTTGAGAATGCTTTGTTGTCAAATCTGGTTTCACTGTTTTTTTTCCCCCTGTGAGATACATTTGGTTGAAGAAGCAACAGCTGGAAGTTAAAACCAGAGATTTCTAATTGAATAGAAGACTCACATTCTAACAGTGAGGTTAACCATTGGAACAAAGTACCAAGGGATGTGGTGGATTCTTTAGATCTAGATTAGATGTCCTTATAGAAGATATGTTTTTGCCAAACACGAGCTGTTTAATGTTTTGCCTGCAATATACAGGATGTCAGACTAGATGATCCAATGATCACTTTTGGATTTATAATCTATAAATCTAGAAATGTTCAGAGCTCTTAGGAGGCATTTGCCAGCTTATAAGAATTGAGTTTATTGTGACTGGCTGTTCATTTTTAGTGATACCCCTTATTAATGAAAACATAAAAATGTACAGACTAGCAACACAGTTAGACAATGTTGGCATACTGGGTAGTTGACTGTATTTTTTAGGTTCATGGGAAGTATTTCCCACTGGTTTTAGATAAGTCATTTAGCCATTTTGGTCATTCTTAGGCCTTTTAGAGCTTTTGACATAATTTATCATGGACTCCTGCTTTTGTGTACATTTTCTGAAAATGCCCTTTCTAGCTATGTTTACAAGAGGAGTCAACTGGTACTACAAAACAATTACTTATTACGATCAAGGATTTGATATAAGGAGTATTTTATTTACCTGCCTTTTCTTTCATATTGTTCAATCTGTATATGCGGTCTCTTGAGAGGTATATGTGAAGTATCATCTGTATGCTGATTATCGATATTATATAATATGTCTCTTGTCTTGTGGACTTTGTCTCTGCTGGAGAATAGTTGGGCAGTATCTGACAATTGGTTAAATCACAGTTATTTCATCCTCCCTGCCTTAAAATACACAAGTGTTGGTGACTGGGAAAGGTAGCTCTGCATAAGGATTTTTTCTCATCCCTTGTGTTACTGCTCATGGAGGGGACTGAGAAGTAGTGGGTAAAGAGAGAAACCATGATATCACGAGTGACTGTGCTCTTTCTATGGTGAGCCACGTCATATATGATGCAAAAGTGTTTGTGTATGTGTGTGTTTTAGTCATGCAATTTGTGCTGGTTGTGTTTTTATTTATCGTATGGTGGTCTTACAGTTGTAATGATGACCATGTGGATTGATAATTGCAGTTCCTTCTACAGAGGGCTCTGAGCTGTGCACTCCTTTTCCTTGTTCAGGATGCTTGCTCACTGAATCGAACAATGATCACATTAAACTTGCCATGCATTCTCTGTGTTGTCAGCTTATAAAAATGCAGATTGATTGTAAATGTACACTGTTGAATTTTAAAGACTAAATAATGAGATGATCTACTGGAATCTTCTCCTGATTGGTAACTGTAGTCTGATACAACTTTTAAGAGATTCTACCATTTAGAAGAGATCTTAAGACATGTTGACTGTAAGTTTGGATTTAATTACCTCTTGCTATCCACCTTAATGCCTGACACTTCACTTTCAAATAGCACATGGGTCATGATTTTCAGAAGTGTTAGTGATATTATTTTTGGCAGTCCTACTTTAAAGAAGGCCTGATTTCCAGAGTGTGGGTTTTCAGCAATTTCTGAAAATCAGTTCTATTTAAGGTGGCTCTAATGGGTCCCTAAGGATGTGGGCACCCAAAATAACTAATTATCTGAAAATCTGTTTTCTTTATTTCCAAAACTGTTTTTACTCATTGTTTAACCTCCTCCCCCCTCCTTGTGCATTCTGGGGCATCTTATCAAGAAAATTATTATTTACTAAGGTGGTGAGTGAAACTTAAAACTTTTTTTAGAAGTATTCTTTTAGAAGAGCTAGTACTGTGGGTAGTTGTGTCTAGAGACCATATGTAGAATGATGGGTACTGTTGGAAAAAGAGTATTTTGTGCCATATGAGCATTGGGAATAAATGCTTCTAATATTTCCACTGTCAGAGCCCCTGAGCTTGCAAAGACTTACACGCATGCTTATATTTGGGACCACTCATGGTGCATCTTCACTTGAGTAAGTCTACTCACAGTGTGAGATTAAGCACATGTGTAAATCTTTGTGAAATCAGGGATATATGCAGGACAAGAACAGTCATTTCAACATCTTAAGACAAAATTAATCAAAACCAGAAACTAACACTTGTTTTTATAAGTGCTACATAATTTTCTTATGAATTATAAAGATGTAGAGGTTACTAAATCAGGATTAAGAGGAACAGTGGAATTCATGAGAGAAAAAAATTAATTAAAAGTTTTAGTGGACACTAAAGAAATTTCTTCAGGGAGAGACTTCATTTCATATTTTTTTTATTATTATTGTGAAGAAACAGTTATCTCGAACCAAATGAGCAGCTACATATAGAAATATCATCTTTTGCATGCACATCTTGTATTTTCAAAGTAATAATTTAAAGCTTCCCAAAGCTGATTACATATGAAAAAATCATTTAGTTCTTTCCAGAGAACCTGAGTCCTGCAAACAAAAACATGAAGGCACTGGAAAAAGTTGACTAAAGAACATGATGAAGTACAAATGGTTTGTGGTTTTCTAAGGAAAAAATACATTGGTCAACAGTAAACAACAGCCAGGACAGGGTTGTCAATGGAATCAGTTTCACATTATAGCATTCAACTTGTTTTGACACCCACAGTGAGTTATTAGCTGGCTGTTCTTGTTGTATATGGTTTGTATTTTCAGATCTGGCTTTAGAGATCTATAAAACTTCTCAAAATAGGAATCCCTGGTCTAAAGTTAGTGGGCATTTCAAGCGTCTAGCATTTCACCGTCCATCTTGCTTTCTGGCTGACTGGAGGAGGGAAATGTTGCTCTCAAGATGATCAGATATTCTTCCCTACTTGGTGCTCCATGTGTGCTGGGAGCCAAGCCGTTGGTATCAGTTTAGTTTTACTCCTGCTGATGCGCTCAGCAGCCACCATCACAAACAGTGGGTTACCTCTGCCTCTGCCCATGCTACTCATATCTCATCCTCTCTTCCCCTTTACCTTACCCTTCAGTAGAGGCAGGAAGAAGGGAGATTACTAGAGTTTCTAAACTACTGGGACTATCCATAAACCAATCCTGCTCACTGAGGCCCATATCCAAAGCCTTCTGAATTTAATGGAAAGACTCTGACTTTAATGAGCTCTAGATTGGGCCCTGAGAGAGACATATTCTGGGGAAAGGGAATTCATTAATGTATGAATTGCTGGGATTACCTGAAAACTTTACTGCCTTGCTCAGAGATTGGCAGTAGGGGATTTCAAAGCACATCCCAGTGATAAAGATATGGGGAAGAGTGAGAAGAAATCGAGTGATTAATCAGTCAAATGATCTCCCACAGTGTGTGACTCATTGCAGGAATCCTCATCCCAGCTTATCCTTTATGTATGGGATCTATACGCTCACACAGAAAACTCAACTTGCCATGTCATAGGGTGGAATCTGATGCTCTTATCTACATCGTCTATGAGTAGTCTCATTGACAAGTAGTCCCTTGTCAAGCGAGATGTACTAAACCAGGTTAATAGTATTAGACTCTGCCCCACAGTGTTTTAGGTTATCAGTCACAGGGAGCTGTCCTATGGGAACTGTTGGAATCTTCTGAGACACTGTGAATTTTCACAGAATTTTCTTACTCAACAAATTACCCCCGGATAGTCAACATACTTTCTCTTTATATTATGCTGAAATAAAGAAATCAATGTCACTGGATAGTGAGCACTGAGCAGCTGGGAAGACTGCTTTGGCCTCAAACCTTTTTGACACCTGAGGCCATCACTGATTTCCCTTTAAGTCTGATATGCAATATAAGCTCTTCAGCATATTGGAACAGTGCTGTGCAAAGTTATGATGCTATATAAATATTTAATAATAGTAAATAAATAATAGATTTCTAAAAGTCGTAGCACCGAGAGACCTTTAGTAGGAAGTCTGTGGAATATATGGTGTGTTTAGTTATCCAGAGCCCTCAATCTTACCTTTCAGGTCAGTAAATACAGACCTTCTTTACTGAATAAGCTTGTTAGTTTCAGCTCAGTGCTTGTAGTCCTCCTAACAGAACAATGCATTTGACCTTATAGGACTACTCTCTTTGATCAAAGCAGATGTACAGAATTAAATAACTATTTAAAGGGGAGATCTTCCAATTTAGGATTAGGGGTAAAAATGCCAGAAATGGTATAATGTTTAATAATTAGAGTAGCTGCCAGAAAAGTAATATTCAGAGAGTATTTTTGGCTATCAGTGTAATAATCTACCATTTTTGAAAGAGAGATTCACATTGTTTGCCTCCCTCCTATTGGTTCTCTTCCTCTCTCCACCAGCAAGTGCATTTTGGGAATTGCTGGATTATATTTTGAAATTTAGCTATTTGAAATTCAGAGGAAAAGTGGAAAGGGGAGCAACAGAACTATTTCAACCCAATTTTCTATGCACTCAAAAATATTTTATTTAACAGTTCACCACAGTTTTGGAAACAAATGCATAAATAAACCAAAATAAAGCAATTAAGCTCTTACTAAATACTCCATTTGGTATTTTTTAATAATGAAAATTCACCTGGAGTTTGAACTTTTCAGAAAAGTTATTTTACAGCAAATAACACTGTTTGGACAAATTCATCATTTGTTATGCCATATTTAGGAATAGAACGTATTCATTGGCAAAAGCAGTGAGAATGGTAAAAGATCTGTTTTATTATTATTTATTATGAATTACAGTAGTAGAGGCCCTAATTGAAATTGTGGTTGTATTGTATTGATGTTGTACACATACAAAGTAAGAGATGATTATAGCCTTTGCAGCAAAGGTGTGGCTATAGCTGTTCTCCCATCCTTTGTCCCAAATGGCAGATCCTGAGGTCAAAATGGTTAGATAGTGATGCCATACCCCACCCAAGTCAGTACACATAGATGACTTGGAATATCAGCTTATTACTATTCTAGAGGTTTAAGCATCTTAATGTTAAATTTGCCACCAAATGTTGATCAGATACAATACACGCCTGTTAAAGTTAGTTTTCAATTCATATAGGTGCAGACTGCATTTTCAAAGGGCCGTCAGATATGGATATTCAGTAGAACATTCACCAGTGCATTGAACCACAAAGAATCTGCTGCCCCTTATCTGATTTGCTTATTACACATTTCTCTATAACATTGAAGGCAGACATTTTATGCCAAATAACAAACACCTTCTCAGAATAAAATACATTTCCAAATGCTTCCTGGGGGGGACGGGAATAATTTCCCCCTGAACTAAATTTTACTGTCTTGTCACCGTTATTCTGTTCAACTCACACCAGAGCAGGAACAATACAGACAATCCTAAAATATTCAAAATATTATTTTGCTGCTAACTGCTGTAGTGGCATTTTGCTGAAGTTATTCCCAGCCTTCCAAAGAGTCCTTATTTGGGATATTTATTCATTCACTGATGTTTATATAAAATATGTACTCACCCCTATGAATTCTTCTCTATTGATGTGAGTCAGAGGTACTTTCATAAAGGATTACCATGCTACTCTGCTCTTAGGAACCTCTGTGGATCTCTCAAGCTGTCATTTATTGACTTTGGTATCCCCAGTGTAGACACTGCTCCATCAAGATAGCTAACCTCGTTCGGGAAAGTGGTGTTCCTACACCAATGGAAAAACCCCTCTGTCAATATAGACTGCATCTACACTAAAGGGTTATGCTGGCATAACCACGCTGGCACAGCTGTGCTGCTATAGTCTCCATAGTGTAGAGACAGCCTCAATGTGTCATCACGTATAGCAATCAAGCAGTGAAGACTTGTGTTAAAAGTCCCATCTGAAGAACTTCAAACCAGAAGCCATTTGCAGTGCACAACACTATCTCATTTAGTCCTTATTAAACCTGTGAACAATGCCGCATATTCTTCAGTGCCATCTAGTGGCAAATTGTTTTAACTATTTAGCTATATATGTGCAATTATCTTTTTTTGTAGAGTGCACTCCTAACAAGGTAACCTTTGATTCATATGGTCGCTGTTGAGAAACATAGGGATCTTTCCACTATAGCAATTTAAAGAGTCAGTTATTGAGGACTTCTTCAAAAACTGAACATTAAATTCAGTTTAGAGCAAATTAGTACAGAATTTTGCTTTTGGATCTGCAACACAGGCCTCTATTATACATTTTGCCCTTGATCCCTGCACAAAACTTTGACATCAAATGCAAATTCCCATGCAATCTCCACCTATTTACAATGTGGATGTGGATTTGCAGCAATACAGTGAGAAGTGTGCTCCCTTAAAAACGATATTGTCAGTTTTTGACAGGTATAGTCCTGCGCTGATGCTGAATGGCTCACGCTATTGATAGGGAAACTGTCCTTTTTTCCTCTGAGCTGCAGTTTGAAATTTAAAAAGATAAGAGATACATCTCAGAAAACATAAATTCAGAAATGTACATGAAAACTAATTTAGCATCATCTTTTGAAACTTTAAACTTCAGGAATGAACCAAAATGGAAACAGTCATCTGTTAACTATTTTATATCACCGTCTGTGAGGAAAATATAGCAGAACAGAAACTGTGGGTCAGTTTTTCATTTCCAGCCTGACACTATTTGTGCTGCTAGGCAGTGTAAAAGAGCTAGAGTCTGGCGATATCTGACCAGCCAATAATTCCCCTGGTGGTGAGAAATTCTCACCTGGCATAAATTAGAAAAGCCACCCTTGTGGGCTGCCTTCTTTCCCCCTTCTTCTCATTCCAGCACTTGGGGGCATATTAATGGCTATTAATATGCCCCCAAGTGCTATTAATGTGCCTTGGGGGCATATTAATGGTTGGATAAATATTTTCTGGGACAAGTCACTGTAGAATAATAATAATTAATAATCCATATTATCTGTTTGGAATCCAGTCATAGAATCATAGAATATCAGGGTTTGAAGGGACCTCAGGAGATCATCTAGTCCAACCCCCTGCTCAAAGCAGGACCAGTCCCCAACTAAATCATCCCTGCCAGGGCTTTGTCAAGCCTGACCTTAAACACCTCTAAGGAACAAGATTCTACCACGTCCCTAGGTAACCCATTCCAGTGCTTTACCATCCTCCTAGTGAAAAAGTTTTTCCTAATATCCAACCTAAAGTCTTTCAGCACAAATCCTAAATATGCTCTAAGTAAAACGACGATTGATTCCCTGGATCTTTTAGCCTGTGGAATGTTTTCCCAAGGTGACTGGTGGATTCCTCAACACTTGGAACATGTGAAAAGAGGAGCAGAGTTCAGCTGTGGTGTATACACTAGGATATAAATTAGCTGGGAAAATTAGGAACAGTTCATTTAACGAATTAAGCCACTTTTTCTCCTCCTGAATTTCCTACAAACAGACTCAGATATTTACAAATGTATTCATTTGTCAGAAATTATTAGCAGGTTGTTTACAAAAGTATTCACAAGAACTGTTTTTTTTAAGTATTCAATATTAGCCAATCAATCACATAGCACAAACTGCGATCTAAATAACTGGATAGTGCTTCTGCTACTCAACTGGGTGACAAGCAGACCCATAAAAAAGATTTCTAAATGGCTACACAAGCAATGCTGATGTGAGTGCTCCAGCAAATGTTTCTTCAAACATTATGGCAAACAGAACTTTGATCACATAAATATTTGCAGAAAGTGAATGGAAGGGGTTGAGAATACAATCAGAGGGAACACATGTGAATATTAGTTACAATATAAATCCAGTTCTAATCCAGACCCATGCATTCTCAAAGTTTGATTGGTTTTAGTACTACTGACTAAACATAGACATTGTAAAGGAACAACTTCAGAGGGAAACAGAAATGGATCACCTTATATTCAGTTGCCAAGATTTGTTAGGAGTACAAGTAGGAACTGTCATGTGAAGGCATGTGGGGATTATTCCTTGAAAGAGCAGCTTTTGAATTGAAGTCTCCATTGATTCATCAGTGAGTATTTTTGATGAGAAAATCAAATATCAGAAATGTCATCTATTACCATTGTTATGCTGATACACTGCTTTACTCTACTGATGCCCCCCAGAAGGAAAGTCTGCCTCACATAGCTTTTGATTGATGGAAATGTTACAGTTAGCCCAAAAATAGATAAGGAAAGCATAGGCTTCAGTTGTTGAAACAGTAAAACTAGCGTATTGGTTGCAATAGGAAAATGAACAATGCCTGCATGATGTAGGAGATAAATAATTACTGTGTGTTTATATGGCTGAACATAACCTTCACGTGTATTATGTGTAGGTAAAAGGAAAAGCACAGGTTAGCTACTGTTTTCCTTGTGATGATTTTATTGGCACATGTGTATTTATCTGAATACTAGAGCTGCAAGTACTGATCTGTTGGTAGAGAATATTTGGATTACAAAATTCAGCTTTGATTTCATCAAGGTGTACAGAGCAGCCTTGTTGGCAGGGCAACTGCTGCCATTTGGAGCCCTTTGGTACAGCGCCAGAAGTGTAGTGCTGCAGGGAACATGTTTCTGTGTGGGCATGCCAGTTCCATTCTCCTGCTGATCCCCTCAGATCTGCAGGTCTTGGCACTGGCCTTGAGGCTCATTCCAAGAGATGAAACTGCTGACCCCCAGTGGTGCTGCTATGTAAGAACTCTCACGATCTAATAGGCTCCCTTACACCAAGCATGACATTTGCATTCAGTTTAATATCCCAAATTCAGAGCCTCACAGAGTACTCTGCTTTCCTTTTGCTTCAGTCTCTAGGATTCTCTCTCATTTTGGTGGAGTAAAATATTTGCTGTCTCATGCTATCAAACATTGCTGCTAATGCATAACCCCAAACCTGCATTCAAACTTCAAATTGAAGTAAAGAGTAAGATTGTGTATTTCTGGATGATCTTGTATGGGTAAGATTTGGCAAGATGGGAAAAGAAAGGTTAGATAAATGGATGCTGCTACCGCACATGTTTTTCAATTCACAAACCTGTCTAAAAAGCAATAGTATATCTTTGCACATATCAGCATGTCTGCACTGCATACAGAGGTAGCATGCAGCATCCTGTACACTAGGGTGACTAGACAGCAAATGTGAAAAATCAGGACGGGAGTGGAGAGTAATGGGATCTTATATAAGAAAAAGACCCCAAAATCGGGACTGTCCCTATAAAATTGGGACACCTGGTCACCCTGCTGTACATCCAAGCAATATGTGATCTAGCTAGCTTGAAGATCAGTAGCAGTAAAACTATGACATCATGGGCTAGTTCTCAGGTACACAGCCCAGGTCCTAGGTGGCGTTGTACAGATCATGCTGCTATTGTTCTTTGAGCTAGCTAGATCAAAGCTAACTCAAGTATGTTTACATGTTGCAGTCATAACTGATTGCAGTGTAGACACATACTTAAAAAAAGTTATTTTCTTCCTAAACACCTAAGATGACCAATTGCCAAAATAATGATCATGGTATTTATTTATCAAAATTACAAAGGGCCAATCTACTATTTGTACAGTAGACTCACATTCTTGGTGGGCCCTGAGGCACTATTGTAATAAACACTAGAATAATTTATGTCCAAATCTTTTGCATCTATTTTTAAATTTATGCCTCTGGACCCAATATTTTATGTATATTATAAATTTTCATATTCAGCATATAGTTTTAAATATCTCAGTATACCATTGCTAAATTGGGAGGATCTCTGGGTTGTGGGGTGAATCTGACAGTTTATGATTACTCCATTCATAACCAATTAGAGAGCTGCACTGAAGCAATGTAAGGGAAATGATGATCTTAACTAGTTAACATTCCACAGAACATTATCACTGCATCCACTATAACTCACAGATAATATAGACAGAACACATCGTATACTGAAAAATGTAATACACAGTAATCATCTTTAAACAGAGCTATTTAACAGCAAATGTTAGGGCTTTAAGGAAAACATATTAGTATTCAGCTGCACATGATAAAAGCATGAATGATCCTAATTATTCATGTAAATGGAAGAGAATTTCTCAATAATGTTATGGAAGACAAGCTGTCCAGCCTTGAAAACAAAAGCCAGTATGGTACATTTTATGGATCAGTCAGCTGAACTTGGTCAAGATGCAAATTTGGGACATGGATCTAAATTAACGTGGAAAGGTTAAATACCATGGGGTTAATTTTGTTAGTAACCTCAGATCTGCTTTGCAATGTGTTATAAGAAATCAAACTGTTGCCTGGTCTTTGTAGGATAGAGGTAAATGTGAGTCCACGCTGAGGGACATTTCTCATAGGGCCAAATTCTGACACAGCGAGCAATATTATACTTCAGTAGCATGAGCGGTGGGGTTGGGGGGAACAGGACTTTGCATATTAAGGACTTACTCTCCATTAGTAGAGGGGAAGAAGGGGGCAGCACGTGGTGACACAGTTGGGAAGTATATCATACAAATCTCAATTGTCTAGAGGTATAAATCCATTGTGAAATATCAGCTTTGACTGTTGAGTTTTCTACTGTAACTGAATTTTACAGGATGGCCCTTTTACTTTCGTGGACTGGATAACATAAGGCAGCATGAAAAATGTAACAGTGTGCATGTGGTGTACTCACTTTTAAGGGACAAGTGAAGTTAGATTGCACAACTTCCCCAACAGTGACTTCGGAGACACTTTCATCACACCTTAATATAGTTTGGAATGGTAGTTACTTTCTCATTCCCTTTCCGTTTCCTATGGTGTTGTGCTTTTTAAAGCTTGAAATGTTGCTAGCTAAAATATCTGGTGTCTGACTTGACTTTTTTCACTCACTTAGCACTCAAAACAAAGATTGTCTGCACTTGACAGATACAGATCAAAGGCTTGCTAATAACCTTACACTAAAAAGAAATTGGCATCTCTCTCTCTCTTCATTATTGGTATCATAGGAAGAAACCAACCACTTGAAAACTGACAGTATGACAATAGAATTCAGATGAGTATTATTACATCATTTATTGGTGATGAAAGGCTGGGAACTCCATGCTAGCTTTCCTCAGCTGACTGAGCTGGTCTGCGGAGGCTGGGAGAAGGGGACATATAAGAGTTGTTTCGGGGGGGCAGAGTGGTGAAGATGGGGGTGCTGACAGCTGCCTGGTTTAGAGGGGGCTACGATCACATTTGTATTTTCTACCATTATATTATAAAATCTTCCCATTTACTTTGTTTCTTTGAAACAGGTGCCTAGTTTTTCACCTTTTGTCCCATGCATCTTCACTGCTCCCAAAACTGACTTTCACTCCCCTCTTGTGCCATTAAAAGCTATTTGCTTTAATCTACTGCAGTGACCTTACAATGCAAAATATAAAGCACACAGCTAGATGACAAGACATGATTTACAGGGTCTTTCCAGGCTGAAACACGAATCTTAAAAAGCTATACTGTGTCTTTATGGTTTTCTGAGTTTTTATTACTGCATGAAAAGCACCTCTCCTGAAATTATTAAAATATATCATTATTTTACTCAAAATTAAAGACCATTCTTTAAAAGTTGCCACTATACTGAGATAGCTACCAGACACTCCATTTATTTCTTCTTTCTAGAAGACAAATAAGTGTATGCCTGCAGTGAGGATATCAGTACAAATTTCTGTGTGCTGAAATAAAATTACTTCCAGTGAATACTACAGCAGTGAAAAATGTTTAGGAATTGAATTCCTTAAATAGAATCTCGTGTGTGTGACAAGGTTATGGGTTTGCATGTGCATTAGTGTGATTTGGTCTATGCATGATGGGTATTGGAATCTGTGAATGACATACTCTAAACACCATATTTTTTTCTTTCAAAAGTCTTCAGTGCTTTGACGAAACTTCTTTCCTCTCCCATTTCCTTGTGGTCAGTGATGAACAGTGGGCCATGTGGAGGATTTACTTCCATAAGGTTCTGTTCTATATACTGCCCTCAGTACTATAGAATATGAGGGCCTTCCAGAAGTGCATAAAGAGATGTAACTAACGTCTGTCGTGAGTGGCTCATGCTTTCTTTTGTCTTCTCTCCAGGTGGAAAACTGCCGGCAGCATAATGTTTTGGTAGGATTGTTAGCGTTTTTTTTCTTTTGGTTTTTAAATGTTCAGATTGCTGTGTATTTATATTAGTGAGGGCAAGGTCAAAGAAAAGAGCTGAGGTCACTTTTGGACTGGAACAACCTGCCAAATTCAGGTCCTGAACTCTCACCCTGTTGTCAACACTAAATTTTTGAATGCAATCCTTTGGTAGAGTTTTTTAACAAGTAATAAGGGATCTATTTTACAACCAAAAATGTGCCTGGTTGGAAGGAACATTCTGTCACTGGGTAATCTAAATACCAAGGTGAATTACTGATATTTTGGGACAAATTAATGCCTGGGAGAAGTAGGCACTCCATTGACATCAGTGGAGTTTTGCCTTCACTGGTGATTTTGGTCCTATGTCTTCAAATGCAATACATTCAAATCCCAGGACCTTCTGACTTTGCATGATGAAATACTGAAAAGGTGAAAGCTTTAATTTAGATAGAGGTCTTAAGGGGAGAGCTATGGTTACATTACATAATTAAAAAGGCCAACAGAAATAGCATTTATTAATACACATAATTTATTACTATTATATTTTTGCCTATAATCCCCAAGTGATATCAGAGTCTCACTGTGCACTGTAGAAGCACATAGTAAGAGACAGTCCCTGAGAGCTTACAATGTAAATACACAAGGGAAGCGGAAGGGAAACAGCCACAGGAAAGTGAAACCCAAGGTCACTTAGCAGGACAGTTGGAGAGCCAAGAATAGAACCCAGGTCTCCAGAATTTTAGGCCTTGTCTAGATGCCAAGTGTGTGCACAGCAAGGTGAGATGTAAATCTACAGCTCACTAGTGTGCTGTTCACTGATTGTCCATGCAGACCTTGCTGGCACAGACTAAAAACTACCTACTGCATATTGACCTACTTACCAGGAAACTTTCTATGTGTGGCAATAGACTCCACCTGGGCAGTTAGTGTATGACATGGTAGGGCTCTGTAGATTTATACCCCATCTTGCCGTATGTAACTTAGCATTTAGACAGTCAACTGCCATTGGACAATGCTGCTGTACTCAAATCTTGGATCATGGCTAACTTAGAGGTTATATCCAAGTTCTCACACACACATTTTATTTTTTTACATCCTAGGCATTTAATTTCTGCTCTGACTTACTGTATATTTTCAATTTGTAGAATTCTCTAAAATATGTGGTCCCATTTAAGCTGACAAAAGTCAAAGTATCCATAATTATAACTATTTTAGCTGCTATAATAATACGTTACCCAAGATTGTCTTTCATCCAAGGATTTCAAAGACTGTATAACTATTAGCTGATTCTAGCAGCATCCCTGTGAGGCAGGGATGTTTTGTAAATGAACTAACTGATTTCATCAAGAGCTCAGATAGCCTCATCTTGCACCACTGAATAAATGGGAGTTTGGTCTGCTTTGGAAAGATGCTGTCTGGTGGATGGGCACTGGGTTGAGATCTCAAGACCTGACTCAGCACCAAGATTCCTTTCCAAGTCACCTAATTGACACTGTGACTCAATATAAAATGGGGATAATAACTCCCTAGCTCATGGGAGTAGTCTGATGATAAAACCCATTCGTGACTTTGAGTCATTCAGATACTTTTTTGGCCCTCATCACAGTAGAGTGTGCGTACATTTTAACACAGTGGGAGCAGAATCAGGGTCCATAACAAGTCAGCGGTAGAGCTAGAATTAGAATTTTGAATGCCAGTGTTTCGTTGTGTATCTAGGAATTTCTCTACAATTGCACAGAAAAAGCTGTTCATTCTCTCACTATCATTAATATTAATTTTGCTCCTGGCTTCACACGTATGCTTGGGAACTTCTAATCACTTCCCTCCAGCATCTCCCCACTCCTGTATGAGAAATATGGGGGGCAGCCATCTCTGTGGTGGGAGCCACTTCAGTTCTCAGCAGTGCAAAGAGATCACTGTGGTGGGGTCTTCATGGGAAGAGACAGATAATCTGTCTTGTTATTGCACATAGTTTCTCTCCCATGCAACTTATTAAATGCACATTGATCCAATATCTCCCTTCCACTACCTATCAACCCATCAAATTTTGAAATAATACTTTAAAACTATTATAAATTTACCCCTGTTGGCTACTCCTTAAATCTAAATTTGAATCTTCTAACTCCCTTAATTAACCTCCAGATAGGTTTTAAATTACAATAAATATCCTTTTCGGGTATTTATGGAGTTTAATTGCAACCATACAATGCCTGTTTTATATATACCATGTGTTTGTGTTTGTAATAATCACCAATAACTCTTATAATCCCAATATGATTGTTAAAAATCATTTAAACTGCTACCAAAGAGTTGATTAATGAAGCTAGGGAATTAAAACCTAGTTTTAAAGATGTTCATTGGGTAAAACTGGACCAATACAAACATTGCTACTCAGTCAAATGTCACATCTTAAAAAAAGGAGATAAATGAATGAGCAGATTTTGCTTCATGACAGTATCATCATTGGATCTTTTTTCTTTACTTTTAAAATGCCTTGAAAGTGCTTTAAAATTGCAAGTCACTGCATGTTTTACAACGAGACAGAATATATATCCATGTAAAATATTCTCTGTGACTTGTTCCATAATTTTGGAAGGAAGAAATTATGTTTCCATATGTCAAAATCTATTGTTTGCAAGAGAGAAGTACAGATGTAGGCTATTAGCATATCATTTACAAAGAAGTGGAGAACATTAAACCACAAAACTATAAATTGGCTTTTTTAAAAACCCAACAGTTAAAACTATAATCAAAACCATTTAATGTGTTTTGTCTGGAGGGAGGTAGTTTGGTGAAAAAAATGCATGAACTTTTAGCAATTTTGAACTTTGTTGAGTTGAAATTTTAAAATTGTGGGATAGGGAAGATTAATTCCAAAACCAAAACCAAAACTCTTGGTTTCTTAAGACTGATTTAGACAGTTGGTAATCATAATTAGGATCCTTTATGGTTCAGTACACCTGTACTAGTTACATCAGAATTTGGAAATCTGTGAGTCCAGATGTCATTGATTTGAAGATGGTGATAAATATTCTAGTACGTTCATAAAGATTTTGTTAATTACCTATCACATGAAAGTCCTAATTGATTAATTTATTATTCATTACTCTTGCCAATAGAGCTGCTTTACTCTGTCTAAAATGTAACTAGTGAATTTAGAAATGCATCTGGAGAGACTCTGTAAGACTAATATAGTACCTGAACAATATGAACATGATTAGAAATTATATCTTAGCTAATTATGAGGTCCCTATTACTATAGTGTCTGTGTGCCAAATGATGTTTAACGTATTTATCCTCATAATGCCTCCGTGATGTAAGCAAGTACTATTATCTGATTTTTCAAATGGGGAAACAGAGAACTAAAAGCCATATTTTCAAAGTCATGTAGGTACCTAAAGATGCTGGCATGTGCCTAGAGGGATTTTTGAGTGCACCTAACTGAGTTGTGCATAGTCACAACAGTACTCTTGGTTGAACAGACCAAGTTAGTTATCCTAACTAGAACTGAAATTATTGTGATTTTTTAACTATTAATATTGCAACAGCACTGTTGGCTTCATGACATTTGAAGCCTTGCACATCTATATATATATTATTTTTTTTAGTTTCAAGACACAAAGTAGTACTTGCACAAGGTTCCGTAGTCTACAGGTTTATAGTTCTGTAAGTGGTATAGCACAGGAATATTTTGGGATAAGATTTACTTAACTCTCTTATTATTATTTATATAGATACTGTTTATTTGCATGGTAAGATCTTCAAAGGGCCTCAATGGGAGATCAGGTGTGGATTGTGCTAGACATGGTACAAGCATAACACAAAGATGATACCTTCCCCAAAGAATTTACAATCAAGATAGTCCCCTCCATCCATATTTTAGCTAGTGCAGTGGTTGAAAACTAAATGTTCTTTGGTTTATAGGTTTTAAAGCAAGGTTTCCTTCCTCCCCCACATATACACACCAAGGACTTAGTTTAGGAACCCATATAAGTATGTACTTAACATTAAGCAGTGAGTAATTCCATGACAGACAATGGAACAATTCACATGACTAAAATAAGACTCATAGTTAAGTACCTAACTGAACTGGGACATAAGGTGCCATTCCAAATATTTATGCATATGAGGACTGCCCAGGTGAGTAAACTTTCTCACAGATTTAAGTATTTTCAGGATGAGGGGCTTAGATTTAACCAGAAAGACAGAAAAATAAACACATTCTACAGATATGTAGCTGCTTTTATCTTACTTTGTGTAGCTGTGGATGTTCTTATCCATATTGTACCCTTTTGAATTCTACTAATTATAACTACTCAATGATATCATGTGGCAATGAGTTCCACCATTTAATCACATGCTATTCAAAACAAAAAGAAAAGGAGTATCTATGGATTTTTAAATGTCCTACTTTTCAATCTCATTGAATGTTCCCTTGTTTTCATATTATAAGAAAAGATAAAGAGGAACATTCCTTCATTACTATTACGTCAAATTATATGGCTAAAATGGATTTCCAAACACAAGAAATTTGATTGTCCATGGGTGATCTCTTTGCCAGAAATCTACTGGGGTGATCTCTTTGTTATGAATTACAGACACATTCATAAAAGTAAGGATTGTAATTAGAAAGTAAGGCTATGCCTCTGTAATTTGCAACAGTGTAATTAAAGAATGCCATGGGGATACAAACAAATCAACATGCTGCAAAACCACAGTAACGTTCCTGGCATATTTAGATTTCATTTTCCTTCTACTACTTCTCTGGATTTGTATCAGAGGAAGGAATTTGTAGTCCTCTGTCTCTTACAACAATATTTTCATTACAGCAGTTTACAATATAATGATCAATAAAAATGAAAGCAGTTTTTTTTTTCTTTATGCCATGAGTAGCCATATGATTTGAGCATGAATTCCTTTTTATTTTTGACTACCGGGCAACAACAAAAAGGAATAAAATAAAAATCCCCATAAGAAATCATGGTCTGTGTATTTTTCCAGGCTGCTCAATCTCTGTTTTTCAAAGTAGTTGCCTTTTTATGTACTTCACTGCCCTTAAGGTATAAAAAGTACATAGTTAATGTACATACATCACAAAAATCTATGCAGAATCAGTCTTGGTGCTTTAATTTAAGGAAGGGCAGAATAAAGGAAGAAACAACTGGATGATGGGACGGGGGGATGGTGTAATGGGGACTGGTCCACTCAGCACTCAGTGATGCCTCCTTGTGACTTATCTGTGAATTAGCCTTACCACCTGGTCTGACACACCTTCTGTGGTTACTAAGTCTGTCATTCCCCTCAGTTACCCCATGGCCTCTAATGTATCAGGAGCGTCAGCACTGCCCTCTCCATAGCCTAGCCCTCTGCTAAGTCACATTAAACTTCTCTCCCTCCCACTTTCTAGGCTTTCATCAAAGTCTGCTTCCAGACTGCTTCAAACCAGGCCCAATGGGCTAACCCTAGTGTGTCACTCCAGCAGTGACTTGGGTTGCAGTCCAGGGACCCTCAATCCAGCAGTTCTGGGCTTTTACTCTCACAGCCCTAACTGCTCCTTCCCTGGACTGCTTCCTTACAGCGCCCTGCTTTTCCCCCTTGTATCAGGAAATACAACTGCATATTCCCCCCTTGCAGCCTACAACTTCCTCTCTTTATAAATCTTGCCCAGCTCCTCCCCATAGCTGGACTTCCTCAGCAGTTAGGCCCTAAAACTCCCTAGGTTTCCTTCTGGTGCAGACCAAGGTTAACTGGCCTAATTTACCCCTTCGGCCTTGTGCACGATGGACACCCCAACACAGATTGTGTGTATGTACTGGACTATAAAATAATGTGTATTCAATGCTATTAAGAGATTGTAAGAATGAGGCAACTAATTTAAATAGTGACCACCAGATAGTCAAAGAGCTTCAAACTTAATGTACTGTGACAAAGCTCCAAGTCTGTACTTGTGGGTCCTGCGCTTCCTGGCAGATTTAGGGGCCTCAGAAACTCATCTAGGCCCCAGAGTGACCTCCCTTTCTCAGTATAATTGGCAAGAGTCACCACCTAGTGAGTTACCTTCATCACAGGCCAGTATGGAAGATGGAAAAGGGGGAAGCCCGGGCCCGCCCTCTACTCCGGACTCCAGCCCAGGGACCCTAATAGTATCAGCTAAGATGGCTGACCTTTTAGGCACAAAACACAATACAATTCCCTGGGCTACTTCCCCACAGCAGTCCCCGCTTCTTCAAACTCCACTTCACCCTTATCTCAGGGCCTCCTTCCTTCAGTATGATATGTTGTCCAACACTCAGTCTCACCAACAGCATAACTTCCTTCCACAGCTCCTGACACCCACACACACCTGACTAAGTGGGAGGTTTTTATCTGGTTTCAGCCAGTCCCTGATTGGCTTCAGGTGTCCCAATTAGGCTAGCTGTGTCCACTCCTTTCTAGAAGGTTCTTAATTGGCCCCAGGTGTCTTGATTGGCCTGGAGTAGCCTTTGTTTGGCTATCCAGGGAACAGGGACCTGCACATCCTGAGACTAATATACCTGCCTTCCAGCACTCTCCTATATCCTTCTGGTCTGACTCCGTCACAGTAGGTACACTCCAATGGGCATGTGTGAGTTTGGTTCCTACCTTTTAATGTGACATGGTGTTTCTGTGCCTAACTCAAGTATGTACAGAAGTGTACCTTCACCTCTTTGAAAACTTCTGTCTGGATGACTCTCTCATGCACAATATCTGTACAAGGGCCTTATAGACATGGTCTCAGAATTAGAGCTGGTTGGTAAATTTTAGTGATGGTGTCATTTTTTCCATGATAAATTTTAACTGTTCATCAAAAAACTGAAAGTGTTCAGCCACAAACTGTAGATGACTAGAAAATCTTTGATTTTCCAAAGAAAAATTAAAACATTTAAAGGAAAACAAATTTGTTTGGTTGAACGCTCAATATAGTGGAAACTCCTTCACTGGAAGTTCGCAGGTGACACTAAGCTGGGGAGAGATGTAGATATGCTGAAAGGTAGGGCTATGGTCCAGAGTGACTTAGACAAATTGGAGGATAAAATAAATCTGTTGAGATTCAGCAAGGACTAGTGAAGAGTCCTTCACTTAGGATGGAAGAATCCCATTTACTGCTACAGGCTGGGTGGACCGACTGGCTAAGCAGCAGTTTTGCAGAAAAGGACTTAGGGGTTACAGTAGAGGAGAAGCTGGATCTGAGCCAGCAGTGTGTCTTTGTTGCCAAAAAGGCTAAAGGCACATTGGGCTGCATTAGTAGGAGCATTGCCAGCAGATTGAGCAAAGTGATTATTCCCCTCTATTTGGCACTGGTGAAGTCACATCTTGAGTACGGCATCCAGTTTTGGGCCCCCTCACTACAGAAAGGACAAATTGGAGAGCAGCAGAGTGGAACAAAAATGATCAGGGGCCACATGACTTATGAGGAGAAGCTGAAGGAACTGTGCTTGTTTAGTCTGCAGAAGAGGAGAATGAGATGGGATTTGATAGCAGCCTTCCACTACCCAAAGAGGATGGAGCTCGGCTGTTCTCAGTGTCGGCAGATAACAGAACAAGGTGTAATTGTCTCAAGTTGCAATGGGGAGGTCTAGGTTCAATATTAGGAAACACTATTTCACTAGGAGGGTGGTGAAGCACTGAAATGGGTTACCTAGGAAGGTAGTGGAATCTCCATCCTTTGAGGTTTTTAAGGCCTGGCATGGCAAAGCCCTGGCTGGTTTGGTTTAGTTGGTGTTGGTCCTGCTTTGAGTAGGTGGTTGGGTTAGATGGCCTCCTGAGGTCTCTTCCACCCCTAATATTCTGTGATTCTAAATGATTTATTTGTATATTATGACTATTTCCATTTATAAAGTGTCACAACTTTATATTGTGCTTAATAGAGAAGATCTTGCCCTCACAGGATTATAGTATAAAGTAAAGAGAAAAGGAAGAAAAACAGACAAGGAAGAAGGTAGGACTAGCAGGGATGGAGAATACTAACAATAAAGACAATGGGAATCATTGTGAATAAATGTTTAGTACTAATCCTTTTTTTTACATGGGGGCTGGGGAGAATAAATACAGGAGGAGCAGAAAGCACAGGACTGAGAGTAATGGGTGACAAGTTAAACATAAGAAGTAGAATTTGAGGCATGATCTAAAAGAGCAAGTGAGGATTCCCAGGAATAGAGACATTGTTCCAGGCATGGTTATTGGTTTGAAAAAAAGATGTGAAGGTGAAAGCAGGAGGAGGAGCCTAGGGAGAAACAAGGTGAAATGAGCAGACAGAATAGAGGGGGAACTGAAGTGCAGTAGGAGATAAGATGCAGATCTTGAAAAATTAGAATGGGGAATTTGAATTTCACACTAAATAGGCAGGGACTATTGGATGGAATTGAGCAAGAAGGTGACAATGTAAAAGGCGCAGCCAATAGCTAAGGAGAGATCAGGAGGAGCGGCCACTCCTGAGCCCAAAATTCCCAAAGTGGCACTTTTTCAACCCTTTGCCACCTCGGAGGCAAAAGCTACCGGGATTGAGCGGGTCTGAACATCAGGTTCATGAGAACATGGCTCAGCTCACCTGAGGCAGGGAAGGACATGACCAGCAGGGGGTGCGTGCGTCTGGTGAAAGCCCAAGTGCAGCGGCAGGTGGCAGAGGCGGGCGCTTTGGAACCTTGAGCGGTCTGCTGTGTGCTCCCCTCGCTGCTGCTATTGCACTTTGTTCCTGGGCTACAGAAAGGCAGAAAGCCCTGGGCAACAGAAAGGCAGAACAGGGTGGAGCAGCAACAGGGATTGTCTGCCGCTCAGTTCAGAGCCACTGAGTACAAAATAACACAAGTACTTATTTTGAAATTATTATCTTGTGAGGGTTTTATTTTAAACACAGAATAAATATCTGTAATAAATTAGTTTATTCCATGTGTGAAGTGGCACCTTTTCTTTTGGAGCTCGCTCCCCTGATGTTAAAACCTGGCTACACCACTGGGCGCAGCAGTGGAAGCTTATTTCAATTGAAAGAACATAAGAAAGGTCGTACTGGGTCAGACCAAAGGTCCATCTAGCCCAGTATCCTGTCTACCGGCAGTGACCAATGCCGGGTGCCCCGGAGTGAGTGAACCTAACGGGTGAGGATCAAGTGATCTCTCTCCTGCCATCCATCACTCCCCTCTGACAAACAGAGGCTAGGGACACCATTCCTTACCCATCCTGGCTAATAGCCATTAATGGACTTAACCTCCATGAATTTATCCAGTTCTCTTTTAAACCCTGTTATAGTCCTAGCCTTCCCAGCCTCCTCAGGTAAGGAGTTCCACAGGTTGACTGTGCACTGTGTGAAAAAGTACTTCTGTTTTTTGGTTTAAACCTCCTGCCCACTAATTTCATTGGGTGGCCCCTAGTTCTTCTATTATGGGAACAAGTAAATAATTTTTCCTTATTCACTTCCTCCACACCACTCATAATTTTATATACCTCTGTCATATCCTCCCTTAGTCTCCTCTTTTCCAAGCTAAAAAGTCCTAACCTCTTTAATCTCTCCTCATATAGGACCTGTTCCAAACCCCTAATCATTTTAGTTGCCCTTCTCTGAACCTTTTCTAATGCCAGTATATCCTTTTTGAGATGAGAGGAGACCACATTTGTACACAATATTCAAGATGTGGGCACACCATGGATTTGTATAAGCGCAATAAGATATTCTCCGTCTTATTCTCTATCCCTTTTTTAGTGATTCCCAACATCCTGTTTGCTTTTTTGACTGCCGCTGCACACTGCATGGACGTCTTCAGAGAACTATCCACGATGACTCCAAGATCTTTTTTCTGAGTAGTTGTAGCTAAATTAGCCCCCATCATATTGTATGTATAGTTGAGAGAAGAGTTTATAGTAGTAAGTGAAATGGTTGAAGTTACTGTAGTCAGGGAAAGTGAACCAGTACATGAGTCTGGATTTTGACAATGGAAATTATGGGTGAAATCCTGGCCCACTGAGGTCAACTGGAGTTTTGTCATTTACTTCAATGGGGTGAAGATTTCACCCTGTAATAAGGATGCGGTGACTACATTTGATAAGAGTCTGGAGACTCTCATCAAATGGAGGAGAGAGGAGAAAAGGACCTGGAGAAGTCAGAGATTACCCTGAGGACATGATCTGATGTGCCAGGGAGAATAATGAGTGGTTAAGGGTTATAGAGAAAGGAGGAGACGAGATAGTGTATAAGAAGAGACAAAGATTAAAATCTTTGCCATATTAAATTGAAAAAAGTAGGAGGATTTTCAAGATGATACCAAAGCAACAGGAATTTATGTAAAACTGGACATAGGGCACAAAGGAAAGAGTGAAAAGCTAGATTTGAGTTACTTGCACAGAAGATGTAAGAGGCCACAGGAGCAGGTGAAGTTAATTTCAGTAGGTGAGTGGAGAAGGGGAAAATAGAACGGAACAAGGATGGACCTCCTAGAAACACCAGTAGATGGGAGAGAAAAGGGACATATACACAATGCCTCCAAATTTCTAGGGAAGGTAAACACATTTGATCATTAATTATACTTGGCAACTACTTGTTTATTTGGATTGGTTCTCCTCTTGAATACTCCTGGTTTCCCTGGGAGTGTAGGATTGATGCATAATGGGAAAGTTTATTGACCAAGGCAGTTGATTAGACTATACATTTAATCTTCTATGGCAACAAAATAAAATTACCATTGTTTCAATACTTATACTCACCTGACCTCATAACCTGAGTTTAACAAAAGTACTGAAACAAAATATTAAATGAAGAATAAAACTGTATTTAGAATGAAATTCCTTTGACACTATAATAGCACCTAATTGACATTAAATAGCTCCTTGTGAACCATTATGAATATGATGTGACTGCAAATGTGTGAAACATTGACATTATATTAGATCAACATCTCCTAGAGATGATGTTATGTAAATGGAACCATTAAGAGCCATTCTTTTGAAAGTGAGTATAGTGCTTAAGAATAGTGCCAGGCTGCCAACTCTGAAGACTGAGGTTCCCTCGATCCACAGAACTGGAACATCATGGGCAGAGTCTATTGTTATGTCAGTGATGTTGAAATGATTTGCTCTAGGAAAGAACTCTTCCCCGCATTCCATGATCTGTCTTGTCTTTGTGATGCCCCTAGACAGCAATTGATACAGTTTCTTCACAGATATTAAGATCCCTTATCTAGACCCATCAGCTCTATAGTGCTTGAGGAGAACAGCACAGAGGTTGTCAAATCCCTATATGGTGAGCCCCCAAACCATGAAGAAGTAGACAAAGTGAGCAAAAGGGGGAGCTAAGTAGCTCTAGGGATCCAAAACGAGCCACCTATGATCCCTCATTTACCACTCTAATGTCCATCACACCAAATTAGTGCTCCTATAGGAAACTCCCTTTAATCAACACACTACTTTCATTCTGTGCTTCTGTTTTCAAGAAAAAGCACAGTCCTAGACATCATGCAAAAGCCTTTGTTGCACGTTATACTGCAAGTATTTAGTGAATGCTAGAGCCTGCATGATATCAATAGGCTTCAGAAGCTTTCACGCTTACTGATATGTAATTGTCTGAACTCTCGTACGTGTTCTTTCAGTCAAGTGACTCAGTTGCAAGCATGCAATAGAATGCATGTATGTGTGAGAGTGAGGGCCAGACAGGTGAAGAGATTATTTCCACAGTAGCTCAAGTCAAGCTGAAATACAACAGCACCAACATGGAACAGAATAAAGCTTCAGCTGAGCAAGCTGTTGACGTTTGAGATCTCCTTAATTTAGAGTTAACAGCAGAGACTGTAAGGCACTATATTTATTTGTTAAGCACATTACTGCGTGTGGTCCTTTTCTGGATTTTTCCATAATTTGTTCATTAATAGGCTAACACATGTGGTACAACAGGTTAAGGTATTAGATCTGTTAATTCTGGCAAGGTATTTTCCTTCTAACAAGCAGATTAAGCCATACCCTTCTACTGATTAGCATAATGGGAAACAGCTTCTTTGTACTCTGTACATTTTGGTTGCTTATTGAATTTACATATGATCATTAATTGGAAGAGATTTTTAATATGAGACATATACCACTTACCCCACTGTCCAGTTGTGATACCTTATCAGCAAATACTAGATTTTATTTGATTTCTCCACATAAATTAATTTCTTGGATAATGATATAGAAACATTTCCTGTAAAAAAAAAATGTTTAACTATTAAAGCAGTATCTCTTGCAGTTAATCTATAGCATTGAGTCCTTATTTTAGCACACAGTCTGCTGCAGATGCACATAGTATTTTAGGAAGAAAAAATATTCCATCAATAGCAGATGGGGGGTTTCTTTCCCTATGTTTTCATATAAAGCAGAAGTTACATATCTAAGTTATATAAATCATTTTGAGCATTCACCTAATTGTGTGTCTCTGTGTATCAAAATACCATGTTTTTGTAGATGAAAACTGCTTTTCATTTTAGCTAATGGGCTACTTTCCTTTTGTACAAGCTAAAAAACAGATTCCCTCAGTTGCAGTGATGCTATGGTGTAGGGTATCGTGCTGTAATGTCATTTAATGTTCTAATGGGAGCAAGCATCTCCATGTTCACTGCTGCTCTAGTGCTTGTGGAAAGGTTATTTTGACTCTTTATAGGCATTATCACAGCTATGACATTTTCAGTAAAACAAATGACCTATATTTATTTATTGGCTTTCACTATGTAGATACATCTTACTGGGTTTATAAGCATCATGATAAACATGTGAAATAATCTGTGAACTAATTTTAATACATACACGTTAGAAGTTATTTCCTCGGCATCAGTTTTTCTCTCGATACAGAGTAATTAACCATATGGCAGTATCTTTACAGACATAGGTATTAAAATGTTTAGTGGGAAGCCCAAATGCTTATTGACCCTTGATATATCTCATTAGTCTAAAAGAATATGAAATGGAAGTTGTACTATAGTAAGGAACAGATTATAAAATTTGGCAAGGGCACCAAGGCTTAGGAAATGGATTGCCACTATTCTGTTTCTCTCAATTCAAGCTAGGTTTTGGCTTCCTGAATAAGGAAACTATAACTGCATTATGAATCCACCAGAGTATCTGGATAGATGTAGTGCCCTTTAGAAGAACTGATGGCTATAAAATACACAGCTCTTTAGGCCAGAAAACATGGTAACAAACTGATATATTTCAGGAACTACAGGATTCATTTTCTTCTGAAAGGTTTCATTTAAACAGTTAATTGCATTTTGCAGAGAAGAAAAAATTCCAGATGGTTAATCCAGCATTAATACTTCGAGCCGCTCATTTACAAAGTTTTTTGTAAAAATAAAATCTTTTTTCAGGGGATTTGAAGGGGCCATCTTAGCTATTTGCTTAGTCAAGCTGACTTGTGTAAGACTGTTAGTCCAGAAGGCAGTTAGGACATTGGTAGCTGAGATCTAATGATAAATGGCAATGTAGCTAGTCAATTGAAAGTGTCATGGTGAGCAACACTAGAGACATAGTCAGTCTAGTAACAGATTTATGGGACAAAGAATGAAAATATTTGAAAAGGAGAATATTTATCTTCAGCCCTTAGCACCAACAGTTCATGTTCATAATGACTGGGCTTTATGTTATAAATGTGTAGACCACATAAAAGCTCTAGTCACAACATTCAATTTGCAGGACACATAGACTTGTCAGTTTGCTTCAGAGCACAAAGTAGCCACTTAGATATTTGTAGAGAGAAGAGTACGTTGCATGTGTGTTTGAATCCAACTTTGTCTACATCGTAATATGGGACTAGTATTATAGGTGTAAGCAGTGTCAGGAATGAGATCTATTCTGACATCTGGTGGTGAATTATGGGAATTGCAGTGAGCGGTGGAAAAATAACTTTGGGGCTGATCGATTTGCATAGGCACACCCACCGCACCTAGCCTGAGCTCACAGCAGCCCACATGGCCACTTCGACTGATGTGGGAGCCCCAGTTTCTATGTTACTGGGGCAGGAATGATAAAGTGATGTTACCCTGATCATGTGAATGAAGGACTATGGACATGTACTTGGCCCTTGTTATGATGGAGGGACTCGCCATCATCTAAGTAGCACTCACTGGTCAAGGGCCACGCGCTTCAGAATGTTCTGAGATTGAGAGAGGCCATGGGCAGGTCTCTTTACCTTTTGGTGAGGGACTTGTCTAAGGGCCCCCCAGGCCTATTGCACCTTGCCTCTCTCCACTGTGGAATGTTAGAGCTAATTTTGATTCCCTTAGGAGTCTAGGTTCAGCCTGCTAAGCTGAATTCACTTTGGGTCTGCTGGTGTACCTGTGCCAAGGCTGCCCCCACCACCACCACTAAGAGCTGAAATCACTTAAGAGCTGAAACCACTGAGCACTGTGTTAAGTAGGGGTGGGCCTAAAGGCGTGTTGGTGGCACCAAGCAATTTGTGCAGCTAGCAGAGCGAAGCAGCGGACTCAGCCGAGCGGTTCCTGGGTGCAGTTTGTGTGACTGGCAGCGGACTCAGCCAAGCGGTTCCTGGGTGCAGTTCGTGTGGCTGGTGGAGTGGCTGGCACAGCAGAGCAGTCCGTGTGTCGACTAGCGGAGCCGTTTGTGCTGCTGACGGAGTGACTGGCACCGCAGAGCTGTCCGTGTGTCAGCTAGCGGGACGGCTAGCGGAGTGACTGGCGCTGCAGAGCAGTTTGAGTATCGGCGAGCAGAGTGGATTGCGGTGAGGGCTGCAGCAGAACCCCACAGAGAGGCAGCGCAGTCGGCCTCGGACCACGTAAGGTGCCCCATGCCCTACCCTCCATTTCCACCCAGGCTGGGAGGTAAGACTCTGCCAATTGACTTTTGAACTCTGCACTGACCAAGAACAGAGACTCTTGGGCTGCTGGACTTTTGGGACTATTGAGTGACTTTTTGGGGTTGTGGAACTCAAGAGCCAAAGGGAAGGCCATGGCCTATTTGCTGGGAGGGGGGCTTCTGGTTCATGGTTTGGTTTATTAACCTTGTTTGTGGTGTTTCCCCAATATAATGCCACATTGTTTCTCCCTGTTATTAAAAGGCTTTGGTACACTCAGACTCTGTGCTTGTGAGAGGGGAAGTATTGTCTCTTACAGACGCCCAGAGGGGTGGTATATGGTTGTCCCAGGTCACTGGGTGGGGGCTCGAGCCGGTTTTTGTATTGTGCTATTGGAATGGAACCCCTGGATACTGAACCCGGCCCTTGTTGCTGCCAACTCTGTTGGGCAGAAGGGTTACATAGGTATTGGAGCAACATTTCAGAAATGTTGATATATAAATTGGTTTCTCAAAGTTCTTATCTAACTCCCATTCACTTAGCTAGAATGACTGGGAACTGCACCAGGAAATTCATTTAGGTACCTAAATAAAGATTTAGGTTAACTTGTCCTGGCTGCCTTGAGTTAGGCACTTGAAAAACATATTGACTCATTGGGATCTGTGGTTGCTCAGTACTTCTGAAAAGCAAATACTTTTTATTTGAGTACATAAAAAAGAATTTAGATGCTCAACTTTAGGTGACCACATTTGAAAGCTTTGGCAAAGACACAGCCTCTTTCTGCAAAAGAACTGTAAGTAGCTTTGGCAAAGATATTGTATGAAGAAGGAATACATTAGCTGTAGATACAAAAAGGCACCTTTACATCTTTCCTGATTTGAACCCACTGGGCCTAAATAATCACCATGTAGAAGTATATTTTAAGATGATAAAGAAATATGAAAACAGTAGCAGCTGCTCTTTTGATATGAGGCTACATATAGTTACAAATACGCTCTCAGAAAGCTAGTCTGTTCACACTAAACACTCTTTTAGCAGGTGTGTCACTCACCTAACATCAGTGTGTAGCACATCAAAGGATATAGGGGTGGTGTTTAAATTTCTACAGTACTTATCTTGACTCATGATGTAACTAGTCTGCTCAGTTACCTTGGGCAAGTCACTTCACCTCTCTCTCTGTGCCTCAATTTTCCCCAAATGTAAAATAAGAATAGTGATACTTGACCTTCTTTGAAAACTGCTATGAGATCAAAGAGCTACCAAGCAATTATGTTTATGGCTGTTGATTAATTGCAGTTAGCTCACACATTTAACTCAAAAAAAGTAATTGCACTGTTAAACAATAGAATACCAATTGAAATGTATTAATTATTTTTGGATTTTTTCTACATTTTCAAATATATTGATTTATACTACATCACAAAATACAGAGTACACAGTGCTCACTTTAGATTATTATTTTTAATAACAAATATTTGAACTGTAAAAACAAAAGAAAGTGTTTTTCAATTCACCTCATACAAGTACTATACAGCAATCTCTTGATCATGAAAGCGTAACTTACAAATGTAGATTTTTTTGTTACATAACTGCACTCAAAAAAAAAAACAGTGTAAAACCAACTTTAGAGCCTACAAGTTCACTTGGCTCTACTTCTTGTTCAGCCAGCCACTAAAACAAGTTTGTTTACATTTATGGGAGATACTGCTACCTGCTTCTTATTTACAATGTCACCTGAAAGTGAGAACAGGCATTCACATGCCACTTTTGTAGCCAGCATATTTACATGCAAAATGTGCTAAACATTCATATGCCCCTTCATGCTTTGGCCATCTTTCCAGAGGACACGCTTCCATGCTGATGATGTCCGTTAAAAATAAATGTGTTAATTAAATTGTGTCTGAACTCCTTGGAGGAGAATTGTATGTCTCCTATTCTGTTTTACCTGCATTCTGCCACATATTTCATGTTATAGCAGTCTCATATGATGACTCATCACATTTCCATTTTAAGAACACTTTTCTTGCAGATTGGACAAAACACAAAGAAGATACTAATGTGAGATTTCTAAAAATAGCTATAGCACTCGACCGAAGGTTTAATAAACTGAAGTGCCATCCAAAATCTGAGAGAGAAGAGCGTGGAGCATGCTTTCCGAAGTCTTAAAAGAGTAATACTCCAATGTGGAAACTACAGAACTCAAACCACCAAAAAAGAAAATCATTAGTCAGAAGTGTCATTAGTCTGCTAAAATTGTCCAAGAGATTGGGTTCTCCCATTTAAATGGGGATCTTGCCACAGTTGCTTTTGTAAAACATGTTTCCTCAAAGCTGGACTAATGAAATGTTCTCTGCCTAGGGGTAACCTGAGGTCCTCTGAGAAGGTTCACCTAGTGCAACATATAACTCCCTTACTGTCCAATAAGGGCAGACCAGAAGGATTATAGAACACTTATGCTCTAGTCTCTACAGTAGCTGCCTATTTACTTCAGGTGAAATTCAAGTTTTCTATTGCCATCTATAAAATCCTAAGTAGTTCAGACTGCTTCTCCTTCAGTGTTCTTTCCATGACAACTGTGTCTGGCAAGATGGGTTTGAGTCCTAGGCCATACTCTGTAGGGAGCCTTTATCTCTGGAATTTTCTCCTGCTGAGAATACATCTGGTTCTGAGCATGTCACATGATTTTTCCAGGCCTCCTCATAATGGCAAGTTATGGAATCCCCATGTATGTGATTGATGGCCAATATCTTCAGCTGGCGTAATTTGGCATCGTTCTCTTGATATTTACCAGTGATTTACACCATTCTTTCATGGATTTTGATGTATCTAAACCAGTGGTGGGCAGCCCGCAGCACGCGGGCCACGCGTGACCCATCAGGGTAATCCACTGGTTGGACGAAAGACAAAATTTAAATTGACCATCTGCAGGCATGGCTGCTCATAGCTCTCAGGTGCTGCGGTTCACCATTCCTGGCTCCTGGGAGCTGTGGATGGCCAATATAAACGCTGTCTCACAGCCGGCCAGCCAATTAAAGACTTGTAATAAGATAAATAATACATTGGAAAAAGTTATTCATTTTTATTAAATCATTATATGAACATACCTTAAGTTTTCATATCCTTTAATGCTCTACAATCCCTGTGTTCAATCTTATGAAAACCTTATTATGAACTATATCTGTAATATAGTTAAGATGTGTTAAGGCTTAATACAAGCAAGGCCAATGGGTTTAATGCTATGCTATTCTCACTGTAAGTTTTGTCCACGTGGCTGGGTCAGTTAAATTTTGAAGTGTAATTCCATTCTTTAAAAGTTAACACAATAACCCTAATACACAGCTGCAGTTTTGAGATTGTGTTCCTAGAGGATGGGAGACTATTGTAATTAGATGGAAAGTAAATTAAAGTTTTATGCAGATTTCAGTTAGCAAGCAGATGTTTGTTAACTTAGTTAAAAGTGTCCTCCTGTTACAAGCAATTAATAAAAACCCCTCCAATTCACCCATGCTGATCTGGGAATGGAAATGTGTTTCTGGGTGTTAACAAGTAAAGTATTCATAAAGTAATGAGGTGGAACACATATACTAGCTTTGAAGGAGATCTTGCCAAATACTTGGTATCCAAATTTCCACAGATCAAGCTGTTTTGGTAAGCAATATAATTAGCTAGCAGTTTTCATTAGAAAACTAGCAGGTTTCTTAAAGGTACATGATTAGCTTGCCTACATTATCATTGTCAGTGCTAGGAAAACCCAAATTTTAACGTACTCTCACTTATGCAGGAGCCTGCTTTGCCATCATTTTTATCATTAAATGGGGGGCAAATGTATTGAATGAATCTTGTGTAGCAGAATAACATTCACAAAAAGGAGGGATAACTCAGTGTCTCATGACCATATGTAAGGGCTTGTTTACATGGCAGCACTCAGAAAAAAATTAATCTGAATTACCTAAAGATACGAATTAAAGTAGCTCAGGTACACCACATTAAATCCCTGTGTGGATGCTCTCATTCGAAATTAAAGTGCCCAAATTAAGGTCACTTTAATTTTGAATGAAAGCATCCACACAGGGGTTTAATGTGGTTTAATTAATGCAATTTACAGGTTAATTTAGATTAATTTTCCTGAGTGTCCCCCAGTAAGGAAGAAGGACAACATCCACCTACACACACATAAGTGTGACCCTGAAAAGATTGACCGCATGTTTAACTTTACACAGTTGAATAATCCTAATCAATTTATACATTTGTGTAAGTGTTTGCAAATTTAGGATCTCAAAGCATATTCCTGAGTGTGTTTGTGATAACAACAGTGTTCAAATAGAATAATTTGCAGAGGGTTAGTTGGTTGAAATGCTTGGTACGGAGTACCCTTTCCTGGGAAAATACTGCCTTTTTCTGGTATTTTCCTGCACACACACACACCCACACAACACACTTGGCTGTTTAACAACTGCATGCTCTTGGACACCAGTCAAGAATATTGGTGGTGGAATTCTAAGGAACATACAGCATCTTTCTCAATTACCTGCATTACCTGCTTAATCATGTCTGAGTGCCATTCAAAGTGATTAACTTAATCTCTAAAGCCCTGTATGATTTATGTCTTATCTAAAAAAAATACTTTGTGTGTTTGAATCTACAAGCTCCTAATGAAAGTGACTCAAACACCTGAGAACTTAGAATAGGATGTTTTTTTGTTTGTTTTTTTTCCCACTGGAGAGTCATCAACTCTGGAACTTACTTCTCCAGTAGTGCTAGATTCAACTGATCTTCAGAGGGTGGCATAAAGCTTGTCTGTTCATGATGGCTTTTTGCCTTGTGAGTGGGGATACAGTCTATAAAGTGAGTCATTTAGGGGAGGCTCCCTTTAGCGTGATACTGTTAGTGAGTTGTTTATCATTTTGTGTCTATTTTATATGACCTTTCCAGATGAGCAAAGTTTATAAAATTAAAATGAATTTAACACTCGTGAAAAATTATTAATCAATTGCATAGATAAATGGGTTCACATCTCCACCAATACCTGTAATGCGACTGTAAAAAGTCTAGAAAAAATGGCATCTCTGAGTAAAGAATTGTTGCAGTGACTAATACACAGTGTAACTTGAGCCAATGTACAATGAAACATTTGTTATTCTCTACATTTGTGTATGAGCATTACAAAATATTGTACCTGTGAGGGAAAGTCTTTGCCCATTTGACTTCTTGAAGCACAGGCAGCCTAATAAATTGTTTAGTTCTTGCAAGCAGCCTAAAGGACCAGATTGCTTCAGAATCTGAAGGCATGGACAGTTGACTGTACTCTGTTAAATCACAGGGAAAGTTGGGGTCCTCGCTTGCGTGCTCTCTCTCTCTCCCCCCAAAATAATCTATTGTAACATTAATAATTGTTTTAATAAGTGAACTATTGCAACTACTGGGGTTTCTCAACAATACTGAGAGAACAATGCTCTGAGGATGGGAAGAGTGGCGGGGAGTAGGAAATCAGCTACAATGCATTTCAATTACACCAAGTCACTCAGTCATGTGAAATTAGATATGAATATAAGGTAAGAGAAAATAGCTTTGACACCCACAAATTGAGTTATTTAAATAGATAGTCTTTGACTGAGATTATTGTGAATAATAACTATCAATGTGTGTTATCCATCCATACACATTTGTCAATTGGCCTGTCCAGTAATGAGTTTCAAACTTGTCATTTAATATATTTCTTATAGAAGGCCTGTAAACCCTAATCTCCCATCAAAGTGTTAAGAATTTAAGACTATAGAAAAAATAAATATAAATAAAATTTTAAAAATCCTCCAACCCTGGACGTAACAAGATATGTATTCATTTTAACAGTGCTCAGGCACTTTGCATTTTGTTGAATCCTTTTTAGCATCTTTCATCCACATATTCCCTATCTAGATTGAGATCATTTTGGGAAAGGACCACATCTTTGCATTCTGTATAGCACCTATTACACTTTTGGGATGATCAAGATAAGTGTAACAGTTTATAGAGCTGTCTCTATCATCTTTTAATTATTTTTAACACATCCTATTAATCTCTTTACAATTGCATGCATTATTAAAAATAGTTTCCTTGCTTCTGATTTAATATTCTACTTCCAAGCAGCTGATTTTGTTTTTAGCTGAATATGTAAACTTCTGTACCCAGGGTACCAAATAAAAATGTGCACTGCCAATCTGGTGATTTAGCTTTCTTACTTAGACTCAGGGAATTCTTAATCAGTGATTGGTTGTTCGCATTCTAAAACCAATCACCTATACCAGACCAGAGCATACCAGAACAGAGTTAGAGAGGAGCCAATGAAAAAGGAACCTCAGACCAAAAAGAGCTAAGCAGAACAAAGCAAAGCTTTTTTCCATTACCTACCTTTCTTCTACAATAATAATTCCTACATTCATCCTTAGGTTATTGCAAAGGTGAAATTGTGCATTGCAGTGTTCCAGTAAAAAAGAAGTCATTAAGTAGTAGGTATTGTATATAGGATGAATAATTGACCACTGTGTGCCACTGTTCAGTTTCATAACACCAGAGGAGGCAGAGATTCTGTGGCAGCAAAAATACATATCTGGAAAGACCTGTGCCTCTAGTAGTTATACAACAGAAATAGATTTCTGCAGTTTTAAGTTTTGGAAAATAGAACCACAAACATTTTCTTCTCTGTTTTTACCAGATATTATCAAACATGACAGGATATCACTGTGACAAGTCCAACATTCCTTTCTTCTTTATCTCCTCACAGGCAGCACATAGGAGAGACTATGTTAAATGAGAAAGGATCGTAAACTCACTTTATTATCGTGAAGCATTTTCTCTCTCATTGCAAGCTCTTTGGCAAATACAGCTAATCAGCCCTCACGTTTTTCTAAAATAAAACATTCCTTGCTAGAATTATGCTGAGACATGGCAAACCCCATTTTTGCAATGATTTCAGATGTCACATTTTCTCAGTCAGCAGAACTTCAATATGGCTTACCTAGGTCTGGAGGATTGGGAGAAGAAGGGCGAATGCCACTCACTGCATGATTGCTTAGAGAGAGGAAATACTTCAAATGGTTTATCTGAGAAAAAATTGCAAAGCTTTTTCAAAAGCAATCAAATCTTATAGGTATAAAAATTAGGCAGAAAGTCTCATGAATCGTCTCATGAATCTTGTGTATTCTGATTTTGTCCAGGATATTCTTGTGTATTCTGATTTTGTCCAGGATAGAAATATTGTGAGACCTGTTTTTCTTGCAATATTGTAATATTTGGCTTTTAGCCAAAACAAGGAAAAACAATTAAAAAATAGTTAACTAAACTTTCTTTTATAGTTTAAGTTTTGAGTATATTTCGAATTTTGGGTAGGCATTCAGGTTTTAAGCCTCATTCAATACATATTATGACAACTTTCTATGATGAGGTTATAGGCAATAGTTGTTTTTAAACACTTTCTATATAACACATTCTGTCTGTTTATACCCTTTTCATTAATCTACTGTTATATGTTTATGGTGGTCTATCAGGCATATGTTCTAATGTATTTGTGGTACTAGACAATATGCATTTAGATAAAAATCAATTAATCAAATTGGAAAGAAGGGGAAATCCATGAAATATGTTCCTTATCAGCATGTTATGCTATTATGAAATTAAAATTAAACAGAAAAATAACATTTCACCCTACATGGTATAAAGGAGAATACATTAAAGTCAATGGAAAGACTCCTACTGACCTGAATGAGCATTAGATCAGGCCTAAAGGATCTATGTATTTCATATTTATATGAACTGCTATATTATAAGTGTGTAAATACAGGGTATACTCAAATGCTTAGAGCTAGAAGTAGGAGTAATAGTCTTGCATTTTATTCCCGTTTCTCTCAATGGTCCTGTGTGAGTTTGTACAAACCATTTAAACTCTGTGGTACAAGTTTCTGCTGAAATAAGTAGATACACCCCTAAATTTGGCTGAGAGACTTCATTCGGGGTTGTATAAGTGTAATGACTGTGGTCCATTAGTCACACAATGAATGCAAATGGCAAAGAAATACACTCTTCATTTGGCATTCAGATGCTCTCCTCAACAGACCGGATAATATTGATTTCAGAGGACTTGCTCCTGATTTACATTGCTGTTAGTGAAAGTCAAATCAGAGACAACAATGTTATCTAGATAAGGAACATAAGTGTCAGAACTGTCTAAGGAAATGTAATATAAAGCAGGCTCCATGCTTAGCTACAATACACCTATATGCCCCAACATAAAGAGATACAGATTCTAGTGACGTTTCTGGGAGTTGAACCACAAGAGCTGAATATGGTCCCCACGAAACACTGAATACTGTACTGTAAATGGCATTTTGTGCCCCTATTGAATGTCAAATTAGTGGAATTTTCTCTGCTTTGCTACTAATCGTGCAAATGCATCTATTCATACCTGTTTTCTGACCAACTTGCATCTAACATATAATTTACACTTCCATTTGCATTACATTTAAATTTGTTCCTCTGACACCAATTAAGTTACTCCAGATTTACACCAGTATAGCACAGATCAGACTCTGTCCATGCATAAAATATCTCACCGTGATTAATAAATGTTTGACATTCTGTGACATGCTTAAATGAAAGTTACTATATATGGTGCAAAAGCTATTTATTAACACATTAAGGATAGAAGCAGTTCATTTGTACAGAAAATCAAAGTAGGGGAAATCATTATTCCTTTCACAGGTATCACTGCCCAGATCTCCTAGTGATATTGTTTTGGCTGAATATTGCTGACTGTGCTTTGTTCTGAAGCTAGACAATTCTTGTGTCATTTTATCTTCCAGTCAAGTACTCTACTTGGACTTTAATATCAATCTATCCTGTTCATTAATCTTTCAAAATAAATGTTAAACAGAATAATATGTTTTTACCAAAAGTTTTCCTCGCGGTTAATGAGTTCAACATCATCAACTGGAATTAAAGAAAGTATTTGACTGATTTCTCTTTCTACCTATTCAAAAGTTGCATATTCATACTATTTTAATGATGTATTTGAAATTATTTGCTCTGAACCCATCTCTGAGTTTGTGTATTTGCTCTGTTTCTGGAAGAAACTGAGTCACAATTCATAGGAAATGAGTTTTTCCTTTTTCTTTTCTTTTTTTTTTTTTTTGGTTGAGAATCAACACATGAGATTTTTGATGTATTGTCTGTCATTATTCTGAATGACAGACAATACATCAGAAATCTTGTGTGTTGATTTGGTTTGCTGGTTTTATTTACATTTCGTTAATTAAATTCCACCACTTAGCTGTTTTTATGCCTGAGCCTGTGAGTTCTATTTTATTTCTTCATGGCATCTTGCAAAGTTAAATGATAGCTGTAACAGATCCTTATCTCTGTCTATTCGTATTATCTACCCAGTGCCCATTCACAGGATGCCTCATGAAGCTCTAACGGACACCCCAGGATGCACTTAGTGTCTCCCCAGCCCATCTTGGAATGAGTCAATAATTTTATTATGCTTTATACTTGTTTCTGTTTGAAATACTCCCCCACATGTTCCTCTTCTGACATTAGACAGCTCTCCTCACAATGTACCAGTATGGATTCACTCGGTAGCCTCATTACATCCCTTGCTCACAAATTAAAAGTCATACAGCACAAACACAAGGAAACACAAAAGAGACGTGAAATATAAAGTAACCAACTGAGCCTTAACTATATAGTAGATAATATTTGTGCTGCCAGAAACCTTTGTGAGAATATTAATTCTAATAAAAACTGAGAATATTAATTCTAATAAAAACTGGTCAATATATGTGCTTTGATGTCTTTGCCTTGACCTATGTCTCTCACACTTTGACAGGCATCATGATTGGCTTGTGTTAGTGAATGTTCCCTTCTGTTTCCCATTACAGCCCTTCATCCCCAGCCAACATAATGTTTTTCCCCTCAGTGATCTTTTCTAGAGGACAAATCTCAGATTATCTAAATTTCAATCTTCCCATTTAATCCTTGGAGCACTGAGATCCATAGTCTGAATATCTCAAAGGTGATTCTGATAGGTTGATTTACAATGATTCATGCAAGATGACAAGTAACTGAATTTTGCTATGTACTTGGTTTTACACCAACTAGGCAAAAATACCAAGTCTGGGCCTCTACTGAGCTCAGATCTCTTTTGTCTGTAAATTACAAATGGTTTTCTCTTTCTTGAGGTTACCCGGGTCACTGAGATCATATTTCTTCAACAAAAAACTGCTATGAACAGTTAATGAAAATCTTTCTGTCAGAATCAAATGAATGTTTATTCTATTTAATTTTCCTACTATAGACAGCAGAACAAATATTACATAAAAAAAAATCGTAGGGATAATCTTGGGTACATGCACACACACTCTGATACACAGTACACAACCTATTGGTATCACTTACAAGAACATCATCTGTAGCAATGAAAATGGTGCTTGTTGCAAGGATTCTTTGGCAACTGCTGTTCTGTACTGCAAGGAGAAATGCGGATAACATTGCACTATTTATCTGAATTTTTCACTGACATGAGAATGGAATAACTTGATCTTTCCTGCTTGGCTAAATTTCACAACCTGATAGCAGATTTTGGTGTATCTGTTTGAAATGTGTATTGATTGTGCTGGCTGAATTTGGAAAAAATTGAGTATTAGTGGCAGTCTAATTCCCAAAGAGTTTCTACATGGTAAATGGGAACACAGACACTCTGACACTGGCTCTTTTGAGAAGTGTTCTCTTGTAAAGGAGTGTTCTTTTAAATAAGTGTGTTACAGGACATGGCTTCTCCCCAGGCTTCCAAATATACTCTGCAATACCCATCTCCTGTAAGGCGGTTTATTGTACAAATATAAGAAATAACAAAAACAGAAATAATCCCTTAGCTCACCCTTTTTCCTGGGTTTCACAGCCTCCCCTTCCAGGGTCTCTGGTGATCCTATTTCTTGCAGCTTTCCAGTCAGTCAGCACTGCTTCCTTTCTGGAACACGGGCCCCAGATCTACCACCTGGCCCCTTGCTCCAGGAGCCCACAACAGGAGTTAGGTCCAGTTCTCTGTGGCTTCTGTCCCCCAGGTACACTCCATCCCAACAAGATCTCCTCTGTCTCCAGATATCCAAACAGATATCTCCTCTATCCATTCTGATAGGTCTTTGTAGCCCTAGGTGTAGCCATGTCCCCTTTAATTGGCTCAGTTGGTCCCACTTGCTGACATGAGAGCTGGACCTGATCTACTCACAGAGACTAGCTACCCTATAACACTGTGCTTTTAATGTAAATGGAGGAATACAGATTGGTCTAGGATGGAATCATGGTCTAATTTCTGCTCTGAATTATAGCTGCTTAAATCAGAGTCACATCCGCAAATTTAATAACGTTACTCTGATGCGCACTAAAGCAACTGTGACCTGAAGCTGGTCCAAACACATTCAAACCACCTATACGCATTACAGAAAGTGCATGTCGAAATGTTGGCTCTTATTATAGCCAGATTCTGGTTAACCAAACCATATTTTAAAAAAACATGGACCCTTGGGTATTTAAAAATTCATAGCTTTGAACTAACAGCGTAAGACATGTTGAAGCCTCATCAACTATATTTTCTGTTTGGTGTGCAGGGCATTACCCACAGAACTCCTATGGAGAGCTTTGTGGTTAATTCCCCTATGCAATAGAATTAAAATGTTCCCCTAAAGTCAGTAAGTGAAAAGAACAATACAAACTGGCAGCATGATACTTTTTAGCATTACTGAGCTGATGGTTTTTGAACTTTACATATTACCCTTCTTTTCAGAATAATACCTCATTGTATTAAAATGCAAACTTTAAAAATATGCTTTGATGAAAGAATACAAAGAGAACGAGAGGATGAATGGTATGAAGGCTGCTCATGGTTTATCACAGTCAAACAAGACCAAATTCTGGGTTTTTTTTTTAAACTATCAAAGCAAAGCACCAAGGCTTGGAAGTTTTTCTCATGTTACTACAGTAGGTCTATTACTTTTCCCCCTGATGGTTGTTTATAAGGGTATATGAATTTCAACCAAAGGATGTTTAGATACCATGTAAACCATTCCAAGTATCTAACCATGATGTCATTAGAGGAAGAACCTAGAATATAAACATTATTGCACGGAGAATAATATTGAAATAAAGTGATTTTATTTGTTTTTAAATAGTAGTATCTTTCTGAAATTTGAGGTGCTAATCACAATTTTCCTTAAGTTTCTGAGATTCTAATGAGGTGAAGTTAGATTCCTTTGGACCCTTTGGCACATTCTCTGAGACATGGTCATAGGTTGAATTAAGCATGAGTCACAAATTGAAGAGTCCAAAATTGAAATCTGAAACTTTTTGAGTTTAAATCTGATATTGGTTCAGTGCACTGCAACAATAGAAGCTAGCTTTCACATTTGGATTCACATGCAAGTTCTGATTCTAAAGCCTCCCCAGAGTTTGAGTGTATTAAGGTGCAGAGTTTGTTTACCTTTACATGCTGACTTTTCTAATCATATGCAGTGTTTGATGTCTGATTATAAAGAGCTAAACCTGTGAGACTGAGGGCTTGAGATGTTGTTGAATCAATGAAATTCTGCTCAACGAGAGGAAGAAAGATGGAGGTTTCTGAAGTTCATGATTCACATACAGCATCTGTCTAAGCTCCAATGGGGAATCATGTGTGATCATACTAAGTATTTCACAAATGCATAGATTCAGAGATTATAAAACCAGAAGGGACCACTGTGGTAAATCTAGTCTGATCTCCTGTATATTTGGAGGATGAAGCAAAGATCTGCTCGCACAAAGATCCATCTGCTCTTGCACCATGTGCTGAAGGCACAGAAGCAGGGAGGGCTACTAGAGCCTTGAGTCTTCAGTTAGCTGTTGCAGAGTGACTCCACTGTTGTTTCATAGTCTGAGGAAGAGAATGCTTTCTTAATTTCAACAGAACTCTACCAACCCTCTTTCATCAGGGCTGGCACAGGAGGCAGGATTTGAGCATGAGAAAGCATATTTATATCTTGTCAGTGAGCAGTGCTTTGTCAGTGCTTCCAAAAAAAAATACCCCAAAACAAACTTACTCAAAGGAGGGACATCCTTTGTATCTATTCTCCAACTGCTACTGCTGTTTACTATTATGAATACCCAGAAGTGTGTATGTTCCCTTCAAATCTATTAATCAATATGATTGGGATAGATAGACTATCTTTTTTGTTTGCGTGAAGGGATCATTATGATGATCTTGCCTAACCTTCTGCATGACATAGCCCATAGAATTTGACGCAGTAATTCCTGGATAAATCCCATATCTTGTGGTTGAACTAGAACATATATTTTTTGAAAGACATCTATTGACAGTTTAAAGACTTGAGATGATGGCGAATCCACCACAAACCTTGGTAAATTGCTCCAATGATTAATTACTCTAATTTGAGAAAAGGAAAGTGCCTTATTTCTGTCCTGCTGTCATTTCAATCCAGGCTCAACTTCCAGCCATTAGATCTTGCTATTCCTTTTTCTGCTAGATTAAAGAGCCCTCTTCTATCAAAAATCTTCTAGTGATGACGATACTTACAGACAATGGTCAAGCTAATCCTTAGCGCTCTCTTTGAAAGAAATTAGGCTGGGATTTTCAAAGGAGCCTAAGTAAGTTAGGCACTGAATTCCTAAATAAAAATCAATCAGATTTGAGTACCTAACACCCTTAGGTTCCTTTGAAAATCCCAGTCTTATAGTGTAATAAAGATATGATACCACAAGTGAGCATCGTAAACTAAAAAGTAGAGCGAGTAGAAGCAAGAATTACAATAAAAAGTTTTTACGGTTTCTCAGTAAGGTATGTACATATCTTAATGACCATATTCAATTTTTAACAACCAATATTAACTCACTTAACAGTTTTGATAACTTCTGTTACTCACCGTGGCATAGCATTAATAATGTTGACAGCACAATAATATTTTGAATTTTCTGAACTGGCACAGAGGCTATTTTAATGCTACTAGAAATGTTGGGCTTAATTTTCATTTATATCCAGACCCTTTACACTGTCAGAGCATTTTAAAAGGGCTGTAGTGAAAATGAGACTCTCCAGGATTCTTATGTATAATATACATATTGTATACTTTCATGTCTAAGCACAGGAATATTGTGCAGACTTTGAAATCACAATCTAAAGGCTCTATACCACTCCAGTTTTGCAAGGTTATTAACCAAGAAGAATGGAATACCATGACCTTATTTTAGCTTTATATTCATAGTCATTCTCGCAATGATTTTACTAGATGAAAAAGTAGTGTAGAACATATGTACATTTGAAACAAATTTTAGAAAGAGACAAAATAAGAGACACTTGTTGGAAATTGGATCCTAGGGGCACTAACTAAACAGTTATGGAGCATGAAATAATCCATTTTGAGTATTTTTCCAGTAACATTTACCATCCTGGATTAATCAGTGGAACTTTCTGACAGCAATCAATTCAAAACAAGTTCTAGAAAGAAGTGGTTAACAAGGTTTGATGGTTCCTAAATTTAATTTAGCCCACCCTTTCAATTATTTTTTAATCTGCCTCCAAACTCCAGAGCACCCTAGTAATTTGTAGTGGTATTATTACCAGGTGGCTGCCAGCAGGAAAATTCCAAGCCATAAAAAAGTGTTGCTATTGACAAAAACAGCCCCACAGGGACTTATTCATCAGAAACTTGAAAGCAGATTTAGAACCTTGAAGCATACAGTCTATTGCTTTTTCCTGGACCCAGTTAACAAAAGGAGGAGGACTTTTCTGATAAAGAGTTGCTCTTTTTTCTATATTCACTTTGTCTCAGTGTGTTAAGATTACATTTCTCCTTCATCGCTTGTATTGAAAGAGGGCAGGGCTGAGCATGAATCACTAATTTGTTTTGTTTAGTTGATGATGGCAGTAAGTCACATGTAATTACATCTGAGGTAATCAATCAATCAGAATCTGGCCAAATCAGGAGCCCATTTTTCTCTCTTGTTTTTTGGGAGGTTGCGGGGGGTGGAGTTGAAAGGTTTTTTTTGAAATGAGCTTAACTTTTAAGAAGAATATTATTGGAGTGGAACATGCTTTTTGCAGGTACAGAGTAAAACAAATATTTAATGAATAATTCATTCATAGTGAAATTTACCCCTGTGCAGGGGGCTAGCAAATGCTATACTAAGCTTATGCTCCACTTAATTTGTGTTTTGAGACCAAAAATGGGATTTGTGATGCATAGATCAAGTGTTGACCCTCTGCACAGAATTGAATTTCATCCCCACAGCCCTCTGTTGTCTGCTGATCTCTATTGTTAGGCTACCCTTCCAAAAATATACAGTAGTTCCCTTCAGTTTAACTGGGTAGCTAACAGAATGGTGTAATCATGAAAATCATTTCAAAATGTTATATTATTCTAGGAAAATTTTGCCGTAATTCCATGCATTTCAGTGAAAAGAAGCATTGGCTCTTATTTTCAATAGTATTTTGCCATGATAGGACTCTCAGCACTGCATACTCCCTAAAGGGAAAAAAAATACCCACCCATCCCCTGCCTTTCGGAAAGAGTATGATGCATTATTGCAGTCAAAGAAAATGAAGTAGTTGAAGTAAGGCAAAAACTCATCAGTGTGGCTAAACAGATAAGATGTCCATTTTGTCAGCAGGGCTGCATTAAAGGAAATAAATAGACCTGGGTAATAACCAACACAAGTCACAACATTCAAAGTTAAAGCTGATTCTCTTGTACTTCCAGTCGTGGGGGATGTGGCAGAGAGAGGGAAGATCATTTTAACTAAGGCAAACATCAGACCAACAGAATTGATTTATATGTCATAAGTTATCTCACCATTGACTTAAACCAAAGAGCTAGCTGGCTATGGCTTTCTGAGTTTCAGTGCTGACTCCTGCTGCAGTAGCTTCTGGGCTACTATAAATCATGCCACTGCAGTAGGACTCTTCATGAACAGTATACCAGAGGAGGTTTGGCTCAACTTTACAAAGACTGTGCCCATATTTTGAATGTTCCCTCTCATTCTCCCATGACACATCCCCTATGCCATGCCCACCTGGGGTGGAGTTACAGTTGCAGGACCCAATTATGATATACTGTCATCATCACGGTGTTGCCCTCTGACAAGGGAACGCTCTGCAAAGCGTTTCTGTCCAGATTATATTCCCTTAGACCCACCTGATTGGTGCACCAGTGATGTAACAGTAGAACAGGAGGCCTAGAATTTCATAAAGTGGAGCTCTTATTAATAGATATTAGTCATTCCTACTGTTTGAATTCACCAGCTACCACTAAATCTGTCCTTGTTTCTTTAACACATCAACCAGTAAGTAATTGGTAGCAGACATAAATAGTCGCTAAAAGTAAAAATAATCACATCAACACTGAGCACATTGTATGAGTCGCTGTCCCACATGACACCAGTAAATGTCAGCCTGACAAGTGGAGCATATATATGCTGTATTGTAAACTTTTGGATAAATAATATATGAGCTGTTTTATTTAAGGAATATTACTTCCTTAAATATTATCATTTCTATAGAAAAAAATAAGAGAACAGTATCTTGTATACAAAACTAACAGCAAATGGAAAATTAACATGCACATTAGATTAGAGGCATTTGTACTTTAATAAGGTTGCCCACTAGTCCTAAAACTCATTGACCCTGATTCACACCACAATATATTAGTAGTGAATAAGGCTCTTAAGCTGTTAAAGATGGGCAAACGTGCCTGGAACATACAACATTACAAGAAAAATTAGATTTACAATTTGGACTAAGGAAAATGCAAAGTATTTAAAAGGTATTAAAATACCCCTTTTGCGCTCGCAACAATAAATTTTGCATTGTATAGTATCCTGCAGATACTTAGAAAGAAAAAAAAATCAACAATCATAATGTGGCTAATCAAAATAAATGACACTGTGACAGAAAAATGATATCCAGTAATATCTAGAATGAACTTTATTGAATTAAGTTTAGCATTTTTGGAGTTCACTGTATTAAAAATTCAGTGAGATAGCACTATCATGAGATTGTATGGAATTTGTTTAGCAGGAGGACACGATTAATGCAATCTCTGGAAGGCATCAGGAATCTCAAAGGGCTTTTTGGAACAATATGTGTGATGTTCATTTCCTAAAAAGTACCTGAGGTGAGAGGAATGCAAATTCTCCCCTCCAAAGCCAACCTTTTGAAAATAAGCCCTGAGGGAGACCATTGTATACAGTACTAATTACCAGCTTCTGGAAACTCCGGATCGAAGACCCCTTATCTGTATAAAAGGGTGGGCTAAACTTGCCATGAGTGTGCTTGTTCTGAGCTGAAGCTGGGATGAACTGGTAATCACAAGGACTCCTCTTGGATGCGGGAATAAAGCACTGATCCTGCCAAAATCCATATTAAAATGGGGGTTCCTGGTAAGCTTAGTAGGATGTGTGTAGGTTATTTTATTGTTTTTAATATTGTTTTCTCTGTATTGCTTTTTACTTTCATAATAAAGTAGGCTTGCTTAGAAAACTGTGTGTGACACTTTTATCTGTTGACCATCACTCTGTCATCAGTCTCTGAAGACAAAGCAAGTGGGAGTCACTGGACAACATGGCTGTGCTGGGAAATACATGTTGAAGGTAGGGAACTGTGCAACCTGGGCTTACTCCAGTCAGAAGAGTGAGAAGTGCAGATCTGCACTCAGAAAAGTGATGGTTGGGGGGCTGGAAGCCAAGAATGTGTGCCCTTGCTGAACCACTCAGTGGAAATAACAAGGAGTCCTTGTGGTACCTTAGAGACTAACAGATTTATTTAGGCATAAGCTTTCATGGGCTATAACCCATTTCATCAGGTGCATGGAGTAAAAATACAGTAGGCAGGTATAAATATGCAGCACATGAAAAGATGGGAGTTGCCTTACCGAGTGGGGGAGTCAGTGTTAACGAGGCCAATTCAATAACGATGGATGTGACCCATTTTCAACTGTTGACAAGAAGGTAAGAGTATCAACAGAGGGGAAATTATTTTTGTAGTGACCCGGCATCTTATTCAGGCCTAATTTGATGATGTCCAGTTTGCAAATTAATTCCAGTTCTGCAGTTTCTCATTGAAGACTGGTTTTGAAGTTTGTTTGTTAAAGAATTGCCACTTATAAGTCTGTTATTGAATGTCCGGGGAGATTGAAGTGCCCTCCTACTGTTTTTTGAATGTTACAATTCTTGGTGTCTAATTTGTATCCATTTATTCTTTTGCGTAGGAGCTGTCCGGTTTGCCTCATGTACATGGTAGAGGGGAATTGCTGGCACATGATGGCATATATGACATTGCTAGAGGTGCAGGTGAATGAGCCCCTGATATTGTGCTGTTTATTTATGCCTGCCTACTGTAAGTCCACTCCGTGAACCTGATGAAGTGGATTATAGCCTACGAAAGCTTATGCGCAAATAAATGTGTTAGTCTCTAAGGTTCCACAAGGACTCCTCCTTGTTTTTTGCTGATGCAGACTAACACGGCTACCCTTCAAAATCTGTCACCATGAGGTTCAGTTGTCCTGAACTGTAACAAACAGGTTTCAGATAAAGTTACCTTTCACTTACAAATAAAATGAGTTCATTGGATGCTGCAGCTGAAACCTCCAGTGAGTGATGGATCAAAACCCACCTAGTTAACTTCTGGGTTAAGGAGAGTATCCTGCATGGCCGATATTGCTGAAGATCAACCTAATAAATGGATATTTCTGTCAGACAGTAGCAAGTGATAAAGAAATAATTCCTAGTATTTTGCTTTGTAGAAGAGAGCAAATTGCCCAAGTTGCGACAGAATGGAAGTTCTCATTCACAGTGATCCGAATTCTTTCACAGACCAGTGTGAATGGATGCAGTTTAATTCCTAGACCAATGTTTAACAATCTGAGGTCCCAATGCTTCAATGTAAACTTAACCATGGCAGAAGTCCCATCAATTTCAGGATCTGGGCCATTGTTGTGTAAGATCCCAAAGGTGGCTAAAGGGAATAAACTGAGTTAACTGATAATTTGGGTTAAACTGCAAGGTATAATGCTGACACAATGACAAAATTGCCTGATCGGCTGTGTAAGAAAGATAGGGTATAAAATGAACCTTAATTAAGCAATTGCTTAATCATAACCTCTGCCTCCTCTCTTAGGATTCTTTTAGTTTTGATTGTTAACTAAGAAGAGAGCTTGAGAGTTGAATTTAGTTTTATTAACTATCCTTATAACAAGGGAAAGTAATAGTATAGCATATAAGAAAATAAAAATGAGAGTGGACTGTGATTTGGCAAACATAAACTAGAAAATTGGTCGATATAACCATTCAGGCTTTCAGAATCAAAGCAAACAACCACAATAAAAAATACTTTATACCCAATTACTATCTTTGGAAAATGGCTTTGTTTAGATTTTTGACAGGGTCCCTCTGAATAGGGCCTCATTTGTACCAATTGGTTATCAATTCTGGTGTAATACAAGAGAGGAAAAAATATTCCAAATATTATTCCTAGATCACAAGATAATTTGGTCAGTCACTTACATGCCAATTCACCAAGTCCTCCTTTCCAATATACCTGTAGTAGACAATCCCTTGTTGCCTATTTCTCAATGACTGACATTAACCCTAGGATCTGACTATTTATGACAGACTGTACAGATAGAACGCAGTTCAAAAGCTTCCACTCTTGGTCTCATTTTATGTCTATATATGCCTAGAAGCTGAAAGGCAGGTAAGCAGTCATTAAAGTTTTCAATATTTTGCTCAAAGCTGTATTACATATACTTGACTTGCATTTTATAGTTACCCTTTCAGTCCCTTGAACCTCTTCCTTCATGCTTTTCTCTATATATTTTGTATCAGCTCTCATTTCCCCGACACAGTGCTTCTTGCATACTTTTCATAGTCTCTTTTAAAATTATGTACAGAATATCTGTGTCTGAGGATGTTCAAGTAAATATTCTGTTTAATGTTTTTGTTCATTAATGTGTTGCTTAGATTTACATTCCTCCTTGAAAAGAATTAACTTTGTAGATACGGGGCTGGTTTCATAGTATTTAAATATGTTTCCAGCTTTCCAAGGCATTCAGGATCAGTAGTGGTTGACTTTGAACAATGACTTTATATATATAGGTAGATAGATATAGATATATAGATATAGATATATAATAGTTTGGTCCAATTTGTGGGCTGTTTGGCTCTCATACCTCAAAACAAAAGAAAACACAAACTTCCATTTTTCCTGTTTGAATCTGTTTCTCTTGTTTCTGCGTTTTCCTATGTTCTGGAGTTAACTGCTTTTCAACGTACTAGTAATGGGGTTTGTTTCTTCTGTAATTTTCACTTAAAGGAGAATTATTCACTGAGAAGAGCTTGAACCTTAAATACAACCCTTTGTTCTTGTTTTCTCTCTTTTCCTTGATGTCCTCTGATAATTATTTTTTTAAAATCATAATGCTAATTTGAGAATCTGTCACTTTCATAGTATCAGACTTAATATTAAAATTACAGTTCTTTGACTTCATGAAAGGATCAAGGATCAAACAAAAGGAGAAATTTTGTTGTGAAGAATGATACTCTCCTTTAATCACTTGGGCTAGCATTTCCCAAAGTGTAGGGCACGCTCCCACAGGGGGAAGGTTAAAAGGGACTACCCATGGGGGCACAGAAGATATATCAGTTAAGATGAATGGATCCTTTAATAATATATGGCGTTGTGTAAGATGGGATAAAATTGTTTTCATTTTCCTGCATGGAAAAATGTTTAAGAAATGTTGATTTAGGGCTTAATCTAGTAAAATAAATAGTCATTTTTAAAAAATTCTTGAATAATCCCATTGATTACTCAAGTGTTTAATATTGAGTGCGTGCTTATGTAGTTTCCTGGATAGGATCTTTTATTTATTTATTGAAAATTTCAATAGTAAAAGGGAACCTATCCAATAAATTTGGTACATGGCTGATCTAATTTAAAACCAATAAGCGAGATTCAACTTTAATTGCATTGTCTGTTGATTTATATATGTATATTCAGGAATAGTAGGATGTCCTAGAACATTGTGAACCACCAAGCTCCAGTGCTGCAGCTGTCAGGGGAGAGACGGACCTCCTTTTATCACCAGTTTGGGGGCTCCTGCGGTGGGGGAGAGAGGGAGAGACCCCCAACCCCAGCTCTGGGGCTGCTCAGTGCTACTATTGGAGACTTTCACTAGGGTAAGAAAAGGCTGCATCAGGGAGGTGGCAGTGAGGAAAGGCTCTGGCTCTGCCTCCCCACTGCTGAAGTCTTTATCTGCTGCTGGAGCCTTTCACTGTGCCTGGTAATGACTCTGGCACCATAATACTACCCTGCTAAAAATAGCTGTGTAGACAGAGGAGGCATTTTTGGATTGTGTAGAGATCCAAGTACATCGGGAAGATACGCTGGGGATTCAGGCATTTAGGACACTCCACTCTATTCACGTAAGCCATGACTCACCGTATACGCGACTGTTTAAAAAACTCATGCTAGCTGGACATACATTGTCTGTACAGTGCACACTATCCCAAGTGTAGATATACCCAAGAGGTAAAATGTCCCATATTTTGTTTGTTTGCACTGGGGGGTGAGGGGAGGTTGGCAGATCTTTTTTTTTTTTTTTTCCCCTCTCCTTGTCTATTCTCTGTATTGTATGAGATGACTGCATATAGCAATAGGCAACAACTGTTCTGGGCTCAAGGTGCAGAAATTTTAAATTCACCTCTAATGATTTCAGTCCACATATTTAAAAATGTCATGTTTATTTGTGTGATTTGTTATTACTGTACATTGCCAACTGAGAATTACTGAAACTGCATAGCCCATAGGCAACTACTTTGAGTTCAAAATACCTCCAAATTAAATCCATATAAAAGCAAATAGGATGTTTCTGTGTATATGTGCATTAATATTTACATACATTGTTCCTGTCTTCGTCGTTTATAATATTAGGTTAGAGATTTCACCAAGTAATAAAAAGGCATTAACTTGACACTGGCTGATAATGATATAATGTTTAGATGGAGTGTTATAATTTATAAAGTACAGCAACATATATGGAATGAAAAAAATACCAATCCTTCAAGTATAACTGATGCAATCTAGATCTCCTGCTAAGGGAATACTTTTCATACTCTGAATAGGTTTGTCCCAGACTTCTGATACTAGTTACAATAGTCATGACATGCCAGTTGTAAGATACTTTGAGAATATTGATATGACATGTTCTATACTGTGAAAATGTATAAAAGTTAGAAGAAAAGACAAATATATCAAGATTTGAGGTTATTACCAAGCACTTTCCCTTAACTAAATATAGACAAAAACATTTTTAGGTAATCTTAAATTCTTTATCAGATTCCTTCTTTAACCCAGTGAGGACATAATTAGATCCCAACTATGATATTTAGTTATTGAAACTCCTGTGGAGCCCTGCTCCTAGAGTATTCCATATTGGTGACTGCCCCTAAAACTCCCCATAAAGTGAGGGTACACAGTGAAGGCTAGTTTTATTTTTGTGTGGGTTCCCTGTTTGTCCTGATTTGGGTAATGCATATCAGCCAGCCAACCTCTTTCCTATGCAAGGAAAGGCCTCTGTTGTGTAGGTCAGAGAAAACGGTGCCACTGCGCTGGTTGTGTCCTCATTTTTAACTGAAAGAGGCGACAGAAAATTGAGTTCTTCCACTGATGGATCCCGTCTGAAAGTTCCAAACAATGAGTATTAGAAGATATTTTACAACATGCTATATGTGTATCTAAGAATGAAGAAAAGTCAACCTCTGTGGAAGAAATAGAATGTCACAATGTTAAAGGCTGTTTTGTACAAAGAAGGGAACTAATATAAGTTGTGCATGGCTTGGGTGAATTCTCACTAGAGAAGGAAAAGAGGCCATGGAATTTTAATCCTTCACATTCTTGAGCAAATTAATTCACAACATTTGTTTATTTTAAAAAAAGAGTAAAATATGCACATCAAGTTAAGGCTGATATTCTACTGGCCTACCACGAAAAAAATTAAATGCAAATATATGAAAGGGTCTTTGTATATTTAATCAGCTTCAGACCGTCATCACCTTCATGTGTTGTAACACATATTATGACTGAGTTTTCCATAAATGAACTGAGTTGGTTGGCTATTTTTGTCACGCTAAAACTGCCCGAGTTTAGCAATGGGCATCAAAAGTAAGAATTTGCTGGTTCCGTTAAGAGACACGTCCATAGAAATTGCTAACAGCAGCAAAGAGAAAACCATCAAATATTTACATTACTATCATATTATAAAGTGTCTATTTATATTGATCTTGGCCTTTTCTTCCCCTTTTATTGAGGACTTAACAGTTACTCTGAAACCAGTGTTGTATTTTATCAGCTTCACTTTACAAAAACACTAAAATCTAATCAATAAACCTGGTAGTTCTTTACGCATTACCATATCATCCACAGAGATTTATGCTTCTGGTAGCTGATGGTCAATAACCTCTTAAATCTTCTAGGAAACATAAACATAAATAAGCAAGCAGCAAGGGACTGGGAGGTGATCCCTAGGGTACCCTGAAACAGACACAGCAGTCACAGTTATTTGCCAGCAAATGTGAGTAACTGCTTCCTATCAGGGAGATATGAGCACATTCAATTTAACACACCTGCTGACAAACCCAAACGTTTCATCTTCTCAGTAAGTAAACCATGATCAACTCTCAGTCAGCTGTCTTAGACAAATCAATAAGTGTGGGTCTGTGAAGGAGTCTCTATCTCATAGCACCATTATTAACAGCCTTCCTGTTATTTTTTTAAATAAGGTTTAAAAACACAGCTCCAACTTTGTTATTGTACCGTATTGTATTGTAATATCTCCTTGTGAAGTATTTTCTGAAAAAGTCTGTTCAAAAGAAAAATTATGGATTAGTATATTCCTTTATATGGTTTAACTGATGAAGATGATACTATAAGATTTCCCAGTCAGTTTATTTCCCTTTTGTTCATTGTGTGTGGAACTTGCTCCAGTGTGATAGGCCAGCACAAGTCCTATGAACTACTTAAATTTCACTTAAAAGGCTTGAGCACCGAATATATCTTCAAGTGGCTCTCTGCACAAAGGTTAATTTCATTCTTTGTTCCTTGATGCCCATGATTAAATAGCAATAAGGAGTTGGAAGTTTCACTTGACATCTGTCCAAATTTAACTGTTCAACCTTACCTTAGATCCTTATTGATGAGCCCTTACAGATTTTTTTTCTCTGAGCCTAGCACTGATTTTCAATCTTATAGCCTACGCGTTTATGACTTGCCCGTGAATTAGTGCTTATATTAACGGTGGGCAAACCCGGCCTGCAGGACCGTCCTGCCAGGCCCCTGAGCTCCCAGCTTAGGAGGCTTGCCCCAGCCTCTCTTGTGTGGTTCCCCCTCTCACACAGCCTCCGTGAGGCATGCAGGTAGCGTTCTTGTGGCAGGGCAGCACGCTCCAGCGTGGCAGCATGTCTGGCTCTGGCCTGGTGTTGCGGCTGCCAGGCATGCTGCTCTGAGCGGCATGGTAAGGGGGTCGGGGGATTGGATAAGAGGCAGTCAGAGGACAGAGAGCAGGCAGTGGTTGGATGGGGCGGAGGTTCTGGGGAAGGGGATGGTCAGGGGACATGGAATGGGGGGTGGGGCTTTGATAAGCGTGGGAGTCCCGGGGGGCTTTCAGGAGGTTTAGATAGGGGTTGGGGCAGTCAGGGGATAGAGCAGGGGGGTTGGATGGGAGTGGGGTCCTGCTGGGGCAATTAGGGTCTGGGGGTTCAAGGAGGGAGCGGTCAGAGGACAAGGAGCGGGGGTGGGGGGGTTGGATGGGTTGGGGATTCTGAGGGGGGCAGGAAATGGGAGGGGACCGATGGTGGGCGGGGGCCAGGCTGCCTTCCCTACTTAGCTCTCCATACAGTTAGGCAACCACGATGTGGCCATCAGGCCAAAAAGTTTGTCCACCCCTGGCCTGTATGTGCTACAACCATGGCATAATTCTCATCATAATCCTACATTTAGAGCCTGATCCCAACCCACTGAAGTGAAGCTCACTGATCCTAAAAGTATATTATTTAAAATACCTTCTTACCCGACTAATGGTTTGACTCTACTGTCCTTTCTATTTTGATTTGTACTTTAACTTTGTCTCTTGTCAGAAAAACATAGTGTTTCTCTACTTGTAATCTGTTGCTGTGTGTGGATGATGGAAAAAGAAAATTGGCCAAACAAGCTAGTTACTCTTATTTTCCTTTCCTAAGGTGCAAATTATCACTTGAAAATAAGATGCATGTGATACAAATGCCCAGAGCCAAGCCAAATCTAAATATATATTCTTACCCTGGTTCTCCTATTAAGGCTGTTAATTCATGCACAATCTGTTTGTCATATATTCTGCAAATGGAGTTAAAAAACCCCACACATTCTTCCTCAAACCTGAAAATTTGCAGTAATCAGACTAAAAATAATGTAGATGTAGTATCATTGTAATAAGGAACTTGCCATCCATTGTCTAGTAATGTTCAGTCACATCAGGAGAGCTGTGATTTTACACAGCAATCTGGAGAAGATCAGAGCTGATCTAAGCCAAAAGCAACCACCAAAATCATAGGAAACTTATTACTGAGAAAAGTGTAAACATTGTGTATCGGATTGTCTTAGTGCCTGAACCAATCCCCATTGGTATAGTCTTTGTCTTCAGTGGATATTGGATCATGCTCCAAGAGAGGCAGCATTGTTCATGTTTAAAATAGTGACCAAGTCATAAGTTCTGTGTTCTATCCCTGATTCTACTGTTTTCTTATTTGGGCGATGTACTCACGGCAAGACTGTGGACATAAACCCATTATTGTTCTACAGTAAAGTGCAGAGAGATTGTGCTGCATTCAGGTGCTACTCTGGACCTGGAATGTCCAGCTCAAAGCCAACCCCATGGTAAGTGTTCTCTCTCTCCTCCCCACCCCCAGTACAGAAATACATCGTAGATGATTTTGTTCTAGCTCTGTTGCTTGCACACACAAATTCCACAAATGATTTTTTTAAAAATCATAACAAAATATATCCGATGAAGGCATGCATCCGACGAAGTGGGTATTAACCCACGAAAGCTTATACTCCAATACGTTTGTTAGTCTATAAGGTGCCACAGGACTCTTTGTTGCTTTAACAAAATGTATTTACTTATTAATGTTAGAGAATGATGACACTGACAAAAGTTTTGTTCAAGTCACTTATCCCTGATGTCATAAGGGCATGGAATTTACATTAAAATAATTAGTAATATGGAAGATAAATGGCATCCCTGTATAAGATGAAAATAACTGGAGAGAAAATCACTACTAGATAAGAGAGGAAAGTTTCCCACATTCCACTTGTGCAAAAGGTAACCCTCTTTTGTGATTACCTAAATTACAGCAGACATTTTCCCCCTGTAATTCAACGTTAATGAAAGAACAGTAAGTATATTTTAGTATAATGAAAAAACAACCAACCAAAGAATCCCTCTGTAGTCATTATTAATTATGTTTTTATTTTAAGGAGCATAACTGCATTTTTTCATTTAACTGAAAAATAAATATGTTTGAATATGAATTGGAATGGTTGGGTAACCAGTTTGCAATCAAGTGAATTAGCAAGGTGGCCACCTAGAACAGATCCAGATGGACCTTTCTCTATATAGAAAAGAGAACACTCAACCATGCCTCAGGTGTTTTTAGATATGTTTTTTCTCTACGAATAACAGTTTTATTATTCAACCGTGCAAAGCTTTTCAAATTGTACCTGAAGTGATACTATAAGCTTTCATCATGGATTTCGTCTGCTACCTGGGATGACTAACATTCAGTACAATAAATTTCTTCATGCTCCCGTGTTGGGCAGTGTCTGACTCAGAGTGCAGTTGGATACTGACAGAAATACCAATCCTGCATCAGGATTTACTAATATTGATCCCAGAACCCATTCAATGTCTCATTGACTTCAGTTGCATTGTGATTGGTGTTGGAATCTATGCTAATAGAATCCAGTATATGATCAAAGTTGTAAATTGCCAGCATGTGAAACTTAACATTACAAGTACCAAGCACAAAAATTAAGTGTTTTATGTTCATTAAGAAAGGGCCTTAGTGTGAGAGAACCAGACAGCAAAACTAGTTAGTCTATAAATAAGAGATAATATTCTCTGTTTCAATTGTCTAAGCTAAATCAAATGCTAAAAGTAAACAAACAGCAGAAATGGTGAAAAGTATATTAGAAATTTAAAATTATTTCCCCTTTGCTTGTTTAGAACGTATTTAGGACTTAAGTGTAACTAAAATGGTAATGTGTATTTAATGGAACTTAAGTGATAACACAGATATTGTGCCTCTGAACAAGGGGACAGATCCTTGGGTGGTGTAAATTGTTATAGTTCCAGGGCAGACAGTGTTGTTACAGTAGACTCTTGATTATCTAGGATGATACGGAAAAAATTAATCCTGATTAATAAAATCCTGGATAATCACCATCCATAGGAAATATGGGGAGGGGAAGTTGGTTCACCAGCCACCCTGTGCCAGGGGTAGGAGGTATTGATTGACTGGCTGCCCTGTGCCCTGGTGGGTTGTTTTTTTTTTGTGCTTGGGGCAGCAACAAAGCCAGAGCCAGCCCTGTGAGTTACACTTTTTTTTTTTTTTTGACATCCTGGTTAATCCATTTTCTGGTTAACCCAATTCTGGATAATCGAGAGTCTACTGTATTACATATTACATAGTACATATGTAATACATATTAATAAGACATATTACAATTTATGCCAGTTGGGCACCTACTCCCAGTTACGAGGGGTGAATTTCATAATTCCATAATTAGTGTTAGTTGAACGAGTCAAAACTTTTCAGAATTACTGAGTTCAGGTTATGCCACTGACTCACAATCCTGAGTAACTTGTGTCAGCTCTTTGTCTCAGTTTCCCAAGTTATAAAGTTAAATACTCAGCCTTATCTCAGGCTGCCTGTTTATCGTCTTTAAAACATAATTTCATAACAAATGTTAGTTAGTACAATGTACTGTACATTGTAAAGCATGTATACAAACTTTAAGATAAAGCCTTACATATATTACACATACTATTGGTACCATGTTATACTGCTGGCTAATGTAGGGGAATTAGGAAAATCTTTTGATTAAGGAACAAGACTGGAAGTTGCAAGTCTTGATTTGTAGTTCTCTGTTATATGTTTCCTTAATATGGTTCTGAAATCCACTTAATCCAAATTTTCAAAAGAGACCTTTTATTTTGGTGCCTCAGTTTTGCATGACCAACTTTAGACACCTGGTAAAAATCCTGTGCTCATTGAACTCAGTGGGAGTTTTGCCACTGATTTCAATATGGCCAAGATTTCACCCTTAGAAACTTATTTTGAATGGGCTCAGTACTACAAGGTATTAAGCATTCCGGCCTCTGATCTAGTGAAGCACTTAGGCATGTGCTTATCTTTAGGCACATGAGTAGGCTAATTCAAGCCAGTGCAACTGTGCACACACTTGAAATGAAGCATGCACATAGGTGCTATGCTGGATCAAGGCCAGTGTGCCCAGCACTAAACAGAATCGACCCCAGAGGTGCTATGTACCAGCAACTCCCACTGGAGTTTCAAATGTTTAACCTTCTAAATCTGGATATTGGTCCCTAGATGTGAACTAGAAAATGTTTCAGAGAAGTCTGCATGTGATGCTAGTTTGCAGTCTTCGCAATGTTGCAAAGTCTGACATCTGTTCAGAGTTTTAAAATAGTTTGAAAAGACAGCTGTCCTTTTCTGCAGGAGTACTCACAAGTGTATTAAAATGCCATAGGATCTGTGTTTACAAAACATAGGTGTATAAAAAGAGAAAAGTGAAGTAAAATTGTATACCACAGAGTAATTTATATTTTTTTACATAGATGAAATATATGTTTACCAAGATCTAAAATCAGATCATAAGAAAAAACAACAACTCAGAAGCCCACTGTTGCAAAAACTGCTTATTTCCTTTGGAGTTCAGTCCAATATACCTCAAAGGACAGGCATAACTCAGTAGACTTCTGGAAAAACAAGATTTATTGCAAGCAATAAGGAGTCAGAGGGGGTTATCACCGCAAACAACTGGCTCACCTCAATACATGTGAGAAGATATTTTATACCCCTGTGTTGATAAGGGAGGGGGACTTTCAATCCACTTACACAGGTGGGAACACTTAATGGCTATTACATCCATTGTTGGTATTAATCTATTTCATTTACCTGTCTGGTAAGCAGGAGGTTCAAAACACTTAGGGGTACTCAGACATTATGACGCCTGCACAGCTGTGACAGGGTGAATGCAAGTTTAAAATGCATGTTAAACTAGGGGTCAATAGTACATATACAGGGAGTGAGATTATAAATCTAAGGTCATTTTAAAATCATACTACAATATTCTAAGTTACATTTTCCTAACAATCATTTTCTTAACACCACCACCTCTACTAAAAACAAAACAAAAGAACAAAAGACAAACATGCCTTTCACTTTCCTATGTTGTTTTAATTAGTTCTCTTAGGCTTCCCATCCTGCTTGCCAGGGACTACCATTCATGCGAAGTACAGAGAGCGATGTCATGTATCTTGCAAACACATAAGCAACCTAATTGTAAATTGAATAGATGCAACTGAGTTGGGTACTGGTGACCTCTTCAGGGGAAAAGGGGAAAGAAATTTGGCTCCTGAATGGGACTCGGACTGCAGAGGTTAATCCATCCTAGCAGTTGGACTAACCTTTGTGGCTGTATTCCCCATTAAAGCTGGGTGGGAAAGGAGACCTGAAGATTTTCATATTGCATCTATTTGATTTCACCTTTGCTCCTCTCCCCTCCCGCAAATACCACTTACGTGTGGCTATTCATGGAGGCCATACAAAATCGTGTTGTGCCTGCTCACAGAATCCTGTTTCCTTCCATGAGCAGTTGAACCGCACCATTTTTACTGCCATATAATCTTACTAATGCATGGAGGAGGGAACGGGATTTTCCCCTACGAGAAGATTAACAATAGGCCATTATGTAAGTGTTGCTCTTTATTTCATCAGTAGAGTCGCATACCTTTAATTATAGATTCTTTTTAAGAGCAACAGAATAGGCTTGGCTTGCCAAAGAGTCAGCCCTAAAGGAGACTGTGGGCTGAATTCAGCATATGTTATGTTGTTTTCATTGCCTCTGACTGATAGCAAATGTTTAGGAAAGGACTGTTAAACTATTTGCCAAGGGTGTTTCAAGTGTGCCCCTGGAGCTTCATTCAAGATGCAGGCCACTCCCAATACAAGCTGTTTAGTCTTTCAGATTTTTCTCTGAGTGTAGAAAGGGAATTTCTAACATTTTACCAGATGGTCAGAGGTTTTGAAATAATTAATTAATGGAAATCCTATCACCAGATGACAGTTTTTGTGGATTGTCAATCAGTACAACAGTGTTCTGTCATAAGGGCAATACTGTCCTTCAAAAATTGAATTTAAGAAGAGTCACCACAGTTATTTAAAAATAGGTAATCATCTAGGATGGGAGAAGAAAAAGATGGGAAGAAAAAAAAGTGCAACAGAACACCATCAGAAAGTGATTAATATGAGCCTTGCAGGGATTGCTGTGATTGGGATATGTTGGGTCATATCAGTTTAAGGTCAAAGGTCAATATGTAGTTTTAAGGACTTTTCTGAGAGTGTAGCAAAGTTCGATATGGGTGAGAAAACATCTAATGTGTTTAATACAATGCAGAAGGCTTGCATAGACTATTTATGTGACATATTAGCATTTAAATGTTATACTTTTATTTTAACAAGAATGAACAGTAATTATTTAATTTTTTTTATAATCTCAATTTTCCTTCCTTACTCATCAGCCACGATTAAGGAGGGACACCAGAATAAAATATATTGGCTCATATCATCCTTCTCCCCCTGCCTCCTCCACCTGCTTATGACCATCCATGTATGGAGGGAACTCCTGGCATAAATATCCTCCTCCCATGCAAAAGGAGAGGTCAGTCACTTCTGCAGCATTGCCTCCTTCCAATATTGTAGATCCAGGGTCTGTCCAGAGAGTGTGTGTGTGAAGACTGAGGTGGTTGGAAGGAGTGGGGAGGGAAGGTTAGGAAATAAGTATAATTCTTCCTCCAATCCCATATGGAATTCAGATGAATAAAATGATGCTGGATAAGTGTCATGGGAGGTCAAGCTAGTGCAGAAGCTCAGGACCTCTGTGGGATCTTCCAGGTTTGGGGGCAGGCTCAAGTCAATTCTGCAAGGAGCCAAGTCCTTTCTCACTTTGATATTATAGGGAAGAAACCGCAATTCACTTGGAAATCTCTCCCCCGCAATCTCCCTCTTCCCCCTCATTTCTCCCAGCCTTTGGAATGACAGCTTCTGGGCACCATAGGGTAGCAGTAGAAAAGTTAATACAATCGGAGCCTATTTTCTGCCAGCTGCAGGGAGGAGTTCAAATAAAAAACTAATTTGATCTCAGCCTAGACCCTAGTGAGTGTTTATCCCCAGTGCAACAATGCTGCCAAATTTTACATAATCTATACTGTCTTCTCAAGAGATGTTTAGGGCTCAAATACCAAGAATGTTGCAAACTCAGATTGAAATGTATGAGAACAGATGTTTGTGATGAAGTATGCAAATTTCCCTGCTCTACTCTCTCTTCTAGCTAGTGTTGCTTCACTTTTATGATTTTTTTAAGTCTCCCAACCCCTTTTCTTGTACTGAATCTAACGAATGCACATTCTGAGCCAGCTGGGGGATGCAAAAGAAGTTATGGCTATATTTTTTGAAAGAAAAATTCTCTTGTTTGATGAATAAATTTACACTAAGCTATTGACAGAGGCTGTTGAAAAGTAGAAGCCAACATAATGTTTTACAAATGCTAGTATTGTAATGAAATCATTTTCTGTAGGTGCCGTCTGATAGTCTAATTAGTGTAACGTCAGCCACGCTTGAGAACAGTGTCTTTTTTATAACCATCTGTTTTGTTGTAAAGTTCTCTTTTTTGAAGCCATATGCATTCCTAAGATTTATCCTTTGTCTCTGATTTCTCTTTTGTTTCCACTTTTTCATCTTTTCTTGGTATGATTTACCATAGCAATTAAACTAGGATACTAGGGTCAACAATCCCACATGCTATCATACAGAAGTAGGGAGTGGAGGAGATTTTCTGTGAAATAATTGATAGGTAGAAAACTTACTGGCAGGAACAAAGCAATCAGACATTTCTAGAACCCAAACAGCTCACAAATGACATTTTGTTTTAAACTCCTCCCCGCTCAAAATGCCCTGTTGCCTAAACAATCAAGTGTATTCACCATTGACAACTTTTCTGAATTTCATCAGTCAGCAAGAACCAGATACGACCGGAATAGAGTCCAAAGCTGAGCTTGTAAGTACAGAAAACAGGACCCCTCAGGTGCATCTTGTGGGGTAGGGAGCCCAGATCCTAATGCTAGACTCCCTCCGTTTCCCCAGCCATCTCCAAACTGAAACTCCCTCCAGCCCCTGTTCTGGCCGTTCTCTCTTTCCAGGGCCAGGAGGCCACCTGATATCTTTGTTCTCCAATGCCTTCAACTGGCACCTTGCAGGGGAGGGGCCCAGGCCATCAGTTGCCAGGAGACAGGGTTTCGGCCATTCTTTGTGCAGACAGCATCACTCCTGTCCTCTAGGGCTCTGCAGCAATCACACACTCTTATCCCACCACCTAGATACTTAAGAAAGGCATAGGGGAAACTGAAGCACCCACACAGTATTCAGAGAAAAGATTAAGAACATTCCCATTGCATCACACTTAGCAGCCCCAATTAAAATTGAGGCCTAGTTGTGTTAGGTGATGTACAAACTCGTGCTTAGTTCCTGTCGTGATGGGCAAAAAGCGGTGTGATTTTTAATCTGTTTGCTCCATAGAGTTAGCAAAACATGGTTTAAAAATCCCCATCAAGACAAGGCTAATACATTTGAAAACACGTTAGCTGGCTCTAAGAGTGACTAGCCTAAATCATGACCAGCTAACAAGGATTCAGTCATATTTGCCTGCATCTTGGCATTGCTTTTCAGTTGCATTAAACTAATTTGATTAAACTAATATGACTGAAAAGCAGTTACTTTTTGCCCTCAAGACAGAGCATCAGAGAGAGTCCCTGTACCAAAAAGTTTGTAATCAAAGTAGCCAAGACAGAAAAAGGGTAGGAGGAAAGAAACCCTTATTATGCATTACAGATGGGGAACCGAGAAACAGAAAGATAGTGAGGTGATATGCACAAAGGAGACTGTGGCAGCAGTGAGAGTTCAATCTGTTGTGGATTTTGTGTAGCAAAAAACAAGTCACTAAAAAGGTAATGGGGTCAATTAAACCCCTCTAGGTTAGTAAATGGGGAAAATGAAAGCACTTCCAAAGTCTTTGAGGGTATCTCGGATGCCAAACAGACACACAAATTTATATGAAACATGATAGGCAAACTACCTCCTCTTCTTTCTTTAAGTAGTTTCAAACTATAATGAGGACAACCTGTTAGCACTGGTTTTGTCTGCATACCTGTTGTGGGTGGGCAAACTTTTTGGCCCAAGGGCCACATCAGGGTGCAAAACTGTATGGAGGGCCGGGTAGGGAAGGCTGTGCCTCACCAAACAGCCTGGCCCCTGCCCCCTACCTGCCCCCCTCACTTCCCACCCCCTGACTACCTCCCCTCAGAATCCCTGACTCATCAAAGCCCCCCTGCTCCTTGACCCCTGACTGCCCCCTCCCAGGACCCCCCGCCCCAAACCACCCCCCAGAACTGCTTTTCCACACACACCCCCGCTTCCTGTCCCCAAACTGCTCAGCCCCCTTTCCCCACTCCTGCCCCCTGACAGGCCCCCCGGGACTCCCATGCTTATCCAACCTCCCACCCCTACATTCCCTGTCCCCTGACTGCCCCCTCCCCCAGAGCGTCTGCCCCATCCAACAATCTCCTGCTTCCTTTCCCCTGACTGCTTTCTGGGATCTCCTACCCCTTATCCAACCCCTTTTCCCCCACCTCCCTCTTACCATGCTGCTCAGAGCAGCAGGACTGGCTTATTGGAAAGCCTGGGAGATAGGTGGGTGCAAGCCATGCTGCCCCCAAGGTGGCGTAGCTGCAAGAGAGGGAGAATAGTAGGGAAGGGGCCATGGAGGGGCCTCATGTATTATCACAAATTGAGTCCAACAAATTGAGTTTCTCTGAAGCTAACACTGTCAAATTGATTTTCAGGGAAGTCTCCACTAGAAAAAGGCTTCTGGGGAAGCTGCAGTTGTCAGATACCTTTTCTGGCAAGCCCACACTTGACAGATACTGTTGCTGGGGGGAAGACTTGCTGTTGCTAGGGAAAAGGAATGTGCGAAGTCTAACAATGTTGTATGTTCCTAATATGTGTCATCTATTTGCTCCATTTGATCAAAGTAGTAGACTATTTACTGTCACTTTGATGTGTTTGTGCCTTTTATATTGTTGCTATCTATTTTCATTGTCTAACTATGGGATCAGTTAGATGCAGATTTTTTTAAAAAAATGTGTTTGATCATGGGGAGTACTAGACCCCAGTGCAAGTACTGCATAGAGTGGACTTGGATCTAGGAAAGTTTTAACTTGCTCCTAATTTTATAGTTCACTAGTTACAATAAAGACTGTTTTAAATAAATTGCATGTGGGCTTTTTCCAAGTTAGACATTCTAGGCATCTCGAAGACCCCAGTACAGAAATAGTTGAGTGATTTTTGTTCCAATGCAAGAGTAAACACTGAGTGTTTTCCTGCTATTTTATTTCTTAAATTCTTATGTAATTATTTGTTTCAAGTTTCACCAGGCTCTGAGTGTTCACAAAACTCAGGCCTGTTTTGATTAAACCTTTTTTAAAATTGATTTATCAAATTTGGGTAAGAGCTGAATTCTATTGCATATGGCATTTTTCCCCCAAGTCTTATCAACTATTGTTGTGAAGTTGTTATGTTATGGATATGGATAAATTGCCTAGGGAGGTTGTGGAATCTAAATTGCTGGAGATTTTTAAGAGTCGGTTGGACAAACACCTATCAGGGAAGGTCTAGTGCAGGAATTTGGATTAGATGACCTCTCAAAGACCCTTTGAGTCTTACAATTCTGTGGTTCTATGAAGCAGTTGTTATGGGTGGTGTTGAGGAGAAAAGTATCAGAACTGTTTGGGTCATTATAAAAATAAGGGAATTGCTGCTTCTGAAGTACATAGCCTGGCTCTGCCCCAACTGATGTCACCTATATGGTTGTGATTTAGGTTTAAATTTAATATTTGTCAGAAAGGTTATTACTCTTTGAGAATGTTACTAATAAGTGAAATAGCTTAAGTTGAATATCCTAGTATTTATGAGCCTCTGCCATTTTTCAAGACCATTTTTTGGATCCTGAATGTCCCATCCCTGAATACTCATTCACTGAGTGATTTTGCACTGATGGACTCAACCTTTATTATGTGTGCTGTATTGAGTTTTAGGCAGGATGTGATCCCTTGAAATCACAGGAGACAAATCTGGAATTTAAGCTATGTGGAAACCTGCTTATTTGTATTTGTAGATTATAGTTCTTTTCTTTAATAAATACTGCTTTTTTAAAGGATTGTGATTAAATATATTATGACATGTCTGAGCTGTGCTTTTTGAGGAAGGAATAGTGTTCTTGAGAACAAAGATGTTTCTAGAGGGTATTTTTCCTCTCTCTATTTTATAGACTGGTGATTCATTAAATGTTAGCCTTGACAATAGACTCAATTTTCCTGGATGAATTTTCATGTTTTATTGTTCCAGATAAGTGTAAATTGTCTGAGAAGTTCAAACAACAGGTTCCAGATAGATACATTTCTGCTGTGTAAAGTTAGTGGAGATGATCCAGGCTCCTCAGGGGCTATTTTTCTCACCTGTGCAAGTCCAGTTGAGCCACTAGTTTGGTTTCTTTGACATCTGGTGAAGAAATTATTACATTAAACATCATGTAAAAAACAGGATTAGAAATTGGACATTATTTTCCCTACGATTTTAAGACTTCTGTAGAACAGTTAGGTGGGAGGGAAAGAGCAAATCAAACTGGAATTAGATAGTTCCAAAGTATTGCCTAATATATTGGTGTGGGATAATGTCACAACAGGTTGGAGACTGTGAAGAATAGTCCAGGCTCTACAAACTATAAGGAATTAAATTCAAAGTAGGACACAACTATTAGAAGAATTGTCGAGTGAGACAGTCAAACAGAGGCCATTTTAATTGGTAATTTGGCTGCCTTTCATGTAATTCGATCTAAAAGAGTGCTGAGCTGCATTAGATGTGTAGAACTTTTTAAAATTATTTTAACTTTCTCTGTGACTCTGAAAGAATTTTCAAAATCGATTAAAATAATTATGAGAATTGATGGGTTTAGTTTCTTCCTGATATGGCTAAGAGACAAACATTTGATTATTAAGATTTAAATCTCTTAAGGCTGAGCTTGTTAAAATGAAAGTATAATTCAATATTTTTCATCCAGCAAAATTTCTTTATACCTGAAACCAAAAAGTACATTTTCTTACAATATGATGAGGTTTTCAGTTTTGTACTTTTAAAAATTGCCCATGCTATTACCATCAAAGGATCAAACACTTGAGAAATCTATTGATTTTGAGTGTAAAAAAAGTCTTATCTTCCTGACTTTTAAATTAGCCAAGCATAGATATAAAGTATAATTTTTGAAGTTTGTAGATCCTACATGCATTGAAATATGCTTAATATCTTATAAAGGCATTTTAACTAGCTGCTGCTGCTTTACTATTATTTATTTTTTCTTTATTAATTTATAACTCCATTTAGTTAGGCATCTAAATGGAGTGCTCATATTTTTCATCAGAACCATGACTATTGTTCTGTGCTGATCATTTTTGAGAAAATGAGATCACTCATTTAGATGCCCAAATATGGAGTTAAGGGCTTTAGGTATCCATTTTTTAAATTTTGGCCTTGAGATTTTATTATACTACTATATTCTTTGTTGTATCAGGGCATAAAGTTGGCTCTTGGCGTATATAACATTTTGTGCCACCTTAAAAAATAATTTAAAATACCATGATAAAGGACGAATTTCTATTAAAGCAGAGTAAATTAATGAGATACACGCATTCATTTAAAATGTTGATAGCATAACCTGTACCAAGTTCATTAAGCCCATAAAGGGGGGAAAAATGGTTATGAGAATACTTGCATAGTGTTATATTTTAATATACTAAATAAAGGGTTAGTTATACGTGTTAGTTTCTAAGATGGTTACGCAGCTGTTTTGATCTCTGCCACATATTGTGGTAACTTGTGTGTTAAATCAAACTTATCCATTTTATTAAGGTATCTCAAATGAGTGTTTAGTGGCTATTCAGTTTTTTTGCACGTAAATCCTGATCAAACCCTAACTCTCAATTAAGTAAATACAAAAATGACTTTATCTTCCCCGCCTCTTTAAATTATATGTATTTATTTTTCAGCTTCATTAAAGTAACATTCAGTGTCTGCTGATTTTCCCTTTTCATCCATTGGGAACATTAGAACAAAATCTTACTCCTCTCCATCAGTTAAATTCCACCCCCCACACCCCGCATCAGGACATCTGTGTGGCTGAAGGACTATTCCTTCTGCCTCCTCATGTGGACATGATGACACATTGCATTATCATATCTTATCCCCCTTCCTTGGCTTTCTCTAAAGAACAGTGTAACATAGTGCTAAATATCAGGTTGCATTATTCTTTCTCTCTCATTAGTACCATAACTGTAGCTTTGTGTTTGAAATATTTAAGGCCAAGGGAGACAAACACTTGCTAAGGATGGTTCTAAGTGTACTTTGTTCTTTGTCAGCACAGGGATTGAACTAGATGACCTCTCAAGGTCCCTTCCAGCCCTACATTTACAGCGCCAGGAAGATTAAATCAACTATTAAATAAAATAAACACATGATTTACACATAAACACACATTTTCCAAAGGCTATTTCCATTTTTTTTTAATAAAGAATTATATCCTCCTTTCAATAGCATGTTTGGCTGAGGAAAGCGTTGTGTGTGGAAGTCCCTCACTGCCAATAATTTTTTGTAAAGGGAGGGGGCAGTTATTTTATTGAAGACAACAGAAACAAGCTGTTAATTACTAGTTAGAAGAGCAAGCTAGGAAGCAAGTTGGGTTTCTGATCTCTTTACTGACGTTTAGGGGAATTCATGAATTATTTCACAGCAATATAATTAGCAATGCTGTCATAGGGCAATCTAGGCTTAGAACAACAATTAATCTTTAGAATAATGAATGCTGACACGATGAATTGATATACAGCGAGATTTATATTCCATTTACAGATGCATGGACTGATAGACTTTATGCTATCAGGGACCATCATGATCATCTAGTCTGACCTCCTGCACATCGCAGGCCACTGAACCTCACTCACTAACTCCTGTAATAGACCAATAACTTCTAGCTGAGTTACTGAAGTTCTCAAATCATGATTTAAAGACTTCAAATTACAGATAATTCATCATTTACACTAGTTTAAACCTGCAAGTGACTTAGGCCCCATGCTATAGAGGCAAAAAAACTCAGGGTCTCTGCCAATTTGACCCGGGGTAAAAGTCATTCCTGCCCTCAATATGGAACTCAGTTGAACCCTGAGCACATCGTCAAAATCCATGAGTCTGATAGTAAGCCAGAGCCCTCTCTATTTGGTCTCCAATCATGAGCCACTAGGGATATTTGTTAGTAGTAGTCATGGGCTGGCTACATGCCATTGTAGGCAGTCTCATCATATCATCCCTCATCAATGTCCGTCTTGAAGTTAGTTAGGATTTTTGCCCCACTGCTCTCCTTAGAAGACTGTTCTAGAACTTCACACCTCTGATAGTTAGAAACCTTCTTCTAATTTCAAGCCTAAACTTGTTGACGGTCAGTTTATATCCATTTTTTCTTGTGTCAGCATTGATGCTTAACTTAAAGAATTTCAAGAACTCCTTCCCTCTTTTCCTGGTATTTATCCCTCTGAGGTATTTAAGTTGTCTTATGTATTGATCTAACTTCTTGAACAGTCAATTTATGTGAAAATGAAGTGTCCTATGGAGTAACATGATAAATGTCTGAATATATCAATTGGGTGAAAACATCAAGGCTGGAGACACAATATTTAGAGTGGTCCAGAATCATGAAGCCTCCACAGAGGCAACAGGATGAAATTTTAGCAGATTATCAGGAACAGACTTCCTGACAGTGAAAGATAATTGTGGAATTACCTCACAGGGTTTCATCACCACCCTCTGTGTCTGGCTCAAATAGAAGATAAGTAATCTACTAGTAAAGGAGGGCTCCTTTTGCTTCCAATGGCAAATTTGCATATTTGAGCCAATGGGACTGTGGGGAATGTTGCACATGTGTGATTTACTTGGTCACCAGTGTTAAGCACATGAGTTTATTCCAAATGACCTGAGAGGTCTTCTCAGTTGCTAATTACTCTAATGCTTTGAACTATGCAAAACATTTCTATCACTGAACAAAGAGTCTTCTGCTTCTGAACTGATGCCCTAATTAAAGTGAGCAGAAATATAGATCTTTATTTTGCCATATAAAGTTGGCAACATTTTAAAAACTTGTGGTTTTTTTTTTTTAAAAAAAGAGGTTACTGGAAACTTAACTGAGCACACTAGCCTTCCTTTCCTGCCGTGTGTTTAATTCATAGCCTTGACATTTTTGCATATGGAAAAATGGAAGAAAAGTACCCCATACTTTTCCTTTCCTCTGGAGAAACTATGCCAAAAGAACTGTGATTTGCTTTGCCTTTCTGCAACAAAAGTGTGTGTGTGCGCCTGTATGATCTATTTACCTTAGACATTTACATGGCCCTCAGTATTGCAATATCTGAACACCTGTTATGCTCATGTTCATCCCAGAATGACAATCCCAAAAACCAAAACAAAAAAGAAGCAAACAAAAAAATCCAACCAACCAACCAAAAAAACCAAAACAAAAGCAAGGGGAGACTTGCAGGTAAGCTGTCAATCAAAACGTGCAATAACCATGAACTGGTTAAGTCATCAACAGGCTGAGCAAAACATAAAAACAGTCCAAAAGTCAGCTATGTAGCATCAGACCTTGAGTAGCTGTGCACAAACGCGGTACATACACACAGGAAGAGGAACTGGAACACTGAGCAGGGAGCAGGAAGGTACGTATATAAGGCATCATACCACGTCATATTCTCTGATGTGTTTATTCCCAGAACATTCCTATGGCAGTAAAGGCTATTATTTTAATTTTATAGATGGGTGACTGAGGCCCATTGAGACTGAGACTTCTCCAGGATACCAAAGGAAATCTATGACAGAAAAGAGACTTGAACCCACTTCCCCCAAGTCTTTTCTTCTCCACTAGACAGCCCTTTCTTCTTTATATTCTTCTTCCGATGTATTACAAGTATTTGTTCTTTCTAAAGCAGAGCTTTACTCTGTGTCAGGAAGCAATTGCTTTGTTTTTAACTCACTGACAATTTTGTGAATTAAATTATAATAAAAGATCCTGATAGAAGAGAAGAAAATTGCTCTACAAAGTGATTTCTCTTGGCTGTATAGTACAGAAATATAATACATAGATAACTGGGTAATCGGCATTGTAATGTTTAACAGTATTCCTAGTACCTTAAAACCTTACTTGTCTTGCAGGGTGAATTCCATTGAATAATACTGAATTTCTTTAAAAAATAATCCTTTCTTGAAAAAGGGATTTTAAGTCCTCAGAGCCATCCTAACTTAGCAATGTAATTTGAGTTTTCTCTCACTAAGATCAATTTTGACATAAAAGTAGTATAAAAAGCTATAATTCAGTTTTCTGTGTCCTGCACCTTTAAATGTGAGTCTTCTACCTGACTGCCATAGGGCAGAGTTGAGCAAGGGAGACCCTCTTTCTCTCCATGAAGGTTTTATGTTTAGTCTTTCTTTGTTTATTACTTTCTTTGAACTAAAAGTGAGGGAGACTGGAAGTACCTGTCTTGATCTTTGTGTAGAGAGGCTACAACAGGAATCAATATCACTACCTAGAAGTGTAATCTGAGTGTCTTTTTTTATTCTGGACTTCATAAGCAGAGACTATCATATACACTTAACTGAGTTTTAGTGGATTATGAATAGAAACTCAGGTGAAACCACCACATTTATTTCTCTTAGGCCTCAATGTTAACCTACAGATTTTTATCTTAAATGTAAGACAAGTGGGTTTTTTTTCTGATTATTACTCTCAGTCCTCATTATTTTACAAATGGTATCAATCAAGCATCTATTCCTATATAACTGGCGTGATATAGCAACACTCAGATCTAATCAGTGCTAGTTGTTATAGTGAACTAGTAATTTTAAGAATCTTCTTACACTTTTCTATGTAGGTCAGTTTTTTGATGAATTACAGGTCACTACAGCTGCATTTAAAAAAACAGAGCTGGCAAAGGATACATTTTGTCAGCTACCAGCCAGATGGTGGAAAGTCATGCATGGATATAACTTTTTTGATATTTTTGCTTTTCTCCATCTAGTGCAGCAGTTCTCATCTGAGGTCCACCGCTTGTTCAGGGAAAGTCCATGGTGCGCCGTGCCAGTTTGTTTACCTGCCACCTCCACAGGTTCAACCGATTGCAGCTCCCACTGGCCGCAGTTCACCATTCCAGGCCAATGGGGGCTGTGGGAAGTGGTGAACAGCCCATCCCTTGGCCTGCTCCGCTTCCCGCAGCTCCCATTGGCAAGATGGGTGAGATTCTCAACTGGTATAAATTGGTGTGGCTCCACTGGCTTCTATGGAGTTATGCTGATTTAGAATTGTTGAGAAGCTGGGCAAATGTAAATAAATGTCATCTTGATCATAAAAGTTTTGGTCTTTGGGAATGGGCCAGTTCTTTGCCAGGTGGGAAATAAATATGCACCAAGCATGCAAATTATACACAGCCTAGATAATATATGTTACTTAAATCTAGTAAGGACTCTAGAAATGTGGTGTTTTGAAAACCGATAGGCTAGTGTCCAATTTGATAATGAGGTAATTAAATAATAATAAAATCTTGAATGCATTTGCAAAAAGGAGCTTGAATGCAGTTCACTGCCTGAATTGCTATCAATTGTGTTATTCACTATCTGCAATTCAATGTCTGGCATTCCTTATTCTTCTGTTGAAAAGTTCCATTCTTCCAATCATAGACTCATAGACTTTAAGGTCTGAAGGCACCATCATGATCATCTAGTGTGACCTCCTGCATATTGCAGGCCACATAACCACACACATGCATTCCTGTAAAACACACCCATAACTTCTGCTGTATTACTGAAGTCCTCAAATAAAGATTTAAAGACTTCAAGTTGTAGAGAATCCACCATTTACATTAGAAGATCTACACAAGCGTAATAATGCATCATGATTAATCAAACTGATCCACTCGCAAACAGTTAATAGAAACCCCTTAATCTACACATTATTTGTCTGAAATGGTTGACAAATATTTACAAATCATGAATATGCTTGCAGCTAGTGGGACTGATGTATGAATGATTTGTGAACGAAGATGTCAGAATTCATAGGATTTGTGTTTTTATTGATGTATTCTTTCTTTAAATCAGCAGTGGGGAGTTAAGTAGCCAGGTCTTGGGAAGATTCTAGGCAGAAGCTCTCTACAGTCAGGCAGAGAAACAAAGAAATTGGAGAATCTATAGGGACAATTGCATTTACATTATTCTAATAAAAGTATTTGTTTAGTACTAGAAGAAAATCACCCTTTTTCCTGTGATGTGTTCATTCCATTTCAATCAATCACTTTCCCTTGCAACTTATTTCATGGATTGCAGCATGTATTTGCTGGAGTTGTCTCACCATTTCACGAGGATGAAGTGGTAACTGGCTTCTGCTGCCACAACCAACATCTGCCCCTGAACTGCTCTTGGTGCTCCTCCCATTATTGAACTAGCTTGCCCAGTCCCATTCCTCTGCAGAGAAAAATTCTCACCCCAAAATGTAACAAGAAAAGTAAAGCAAAAAAATAAAATGGTGAACATTGTTCCCCAAAACATCACTGCATTACACTACCGCTGAACTCCATTAACTTCAGTTAACTGGAGTAATGCAGGGATGATTCTGGCTCTTTGCCTCCAGCTGAACCCTCTAGTCTCAGCTAATTGATCCCCAGGACTAGCTAGTAAGGCAATTCATCCCTAAGTGTTCTCCAGGGAGATTATTGTAATAGTAGATCTAGAGCCACTCTTACAGTGATCCATGCTTGCATCAGATGCTGCTTCTGGCACATACTTACTATCCATATAGTTATATCTTCATATGAAATAATTCTACCCAAGATCCCTTATTTTCTGTTTTTTCCTCTATAGAGTCCAGTCACTTTAAAGAACATTTAGCCATTGGGTGTAAATACCTGAAATAAATGGTCTGTTTTTAACACCCTGCATTTTTTTGTGTTCTGAGTTATATTTAATATGCTAAGTGAATATTATTTGAAAATGTATCTCTAATTGATCTTTGTTGGGGAATTACTGTGCATGTAAAATTATTCTTATATAAAAAGTGAGATGTGTGCTAATTGTGTAAAATATGGTGGTAGAGGCATTTTTATTTCCTGCTATAAAGAGAGAGGGCATCATTTGTATCAGACCATCTGCCAGTTGTAAATGTTACTTCAAGTGACATAGCTAGAGCTGTTTAGATTATTCTTTCCAAACCAGAAAGGAACTCCTTTTAGAAATCAAAGTAATGGGAGGGGACATTTGGGGTGACTCTGTGGCTCAGGAGGCTGGTAAAGATATATCTCCGGACCCTGACTAACTAATTTAAATCCAGCTCAGGTCAGTAGAAACATTTCTACTATTGGATAACTATCTGTGGGCCTATATGAAATGAGTTAATGGTGACAGCTAAGTTCCTAGTAGGTAAGTGCCCATGCTACAGTTAGCACTAAAAGGCTAATCCAATTCCCCTAAAATCAATGGGACTCTTTAGAATGGCTTCAATGGGAACAAATTGACCTTTTTGGTGGTAGTCTCAGCAGGCTAAGGGTTGAATGGACATGCAAAATGAACTATCTGTGGGGTGGTTAGGCCCAGATTTTTTTTAAATGGATGCCTAAAGTATTGTTCCTAAATCCATATTTTAGCACCTAAGTCTGTGGCTCATTTTCAAAAGTGCTGACCCCTCCTTCCCATCACAGCAGCATTCTGTTTACCTGTTATATCAGATCATCCTATTCCGTGTGGAAAAAAATAGTAATTGAAGACTACATGTCATAATGCATACGCAAAGTTGTCCGGGCAACTTTAATTCTTGCCATTCCTAACTTTTGAGTGCTTGACTTTACAACCTTAACATTCTTATAACCTAGCTTTTTGTCTGTGTGTTCACATGTAATTTATTATTTATATTGTGGTAGCACCCAAAATGTGCTAGACATTTTTAGAAACAGAGGAACTCATAGTCTTTGCTCTGAGTTGCTCAGAAGCTTGTTTATTTTGTGGAGCTTCTTATGGATGAATACTGAATGGATACAGCATTGAAGCACCTTGAAGAAGACAGTATAACTACTTTTCTGGTAGACAGGATAGATCAGTAGTGGGTAAACTATGACCTGGGAACCACATCTGGCCCTCCAGATGTTTTAATCCAGCCCTCAAGCTTCCGCTGGGAAGCGGAGTCTGGGGCTTGCCCCACTCTGGCATTCCAGCTAGGGAGTGGGGTTGGTGTCTTGCCCCACTTCACATGACTCCTGGAAGCAGAAGCATGTCCCCCTCAGACTCCTACATGTAGGGGCAGCCAGAGGGTTCCATGTGCTGTCCCTACCCCAAGCGCTGCCTCCGCAGCTCCCATTGTCTGGGAACCACAAACAATGGGAGCTTTAGGGGCAACGCCTGTGGACAGGGCAGCGTGCAGAGCTCCCTGGCCGCACCTCTGCATAGGAGCCGGAGCAGGCAGATGTTACTGTTTATGGGAGCTGCTTGAGGTAAGCAGCGCCCAGAGTCTACCCCCCACAACCTCTCCCGTACTCTAATCTGCTGCCCCAACCCTGATTCCCCTCCTTCCCTCCAAACCCCTTGATCCCAGTCTGGAGCACCCTCCTGCATGCCAACCCCTCTTTGCCAGCCCCACACCAAGCCTGCACCCCTACCTGGAGCCCTCCCACCTTCCAGCCCCCAATTTCATGAGCATTCATGGCTGTAATACACGTTCCATACTCAGATGCAGCCCTCGGGCCAAAAAGTTTGCCCGCCCGTAGGATAGATATTAGTGATGAATAAAACTCTAAACCTTACATTTGTGTTATACACGTTATCTGAAACTTATTGCAAGTGCTTGAATATGAAAAACTGGGCTGGGAAATCTTGCATGAACATATTTTCTCCTTGTACCCTGTGTACTTACGTCTGGGCCAGAAAAATCAGAGGAACAGCCTTTCACAAAGAATTTTGGTGGTTCTTCAAATCTCAGCAAGTACTCTGAAGTACAGAAGCATGCAAAATGAAAAACATTTTTTTAATAAAAAGTTTATTTGAATTTGCTGGCTCCATGGCATTTAAAGGAAGAGACAGCCCCAAATCTTCAACCAAATCTTGAAATAAAGGCACATGACAGATAAATGGGAAGGGTTGAACAAGTATTATACACATTCAGTTCCAGTTATATAGGCTCCCACATAATCTAATTGTTCTACTTGTTCAGTGATACCATTTTGCATCTCTCTATTTCATATATAAGTCTCTTAGGACTGGTTCATTTTTATCATAATCCCTAGCTTTAACATAGCCACTTGAAGATCAGACAGATCTCCATTCAACACTGTGATAGTGTCTACATATCTGACTTAATTTAGCCCTTTCTCAAATGATTTTCAGACATTTTTCTTCAAAGTCCAGGGCCTGAAAGATATTTTCAGTGTGGATTTTGAAGAGCTTGTACAGAGATGATAATCTTGAGTAGACATCATATAAAGCAAAGTTTCATTTTCATTTATTTTTTTCAAGTACTGAAAGTTTCGTTCATCTATGCCTTAGCTATATAAGGCTTTTAACATGAAATCATTTTCCATTAAGTCATAAGCTTTCTCACAGCTGATGAATGTGATATGTAATGCAAGACTATATTCGTTTATCATCCATAATAAATCATTTATCACACAGCAAAGATATACTGTAGAAAAACCTAATTGAAGATTTCCAGTTCTTCTGGTCAGTTAAAATCCAGCATAAAAGGGAGATTGCTCAGTAACTAGGTTAAAACTTCTAGACACAGAAATTGGATTTATTACATGATACTCAAGTAGAGTTTGTGCTTTCATATTACTGTGATTAGTGCATTGGAATTGAGAGAGACTATAATGTTATTGTTTTGGGGGTTTAAACCTTTTTGTGTCTATGGAACAGTTCTACACACCTGCAGCGTGAATAATAAATATCTCTCTTGGCTTTTCTGTTTAATTAAGTTTGAAAGCTGCAGAACTTTGGTTTTGGTAGATGCTTGGCCAATCTGTTATGATTAGAGCTGAACAAACTGTTGGCAGTGACGAATGTATTCATTGTGACTCTCTGATGTGAAGAGAGCTGAGATAGCACAGAGAGTAGGAAGTTGCAATTTACGGCTGGTATAGGTCAGCAGCAAATTACTGCCCCCAGCATCAAAGGGGAAGCAAAGAGGAAATTGTGTCTTTGAAGAGTACATACTATGCCTTGCCCGTATCTACTCAATTTTTGTTAGTGTTTTGTCACTGTGTGGATATTTAAATACAGTACATTTTTCTTAGGCTTGAATTTTGTTCATGTGTCCTGTAAATTTCATCAGATGTATCTTATTTCTTTTCTGGCACTAACATACTTATGGCTAAATCCCAACTCAGTTTTTGCCTAATCTTTATTCTGACTTCACTTGATGTTTGCCTGAATTAGGACCTCAGGATTTGGCTCTTAGTAAGTTATATACTGTATATCTCATAGTGAAAAATAATGTCTGTAACTTTGTTTTGGTGCAAACCTTTCATAATTACAAACAGACTTTCTGATACAAAGTCACAGCTTAATTTGTGTTCTGTGCAGCTGTCTCTTGACTGGCATTGAATCAGGTTTTAATTCTCAACAAGGAGTAGTGGATTTTCAGTGTTTTATATGGCCACCATCAAACTAAGAAGACAAGACATGAGATGGTTCATCCAAAGTTCCTCATACCTACCCTCTTCCTGACCAACAGAATGAGAAGGTGGAGGAGAGTTGTTTATTCTGCTTACATAATTATACTAACTATTAGAAAGGATTATCTAAATAGAACTCTCTTTGGGGGCTGATTGGGATGGGAATACTGTTTCCTATGAGAATTTTCAAGATTGTGTCATTTTAAACATTTTATTCTGATAATTTTGAACCATTTTGTTTCAATGTTAACCTTTGGCGTTTTTTGGCTGTTGGTATTTTTTTTTTTTTACATTTTTTATTTTAACTTATTTCTAAACAAAGTTTGTGTTATACAAAAAATGAACTTTTTTCTTTAGAAAATAGCAACAATTTCAAAACTTGAAACTTTTTTTTTCATTTGAAAGGTATTGAAACTGACCCTTTCCTGCAACCTGTTTTTGGTTTTAACACATCAATATTTTCCAGTGAAATTTTCCAGTGAAAAATTTCCAACCATCTTTAACAGATAGTTTTCCTGAGGTAACCCTTTGTACCAGTTAGTCTCACCGTAAAGCAGAATAATCAACTATCAGAATAGTGACAATTAAATCAGCAGCACACTGCATATTACCGGTTTGAATAAATAAGACTGCTCAATGCCTGGACTATAAGCTGGTTAGATTGTCCGGTTCAACAGATTGTGATCAATGGCTCCATGTCTAGTTGGCAGCCGGTATCAAGCAGAGTGCCCCAAGGGTCGGTCCAGGGGCCGGTTTTGTTCAATATCTTCATAAATGATCTGGAGGATGGCGTGGACTTCCCCTCAGCAAGTTTGCAGATGACACTAAACTGTGAGGAGTGGTAGATACTCTGGAGGGTTGGGGAGGATACAGAGGGACCTAGACAAATTAGAGGATTGGGCTGAAAGAAATCTGATGAGGTTCAACGAAGACAAGTGCAGAGTCCTGCACTTTGGACAGAAGAATCCCATGCACTGCTACAGACTAGGGACCGAGTGGGTAGGCATCAGTTCTGCAGAAAAGGACCTAGGTGTTACAGTGGACGAGAAGCTGGATATGAGTCAACAGTGTGCTCTTGTTGCCAAGAAGGCTAACAGCATTTTGGGTTGTATAAGTAGGGGCATTTCCAGCAGATCAAGGGACGTGATCATTCCCCTCTATATGGCATTGGTGAGGCCTCATCTGGAGTAATGTGTCCAGTTTTGGGCCCCACACTACAAGAAGGATGTGGAAAAATTGGAAAGAGTCCAGCGGAGGACAACAAAAGTGATTAGGGGGCTGGAGCACATGATTTACGAGGAGAGGCTGAAGGAACTGGTATTGTTTATCTGTAGAAAAGAAGAATGAGGGGGGATTTGATAGCTGCTTTCAGCTACCTGAAAGGGGGTTCCAAAGAGGATGGATCTAGACTGTTCTTAGTGGTAGCAGATGACAGAACAAGGAGTAATGGTCTCAAGTTACAGAGGGGGAGGTTTAAGTTGGATATTAGGAAAACAAATTTCACCGGGAAAGTGGTAAAGCACTGGAATGGTTTAGCTAGGGAGGTGGTAGAATCTCCTTCCTTAGAGGTTTTTAAGGTCAGGCTTGACGAAGCCCTGGCTGGGATGAGATAGTTAGGATTGGTCCTGCTTTGAGCAGGGGATTGGACTAGATGGCCTCCTGAGGTCCCTTCCAACCCTGATATTCTATGATTCTATGACTCTGTACAATATTTTATTATATTAGAATATAGTCAAGAAAAATTGAATTAGCTAACATGATGCTGTCCATGACTTTGCAGACAAGGGCAAGATACATTCAATGTCATGTCAGCTAGTCATGGTTAAAACCTACTGGGACCAGGAGTTATGCATGAGTAGCTGACACAATGCTGAATATGACTTGTCCTTGTCTATACTCACATAGTCACATAGCAAAGTCACAGTTAACACTGTGTCAGTTAATTATGCTTTTGCAATCATGTTGTGATACAGTTTTGTAGTCAAGTCCTAAGGTACTTTCTTTGTGGACAAGATGTTCACAATTGGTGGTTATTAGCTATCTGTTTGTTCTTTCATTTCTCTTTCAATTCCTAGTTTTTATTTCAGAATGATGTGTTGCAATCTTGTTGCCCATTTTAACCTATTTATCCTTTGAAATGTATTGTGAGCTAAATAACTGATCTTCTAGAAGTTGGCCAGTTTGTTCACACAGCTCTTACTATTTCTTCTACAGATGACTTATCATTGACATTTTAAATACTATCCAGTCTTGGCATATACTTCTCAATCTCATTCACTTTTTTATGATGACTTGCCAAATGCCCAGTTCTGTCTGTTATTCTTTTAATTTTCATTTTTCCAGTCATGTTTTTTGTAGCAGATAAATTCAGTTCTATCCATTTAGAAGTCTTCTGCTTACAGCACACTAAATTACCACTCGCTAATGGTTTAACTTTTTCTTTTCATCCTCACCTCACTACTACTACCAATTATTATACATCCCAGCTGACCTAGTCATGTCTGTTCCTAATCATTTTAATCTGCTATGGTTTCTGCATTGATAATGCTTGAGTGTAGTCTTCCAGAAAGAGCATGCTGCAGCATAGTAGAGACAATGTCAAAAAATCATTACTTTTTTTTCCTCAGACTGTGAAATTAGAATTTTCATTGATAAAATATCTGATGGAAAAGAAGGGATAGAGTGAAGATGAATTCATACCTTGAAATTACATCATGAGGTGGTCCCAGAGCTTGGGTATAGTATGTGGAGTCTTTCATTTCTAGGTCACTAGTTCAAAATCCAGCCTAGTTCATCTAGAATTGAAAGTTTAGTTTTGGTTTTGTTTTGAGTGTTTTTTAACCAGCTAATCAGCATTCAGTTCATATAATAAATGAGCAGATGGTCACAAAGAAGCTCATATAGATGGATGTAATAATCCCATTCTACAAGTTCCTTAAGCATCTGCCTAATTTTAAGCATGCAAGTAATCACATTGACTTAAATAGGACAACTAATGTGAATAGCCTATTAACTTCATTTGGGCAACTCAGATTCTTAAGTATTAAGCTGAGCTATCCTGAAACATCATCTCATTTAGTATTAATTATCAATCTTTTTATTTGGTGATTTATCATAATCTATAAATATGTGAAATGGTCCATAATCACCCATTCTGTAATCTAGGCACCCTGACTGAATGAAACTTTACTTTATTCCTCCCAAAAATTAATGTAATAGAATAACTTAATGTGACATGTTTGTCAGTCTCATAAGACAGGCAAAGAATTGAATGGATATTGAAACTGAATTACATAGGTACCTATGTAGATGACCACTTCAAAATAGGGGTGAGACATAATGGAAGAGTAGTGTGGGGAATCTTGTCTTCTTTGTGCCCCCAATTGTACCTGTTCAGAGGACTAAGGAAGACTTCATTCATCAGGGTTCATACTCATGCATTTTCATGAATACTTGAGGTGAAATGAACTCCTTGTTCAGATGGACAGCCTAAAGCCAATACACTTAAATCCCCAAAATAGGGCTTAAATTCTGCCCCTCTCTGCAGGGATATCTTTCATCTTATGAAGAATCTGATAGCAAAAAACTAATATCCAGCGATAGATGTGATCACTGCACCACTGAATTTGTTCCTCAGTATACAAATAATAACTTTAGGGTTAAAGGAACACAGGCACCATTCCCATTGTCTATTATTATTATTGTGTATTATTAATTATGATTTATATTACCGTAACACTTACGAGTACTAGTCATGGGCCAGGACCTCATTATGTGATGTGCTGTACCAACACACAACAATGAGAAAACTATGCCTTAATGAGTTTATAGTCTAAGTACAAGACAAGACAAAACAAATATTCACAGCGGGGTGAGTACAAGTAAACAATGAGGCAGTATTGGTTAGCAAGATAGGCACTGGTCTCGGCACATCAGCAGCTTAACCATTCTCAGGTGTTTTTGTAGGCAGTGTGGCAAAGGAGAGTTTTAAGGTGGGATATGAACGTGGATAATGAGGTATCTTTGCAGATATTTACAAGGAGCACTTCCCAAGTGTGCTGGGGAGTATGGGAATGTAGGGAGCCTGTCCATCAGTCTTGGAAGGAGGCCATGCCCCTTGCTATTGGCAGTGCTTACTGGGGAATTAACAGTCTTTGAGGCCCTAGTCCTCTAGGCAGGGCCAATGAGCAAGTAGTCCACGGCTCTGGCCTTGGGCAGGGCAGAGCAACACACACACACACACACACACACCCCTCGCAAAGTTCCTTGTCTGAAAATCTAACAAGTGTAAAATGGAGGCTGGCATCCTGAACTGATTGAGGCAAACATCAACCACTTGCCAACAAATGAGTGATATGTGTGGTGAGAATTGGCCATGAAGAGTCTTGAAAGTTAATACAAGCAGTGTGTCTTTGATGCAATAGAGAGGCAGGAACCAGTGGAGGGATAGTCTGGAAGCACGTCAAGCTTAAACAAACACTCTTCAGGCCAGCAGTGCTCTTTGTGGGCTGTGTATACTGAAGGCTGTACATCCGACCAAAGGAATGAAGCCTTTCCTTAAGGGAGCACCATAAACTTGAGATCTCCAAGGAGGGGTCTCCAAACTTTATGAGACGAGGGCCATATTAGATTTTTGAAGGGGCTCTGCGGGCCGAAGCAACTGTGAAAAAATTCAATATATGCAAATATATGCTAAATCTCCTCCTTTGCTCCTCTGGCCGCTGCGGTGGGGGCACTCACTCCTCTGCACATGGGGACGCTGGCAGCAGGGAGGGTGGGGCAGTGTTGGCTTCTCCATGGGCCTGCTCGGCAAGCCTACTCAGCGTGCCTACTCAGCTGGAAGGCCAGACAAATTGAAGCCGCGGGCCAGATCTGGCCCCCGGGCCATAGTTTGGAGACCCCTGATCTAGTCCATTTGAAAAAATAATGCAGTTTCAGGTACTACCCCTGCCAGCTTTTATGGTTTCACAAACATATTTTCTATTTATACATTTTTATCTCTCCCCTATCCCTGTGCGAAAGACAGAAAGAGAAGCATTGTGTACAGAGCAAGAGAGGAAGGATAATCTAGTCATTGGGGAGGCTAACCTGGGATTTGCGAGAGACAGTTCAATTCCCTGCTCTACCACAGGCTGACTGTGGGCAGGACATTTAGTCTCTCTGTGTCTTAGTTCCCCAATCAATGTCAAAGGGTGACAGAACTTCCCTGCCTCATGATTTCTGGAGAATAAATACATTTAAAAAAAAAATGCTGAGGCCCCCATTGCTAATCAGAGCCATGTAAGTATAACAGATGAAAATGAAGAAAGCACCTAATCAATTGTCTGATGAATTCAACAAAAGGGTTTTTATTGACCTCAATGGGTATTGGACACACAGTACACAAAATAAACAGGATTAGTTGCTCCAGTTATTTTGAAGAATAGTATCTCTGCAGAGGAAAATGAGAGAGGAGTGATTTTTAAGTTGATAGCGTCTATTTGGTAGCATTGTAATATTACCATACATAGCATACATACCATACATAGCATACATTTACATATTTCTAAAAACAAAAAAGGGGGGAGTTTGTCCTAGTGGCAGACTCCTGAAAAATCCTAAAATCAGACCTTTGTCTGCTAGTGCTATAGCTTTTATTAACATTGATGTTATATTATACTTTCTTATTTGTGGAGAAGTTCTAACAAATCCTGGACAATATTATCAAGAATGTGCCTTTTTTTACTGCTAATGAAACTCAAGGCACTATGGGATATATAACTACATCTATGTGGCTGTATGTTGGGAAGAAAAAGGCATCCTCAATGCATGATGAAAATAGAAAGCACAGTTAGCAATAAAGGTTCAGTAATATGGCCTTCAGGAATCGTCTGTTAAAGAAAAGGCATTTTTCTCTTGTGCTATTACTATGGTAACTGCCTTTCCCCCTTATTGATAAATGTAAAAGGTGAAGTGAATTTAGTATTAGTGATAGGATCGAGATTGATAGCACTGGACACTGAGTCACCTCTGAAGAGAACAAGTGCAGAAGAGGCAGTGATGATGCAAACTTTCTGCAATCAATCTGCCACAGAATATGTTCCAAACCTGTGGTGGATGTGTCACTTTTAGGGGTAAGAGTACTTAAGGGGTAAGAGACTGAACAGTCTCCATTTACCATTCAGTCCTTGGCTTTTCTGCTAAGACTGCCAACAATGTTAGTAGTTGTGATGGCAGTTCTTAAGCTGTAGACTCCAATCTATTGGAGTGAACTGAGCCTACTAACTCATTTTACATGGGCGACCAAATAGCCATCAAATGGAACGGATTTCTTGTTGATACCAGGATTGAAGAGCATGGCTAACTTTTTTTTATTGAACTTGCATCCCAGATATTGACCCAGAATCTCCTCTTCTTACTCTAATTTTCTTTTCACTGTGCACTCAGGCCAAGATTTTTGAAAAATAGAGCAATAAACTTCTAAGTCCATATTTAGACATTGAAATAAGGGCTTAATTTTCAAAACATCTGAGCTCCTGAAAGCTGTCACTGAAGCCAAGACCTTATCAATTGGAGCTGTAGGGTGTTCAGATGCCTTAAGCACGTGTCTAAACACAGATCCATTTACAAAAAATGGATCAATTGTTATTTTATTTGTTTTCACTTTAGTAGTATGTTCAGTGTAAGTAAGAGTGGCAAAATATGCCATTTAACAAGTTTAGGGCTAGCTGTTATCTTCAGAGTATGTTCCTTTTTGCAGTTTCATTCTTCTGGAAAAAAGGGACTGTTCTCTAGTCTAAGGACAGTTCACAATCAGAGATTATCTGACTTTTTAAAAAAATCTAAACAAAACAAAACCATTTTTCCCATCAAAACAAAATTATGTAAGAATCTTACTGTCTTGTCTTTATATTTTTGTGAAATATTAAAAAATAGTTATTTCATTAATGGATATGATGGTACACTGCCAATACATTTAATATAATATTGAGAGTCCTTAATTAGCTAAAAATGTACCGCTGTGATGTTTTGGTGATCACTCAGCCCAGTCTGTCACTGCCTGCCCTATAAGATTTGGGACCATCATGCTGTGCAGCTGTGGTTCAGATGCCAGCCCATAACCATAAGATCTTACCAGCTGGGTTACTTCTTGTAGGGGTATACCAACAGCCCCTCTGTCCACCCTGAGGTCTTAGGTACCAGACACTTGGACCATCCCCCTGTGGTTTGTTGCCTCTGACAGCATGAAATCAGTCTCCCAGTTATCCACTGATATAGATGCACACACTCCACACAGTTTGCATACCAGAGGCCTGCTTGGGATAAAAATAAACAAAATGTTTTTTTAATAGAAATGCCACCGATTCCAAGATATATATGAAATAGTAAGGGGAAAGCAAACATATACAAGTTATGCAGTAATTAAACATAAAGACACAACCTCAGGCTATTAGATAAAATTCCCTTTCTAATCCAAGTTACCTATTGCCTTTGAATAGTTTCCCGCATATGCCCCTAGCTATGGGCGGGGGAGGGAGGGGAGAACCATCGTTCCTGGACAGCTTCTCACATGGAGGCTGTTCCTCAGTTTCTGGATGAAAACCTCAGGTTCAAGACTCTTTTTAAAAAAGGCTTTTTCCTTTTTTTTTCTTTTTTTTTTTCTTATTTCCGGGCACGGCATCTCATGGCTGTTCAAACTGGGGAAGTGCCCTCTTGAGTAGATAGCTGGGATGTTCATTTCATTAACTTTAATGGTTCATCCCTCTCCTTTCCTAGGTTGGGCAAAGGGTGGGCAATTGAAGTTTGTTTTGGATAAGCTATTGACTTGGGAGGTCCCCTCCATGTCTCACTGCTCACTGCCCTGCTGTGAAATGGAGCTAAAGTTTATGAGCATTGTTTCTATATACACAAATGTATACATTCACAGCCATAGACTGTGTACATATTGCATAATGACTATCGAGCTCTCAACATTACAAGCTTTCATAAAAGACTTTCCTCAATACACTTGTGTAGTACAATAACACAGCATGCAATCAGATGGTTCAACTGCTCATTTGAGTGGGAGGGGGATTAAACCTTTTGTTCTCCCTTGGGGTACCTGGACCCTGATTATCACAACCATGTATCTGTTTGTTTAAAACATGTATAGCCTCTGTTCAAAGAGAACATGGAAATAATTGTATATAAAAACACATACAAAAACAAATCAAATGGAGCTCCTGTATAATCGTTATTCCTTCTCATGCAGTACTGCAGAAATACAGAGAAAGAACTCCACACAATCATTTCACCCCACTTATTTCCACCTTCGTTACCTCAAAGGAAGGCTGGAATGTAGAATAAGCTTGGCAGCATGCCTTGAAAGTTGTCAGAATTGTGCTGTATCAAGTCAAGGAGTTAAATGAGTTCTTGGGTCATCTGCCTCGTTTGCCTCCTGTTTCACCCCAGGAGCTGTTAGCGTGAATGCCTCAAGTGACCTTAGCTGCTGTGATGTAGCTGGGTCCAAAGACACGGTGTAGTTACAGCTTTCCTGCCAAGAACAAATGGGATAGGGGAAGGGATCTGGGCTGCTGCTGAGATGTTGACATCTAGCCACCAAATAGTGATTGTGAACTTGAATAACAGAAAGGTGGGAAGGCTCCCTCAATGAAGGCAGCTGATCTCAACTCCATTTTCTTCAATTGCTTCCCCCAAGATTACTTCAGTTTTGTCTGGCTTGAGCTTTATCCAGCTGGCTGTCATCCAAGCCACAATCTCCATTAGACCCTGAAAGAGGCAGTTAACTGCGCTGTCTGAGTCTGAATAAATAGAGACATAGAGCCATGTGTCATCTGCAGGCTGGATGCACTGCAGTCTGCAGGAGTTCACTGTCTCCTCTAACAGCCTCATTATACTTTGAACCAGAGGAGTGACAAAATGGTACCCCCACATAAAAGAACACTCAGAGCATATGAGCAATCATCCAATAACACCCTCTCAGTCCTCAAAGAGAAAAAAAGGAACATTAAAGACATTATTAGAAATATAGTAGACTCAAATACTACATTCATAGCATTTAGACTAATGTATTTTAGCCTGTGTAGATGTTAGCTAGGCTAGGATCCAGATCCTCAGCTGGTGTAAATCAGTGGTGCTCAGCGGATGGCAATGGAGCTATGCTGACTTATGTTAGCTGAGGATCTGGCCCTAAGTGGCCAAAGGAAGACCTGAAGGAAGATGGGCCTTTCAGAAACACAGCAACAGGGATCCTAAAAATAAAATATATATTTAGAGAATTTGACTGCGCTCCAATGGGCTGTTGACATTGTGTTCCCCTCTCTCATCTCAGGTATGGATGTAGCAGCTATGTACTACATTCATATGAAACTTCAACAAGGTCAGCAATGTTTCTATTCTCAAATCCAGCAAGCAAAGTAATTCACAATATATCTCTTTTTCCCCTTTCCCCTTCCTTCTCCCTCCCCCCGCCCCAAGCCAAAATCAATAGCAGTTCAAGCAATAGGAAAACATACATGCACATGCACATGCAACACACACACAGACACACACCACTTGAGGTCTATTTATTTAAAATATGTAATGACATCAAGCCGGACAGTCTTGTGTCCACATTCACGAGACAAAAAGAATAAGAATATCTAACTCTGATATAGCATTTTTAATTAGTAGATAATCATCTTCTTTCATGTAGCTGGTGTAGAGTATCAACTACAATTCCATCAGTAGATCTCAAAAGCATGTTAAAATGTAGGTCAGTATCATAATCCTCATTTTACCTGTTCGGAAACTGAAGCAGGAAACAGTGAAATGACTTGCCAGAGGTTACCCAGTAGGCCAGTGGCAGAGCTGGGAATAGTATCCTAAATCACAGGCTAGTGTTCAGTTCTCTATAACACTGTTTCCCTTGGGAAGGGCTTGCCTACATGAGGAAATGTACTGGCCTAGAAAGACAGTCTTATTCTGGTATCAGTGAGTCTACACAGGTCGCTATACCAGAATATCTATAGCAGTAGAATTATACTGCTATTATTGTGCTGGTAAATTTTCCTGTGTGTAGAAAAACCATAAAACACTGAAGTCTCTTCAAACAAAACCATACTAAGTAACACTTTCTTCCAGATTTTATCTGCTCTTCTGTACAGATGTAGGGTTTTAGTCTGCACTATGATGTGGCCATTTTGTACTGCAGTTACAACACATAGAGGTCCTACAGGTGAAGTATCTGGCCACAAGAGGCTCATCACAAGAACTTTCCAGTGGTACAGAAGCAGTGTAACAACTCCGGTTCCTGCCACTGGAGTAGCTGTAGAAAAAATGTGCTTCCCTTCCATGTTGGTGGATGCAAAGCAGTCTGCCTGCCTTGGTCACCTGCTGAATAACATCCACCATAAAGTCAGGAAGGACTGGTGCCCCCAAAGTATTGTCTCTTCATCAGTCTCCCTACAGAATTCTTCTGTTCTTTTCAAACGTGTCATGTTCATCTGTGATTTTTCTTTGTGCACCACCGACACTATAGTGACTAACTTTAGAACTTGTTTGTCTGCCAGCAATGCCAAGAGAATGACATTCATAAAAACCAAACATGTTTAACCTACAGACTGTGTGGTGGGGAATTCCCTGGACCATCCGCAATGAGGCACTGGTGGAAGGGATTGACTCTGAGGAAAGCTTCAAGGGAGTTCTTTTGTCCCTAATCAGAAACACTAGAAGAGGTAAAAGTTCTAAACAAATAAAATGCTATTGCCTATGGCAGGTTTTTTTTCTGTTGTAATTTGGTTCATTGAACTGATTCACTAAATTTTGAGTATTGCATATAAATCATAGGAGAGTATGTTTCTGAAAATTAGTTATGTGAAGAGAGACACTCTTTAGTGTTAATAAAGTAACAAATCCACCAAGTTTGTTGAGACACCATGACTAGCATATTCTGCTATTTAAGAAGCCAGCTGACAGCAGTTCTATTTTTTGTAGTTATTTACCCCTATTGGTATGTGGGCTTCTTTTTTGTTCCTTGTTTTTCTTGATGCTAAGACATGTTAAAATGTGGGTCTTGTGACCAAGGTCTTATCCTGGGCCCAGATTCATTGGTGCACTCTGGCTTCTTTGTGCTGTTCTAGTGATGTCAGAACGCCATACATTCAGTTTAACTGACTGTTTAGCCTGAGTGTTTGGCTATTTTGCATTATTGGCCTGGTAGAAAGCAGCTGAATCATATAGGTTAATGTGGTCCATGGTTCCTCTGGCCAGTGTAGAAAGGATCTAATTTTGATAAACTGATTCCTGAGATTGTGCAATTATCTAGAGTCTTGATTTACCCCTTTGGTGAAGAATATACAGTTTGCACAGCTGACATCTGTAGGAATATTATCACAAGGGAGTTACTCACTGCTGGAAAGGGGTAGTATTGCTACTGTAACGAACAGCTTTAGTTTATTTCTGAGGCCTTTGGAACCTGCTCAGATGGTGTGTTAAACCAGCATATCTTTGGGGGACTCAGCACTGCCCCTCTCCTGCTCATTTTTCTGACCCTAGCTGGCTCTGTATCCCCATGATGGAGTGGGGGTTGCTGGTAACTTTTGCCATTCATCTCTGTGTTTTGGTGAATGTAGCACAATGGTTGCCTGCAACTTTGATTTAGCTGTAGACAGTGAATTAAATGCTATGTCTCACTTAGCTATATAGCATGTTATAAGCTGATTTATAAAACAGTTCAGCCCTATCTACACTGGCCAGGGAAGCGTGATGTCTCCATGCTAGCAAAAAAACACATTTACAAATATGGTTTCAGCTGGTGTGGCTGGATAGTAATGCTGCAGACCTGGCCCAAGTGCAACAGCAGCCTCCTTTGAAAACTGATGGGTTTTTAGTAACTTCTCTTTAAAGCCCATAGCTCAGGAAGAGAATAAGATTTACTCTGTGTCTGTATTCAGTTATATATACTATGGTCTGATATTAAGATCGAGAGAGAGGATTAACCCAGGTCAGCATCCTTCGTTGCTATGGTGGCACTCTCTCATAACTGTTGTTGTTTTAGGTGCTGTCACCCTTCCTCCTACTTCTTTTCATTTATCTTGCTTTCTGCCATACATACACAGTGAGAACAGACTGCCTGCTGTCTCAGCTCCCACAACCCAATGCCCACGTTCATTCCTACAATTAAGAAAAACAATACCTTTTTCCCCCTTTAACAATTTGCTTGTTAAATTTGGTTACATGAGCCCTTTATAAAAGAATCTCGTTAATTCTGAGACTTGAGTGAGCATCTGCCTCCCAGTGCTGAGGTGTTTCTGCAGTGTCATGAAAGGAAACATGCCATTTCCATCCACCCTGCTTGATATACACTTTGTGATGAGACCCCTATAATTTCTGGCAAGCCAGCTATAATAATTATCTGATTTGGAGTTTAAACAGTATATTTATGTTGTAATTCTGTAAGGATGGTAGTGGGTGTAAACCTAATTTTATGAGTGCTAACTCCTTCGGAGATTTTGACATAACTTAGCATTGCTCATACAAATCACTCATGATACAGTGCTATCATCTCAGAAAAAGCCACCCACAGCCAAAAATACGGGTATGCAATCTGTTTTCATGAGTCAAATTCTTATAGCACTCTATAAGTCCTAACTGTTTTAGAAACCCTTTCTCTTTCTGATATCATGGGTGAAATCTTGGCCCCACTGAAGTCAATGGTGAAATCTAGGGCCAGGATTTCACCCCATTTCTTTAAGTAGTAGCAATAGGGGATTCTAGCTTTCAGACTATGTGCAAAATAGGAAACTATGCTTTCTGGTTTATGTGCTAACTCAGGATAGATTTCTTTTGCACAACCAAATGGCTGTGTAGAATTGTAGTTCACTACATCTTATTTATTCTATTCAATTCATGTTGTCTCAAGCCAGAGATGAGAGAATCTGTGTGGTGAATAAAACACTGATTAAATCTTATAGATGACCGGGACATTTCCTCACCTAGATTTGTGATTCTTGCCTTTGAGAATAAATACATATGCCATTATAATTACTACTGTTTTGGTTTCAATGATATAATGGCTATAAGTGCTGTCATGTGAAATTAATTAATGTGATATACCATATCCAGCAGAAATTGTAATGTGATCTTTTCTCATTAAGACTACTGCTGAGTGTATTGTTTTTCATGCTTTTGAAGGTATGAGGAAGCTTACACTGGCTTGGCTATCTTGGGTATATTCAGCCTTCGGTTTTCACTAGGAATAGGTACTACTAATTCACTCTTTTAAATAAGGATGCTTCCAGTTTATGGGGTAATAACCTTGTCATGGGTTTATAAAAATCCAACCCTTTGGTGCTCTCTCTTAGAGATTCCCATTAATGCTCATATGTATGTCTTTGGCTCAAGGTGTGGCTATTACTGTATTAACAGGGAGTTAAGGCTTAAATTGTTATACATAAATGTGTATTCTGTCCTCCACATCTGATTGGCTACTATAATTTCCTTTGCTTTGACTGAATACTGTTTTCAGAATCCTCTTTTTATATGCTTAAAATAAATGTCTGCCTCAACTTCCGATCCCTTTCCCACATCTTTTGTACCCAGTCTTCACAATATCTTTCCCTGTTCCTCCTTTCTTCTTTAGGAAAGCTTAGGTGTGTATCTTACTTCCACACAGGGTATTCTTTTTTTCAAATTATATTGTTTACGTACCTGGCACTTGCCTGTAATCTCAGCTGCTTGGGAGGCTGCAATTGGCGGATTGCTCAGAAGTTCTAGGCTGCTGTGCACTATGCCAATCAGGTGTCCAGTGCTACTGACAGCCTGGCCAGTGGGTAGCAGGACTGGCTAGAACAACATGTTGTGATCGGAGCTCTCTCTGTGAGGGCTGATGGACCGATCGATCAAGGTGATATTGTTTACAGTACCTGGGTTAGGTGGGGAATAAGGTCAGAAATCAGTTTAATATGGTCCTGTTTCTTGCGGTTGTATAGATAGGGATTTCTGATGGCAGTAGCTGATTTAAGGGTAGGATTTTCAGAATATACTTTCACTTTGTGTAATAATGGCTGTCATTCTGAGTTGAAGGATTTGCATACTATACCATTAATAAGAAATAACTAGAGTTATTTTAGTAAATGAAGCCCTCTTGGCCAATAAGAGTAGAGGGAGTAACATATTTGAGAAATATCTATAACAAATTCTTGTGCTAACATTGAGTGACATATATATTTCAGTATCATTTAATACTAATATTAATAATAGATTAAATGGGGAAGGTAGTCCAAACAGGGAGAATACATGAGTATCTCTTTTATCCTATAATATTTCTGCATATGTGGGAGGGCATGTACAGGGAGAATACAGAGGAAAACAAACTGGTACTCATAACACAGTAGGAAATATATTTTAGCTGTAAAGGATTAGCAATAGAAACTTTGACAACCTTTTAGTGTGCTTGTATTTTCACACAGTAGATATGTTGGGTGACCTCCACAACAATATAATGTAGGATCTGGAGGACATGATCACAGAGAAAGAAGACTGCCCATAGCTGCTGCATCTTTCTAACCTGTTGAATCTTGCTTGAATTAAACAAAATTATGCTTATTCTAAAAGAAGAAGGGAGATAGGCTGGGGGTATTATTTGCAAGATTTTCAGTATTTTGCCAGATAGTTTTACTTGTTGAGCTTTTTTCATAGTATTCTGAATGTAAGTTATTCCATTTTCAATTTTTGTTTTTGTTTTCTTCTAATTTCTAGGCATATACTATTACTTTGGATTAAATTAAGAATGCAGAAATAGATACATTCATTTCCTTAGTTTACTTCAGGAAACAAAAGATGAAAACAGAACTAGGGGTTGTTTACTAAGTTCTTAATTCATAAAAGCACTTAAGCATTTGCTTAAGTCCATTCATATACAGCAAAGCTTCTTAGACAATACATAAGTAATTGGCTGAATAGGGATGGAGTTTAGCATGTGTTCTAACTGGTCTGCTGAACTGAGTCTTACATACAGATCAGTGCTTTTAGTTCTGTGTAATCAATTTCTTCTGCCACCTCCATTTTTCTTAATAAAGGCATGCTTAACAAACCCTTGCTTGTTACATAATAAAATAGTCATCTTTGGAACAGTCTATTTCGTCTAAGTATTTTCAAGATTTCTCTCCTTAATCATGGCTTTCAAATACAGCCATAAATATAATTTTGATCATTTCCACACCTTGTTGGCAATATTCAGCCAGCTCATTTGGATTTATTTGAATTTATTAATGTGACATATGTGTGATTTTTAAAGGGAACCTGTCATTTGTCACTTTTTTAAAGGTATACTGCCAATTAAGAGGGTTATGTGCAAGCATAGCAAAGATGATGGGCCCAGCTACTAATTTAGAAGAACTGTGGCTCTTTTAGCATGGATTAGAATGCCACAACATCATCAAGTTTCATTATCTTTTACTACTCTGACTGTCAAATGAGAGTATAAAGTGGGTCCACAAATGCTTACTCTTTTTCTGCCATCCAACGAGACTTGATTGCAAAGGTTTCAAGATTGGTGTAGTATTCATAGTAGATCAGGACTCATTGCAGCTTGCAACATGGCAAATCTTAAATTAAGCATTTTAAAGAATTTGTAAGACATAAGCTACAGCTAGTAATTCCTTTTTAAATATTGTTTACTTTCTGTAAGGTTATTTTTATAGGTGTTAAATACACCAGTATATTCTCACTGTGATATGCATATGAACAAATATTTTTAATTATGAAAGTACTGAAAATATATGAATAATTGTATATGATATATCTACCTGTGCAATATAGTGAAAATGAAATGGCTAGTCCATGTAAATTGAATCAAGTTGAGAGTATTGCACTTCTCTGTTCCTCAGAGCCCAGTGGAGTTGCATATTAATCCTGACACAGAAACAATGAGAAATGTGCACTATAGAATCATTAATGTGGAGTCTGCACCTTTTATTAAAACAATTAGCCAATCCAGAGGGCCCCCCGGCCCCGCCACAACTTCTCAAACTACCAAGCATTGCTGTTCCAGCGTGGACTTCAGCTGGGCACCAATGGCCCTGCATTCTACCAAACTGAATATGGTATGAAGGCAGTGCCCCCTCTCAGTACCCTCAGGTCTAGCCAGGCTCACAACTCATTCCTCTCCAATATGCAGGAGGTATGACATATGAGATGGGGTGAGCCACACACTGCATGAAACCTACCCCCTCACCACAATGTTGTGCTCTAGGTCTGTGCCCAAGAAGCCCATTGGACCCTTTTGTAACCCACCAAATATATAGATAGCCACCCAAAGTTCCAGCTAATGTAAATAAACCCCCCAAATCAGACATCTGGGATGGAAAGTGGGGAAAAAAGCCAAACAGCAGATTGCCAATTTTGCCATATTGGAAAAAATCCTTTCCAGACCAGAAATAAAAGACTGGAGATCAACCTACCCACCCAGAATCATAGGATGTCCAGAATACGTGATAAGACTGGGAAAGGATAGTCCAGGAACAGAGATCCCAAAATAGCTATCTGCCTCAACAGCAGGCAATAGCCAACCACCACCCTCCTGCTCTGGCAAGAGCCAGTCAGCTGGCCCATCTCCAACCAGTGTCCAACAGCAGCAAGAATGGAGTGGGACACGCTTCATTGCCCTAATGCAATGTGAGGTTTACCCCCTCCCCACTTCCCAAAGAGAATGGGGAAGAAGGGGAGTGTGGAAACACCTTCCCCCTCTTTATTACACACGCACAGACTAAAGACCAACAGGAGGGTACAGGGAGGTGGAATCAGTGGATGGAGTATATACAGTGTTTCCTCCAGCTGCTCCTGGCTGAGATTTCCCTCTCTGTCTTGCTGGAAGCAGTGGTGTCTCCATTGCTGTGGGCCTCATCAAAGACTCACCCTAGCTAGTGGGGTCAGTATTTGTAGAATATGGCCATGCTAAATATAATTTTGCAACATTCAGAGAACAGATTTTCAGTTTCATAAAATGTGTATTTTTACTATGTAACATGACTACATTTACTATTGTAGAATGACAGTAAGAGTGGCAAATAAAAATGTTTTTCAAAAGGTCAATAGAACATGTTGCCACCAGTAGAAAAACACTACCACTTCTCTGGGTTATTTTAATACTTGGATATGAGAAGTGCCAAATAAACAAGTTCAAGTGTGCAGTGCTTGTAAAGGTGTTAACGTCTGCTGTTCTCTTACATGAGTCACTTTTTGGTCCCCCTGGGTTGGAGGTTAAAAAAAATACTCTGAGTCTGCTCTCTTTTATTCTTGGAAACAATGGTAATTATTCAAAACAAACAAACAAACAAAAATGAGGAGTACTCGTGGCACCTTAGAGACTAACAATTTTATCTGGGTATAAGCTTTCATAGGCTAAAACCCACTTCGTCAGATGCATGGAGTGGCAAATACAGTAGAAAGATATCTATCTATTGATCTATCTATATATTGATTGATAGATATATAGATGTAAATATAGATATTGTGACAAAGCTCTGTCCTTATCTTCGTGGATCCTGCGTTTCCTGGCGGATTTTTACTAGCCTCAGCGGCTCACTGTGACCCTCCACGGAGCCCTTCTCTCTCTGGAGACAAGGTCACAGCCTATTGAGCCATTTTCATCACAAAAACCAATGAGGAGAAGCTATCCTTCCTGGCACAGTCTCTATTGTCTCCCAATGTCAGAGACTAATTAGGGAAGGCAGAAAGCGGGGAGCCCAGGCCCGCCCTCTACTCTGGGCTCCAGCCCAGGGACCCTAATAGTATCAGCTAAGATGGCTGACCTTTTATCCACAAAACACAATACAATTCCCTGGGCTACTTCCTCACAGGAGTCCCTGCTTCTTCAAACTCCACTTCACCCTTACCTCAGGGCCTCCTTCCTTCTGTACGATATGTTGTCCAACACTCAGTCTCACCAACAGCATAACTTCCTTCCACAGCTCCTAACACCCACAGCCCACCTGACTAAGTGGGAGGTTTTTATCTGGATTCAGCCAGTCCCTGATTGGCTTCAGGTGTCCCAATTAGGCTAGCTGTTTCTATTCCTTTCTAGAAGGTTCTTAATTGGCCCCAGGTGTCTTGATTGGCCTGGAGTAGCCTTTGTTTGGCTATCCAGGGATCAGGGACCTGCACACCCTGAGACTAATGTACCTGCCTTTCAGCACTCTCCTATATCCTTCTGGTCTGACTCCGTCACAATATATATAAAATCAGAAGTCAGCAGCCTTTCAGAAGTGGTGTGCTGAGTCTTCATTTATTCATTCTAATTTAAGGTTTTGCATGCCAGTAATACATGTAAACGTTTTTAGAAGGTCTCTTTCTATAAGTCTATAAAATATAACTAAACTGTTGTATGTAAAAATGTTAAAGAAGCCTCATTTAAAATTAAATTAAAATACAAAGCCCCCTGGACCGGAGGCCAGGACCCCGGCAGTGTGAATGCCACTGAAAATCAGCTCACGTGCTGCCTTTGGCTCACATGCCATAGGTAGCCTATCCTTGATATATACAGAGAATATGAAAAGATTGGGCTTGCCATACCAAATCTAATGAGACAAATCAATTAAAGTGGGCTATTATCAGCAGGAGAAAAAAAAATTGTAGTGATAATCAGGATAGTCCATTTCAAACAGATGGACATTATACCAAAGGGACTGAAGGTAAAAAAATCCATTACAATCTACATACCACAAAGAGTATGCTGAGAGATTATGCCACACACACTCAAAGAAACTATGGAACCACCTGATCAACATCCTGTATGGCAAACAGGGAAAGATTAAGAATGAGCTCTCAAAACTGGATACTCTCATAAAAAAACAACCTTCCACACAAAATTCATCGTGTCTGGTCTTTACAAAACTAGACAAACCATTTACAACATACACTTGGCTCCTCTACAAAGGAAAAAGGACACTAAACTGTCCAAACTACTGCATGCCACAAGAGGTTACGATAGTGGTTCCCTTAACCCAACCAACAATATTGTTAATCTATCCAGCTATACTCTTAGCTCAGCAGAAGAATCCATCCTATGTCGGGGCCTCTCCTTCTGCTCCATCCACCCCCACGAACATGATATAGTTCTATGGTGACCTAGAATTCTACTTTCGATGCCTCCGACTCAAGGAATATTTCCAACACACCTCTGAGCAGCATGCTAACCCACAGAAACCTTCCTACCAACACTACAAAAAGAAGGATTCTGCGTGGACTCCTCCTGAAGGTCGAAACAGCAGACTGAACTTCTACATAGATTGCTTCTGCTGACGTGCATGTGCTGTAATTGTGGAAAAACAGCACCAGTTGCCCCATAGCCTAATCCGTGCAGAACACAGCACCATCCACAGCCTCAGGAACAACTCTGATATCATAATCAAAAAGGCTGACAAAGGAGGTACTGTTGTCCTCATGAATAGGTCAGAATATGAATAAGAGGCTGCTAGGCAGCTTTCTAATACCACATTCTATAGGCCATTACCCTCTGACCCAACTGAGGGTTACCAAAAGAAACTACACTATCTCCTCAAGAAACTCCCTGACAAAGCACGGGAACAAATCTGCACAGACACAACCCTAGAACCTCACCAGGAATATTCTATACACTACCCAAAATCCATAAACCTGGAAATTCTGGACGCCCTATCATCGCAGGCATTGGCACACTGACAGAAGGCCTGTCTGGCTATGTAAACTCTCTCCTCAGGCCCTATGCTACTAGCACTCCCAGCTGTCTTCGAGAAACCACTGACTTACCGCGGAAACTATAATCCATTGATGCTCTTCCAGTAAATGCCATCCTGGACACTATGGATGTAGAAGCTCTCTCCACCAACATTCCACTCAAAGATGGACTACAAGCCAGCAGGAACAGTATCCCCGATAATGTTATGGCAAACCTGGTGGCTGAACTTTGTGACTTTGTCCCCACCCACAACTATTTCACATTTGGGGACAATGTATACCTTCAAGTCAGCGGCAGTGCTATGAATACCCACATGGCCCAACAGTATGCCAACATTTTTATGGCTGACTAGAACAATGCTTCCTCAGCTCTTGTCCCCTAATGCCCCTACTCTACTTGCATTCATTGATGACATCTTCATCATCTGGACCCATCGAAAAAAAGCCCTTAAGGAATTCCACCACGATTTCAATAATTTCCATCCCACCATCAACCTCAGCCTGGACCAGTCCACATAAGAGATCCACTTCCTGGACACTACAGTGCTAATAAGTGATGGTCACATAAACACCACCCTATAGCAGAAACCTACTGACCACTATACTTACCTACATGCCTCCAGCTTTCATCCAGATCATATCACACGATCCATTGTCTACAGCCAAACTCTAAGATACAACTGCATTTGCTCCAATTCCTCAGACAAACACCTATAGGATCTCTATCAAGCATTCTAAAAAGTACAGTACCCACCTGCTGAAGTGAAGAAACAGATTGGCAGAGCCAGATGAGTACCCAGAAGTCACCTACTACAGGACAGGGGCAACAAAGAAATGAACAGAACAAGACTAGCCATTACCTTCAGCCCCCATCTAAAACCTCTCTAGCGCATCATCAAGGATCTACAACCTATCCTGAAGGGCGATCCCTCAATCTCACAGATCCTGGGAAACAGGCCAGTCCTTGATTACAAACAGCTCCCTCCCTCCAACCTGAAGCAAATACTCACTAACAACCACACACTACGTAACAAAAACAGGTTTCAGGGTAGTATCCGTGTTAGTCTGTATCCGCAAAAAGAACAAGGAGTACTTGTGGGACCTTAGAGACTAATCAATTAATTTGGGCATAAGCTTTCGTGGGCTACAACCCACTTCTCTAAAGTGCCATATGTACTCCTTGTTCTTTTTACAACAAAAAAAAATAACCCAGGAACCTATCCTTGCAACAAACCCTGTTGCCAACTCTATCTACATATCTATTCAAGGGACACCATCATGGGACCTAATCACATCGGCCATAACATCAGGGGCTCGTTCATCTGCATATCTACTAATGTAATATATGCCATTATGTGCCAGCAATGCCCCTCTGCCATGTACATTGGCCAAACCAGACAATCTCTACAAAAAAGAATAAATGAGGACACAAATCAGACATCAAGAATTCTAACATTCAAAAACCACTCAGAGAACACTTCAACCTCCCTGTTCACTCAATTACAGACCTAAAAGTGGAATTCCTCAAAAAAACCCTTCAAAAACAGACTCCAATGAGAAACTGTAGAGCTGGAATTAATTTGCAAACTGGACAGCATCAAATGAGGCTTGACTAAAGACTGGGAGCGGATGGGTCATTACACAAACCAAAAACTATTTCCCAATGCTCATTTTCCCTTACTGTTAGTCACGCCTTGTCAGGATTGCCTCCCCACTCTGAACTCTAGGGTACAGATGTGGGGACCCGCATGAAAAAAAGAAATACCACCCCCCAAGCTTATTTTACCAGCTTGGGTTAAAATGTTTTCCCCCAGAACACAGCTTCTTCTGTATCTGGACCTGGTACACTGCCACCACCAAACTAGGTCTAGGGTAGTTCGGGACCCTTCTTTCCCTTTCCACTAACCCCCCAAATTTCTTCCTTCCCTGGGAAGCTTGAGAGAAAAAAAAAACAAACCTCGCCTGCTCCTGCGAGACGTGCCCGATCCAAAACCAGGATCTTACACAATGGAAAACAAGCAGTCAGCTTCTTAAAAGAAAGATTTTAATAAAAGAAAAAAAAGAAAGGAATAAATCCCTTATAACCATCAACAGAACAGCATCTACCATAATCAACAAAAGGATTCAGAAACCAAACCTCTCCCCTGAGGCAACTTTCTCCCACTGTTGATATCTCTGCTGAATCTTACAATCTTAAGAAGCACCCAGCCAACACTCACTACTGAGAACCCTCCAAGTGTTAAAAAGAAGGTAAACTTACTGACTACAGTACTTGATAGAATCTTATAGTTACAGTGAAAGACATAGCTGTGTTCATCCCATAGTCGAGGTGAACAGAGAGAGACCCAGAAAGAAACTGAAACTTAAAATCCTTTGTCTCCAGAGGAATTTCTCATTGATCAGTTGTCCGCCTTTCAGGTTACCTTTAGCTTAACCCCTTACGGGTAAACAATAATTCTAGGCTACTTCATACTTATGACACACTTCCTTGTCAAATGTTTGAAATAGGCCATCCTGATTATCACTAGAAAAGTTTTTTTTATCTCCTGCTGATAATAGCCCATCTTAATTGATTTGTCTCATTAGAGTTGGTATGGCAACTCCCATCTTTTCAAGTTCAAGTTATATACGTATGTATATATATCTTCCTACTGTTTTTTTCCACTTCATGCATCTGATAAGTAGGTTTTAGCCCATGAAAATTTATGCCCAAATAAATTTGTTAGTCTCTAAGATGCCAAAAGTACTCCTCATTCTTTTTGCTGGTACAGACTAACACAGCTACCACTCTGAAACCGGTCATTATTCAGTTATTTGTGACTCAGCAATAGCATTCTAAATTGCAAAATTTTGCCACATTTGAACACAGTTGTGAAGAATCCAGATCATTGACACAATAGATTCTTAGATGTTAAAGACAAAAGGGATCGTTATGATTGTTTAGTCTGACCTCCTGCATAACGCTAGCCATAGGACTTCCTGTACTAATTGAGACTGGGGTAAGTGGAGAGTGGGTCAAATTGTATTCAGCATCATGTCAGTTAACTGGGATTAAACTCTGGTCCCAGTAGGGAGTGATTTGTCCTGCTCTTAACTAATTGCAAAGTTGGGTCATCTAACTCAGTTCTTCATAGCCATACTCGCATGCTCAAGTGTGGTAATGTATGGTAATTTTACAATGTAGGCAAGTCCAGGGAGGTTTTCAGGTAGCTCAGAAAGTTATAGAAGCTTTGAAATAAAAAAATCCTTTGACTTTCTTTTGAATTCTCTAAATTTATGTTGTGTTTGAGTCTGGTATGAATGTTTCCAACACAGATGTACTCTCACATATTCTGTAAAAGTGGCATTCTAGCCTCAGATCTTATGCGGTGCCTGTCTCACTGAAACATACATTTATTAACTTAAAAGCAGCATTTTAGATGCCACTTCCCATTTCGAAAGTCAATTCCTTAAGGAACTAAGAGTACAAACATCATATTGTAAAGGAGCCAAGGCTGCTTTTGTTCCTGAATGCTGTCATATGAGTTAAGGGCTGTTTTTTTACTGTTAGCCAAGGTGCCAATACTAAGATGAGTGTATTGTTTACATGACATCCAAATGCTTTGGAGATTCAGAGGCCTCATTGCTGTCATTTATAAGTCCTTGCTACTCCCCCTCTCCCCTCCACAAATAAATAAATTAAAGGCAGGATTCTGGTACCCTTATTCAAATTGAATAGCAACCTATTCCACAAATAGTCACACTGAAGTCACTGGGATTAATGTTAAGTAAAAATATATTCAGTGTGAATAACAGTGTTAGAATCTGACCATAAAATAAATAAAAATGTGTTGAGACAGGCAGATATTTTGGTTTGCATGCACCAGATTGGGGAGAGATAAATATTGCCCAAAGACATGCTACCGTTTAGGCATGGCAAGAAAGGACCTTAAAATTAATGGCAAGATAAATATGCACTCTTTATTAGGGCAACCAAAGACTGAGAAGTTGTAAATGTGCCATCTGGTACAGGACCGAGACTCTATAAACCTGTACAAAAAATGTAATGATTATTTATTTTAGTGCAGATCATTGCTTTTTTTCTGGAGTCAAGAAAATCATGTTTAAACATTTTCTTTTTATATAAAATGGTCAAGAACTATTCAGGGAAAACTCTTCTTGAAATAGAACCTATTTTATATGACCCAATTTATTTACAGCAATAAGCTGCTTCTGTAATAGTTCAAATTATTAGAAATGTGTAAGTTCTTCACAGCATTGCCAACAATGTTTCCAGATAATGTGATGTCTTGAAATTCACTTTTTACTTCTACAAGCATATGTTTGTCATTTATCCCTTTTTTCTCAGGTGCAAAGAGGGCTACCAAGGAGTTCGCTGTGACCAATTTTTGCCGAAAACTGACTCAATCTTGTCAGATCCAAGTATGTCAAATATTTTTCTACTATCTTGATCACATGCTGGAGGCAACTCTTGCCATAAGAGATGACCCTTTGCCTACTGTTGGAGATTCTATTATGGCCAATTTCAATTCCTTTTAAAGAATGGTATCCCTTTAGTATAAGACTTATAAATCTTGTTAATCAGGTAATTTTTGCTGGAAAAAGTACATACCCCTATAAGTGATTTTAAAAAGAAAAAGGGGATCTATAGCAATAAAACATATTATATCAAAATCTCAGCTGGTGTAAATCAGCATAGTTCCATTTACTTCGATGGAATTGTGCCAATATTCACCAGTGGAGGACCCTAACCTTTATTTTTTGTACCCTTTTGTTTTGTGTTACTAGTTAAATAATATGATTTAAAAGGAACAAAAAAGATGAACTGAAAAGTATAAAATGTTATATTCCTTAAAGTGCAACATTAAACATTTAGAAAAAATATGGTCTTTCTATTTCTTTTAAATATTCTGCACCAGAATGTGTCCCTGTGCTCCCATGAAGTTGTACTTTACTTGTGGAGTAAGGCCAGGGTGACCAGATATCCCAATTTTATGGGGACACTCCTGATATTTGGGGCTTTTTCTTACATAGGCTCCTATTACCACCACCACCACCCCAGCACCCTCTGCCCTGATTTTTCACACTTGCTGTCTGATCAGCCTAAAGTAAGTCTTTACTTCCCATGAGCAAACTGAACAGAATGTAGCACTATATTACACCTCCTCTTGTATGTAAGATCACGTTTATTCTTTTGTTCTGTTACTGATTTTCATTCTGTTTGAATAAGAATGTATGTAAAATATCTTAGCAGAACAAGGCGTATTTCCTAAAAAGGGATCCCATTTAACAAATAGCACCAAATTTCTCACTTATTTTCTTAGTTGCTTTTTCTTTAAGAATACTAAAAAGGCATAAAACAAAGGGTCATGTCCAATCCCTTATTACGTTCTTATACCTTGAAAAAGTAATATATTTCTAGAGTGATTTTTTAAAAATGATGCTTGTTTCTTTCTATTTTTGTGGTTGCTGGTTATTTTTGTTGTTTTCTTCCTTTGCTAGGTGTCGAAAAGGCTATTTGGATGACTGCTGCCAGAGATACCTGTTGCTCTGCAGTATTGTATGTCTGATGGCTCACTCACATTATAGATTGCTTTGTGTTTGGTGTAGCTTTTTTTTTAGCCTGCCCTTTAATTGTAGTCATATAGTCTACAATGAATAGACTGATTCTAGCCCACTAAGTTGTGTGCATTATGGTCACCAGCTGTCAGGCAGGCAGGTTCAATGGATTTTAAAAGCAAGGGGAAGAAAAATCAATCAGTAACATTAAGAAGATGTGATACTTATTTGACTTGGTTGTATCAGGAGACTGTAGTCTAGTATTTCTGGGCGAGAGGTGAGATATTGCAATGAAATCCAGTCTAGGCCTGTTTCAAAGCCCAATGAAGTAAATGGTGCAGGTAGGCCAAAAACCATACTTCGAATGTGTCCAATGTTTCCTCAGATCTTTAAGCATGTTTTCCTGTTGTTTTTTGATATTGTGTTGATTGTTCAACTGTTACTCTAGTTGGCACTGACCACAAATAATTATGCAGCTAGCAGAGCCTATCCTGTGTTTTAAATCGCTGCTGAAATCTTCTTGTGATACTTCTTCAGCATGAAGGATAATTTAATTTTGCTCAGTATGAGTTGTGTTCTGAAATCTACTACTGTGTTGACTTAAAAACAAGCAGCTAGATCTTCATCTGATATGAATTGCCATAGCATCCAGAGCTGAATTTTGTGACCTGGATCCATCTCTGAAGGGAAGAGTTTTAATCACTTCCATGGTAATTACACTATGGAAAAAATGCCATCTGTTTATAGGATCAGAGCCCTACTGTCCACAAAACGATCCCTCAGAGCAGCTGCATGCAAAGTTTATCTGGAGTTAGTAATTTTCTTTGGCCAAATCAATGTCATTTTCAAGACTAATGCCACACCACACATAAGCTCATAAAGTAAAAGTCTCAAGGGTCACTGAGGTGAAACGGGTTAACCATAAAACACGTGTTATCAAATGTTTATTTCCCAGAGGCCAGTAGGATTAGAAGTAGGAGCTGCATTGACCCAAAATGATCAGGTGGAGCCTTGAAATGACAGGACAAGATTAGATTTGCTGATGTAGGGCAAGTGAGCTTGACATTTCTGTTAGCAATAAGTTGTAGGGTTATATAAACAGAGTGCCCCTATGGTACATGACAGACATCACAAATCAGCCTTGTAAAGCAAGGAGAGGGCCCCAGGATCAAATTGTGTGTATTAAAAAAGAAATCCTGATCGGGTATGTGGAAAAAAAGAAGTAGAATCACTTTAGAGATTGTACTGAATTTGACAACAGGCAAGAAAAGGCACATCACGTGGAAGTTCAACATTGAACATTGGGTTGCTAGTTCTCCATATAGACTTATAAGTATTATCCCCTGTTCTCATCATCTGCTTCCATGTAAAACTCCATATAAAGATAATGTTCTCCTTATTCCTCCATCTTTAAAGGTATTGTATCACAAGACAATAGGAAGTTTTGGGTATTTATTTTGTTTTGCTTTTATTTTTAAGGATGGGAGTGGAAAAAGAGGAAATCCAAAAGGGAAGTGGGAGACACATTTTCTTGCTCCTCATGATAAAATACCCATGATGCATATAGTAAAAGACAAGACAAGGGCCCAGATTTTAAAGGTACTTAGCTATTCCTGTGCTCAGTGACTCAATGTCTGCTGATTTTGGAACATAAATCTCGTTTTCAAAAAGGATTTAGCCACTTTGGAGTCTAAATTCTATCAACAGAACACAGCAATACCTACATACTTTTACAAATCTGGGCAGAGGTGCTTTCGCAATGAGGCGGTCCCAGAGCTTTACAATTTCACCTTCCTTGTAGGAAAGGAGACTTTTCTTAGACAGGAACTCAGTAGACTTTATTTTGCAAAACAGGAGCCTTGCCGCTGAAGAGGTAGAATTGTAAGGCTCCCGAATGTATTACCACAAGAGCAAGCATTTAATATGATGTGCTAGCTGTGTGTTGAAACACTATAACCAGGATATGACAGAATATATTGAAAAGCCAAGGCCCAAGAGAGGAAAGGGGAAATCATAACTATGTTCCCTTCTCAGGAGAGGAGAGAGGAATTCAGGATCAATAGTCTTTCAGCTCAGGTAGCCAAATTGTTCCTCAATGCTTTAAAGAGAAATTAAACTACAAAAGTATTTGGACCTTATTATTTTCCAGTTTTTGAGGTAAGCTAATCGAGACTCTAACAGGGTAGCTAACAACACCTAACTCTTATGTAACACTGAATGTAGCATAGCTGACAGTGCATTATAGTGTCATTTAGTGATTTTTCTATCTGCATCATCAAGCACAAAACAAAGTTATGGTGATGTGCACCTAACTAATGTGCAGGGTAAAAAAAATTAAATGACAAACATGCTTCTCAAGTCTGCAAGTGAAAAAGCTAGCAAGAGAACAGTATCCAAATACCATTAAGATCAAACCTCTTTTATTGCTTTTATGTATAACAGCAGGTCTTTTCTTTCATTTTCATCAAGTTCCCAAACCATGGATGGAGAAACAGAGACTGTCTGGCTTCATTTTTGTGCCAAAAATTTGCTTTGGTTTTGGATCACAGGGATTTACATCTCCTCTTCATTTTGAGTTTCAGGTTTGAACAAACCCTCTAGCTCAGCTGAAAACCTGAAACTATAAATCATGCCAGGTTCACATGAAAGGATAGAAAATGTCAGCAAATCTTCCAGTAGCTCTGGCATAAGTTTTAGATTTGTAGCAAATGTTTTTCACAGTGCTGCTGGATGGAATATGTATGAGACTGAATAAAAATATTGATTGAATTCAAGTATGTTGGATTTTATCTAAAAGTTCTTATACATTACTGGCTACATTATGCATTTAGGCATATCCCTTGGCAAAGTGTCACTAACCCTGTGGAAACAGAAGTGGGCAGAATGACTCTTGGAGCTTCTAGGTGTGGTGTGCATGTGCACCTGCTATAACACCATTTGTGAGGTGCAGCTTACTTCCCCACCATGTAGCTGGCCACTTTGGCTAGTGGTGTATGGGGTATGCCAAGGTCCTGCTTCACCCTGCACTCACTGAGGTGTCCTGCACCACTGTGGGACTAGGGAAGGGGCTACCTATAGACTGCAGGTTACAATTTTGTAGGCCTTTATACATGGAAGACCATGGAAGTGAAGGGGAAGCGTCCTTATGCTCTTCCACACATTTTGCATCTATAAGTGCTAGCAGAATCTAAATTAACTGGCTAATCTGAGTAAAATATGACACTATAACAAAACATTTTGAAAAGTCAGCAATAAGGCAAAAGGCATTTCTATAATTCTCTCTCCTTCCTTCAAAAGACCCTATTGTAGTGGTGATGGTTGTTTTTAAATCACATATTCAGTGATTAGCTTCAGGAAAGTTATATCCAGTCTATGAAATTCTGCTATAATCACAAGAGCACAATTAAGTATGTGTTGATAGCTACTCTGATGATCCAATCCATACTGAAACCAGTGCACACTTTCAGTTGCTAGGTGTCCGGTTTTTGACTGGAAAGTCCAGTTGAAAAGGGACCATAGCGGCTCCAGTCAGTGCTGCTGACTAGGCCATTAAAAGTCCAGTTGGCGGGCTTGGCAGGCTCCCTACCCAGCTCCATGTGGCTCCTGGAAGTGACAACATGTCCCTCTGGCTCCTAGGGGGAGGGATGGCCAGGGGGCTCTGCATACTACCACCACTCCATGTGCCAGCTCCACAGCTTCAAATGGCCAGGAACCACAGCTAGTGGAAGCTGCAGGTGCGGAAGCTGCAGGCAGAGGCAACATGGACCAAGCAGACCCACTTGGCCGCCCCTCTGCCTAGGAGCCAGAGGGATATGTCACTGCTTCTGGGATAAGGTAAGTGCCACCTAGAACCTGCCCCCTGCACCCCCTAATATACTCCAACCTCCTATTCCAGATCTAAGTCCCCTCCCACACTCAAATTCCCTCCCAGAGCCTGCATTACTTCCCGCACTCCAACCCCCTGCCCCAGCTTGGAATCCCCTCCCACACTCAAAATTCCTCCTGGAGCCCAGACCCTGCACACATACCTGCACTCCAACCCCCTACCTTAGCCCAGAGCCCCCTCCCATACTCCAAACCCCTTAGCTCCACCTCACAGCCTGGAGCCCCTTCTGTATCCCAAACCTCTCAACCTTTGCCCCACCTCAGAGCCTGCAACCCAACCTCCTGCCCCAACGCGGATCCCCCTCCTACACCCTAAACCCCTCATTTCTGGCCCCATCCCAGAGCCTGCACCCCCAGCCAGAGCTCTCACTCTCTCTTGCACCCCACCTCAGCCCACGGAAAATGAGCAAGTGAGCGAGGGTAGGGGAGAGGGAGCGATGGGGTTGGGGGGATGTGGAGTGAGTGGGAGGTGGCGCATCTGAAAAGGAGCAGGACAAGGGTGTTTGGTTTTGTGCGATTAGGAAGTTGGCAACCTTTGCAAACTGTCAACAGATCACACTAGATTGGAATTTGGCTCCAAGTCTTTTAAAAACTTGGAAAGGATTTTTCCCCTTTTTCCATCTTCACCTCTATCCTGGAAGACTGAATAGTGTGAAGCTTGGTACCCCAAGAGGAGTTTTTTATTTTCTTCTCACTATGAGGAAGTCTTTATATAGAAGTAAAAGGAGTGGTTTGTCCAGTCTCTCTCTCTCTCTCTCTCTCTCTCTCTCTCTCCATGCATGTCCCCATCTGCATTCTGTCAGGCTTGCAGCTAATGCAGATTGCATGTCACTGGAAGACCATGCAGAGAGAAGACTTGGGGGAAAGAAGATACTTTTGGGGAGCAGAGAGAAATCTGCTTTCCCAGCTTTAATTTTTAAAACTGATTATTCCAGAGAGAGGCCAGTCTGAGCAAGGACATCACTGGAAGTAAGGGTCTCTGAGACTTTTAGTTGTGTATAAATCCTCAAAAGCAAGCAAAATGGAGAAATCAAACTTTACAAATTCCAGCCAGCAAGTGAAGTGAAACTTTAATCAATAAATCTTCTTATAAGCCATAGACAATAGAAGGCCAGGGAAAAAATCAGCTGTAAGGAAAGATGTGGGCTTTCAGACCAAACTGCTTTCTGTTTGTTTGGCAGCTTGTAAAGGGATTTGGGACCTGCATCTAGATAAAGAATCTCTGAAACTTTATATAGCTTTCCTTGTTGTGTAGTTTCATTTAAAAGAATTTTTCCCCCTGTGACTGCAGAGAGATACGTCTACTGTTCATTATACAATGATCACAACAGATGGCTGTGAATAAATAGATGGTGCAATATTACATAAGGTAGCCAGTTGTGAAACACTTACTCACACTGGTGAGCATTTACTCCCACGAGTATTCCTGTTGTTTTCAGTGTGAATAAAGAGGCAGTTCAGTACAGTATTTTGGTAACTAAAAGACCTTTAGAAGTACTGAGGTTTTGTAACGCTGCTTTTCCTCCATGAAGTTTTGAAAACAAATTTACAATTTTTCTGATTCTGTTTTTGCCCACTCCAAGTTTTTTGTTTCTGAGGAAGACAGTGAATATAAATCACAGCTGGAAGCATAACTTATGTGAAACTTGGGAACCAGTTATTTTTGTATGGTGGTCCTTTCTGGAGGTAACAACTCTAACTTCTGATCATACATGCATGTATAACATGATATCTTACTATCAATGTCACTCTTGTAGTCACTTCCTAGTAAACCCTTTCTCCGATTCTGCTTGCCTGGACAAGGTGAAATTCTTTCTGTGACATGTCAGATCACATTTACAGGCCTCAAAGCTGGAAAGTTCAGCACTGCAGCAGCCATAATTTTTGATGCTCAGGAAAGCAGATGCGCACAATGGGTCAACTGGAGATGTTATTTTGGGATATTGCAAAAAGCACATTGTCCAGAGTGGTTAAGATGAAGTGTGTTATCCACATTTGTTACATCAGTTTCTGTCTTAATCTATAGATTAGCCACCCAGCTGCCTGAATGGCACTGCCATTTTGCTTTATCTCTATGATTTATACAAGTTTCTTGAGAGAGTAAAGGCTTCTGTGTTGACTGAGATGGCATTGATTTCACAAAGGTGTCATGATATTACAGCTTCTTAGCCAGTGAGAGCATGAATACCTGGAAGAAAACCTACAAGCCTCCCTTATTTCTAACTGATACCAGATATAGGAACTCCTCACTTAAGGTTGTAGCTATGTTCCTGAAAAATGCAACTTTAAGTGAAATGATGTTAAGCAAATCCAATTTCCCCATAAGAATTAATGTAAATGGGGGGCTTAAGTTCCAGGGAAATTTTTTTGCCAGACAAAAGACATCATATATATATATATATATATATATATACATACATACACACACACACACTATAAGTTTTAAACAAACAGTTTAATACCGGTACACAATGGTGATGATTGTGAAGCTTGGTTGAGGTCGAGGAGTCACAGGGTAGGATATTTCCCAGGGAATGCCTTACTGCTAAATGATGAACTAGCAATTGAATGAGCCCTCAAGGGTTAACTCTCACTTTACAAGGCAGCAGAAAAGGTGAGAGGGCAGACAGAGAGACACACTCTTTGTGTGTGTATGTGTGTGTGTGTGTGTGTCTGTGAAAGAGAGACAGACACGCATAGAGAGATTGCATTTCCACTTTAAGTACACTGCCTTGTTAAATAGATCAGCAAGCTGTGCCATAGCTGCTGCCATGGCAAGCTCCCTCCCGAGCCCTGTTGTGTGTCCTCCCTGCTCTATGGAAGATGGGGTAAGCGGGGTGCAGGAGCAGGGGGGGAGGAGGACACCCTGACATTAGCTCCCCTCATCCACCCTCCCCCTCGCCCCCTCATAGCAAGCAGGAGTCTTGGGGAGCAGCTCCAAGGCAGAGGGTAGGAGCAGCACATGGCAGTGCGGGGAGGGACGTCTGAACTGCCGGCAGTTTATAGCCTACTGGGCAGCTGCTACACAGGGAACTTAGGGGAGTGGGGACCTGACAGAGGGGCTGCCAGTCCACCCTGGTTCTGACCACTCACCAGCTAGCAGCAACGAGCTATTCTTCCTGCAAGCAGTGGACAAAGCAGGTGGCTGCCAAACAACATTAGGAGGGAGCACTGCGCAACTTTAAAAAAGCATGTTCCCTAATTGATCAGCAATGTAATAATGAAAAAACATTAACCAAGATGACTTTAAGTGAGGAGTTCCTGTACTGGAATGCAGGCAGCCCATTGCATTTATTCCAGTTACATTCTAAAAGCTATGCCAGTACTAATCCAATAGTGTCTTAGTGAGTGGTCAGTTGTCGATAAATAGGTGCTAGATCTCACAGTAGCAGCAGTCTCTCATCCACCAGGACTGGTGGCAGATTCAGGGTCTTGTTTTGGTTTTAGATTGTATTTGACCATATTGATAAGGAATCAGGGACAAATCTGGATCTGCAAATTCACCTGTAGAGAACAGATGCATTTTTTTCTACCATAAGATTTGGATGCAGTCTCTTGGAAAAATCCAAGATGGAAATTCAGAGGGTGAACTTTGTTAATGATAGTGCTTGAAGTTTTGGGGCATACAGTTAGCTGCATTAACAATGATAATATTGAAAGAATTAGTCTGTGTACTGAGTCACTGCTCTGTCCTCAATAGGTGTTGCATTAAAATGGCTCAGGAAAAAGTGAACATTTCACTTTCTTGTCATGTACTTTCATAATAAGCCTCAGTATTGAACACACTAAGTAAGTGGAGTGAATGGAATGGCTTCATTTTTTCAGAAAGCATCAATTTACCATCATTCTGTCTGGCACCTTGTGCAGTTATGTGGGGATAACAATGGCCAACAGACAGCCATAAATGACTCAAATTTTAGTCCATCCTTCTGAAAGTTTCCAGAAATCCTCTAGCAACACTGGCAAGAAGAAAGCCAAATTAACTGACATTCTGATGCATAAGTGACAGCGTTGTGCAGGAAGGATGGTGATGAGTATGGCATCAGTGAATGAATACAAGCCTCTGGATGATTATGAGAAGGCTCGTAGTACTAGCAGTAGAGAGTGCCACACAGGTGATGAAGCGCTCTGATATTTGACAAACAGGCAGAGTGATAATACCACCCATTGAAGTAGCCTAAAAGGAGGTACAAAAATTACTGATCCTTGAAAGTCAAAGTATGAAATTCTCTACACTTATTCTGGCCACGATAGAACTGTTTCCACTTTAATCTTGCTAGATTATCACCACAGGCTTAATCCTGCTCCAGTTGGTTTCAGTGGTGAAACGCAGGACCAAGCACCATATATCTTTGGAATCAATAAGCTCACTTCACAGATGGCACATCAGCTGTTTGACATTACTATAATCTGATCAGTGATGAGCTATATAATATAATTTATGTTCTGTGGGGAGAATACATCATGATTATAGATTAGCCTGCACTCTGTTGGAAGATAGGTGCCAGTTCTGCCAGTGAATGGTAGCATAGCAGAGCTTGGACTGAAAAATAGAAATAGCACCATGGAGAAGAGGAGAAATTCCTTATACTTTGCTTTGAATTTGTCAAAGCTCCACAACATCCACTTTTACCAGGACAACTAGCATCAAGCACTGTAAATGCTGTCAGAGAAGAGTTTAGTAAAAAGATTAACGTGAGAAGTCAACAAGACAGAAAAGTTGGATGGGATGCAACACTGATAAGTAGTGAGGCTGACGTATTGGGATTCAGGAAATCTGGGTTCCATACCTGGGTCTACCACAGACCATGTGGAAATCCTGATCTGGGGAAATCCCACTGAAGTCAATTGGAGTTTTGCCATTGATTTCAATTAGACCATGATTTCTATAGGCCAGATTTTTAAAGGTATTGTTGGGGTTTTCAGAAGCACCTAGGTGTCTATCATCCATTGATTTCAATGGATGTTAGGTGACTAGATGATTTTGTGCCTTTGTTTCCCCAGCTGTAAAACTGGAATGTGAATACTTCTGTACTTCAGAAAGGTATGTTGAGACTTAATTCATCAATGTTTGTAGAGCCTTGGGGCTTCAGATGGAAACTGCTGTAGGAGTGTGAAAGTATACTAATGATTATTTATCATTATTAAATTTGTTTGGCAATTTGACCACCAAATAAAAATTTAGGAGCCAGGGAACAAAAGCTCCATTCTTTAGACTGTTGCTTATTCATTCTTTTCTTTAGACCATTGCTTCAGGGATAGAGTGACCTCTGCTGACACCAGATTGCTACTTAGCAGAATTTTAGACTGACATAAAGGATAATCCCTTGGCCAATTTGTTTGAAGAAAAGCATTTAGTCAACACTTTATAGTTGTGGCCATTTCTTATCTTGGGTGGCCCACCCTTAAAAGTGGGCATAAAGATAAGCAAGTGCTTAAATACCTCATTGAATCAAGACCTATGGCCTTATCATTAAAGACATTGATTCTGGTTAACATTGCATTGTAGTACTTTGGATGTTTTTCAAATACACTTCATTCTGAGTTTATTTTTAGCATGACTGATGATCAGGCCTTCTAACCAGACTGCTTCCTAACAAACCTTACATGTTAGCATTTCTCTAAATGAAACTGTAATGAGTCAGCTATAAACATGATTTGGACTTCAATATTGACGCCATTGCCAGCAGTGCAGCGTTGCCTACTCCATGTTTCTAGAAAAAAAGAAAAATGTGAAAGTGTTAGTGTCATTGACCTTTCCATATAGAGAGAACTTCAGCTACTTATAGTTATCTAAATGGAATATTTGGAGATGGGGAGTATATGTGGATATGAATCCTGTAGGGTTATGCATTGTATTTATCAGTATTCTATGGAATGTTATTAAAGTGCTATGCATTTAATTTTTTTAGAGACAAAAAGCAAAGTAGAAAACTAAAGTAAATTAGAGTGATTTAAATTCTTTTGTTACTGAGACTTAGAAATCAAATAATATTGGGCAAAGCAGTCATTGCACTGATTGTCGCAAAGCCAAAGCATTCAAAGACTGGGAATACCACACTGCAGTGGTGGCAATTGTAAAGATCCACTATTTCTGAAGTATGCTAATATCAATCCGTCTAGTATGCAGTTGTGACATCATCAGACTTTCCCACTCAGTCACCGAAACCAGGTATTTTGAATTACTTAAGGACAGGTGTCTCAACTTCACATGCTGTCATAAGTGTGAAGTAGCCTAGAATTATTGTTTACCTGTAAGGGGTTAAGCTAAAGGTAACCTGAGAGGTGGACAATGACCAATGAGAAATTCAAAGGATTTTAAGTTTCAGTTTCTCTCTGGGTCTCTCTCTGTTCACCTCGACTATGGGATGAACACAGCTATGTCTTTCACTGTAACTATAAGATTCTATCAAGTACTGTAGTCAGTAAGTTTACCTTCTTTTTATCACTTGGAGGGTTCTCAGTGGTGAGTATTGGCTGGGCGCTTCTTGATATTGTAAGCTTCAGCAGAGATATCAACAGTGGGAGAAAGTTGCTTCGGGGGAGAGGTTTGGTTTCTGAATCCTTTTGTTGATTATGGTAGATGCTGTTCTATTGATGGTTATAAGGAATTTATTCCTTTCTTTTTTTCTTTTATTAAAATCTTTCTTTTAAGAATCTGACTGCTTGTTTTCCATTGTGTAAGATCCTGGTTTTGGATCGGGCACGTTTCGCAGGAGCAGGCGAGGTTTGTTTTTTTTCCTCTCAAGCTTCCCAGGGAAGGAAGAAATTTGGGGGGTTAGTGGAAAGGGAAAGAAGGGTCCCAAACTACCCTAAATTGAGTTTGGTGGTGGCAGCAGTTAGTTCCAGGCACAGAAGAAGTTGTGTTCTGGGGGAAAACATTTTAACCCAAGCTGGTAAAATAAGCTTGGGGGGGGGTATTTCTTTTTTTTATGCGGGTCCCCACATCTGTACCCTAGAGTTCAGAGTGGGGAGGCAATCCTGACACATGCTACGAAATATGTTGATTAAATTTATGTACTTAATTTGTATGGAAGACAGAGATCTGTTTTCTATTTACAATTTCAAAGCACTTTGCAGACTTTAATACACTCAGGCCTCAGAGTTTCAGTGGATTAACTGATTTAAATATGTAAATGAGGAAAATTACAAAGAAAAAGGTAGTAGCTATGGTCAAGTCAAAATAGGGGAAAAAAGAGACTCCATAAAAGCAAGCGATCAAGCAAATATGAACAGTGATGATAACACTTGTAACATATTTATGATTCAGCTTGTGGCTAAGATTCTTTCAGCACATCATCCGCTAGAAACATCAGAAACATATCACTAAAAAATTGTAGGTTGCCATCAAGCATGATTTTAATTGTTTGTTTCTGATGGTTCATTGTCCTCCAGCATGCAGGTAGGGGTTACATTGTTGTCACCCACAGAAGTGGTAGCTAGTGTTTAAAGTAATGGGAGATGAACACCATTCCTCCTCCTCCGGTAAAAGCAGAGGGAGAGTTCCCCCTCCTCTTCCAGCCTTTAGTAAGAAGCACTCCCCTACAGTTCTTCCTCTTTGTGGTAGCGAAAATTTCTTCTCCTATTTCATCTATGGCAAGGGTAGCTCCGCCACCCCAATATCAAAAGCTCCACCACCCCAGTATCAAAAGCTTTACTAAAGTTAAGATATACCATGTCTGTCACTTCTCCTCTATCCACAAGGCTTGTTACCCAGTCAAAGAAAGCTATCAGGTTGCTTTGACACAGTTTGTTTTGACAAATCCATGCTGACTGTTACTTATCACCTTATTATCTTCTAGATGTTTGCAAATTTACTGCTTAATTATTTGCTCTATTATCTTTCTTGGTACAGAAATTAAGTTGACTGGTCTGTAATTCCCTGGGTTGTCCTTCTTTCCCTTTTTATAGATTGGCACTATATTGGCTCTTTTCTACTCTTCTGGAATCTCTCCTGTCTTCCATGACTTTTCAAAGATAATCACTAATGGTTCAGATATCTCCTCAGTCAGCTCCTTGAGTATTCTAGGATGCATTTCATCAGGCCTTGCTGACTTGAAGTCATCTAATTTGGCCAAGTAATTTTTTACTTGTTCTTTCCCTATTTTAGCCTCTTCTGATTCTACCTCATTTTCACTGGCATTCACTATGTTAGTTGTCCAATCACCACCAACCTTCTTGGTGAAAACTGAAACAAAGAAGTCATTAAGCACCTCTGCCATTTCCACATTTTCTGTTATTTTCTCCCGCATTGAGTAATGGGCCTATCCTGTCCTTAGTTTTCCTCTTGCTTCTAATGTATTTTTAGAATGTTTTCTTGTTATCCTTTATGTCTCTAGCTAGTTTGATCTCATTTTGTGCCTTGGCCTTTCTAATTTCTAATGTTATTTCTTCATATTCATCCTTTGTAATTTGATCTAGTTTCTACTTTTTGTAGGACTCTTTTTTTATTTTTAGATAATTGAAGATCTCCTGGTTAAGCCAGAGTGGTTTCTTGCCATACTTCCTGTCTTTCTTATGCAGTGGGATAGTTTGCTCTTGTGACCTTAATAATAAGTCTTCAAGGGACTGAGGCCTTAAATAATATTTTATTGACCTAATTAGTAATATTAGATTTACCCCAAAACTAGTAATTCTGTCAATAATGCAATCAGGATGAACATATCAGTGTTATTTTTTGCCATTAACAGGGTGATTGAAGAAAGACTCAGAAGCTGAACATTTCTAATGTAGGAATTTATTTTCTATAGCAGGGGTCTCCAAATTTTATGAGACAGGAGCCATATTAGATTTTTGAAGGGACTTCGTGAGCTGAAGCAACTATGAAAAAGTTCAATATATGCAAATATATGCAAAATCCCCCCCTTTGCTCCTCCGGCCACTGCCATGGGAGCACTCACCCCTCTGCACATGGGGCCACTGGCAGCAGCTCGTGGGGGAGGGCGGAGGAGAGCAGTGGCGGCTTCTCCATGTGCTCGCTCATCATGCCTGCTCAGCTGGAGGGCCAGACAAATTGAATCTGCAGGCTGGATCCGGCCCCCGGGCTGTAGTTTGGAGACCACTGTTCTATAGCCAAAATAGCTCCTTCCAGCCAAAAGAAATCAGTCTTTTACTGACGATTTAGTGCACAGTATGAAAAAGGTTGTTGGGGTTGGAGATTGACATTTATATTCAGAAAAAACACCACAGCACATAACTTATTTTACAAAGCTATTAGAAATTAAGGTCATCTTATTGTTGTAAAGGCTAATAAAAATGGCTACTTAAGTAAACTGCTATACAGAAAGTAATCTGAATCTGAATTTTTGTAACCTTTCCCTTGCTCTCCTTACCCTACACCAAAAATTGTAGTGATTGAGAAAACTAAAATTAAGTTTAATAAAATATGGTCTCAGTTTGATAGTACCGCTGTCACTGACATTTTAATAGATATTTTTATTATACAGATATTTTAATGTATGCTAGGAATGAGATCTTCCAAAATCTCCACTGACTTCCTTTGTTTAAATTATTATTATTTGTAGCTAGAAGTCCCAATTGAGATCAAGACTCTATTAGGAGATAGTCCCTGCCCTGAAGAGTTTACCATCTAAACAGTTGAGAGAAGGAAAGGTTAGGTGAAGGAAAATATTATTTTATGGAGGGGAACTGAGGCACAGAAAAGTTAGGTGACTTGCTTCAGGTCACATAAGAATTATGTGTTGGAGCTAGCAATGTAATCCAGATAGTGTCTGTCTCAGTTTAGTGTTTTAACCACAAAACCATCCTTTTTCACATTTTTAAGCTATGGAGTATCTACGGAATGGGAAACATCTTTAAAACAGAAAGTGTTTCTATTATATATCTACAGTAGAACCTTGACTTTACAAATACCAGTCATACCAGTGACTAGTTACAGGAAACCTTTTTTCATGACAGAAAAAAAAATCATATAACAAAGGTGTTGTAGATAGAAAAACTAATTGACATCCCTTTACATTCCAGTTGCAATGCCCTGGAATTCACCGTACAGTTATTTGACAGACAAGACAAAAGTGATGCAATTCACTGTACTGCAACTTATGCACCATATATCTATTGTGACTTTGAGATGTTAAATTTTATAAACTCTCTGATTTTTATGAATTCTTCATTCTCCAGTTTATTTGTAAAATAGAGTTCTACTGTAATTTATGCTGGAATATAAAACATTGGGTTCTGCATTGTGTTAGAATTCACCTGGAGATTGCTAAAGATGTTGTTTGTTAAACCCCACTAAGAGATTTAACCACACAACTCCAATTAATTTCAATGAGAGTTATGAATAAATCCTTTACTCATCTTTGAAAATCCCTGTCTTTTTTCCCATTCTATTTGTTTTTTCATCTCTTAAATATCATCACAGGAAGTTTGGTCTCTTCATTTAAGGCATTGGACTGGCATCCACTAATGCTAAATTTTGTTCCTGGTTCTGCCACTGGCTTATTACAGAACTTTGCGCAAGTGTCTGTTTACCCATTTGTAAAAGAGACATTGTAGCGGGGCGGTCTGGTGCGCAACCGCCCCGCAGAGGGCCGAGCCTCCCCAGAGACAGGAGGGGGCGGAGCTGGAGAAACCTGCGCCCCTCCCCCAGAGGTCAGCCGGCCGACCCGGAAGGATAAAAGCTCGGCCTCGGAGCTCACTTCGGAGGGAGCCACCAGAGGAGCGAGAGGCTACGGCCAGAGCTCCTGACCGGGAAGCCCCGGTGACCCAGTTGGAGCCCGGGAATTGGCCGAGCCTGCCCTGCGCCCGCTACCCAGAGGAGGAGGAGGGACCGAGCCTCCCCAGTCCGTGCTACAACGAGGAGCTTCCCAGCCTGCCCTGCGGCCTCTACCCGGAGGAAGAAGGACCGAGCCTCCCCAGTCCAGGCTACTCCGAGGAGCTGCCGCCCCTGCCGCCAGACAGCGACTTAGAGGAGCCCATGGAGGTCACCACGCCTCCCCAGGTACCCTTTGAGGGGGAGTTTGGAAGTGGCCCGGGGGATGAGTGTTGAACCTAAGTCAGTGTGTTGCGGTCTGGATCCCCACTGACTGCAGCTGGTTTGTAACCGCTGCTAGGGCCCCGGGCCGGGACGCAGTGGAGCGGGTGGGCCTGCGTCCCCCCTGCCACCCTTAACCGTGGGTGGCAGTCTCCCCCTCAGCCCGCTGTCATTCCTCGCTGTCTGCTGCTGCTCAGCCCCTGTTTGAGGGTCTGAGCCCCTGACTATTC